>CM017771.1:4800000-6000000 GCA_008009225.1 Acer yangbiense
TGCTTCGAATCATATCTGGTGGGATCAGTTTCACCCAACCGATGCAGTGAATGCAATTCTAGCAGATAATGTGTGGAACAGCCTGCACACGAAAATGTGCTATCCCATGAACTTGAAGGACATGGTTGCTCCTCCAAAGTCTCGAAGAATTCGATGAAGAAGCTTCTAATAAAGTGTGATCAAACTCTATGTTCACTCCATAATAACATGAATACTGGTAAGAAGATTTGTGTCATTCTTATAATAATGTTGTATGGATGTGACATTATCAAATTGATACATATCGATTTCAAATGAAACTATCTTTATCATCTTCAATGTCTGATCTCATAACGAAACTAGGAAATGCAGTTGTGATGTCCCTGCAACATATGGAAAAATTGTATCAGCTTATCTTATTGAATCGAATAAAAACTATAACATACAAAGACTTGAATCACATGAAGCAGGATTAGGGAGAATTACTTCAAGTATGGAATTGTCATGTTCTTGAGCAAGGATGGATTGCGAGCCACGAATTCCTTCCACTCTTCGAGATCAATTTTTCCATCTCCTTTCGAATCTGCATCCTTGAATGTCTACTACACAAATACAATGTGTTAATATGCTTCATCACGAGTCTTTCAGATAAATCTGTAACACACCAACCATATTGCAAGCCATATATATACCTTATCGATAATGGCCTCGATGATATCATCAGAAAGAATCAAGTCTGACTCCTCCATAAGTGCTAAAATCATCTCCTTTACCTCCTCTCTTTCGATGAAGCCTGTTTCCCGTATATTGTACAATTGAAAAGAGACTGCACATATCAGATCAAACAACAAAGCTTTGTTTTTTTTTTATTACAACTTTTGGAAATGCTTAGACATTTGCACACACGAGAGAGAGAGATGAGAAGAGTTGAATACATTTGAGTTTTTCTGCTTGTGGTGCTTCTGGGTGGAAGACACTCAGTGATCGAACAAACTCCCCGAATTCTATCACCCCATCACGTTTCAAGTCGAACAATTGAAAGATCTTTTAAGATGCAAAGTGAAAACATTATATTTCTCTTTAATTTTCTCTTTCATGTAATGAAATCTAAAAGAAGAAGAAGAAGCTGACCCTGTCAGCAAAGAGAGACTGCTTCTTCTTGTTCCTAAACAAGCCGAGCTGAAACTCCTCCTGCATACTCAAAACTAGAATTTTAACATTTGTTCTATAAAAGTTACACTTGTTTATTATAATGAATTGATCAACTTACTTTGCTTATCAGCCCATCATCAACTAAAGAGCTGCTTAATTTCCTAAACAGCTCAAACAAAGCTTCAACTTCAGTTTCATTAACTGCATATACACAAGGCATAATGTAGAAAGAAGTAATCAATGATAAGAAGTTTTTACTTGAAAAAATGAGTGAAAATAAAAGTGACAAGAGAAGCTTACAATGGGTTTGAGCAGCAAGAGCAGCCGGGTCTTCGTGTTTGAGTCGCTGCTTCGTGCAAACACATCCCATCAAGGTGGCTTTTACTGCTTGACAAGCTTCCTTGGCCTTAAAAAAGATAGTACACTGTGTTTGATGAAATAGCTAGCAAGGACTCGCTAGAATCGTTTTCTAGCAGAATTGTCTATAAAAGATCTGCAAGAATCATGTTTGAGCTTGATAGAAATTCAGGAGGTTTTTGTTCATCAATCTCACATGCAAAAACACTATATTGTTGTTTTGTGTGTTATGGCCCTTTATTCCTGGTGTTTTAAGACCAGAAAAAAAGGGTGTCATTAGTGGAACTCCACGTATCAACTTTCAACTTTTTTCACCATTGCTGATAGCATTTTGCATAGTTAGTTGCACATCAGCACTATTCTTACCAAGTACTTTGGGTTAAATTCCCTAAGCTTTGAGTCTTCCATAGAATTTATCTTACGGGAGGATAAATTCCCATTTTGTGTGTGTCCCTGTCGGTTCTAAAACTAGCAAGAGAAACAAAAATCCTGACATTTAAGTTGGTTCTGTCTCAATCTAAATCTTGAACATCTTCGTTGTATGTAAAGAAAGAAAGAAAAACCTTAAAAAGCTGATGTAAAAAATATTGAAACAGAAACCCGGATGAGAAACAAAGACTAAGAATATTATCAGAATTTATTGAAGGGTGGCGGGCAGCAGCACATATTCCTTTCATCTGTGCTCCGCAAGAAGTTCTAGTTAGCAAAAGAAATCTAAAAGTATAGCTGTAGAGTTTGGACAAAGATTCCATGCTTTCACTTCATTTTCTTTTAGTCTAAAGACAAAAAAAACAAAAAAACAAAAAAAGTTTAGACAATTGTAACTGATATGCTATCACTTAGTAAGTATACAAATTCCAAAACAATAAAGCAGAAACGAAAACAAAAAACGTTTTGTTAAGAGAGTAACAAGATGTCGGTTGGTTAATCTTTGTTGTTGTGTACAAACACGAATGCTTTCGTTTGACGGCAGGGAAGCGAAGATTGATTTCATTTCTACTGGGAGAAATCTTTCCTAATCACAAACGCTGGAGTTCAGTACAAAGCTGGGAAATTGTAGAGTTATTTCCCTGAAGAATAAGATTCAAAGTAAAAAGAAAATCAAGAATTTAGTATCATTATACTTTTGACATTGTATATCATTTAAGTACTAAAATACTAAGGACAATTTAAAGTTTGATGATTCCTTTTATTAACAATTACTTTCTTTTCTTTTCTTTTCTTTTCGTTTTTTTTTTTAAGTTAACCTAGTACCGAAAAAAGTCCTGTAATATGTGAGATATAGAATGATTTAGCTGTCACATAGAAGAACACTAAAATTGTGCTGATAGAGAAAGAAAAAGAGAGTTTTAGGACCCACTTTAAATATGGAAGAGTCATGTTCTTCAAGACAGATGGATTCTTAGCCACGAATTCCTTCCACTCCTCGATATCAATCTTTCCATCTCCGTTTAAATCTGCTTCCGCCATTGTCTGTACAAACAAGATCACAAATGATCATCTAGAAAGAAAGAAAAATACGAGTAAACATACCGAATTAGGAGCTGTGTAGTGTTCAACACCTTATCTACAATTGATTCAACATCACTACTGGTAAGTGCCATATCTGATTCACTCAAAAGAGCTTGTACCATTTCGTGCAGCTTCCGGAGACATAATTATTGACAGCATATAAACTGAGGATCAGATTCGCAGATATCGGATTCTTAAGGCAAAAAAATTACAAAGTTGACTAGTATTCACCTCAACCTGCTCAATGTAGCCAGACTGCCGAAGATCATACAATCTAAATGCAACTGAAAAAACAATTTTTTTTTCCCAACTCAGGATCATAAATATATTTGAAAAGCAGAGAACAAGGATACATGTTATCATATAAAGTCATCATATTTGAATGAAAATCATACAAGACGCTATTTCTTTTATCATGGCATATGTAATCATACATAAAATTTTGTCTGCTTCAGGAGCATTCGGGTGGAAGATGCTTAGTGAGCGAACAAACTCCCCAAATTCAATTACCCCATTATGCTTAAGATCGAATAAATCAAATACCTGCAATAAGTTGCCATAATCATATACCTTCTTATAAAAGTTTGGTTTGTACAAGAACATAAACTAGAAAATTTGAATGGTGATGGAAAATAAGAATTCAACGACTGAGAATTGTTCATTTGGTTTGATGAACTAGGAGTCATCAGAAACGTTGACTAATCTCAGGGAAAATATTCCAAATTACAGAAAATTTTGTACATTGCACACAATAATCTGAAACTGATCTTCGATTGTCCAAATACTGTGTGATGATCCCATAAAGTAACAAAGCATGCATAAACACCGATATAAACTCCAAAACAAGCATGCATCAAATAAGTAATGCCGTAAAACATACCCTGTCTGCAAAAAGATTTTGCTTACTGCTGTTCTTAAAAAGTGCAAGCTGGAATTCTTCCTGCAAAAAGGGTACGATATGAATTAGCATTTGTGTTCAATATATCTAGTATCTAACAAAACAGCTCCTTCAGCCAAATTAATCATGCTTTCAAAGTTTGTCGGAATAAGTTCATCATAAAGATAAAACAGAGAGATGCAACCAGAGACGAAGATACCTTGTGAATATTATCATCGTCAATTATGGAACTGCTTAGCTTTTTAAACATATCATACAAAGCCTCTACTTCATTCACGGAAACTGGCCAAAAATTAGGAATGATTCAGATTAAGACATGTGAAATGTACAGATTAAAATCAACCAGAGAATGCAAAAATATGCGTGAGGGAGACATAAAAAGGTCAATAAGGAAGCAGCAAAGCAAGAAACAACATTTGCAGCCGGTAACTAACATCAAGTCCTTGGCACTTAAGGGCTAATAGGGCAGCATGGCATGTTATATAGATCATAAATTAAGACAATAGCATCGGTATAGCCTAGATATAAACGCAATCCATGTTAACGCTAACTAGCACTAATTAGCAAATTTAAACATGTGTGCACCACTGACATGGCCAAGGAACTAACACAAAGCCGAATATTAGCACAGACAGGGTGCCAAAATGTTCTCGGTTAAGGCAGATGAACTGATAAATCAAATTAAAAGCAGAGATCATACAAGACCATGTTTTAGAAAAGTGGGATTAATAGGCATCTGTCTTTCCTCATTTCAATATTGCATACATATGGATACATCAAACACATAAACATAACATAAAACTATCACAAAAAAGTATTTAAAATACAGATCCAAATTGATCAAGCACAACAACTCATGAGTCTTCTACTTACAAGGTGTCTCAGAAGCAAGAATTATAGGATCTTCATAACCAAGATTTTTTCTGGATTTCTTCAGGCAAAAACAATCCACAAAATTCATGACTTCGATAGAAGATTATATGAGCCCTGAGTATTAATACAAATTGTGCTATTTTTTATATGCCTGTCACATTCAAAGGTAAAACACATGATGAGTATATAAGATTTATGCTTATGAATTATATAAAATCATGTCTTATCTTGTCAGCTACTATAGGCACATCATTTTGTTCCCTGCATTTGGTTCTACATGGCATCTAATTTGAGCCTCTCCTACTAAGTTGGAGCAGCAACTTTTATCTTTTTCAAGTAGAGAAAACACATATCATGTGCTGCTCAGAAACACAGCAGCATCCTTTTGGACAGATCAAGAGTTTTCTCTTCAGTACGCATTGATGTAATAAAGCCAGTTCAATGCATTTGAGCTATTGATCAAGCATAGGCGAATGTTGACTAAGTCAAAGCAGATGAATCTAACGGTTGATAGTTAGGGAACTGAAATTATTATATCAATACGCACTCTAGAAAATGACCGTTGGACAAATAGTCAAAAACATGTTTGATTCATGGCAAAACACCTTAATTTGAAAGCTCTAAAAGCATCTCCAAGGGGTCTGAAAAACCAGACCCCTTAAGGGGTCCCTTAATGACCCCCTTAATATGACTCTTGTGGAGCTCACTCCCTTAATGAAGGGGTGACTTCAGCCTCCCTTAATTAAGTGGGCTCCACATCTAAAGGAGAAATATAGTTTAGGAACATATAAATAATAATAATAAATAAATGGTTTCCACATAAAATAATAATAATAAATTATGAAGGTAGACCCCCTAAAACAACATCCACCCTTTATAAGGGGGTCTCCAAGGGATATCCTTGGAGATGCTCTAATCATACCAACAAATTGTTAATTCCAATTGTTGAAAATTGAAGCTACAACCAAATTTGAACAGATTAAACTCCAAAATCATATGCACCCAACTGGGAAACCAGTCCTGCTATTTGGTAGTGGGCTCAACAATTTCAAATCAGTACTTGGAAAAATAGATCAAACAAATAAATATCAACTAAATTGCTTTAAACAGTAAAAAAGCTACAATCTTTATGACTTATGAGAATCCAAAGAAAGATATATACACTAAATAAACTTTTGTTTCTCAACTTTTCCAGCCAGTAACTAGTCAAACTGAAACAAAACCCATCAAAAGTTCAAAACCAACAAATAAAAAGTCAAACCCAAAATCATACAATACATGATACTTCATCACACTTCGGAGAGAGATGTTCTTCACTTACCTTTATTGACTTGGAAAAAAATGGAGATGAAACCGAAAACTAAACAAAAACACATTAAAAGTAATGATTAGCAAAGATTAAGAGGCGGTTTCCATTAACAAAGTTGAATGAACTGACCTAGTGACCTGGGTGGTGGTGGTGGTGGTGCCGTGGTGGTGATGGTGGTGGTGTTTAGAAGAGTTGAAACATATTTTTTTTTTTTTTTGTTGTTGGAAAAGAGTTGAAACTTGACATTTTCTTGTATCGGTGAACATGTTTATAAATTTTCTTGTCGTGTTTGCATGTGTCAGCAGTGATTTTTTATAATTAATGTCAGTTTTGGATCTCTACTCAGCTTCATTTTTTTATTAATTATCTTCTATAGCTTTCTATTGAAAGTTTGATTCATTCTCTTTCTGATTTTTTAGCTTTGCTTTTTTGCATTTGATTTTGTTTTTCCTTAAAGCTTTCTTTTTTAAGACAAAACTGGTAATTGATAATAAATAAATAATATAGAAATTCTTCCTTATAAACTCATTAGTCATTAATTGACTCCTTTGATAATAGTTTGTTTAACATATTTTTTTAATAATCAATGTTAGGCAAAACTTTTAGTTTCAAAAATAAAAAAATAAAAATAAATAAAAACAAAATCTATCATATATTTTGTGTTACAAATATTAAGATGAATTTATAACTATGACATCATCTCATGATCTTTTAATTTTAGATTTCTTTTTTTATTAATTTATTTTAATTATTTATCAAATGAGATGAAATTGCCAACTTGTTTGAGTTTATTATTTCTCTAAGGGGTAATTACACAAACATCCCCTGACATTTGATATAATTACACACATATCGCAGTTTTGGTCATATTAACACAAACATCCCCTGATCTTTGTAAAATATTGCACTAACATCCCCTACCTTTAACTTTTTACTGCTAAACAATGGTCAAATGGGCGAAATGACTAAAATACCCCTATTTTACATTTTAAAATTAAAATATTAATAAAATCAAATCTCCATCTTCCTCATCTTCCTCATCTTCAAATAATCAAACAACAAATCTCTAAATCATCAAACAAAAAATTCTTCATATTATTATTATTATTATTTTAAAATTAAAATATTTTTAGTGAAAATGACCATATTACCCCTAACCATTAAGTGCTAACTGTAGAAAATTAACGGTAGGGGATGTTAATGCAATATTTTTCAAAGATCAGGGGATGTTTGTGTTAATATAGTCAAAACTGCCATATGTGTGTAATTATATCAAATGTCAGGGGATGTTTGTGCAATTACCCCTTTTTCTAAACATAGGGAAAGTCAGGGAGTTTTCTGTAATTTGGGCGTAATTATCATTCATTCGTTTACGTTTCTTGAACCTCTCGAAAAACGTTTTTATAAACTTTACACAGAAACTTCCCAGAAACATAGAATTACGATCCTGCCCTTCTCCCTTCAATTGAGTCAGTCGATCTCTAGAATGCCGGTTTTTCTCAGTCGCACGTGAAATCATCAGCTGCGGCGACCTGATTTTTTTCATTTTTCCACTTTTACCCTTCCAAGTTATCATCTTTCTACATCATCAACCCCAAGTTTACACGTAAAATACTGTTCTTTCGTTTAAATTCTCAAGCTCGATTATTATTATTATTATTAGTTAGTCTCATTTTTTTTTTTTAATTTGCTTTTGTGCAAATTTTGATTTGAACAGGCTAGTGATTTATGTACGAGACGGAGTTGGATTTCGTGTCAAGTGAAATGTTGGAAGAAGACATTTTTCAAGGCACTCATTTTGATCAAATTAATAATGTAAGTGTTTAATTATATTTATTTATTTTAAAAAAAATACTTTATATTGTTGCTGTAAGCCTGAAAAATCTTTTAAATAGATGTAGAGGAAGTTATTTTTGTATTGGAATTTTTGTTCAATTGAATGGTTATTTAGTTTTGAATGTCTATTGAAAGCTAAAATTGCAGTATTTTTGCTCTGGAGAGTGTGGTACTTGTCGAAAACAAGATGCTTGATACCCACTTAGTGTTTGGTGTATGCAATTTTCCAGTTTTTTTTTAGTATTGTTTCTTCTTCTTTGAGTTTCTGTTTCTGAAAAATAGTTTGCTTTGAAAGCATTTTTAAACGATTTTCGATAAAGAGATCATATGGCAGTAGTTGATGTGGAAACTGATGTTAAATTACTGCTTATAATTTCTAATACATGCTTTGTTTTAGATTAAATAGGTTTGTTATAATGTGCAGGATGATTCTGGTTTTGAGGGTGGAAGGTGTGGGATATGCATGGATGTTATCATTGAAAGGGGCGTTCTAGATTGCTGCCAACACTGGTATTTATCTTCTAATTGTTTCTTGCTATTTCTTTTGTCGTGTACTTTTCGATCGTGTAATTCCTGGAACATAATATGTCATACTTGGTATTGATTTAGAGGGATCAGTGTGGTTCTTTCAACGTCTATTTGTTGAACTAATTGCTAGTTAGAGTAAATGACCTGGATCTATCTCGTTAATTTCAGGTTTTGTTTTGCATGCATTGACAACTGGTCTACAATCACAAACCTCTGCCCACTTTGTCAGGGTGAATTTCAGCTGATTACATGTGTTCCAGTGAGTTGTTTAAAGTTCGTAATGCTTTTTTATTATTATCTTCAGTTTTCTAGTCGGTATTGTGTCATTGTTCTAATGGATTTTTTTTTCCTGTGGTATTATTCGTCTATCCATCCATCTGTAACATCTTTTCGCCATTGCATGTGTAAAACTTGTGGAATATTGTTTGAGAATTCGTGCAAAGTGGTGGCTAAACCTTCTGAGTTTTTGTGTGATTATGAAGGTATATGATACAACTGGGAGCAACAACATTGACGAGGATTCAATATCTAGGTATTCTTCTTTCTTATAACTGAAAAAATATAATAGTAATCAAACTGACTTTTCATTATGCATAACAGCATAGGTTTTGAGAAGCTGTTGATGCTTTCAGTATGATATTGACATCTGAATTATTCTGTGAGAATTATTTGTAATTAAACATTGAGATTTTCACTTTTTCTTGTTATTCAGCAGTGATTTATTTTGCTTATCTGTTTCATCTATGCAGAGATGATGATTGGTGCATTGAAGGGAAGAGCAACTCTCTGTCATTTCCATCATACTATATTGATGAAAATGTAATTATCCTCATTTTATAATCCTTTGAGTTTCTTAGTAAAATTACTGAACCTGTCTCTTAGACTTCTGAATCTCTCTCCAACCTTCACTAAGTTATTGGGAGACTCAATTGCTTTAAGCTGGGTGATGCTAGCAACCAACCATATAAAAATGATGATGGTTAAAATTATGTGTAGACTTTAAACTAAACCTCAGAAAGAAGCAGATGTCAAAAATCTTCTAGCACATGGCAAGACCCTGTTTAAGATCCACAAGATATATATCAATAGAGAAGTTGTCCATGTTGGTTTGCACTGATGTAATAAACTTGTATGTTTTTAAGAAAAGAATACTGTCCAGTGCTATTGTTAATGTAGAAATTAAATGAAGCTGCTTATTATTTACCGTTTTATTCAGCGCATCTATTTTGTTAACAATTTTCATATCACAGTATATTCGCATTAAAGTTTTATGTACTTTATCTTTTTGTAGTCAGTTATCTGCTTGGACGGGGATGGCTGCAAAATTCGAAGTGGATCCACAACTATCGAGGCAGACTCAAATCTTGATACATCAATTGCTTGTGATTCTTGTGATTTATGGTAAACTTTTATTCTTTAATTAAACCTGTAAGGAATTTTCCATGTAGATTTTGATCAGAACGGAATCAATTCAACTTTTTGTTCCTGCCTTTTCTGTATATATTTTGTTATATTTTTCATCATAAATTTTGTTTCCCGCTTGAGTGTCTTTTTTTCTCTGTATTTGCTTTGTCTAGTTTCCACATTAGAGCATATTGATTTATTAAAAATTGTTATGCCATAATTGTTTTCTGGCTTTCCATGTTGGCAGGTATCATGCTTTTTGTGTGGGCTTTGATCCTGATGGCACATTTGAAGATTCATGGTTGTGCCCAAGGTAGATTAGAAGCGGATGATTATTCTTGCTGGTCAGTGTTGGGCTGTAGTTCCTTAGTTCAGTATAGTCCTGTGGTATCGCTCAGAACTGCAAATGTGTTGTTTATGTGAAGAACGTCTTTATGAGTATAAATTGAAGTAGGATAATGTATGGTGTTTGAAAAGAATTGGTTAGGTTTTATTGTAATGATATATTTTGTTAAGTGACTAGCAACCCACCAATTTGATAATGACTGATATGACGTTTAGGATTGTTGGAGAACCCTGCAATTAGTTCTGATCATCTTGTGCTGTGACTTGATAATTGATATCTGTCTTAGTTGGACCCAATGAACTTTGCTTCTATATTCCTCTTTATTTTCCTTAGTTCTAGGACGCATATAAACTTGTTATGTTGGTGTAAATATCAGTCCTAATCTAGAAACATAGGTCTCCAGTTCTCAAATTTTTCCTCCCTTGCATTTTGTTTTGTTGTAGATGTGTAGTTGAAGTGCCTCAGGATTCTGTCGAAAACTCAATTCAGAGGACAAACAACCAGTGTAGTCCCAAAAGTGCAAATGGTGAATGTTTGGCTGAGGCTGCATTTTCAAGAAAGGTGTCTGTATCTGTTGCTGATGCTGGAGAGACGGCTCTTGTTGTATCAATTATAGGAGGAAATCAATGGACTGAAGAGCCAAATGAGAACTTTTTCTCAAAGATTGAAGCTGACAAGGGCCTCACAAATGAAGCTTTTAATCTTGACAAGGTTAATTCAGCTTCAAGTGAGAGAACTAATATGCAAACACCGTTGGAGGCACAGAATCTGGATTTGTCCTTATTACATGATATGTCTTCACCTTCTATCTCTTTGGGACCTAGTGAGTTGAAGACAAACTGTGTTGACGAAAAATTGAATGGCCAAAGTAGCTTTGATGGTGTTAAAATTGCCTCAAGAAAGATTGGAAACAAACTTTCTGAAAGTGAATCCAGTATGGGCCTCCATCTTGGTTTATCTGTGGGCTCCTTTTTATCTGGTAATTTTGTGATCGTAACAATTTCCATCTTGTTATCTTTTAGGCTTAATGATTCCATTATTATAATAGCTTGCAACTGAAAAGTTGTATTTCTTTCCCATATCTTACTACATCTATTTATCATCATATTCAATTTCCTTCTAGTTGATGGCACAAACAAGAATGTAAGGGAAGATCAAGTTATGAGAGATGCGCAGCAAAATAATCCTTCAGGAGAGTCTTTTCCCAAAGGTATGAAAGAGACCGGAAAGTGGCTATTGGCATTTCTTTTCCAGTTCTCACTGGCCATGGTTGGGATATTTTTTCTCTTTTCATGTAGTTCTGTAATAATTTTTGTTTAAATGTATGCGGTATTCATCTTGTCACATTGCTTGATCCCTACAATGCTTTCAGCTTGCAAGATTGAGCCTGATACTATTGAGGATGCCTCGCAAATTATTGGTGTAAAGAGAAACCTTACAGAGTTCAGGTCACTTGCCATCCCTTGTTTTACTCATAGATTTTGGCAATTAGTGCACATAACTTTTTCACTTACTACATCTTCTACTTTGATTTTTTTTTTTACTTGTTTTTTCTTTTGCTTCAAATTTCTTGATATGAATTAGTGACAATGTTCATGTGAGTGCTGATGCTGAAGAAACCAAGGGTAAGAAAAAGACTGAAGTTCCTGCAAAGAAAATTAGAGCAGAGGAGAAGACTCAAATGACTTCACTTAAGGACAACGTCAATGTGTCTACTATAGATGATTCCCGAAAAAGCCCCACTTTGATAGCAGATGCCAACGATGACAAGTCAAAACTTTCTCCAAAGAAGGAGGTTGTCACTTACGATGTAATGAGCATTGTTAAGGGGACAGGTCATAAACCATCCAAGGGGTTTGCACACCGAAATTCTGATGATAATTTCTCAAAAGAAAGAGAAAATGCGCCTGGCTTGAGAGTTAAAAAAATCATGAAGAGAACTGCAGAAGATGATAAGGATTCCTTTGTTGTGGTTCAAGAACTAAGAAAGGAAATAAGAGAAGCTGTTCGTAACAGATCCTCAACAGATGTTGGTAAAAACCTTTTTGACCCAAAACTTCTTGCTGCTTTCCGGGCTGCTATAGCAAGACCCAAAGATGAACCTGTCCAAAAGTTAACACCTTCAGCTGTGAAGAAGTCTATGCTTGAGAAGGGTAAAGTTCGTGAGAATCTTACAAAGAAAATCTATGGGAATTCTAGTGGAAAACGAAGACATGCTTGGGTTAGAGATTGTGAAGTTGAATTTTGGAAGTACCGATGCATGAGAGCTACAAAGCCTGAGAAGATTGAGACTTTGAAGTCAGTTCTTAACCTTCTGAGAAACAATTCACATAGCTCAGATATTGAGCAGGCGACTGAATCCCGGACCACAAATCCCATTCTTTCTAGATTATATTTAGCAGATACATCTGTTTTCCCACGCAAGAAGGATATTAAGCCTCTTTCAGCACTTAAACCTACTGGTGATTCTGAACAGAGTAAAGAGCAAACCATTTCAATGGTAAAAGATTTGAAGTTATCTCTTGATAATTTTTCACCAAAAGTTCTAGAAACAAATAAGGTTTCATCTAAAGTTGGTATTCCTTCAGTTAATGAGAAAGGGACTGGGAATAATGTAACATGCTCAAAGGGTGATGCTGCTTCTAGCAAAGTTCACCTGAAAGGACGCGCAACCAGGCCTTCTGTTTCTCAGAAGGGCATGATGGTTAAATCTGATGTAAAGACGGATAAAAGAAAATGGGCCCTGGAGATTCTTGCAAGGAAAAATGCTGTTGCAGGGAAAAGCACAACGCCTGAAAAACAAGAAGGCAAGGATGCGCTTAAAGGAAATTATCCACTACTAGTATGTTATCTTCCCCCTCATGAAACTGGTCATTTTTGCATTCCTTTTGATTCTGTTTCACATTCTGCAACTGCAAATGATATTTTTTTTTTACTTTTCCTCTTCTGTGAGCAGGCTAAACTACCGGTGGATATGAGACCAGTACTGGCACCTAGTTGCCATAATAAAATCCCCATTTCAGTTAGGCAGGTATGTGGTTTCTTGCTTTTTGTTAGTTACCTTTCGATGGGAAAAGTAAAACTTAGACACTTTTGAAATAGAATCTAGCCTTTTGTTTGGACTTTGGATGCATAATTTGAAAGGTGAGGAAAGTGCGATCAAGTCTAGATCGAAATTAAGATAGAAAATGTGCCTTATATTCCAGCTTCAATTTTTATTTTTATTTTTAGAAAACATGTTCTGTAGTTCCTTGTCAAGAAAATGAAAACTTGGATCAATCAATTGATTTCACTATTAAAAACTTTGATATGCCAGCTGAAGTTACCACCGGCATTGCTAACACTACTATCTTATACTCCAGTTCTGGCACCAGTGCTGCTGCTTATTCACAAATTTAGTCGCTCCATATAGAATTACTACAACAAAATCCAATTTTGAGTCTACATTTTGGTTGCATTTGTATGTCAAAAGACTTCAATTAAGGAATAAGTCTGTTAACCATTTCCATTCAAACCAGGACATCTGAGCTCAATGAAAATTTATAGGCTAATTTTCCTCATGACCAAATGAAGAATCAAATCTATTTTGACTGAATCCAAATCTTCTTGTTCAATCATGCTTTTTGTGATGTGAAATTTCTCTATGGCATAGTCGTTTCTTATTGACAAAAAATTTGTTTGTCTTCTTTCAGTTAATTTTAATACAGCTTGCTCTATAACCTTAGAAGGGTGCTAAAATCTTTTGCATTACCTTAATTAATACTATATCCCGCATAGAGAATTTTGTCTGTTTTTTTAGCAATTAACTATTAGCTCTTTGTTGTACAGACGCAGCTTTACCGCCTAACAGAATGCTTCTTAAAGAAAGCAAATTTGCCGGTCATTCGCAGAACTGCAGAAACAGAATTGGCTGTTGCCGATGCAGTTAATATTGAGAAGGAAGTTGCTGATAGGTCAAACAGCAAACTAGTATACTTGAATCTATGTTCCCAGGAGATATTACATCGTTCGGATAACAAGAAGTCCATTAGAGACACAGAATCAAATTCATCTCCATCTGCAGTCCTTGTTGATGAATCGGAACAAGCTACTGACAACATCTCAAGTGATCCTGAAGTTGAAGAAGCTCTCAGAAAAGCAGGTCTTCTATCTGATTCCCCTCCAAATAGTCCACATCACCCAACGGAAGTCCCGAATGAAGTGGATGTTTCCTCAAGAGAGGAAGGACCTGATAATGTATTTGAAATGGATTCTCATGCTGAAGTGGATATCTATGGTGATTTCGAATATGATTTAGAAGATGAAGACTACATTGGAGCTAGTTCTGTGACAGTTCCAACGCTACAAAGTGAGGAAGTGTCAAAAATGAAAGTAGTTTTCTCCACTCTTAACTCTGAAAAGTCTAATACCGTAAATCTTGAAGATGGTGGGGATGGGGGAAAGAATGATGTACACAAGGACACTACCTGCTCGCCGAAGAGTCATACCGATGATACAGGCATCAAAAGCTTAACTGCAGAGGGTCAGACTGGAAACTCATGTGTTCCTCCAGAGCCTAATCCTTGTGAAGAAGATGAAGATCTTTCTCTTGCAGAATGTGAAGAACTATATGGTCCGGACAAAGAACCACTGCTAAACAAATTTCCAGAATTGTCAGAGAATCCACATGGACTGCTCGATGGAGAAGCAGCATTGAATATGGTGACTGAAAGCAATGGAGAGAATATAACTGTCAACACTGTCAATCACAACTCTTCTGGTATAGAAAAATCGCCCAACAGTTCTCAAACAGGTG
Organism: Acer yangbiense; assembly: GCA_008009225.1. Lineage (NCBI taxonomy): Eukaryota > Viridiplantae > Streptophyta > Magnoliopsida > Sapindales > Sapindaceae > Acer > Acer yangbiense. The sequence continues at coordinate 4,814,990 of CM017771.1, forward strand.
ATAGGATCCCAAGGAAGGACTCAGCATCTAGCACTGGTGCTGACAAGCAGTCTGATGGTGTCAATTCAATCTCTAAGAAGGTACTCAGTGACCCATTTATCACTGTCACCTGTTCTTCATGTTTTTATTTACTTTCCAATGGAATAGTTTTGTGCTTTTGATCAAGTCTGCTTGTGTTTCTCGTAATCCATCGACAAATTTCTTTATAGCTGACGATTGGTCATTTGAATTCAACAGGTGGAAGCTTACATCAAAGAGCACATCAGACCACTGTGTAAAAGCGGTGTGATCACAGCTGAACAATACCGGTGGACAGTAGCGAAAACCACTGATAAAGTTATGAAGTACCACTCAAAAGCCAAGAATGCAAATTTCCTCATCAAGGAAGGTGAGAAGGTGAAAAAACTAGCGGAGCAATACATCGAGGCTGCCCAACAGAAGGAAAAATCCGATCTTCAACAATGAGAAGCTTCTTTTTTAACTCGTTTTTCTCTATATTATCATAGCTTGTTCATCTGTTTTTGGTTCTATAAGTTCAATAGTTGTAGATAATGAAAGAATCTAACATGAAAATTCATCTGTACGGACCTTGTATAAATCAAAAGTGAGAGTAATGTTGCTCAAAAGAGAACTGGGATGATGTTGAATGTGCATTGATTTGTTGCCTTGACTAGCTGGAATGGGTCTGGGCTTGAAATATATTTCTGGGCCGTAAAAGTAAGATTCTTGTTTCAATTAAAAATCAGGCCCAATTTCTAAAATTCGAAAACTACTTTTGATATTTCTTTAATTATAATTAATTAATCCAAAAATTCCATAATAATTGTTTACATTTTAACATATTTAACTTCAATTTTATTGTTAGCCAAAACTGATATTACGTTCACCAACGTGGTTTGGTGATAAAGAATATATAAAAAACTTAATGGTACGGATACCTCCTGAATTGTTCGCGAACTGTTGATATACCCTATGAATTCTTAAAATGGTCATTAAACCCTCTGAACTTTTTTTTTTTTTTTCTTTGGAGTAGATGCCCAAAGCCTAACGCCGTCCGTCAACAAATTGCAATAAGTTCCTCTGATTATATAGATAATTGCATAAAAACAGAAACAATATAATAATATGACCTAAATACCTCTCTGACCAAATTTTAAAAATCAAATTTAAGAAAAAATTAAAATTTAAAATTGAAATAATGGTTAAATAATAATATTCTGAATTTAATTTTCTGAATAATTAAATTATCTCTTTTATTTAAATATCCCTAAATATTTAATAATAATAATAATAATAAATAAATAAATAAATAATAAATAAATAAATAATAATGCCTTGTACTCCATTATTGAGATGACAAAACATGCATATCTTTCATTGGAGTGTCAAAATTAATCTATTAGAGTTCCATAGCTCACTGACAATCAATTTTCAGGTCTTGAGGCCATCCAAACTCCTCCAAGAATGCCAAAACGACCCCGTTCGACCAGCCGAAACCAGTCTGCAACATACCACAAAAATGTTATAAAAAAAACTGATGAAGAAAAGTTTTTTAATGTATTGCAATGTAATTCTACTACCTGGGATTTGTATTCACCACCCCCTCCAGAAGCTCCACAGTTCTCCACATCGTATTTTTCGTGCATCGCCCCAGTTTCCTTATACGCGACATAGTTGGTTTTGATCCATCTCACCGCAATGTCCTGTGCCATTGATCTTGCTTCTTGTGATCCTGACCTTACTAAACCTTCTACTATCATGTGTTGAAGAGGAGCCCATCCATTCAGAAAGTCCCTGGTTGTATTTGAGAAAAACGGTTATGGAAAGTTGATATAATGAAACATATATGTTAATGTAACTTGAACTTTTACCAACCATTGTTCTCCTGAGTTTATCGTAGAAGTTGCAATTCCAGCCGCGCAAACCAGGCCTGAGCTTTGAAGACTTTGCCTGACTTTCTCCACCAAAGAAGTATCTGTGTGCATACATTAAAAGCAATTTTCAGCATTTCCCTTGAAAGAAAGCACAAATTCTTATAGAAATTAAGAGTCACACAATTGACAAACCTGAGTTGAACAAATCAATCCATAGAGGAGCATAGTTTGAAGCGTAGACGTTATGATTCTGATTCTAGGCTTGCCATGTGTGAGATTCCTGCAAAGTATCGAATCGAAAAATTCAGGAAAAGAAACCGTACATGAAGTAGATCAAGTTACATTAACATTCGATCACCTCACAAGTAGTTCCATTATTGATCCAGTAATCAAGCCATTGCCCCTTCTCTTCATTCCAGAAAACAGAGTTGATTGCTTGTTTTCTTGCTGTAGAAGCTACCAAGAATCTCTCAGAAGTTGCATTGTCTCCAACAACTTTTGCCAAGAAATCAATGTCAAGTTCCATCTAGATCAAATTAAACATATACAAGTAATACAGCATCAGTTGATACAACAAGTACTATATTATACACAGATTACAGATTTTGAGCCGAACTAAGAAGGGAATGAATTGTATACCCCGAGTAAGAATACATTTAAATCAACAGGTAAAATTGATGTTGTAGACAAACTGATGAAATCCGATATATTCCTGAAACAAGACGACCACCACCACCATCAAGCCCTCAAAACTCGATCAATTCGTAAAAGCACTTTAAAGCTCAATTTTGATTCATTTTATGAAAACCAAGTTGTGAAAATTTACCTCATCCATCTTGTACTGAAATCCCAACCAGATTCAGCAGTAGAAGCTACTTTGCGGTAGAGCTGCTCCTTCTCAGAATCGCTGGAGACCTTGGAAGCATGTGCTTTGTCCTGGTACAGAAAAAAAAGTTAAAATTTATCTAGATTTTAAGCTAAGGAAAATGTGGTGTTAGAAAACATACAACGGTTGAAGATTCAGGCCTGGGTTTGTTCCACTTTGCATAATACCGACTTAATAAGTGACTGTTAGCTTCACCATCTTCAATGGTTACTTTATGTATTCCTGAAACAACAATTTGGCAAATATATATAATATAAACTTTGAATTTCAAACAAACGAAAATGAATATGTGAAACTCTCCAAAAGTTGATTGATTCCATTCTAAAAAAACAAAAGAAAAAAAGGAGGCCAAGGTACCTGAATTCCAAAATTGGTATTCTTTAAGAAGTGCAGGAAGAGCCTTTTTAACCAATTCCATGTCACCAGTTCTATTGTAGATGGCATGAACCATTGCACTGAATAGTGGAGGTTCGCTGCAAGTGCATGAAGTACAAGAAAGTTTTACTAAGTAACTAATTAGATTGATTTGGATACTTACTTGAGTACTGATTAGAGATTTTACCGGATTATATATAGTTTAATACTGTGATTGAATATTAATAAGAAAGATAATTGAAACGAAATAAATTCTTACTACGTTTTATTAATGATATTGATATGTCGCAAAGATCTTTAGAGTTTCAATGGAAGAAACATAATACTCTAGGAAACGTTTTAAAAGCAAAAGAAAAAGAAAAAAAAAATCACAACATTGGTTTTACTTCAAATTTTGGATTAAGTTTTTAGGTCTTTCTCTTGTTTATTACAACAATAAATAGAGTCTATAATCTTACACAGTTTACTGTGTAAATGAACAAAAAAGGTATTTTGTTAGTGTATGCTAAACATCGGAGCCTACACTATAAGAAAATAAATAATCATTACTGGTCATTTATAATGGGTATCAATTAATTAGTACATATGAATCAAAGAGGAAAATCTTAAATCTTTACGTTTATTTCTTTCTTCTTTCATAGTCATATTTTATCTTCTTTTTAACATTATACACATATGAGCTGGTACATATTTAAACAAGAATACCAATATTGGCTCATGTACAAGTGTTCATTACAGCCTTACAGGTCCTTTATCACGGATATCAATTAGTACATATAAATCAAAGAGGAAAATCTTAAATCTTAACGTTTTATTTCTTTCTTTTTTCATAGTCATTTTCTTTTTTCTTTTTAACTTTATACACATGTGAATGGGTACATATTTTAACAAGAATACCAATATTGGCACATGTACAAGCAACAACCGCATGTGTAGATTGTATACAATCAATGAAAATGCAAACAAAATCAAGAATTTGATATGAGAATTACTACCAGAAAATTAAGGGAAGAAGATTGATCAACATTAATTACCTCCTGTTGGTATAATAGGCCCTAGCATCATTAAGAACATAACCATATGTCTCTACAAGGGAAATGAGATTGATCACAATTGATTTTGCTGTCTCATGCATTTTACTTGCAAGTAATCCCCTACACAACATTCAAATTAGATCAAAATCAAACCCATTAAAAGTTGTTCTATCGATAACAAATTTCTAAGAACACTATTAGATACAGTTAATAATTCAAAATCCAAGTTACACAACGCTGTGGAACCGAATCCACAATGATATGTAACTAAACGTCTAGTTACGTAACGTTATGTAAATTCAGTCTTGAAATCTTACGGTATATGGTTACTCCGACTTTATTACTATCTACTTTTAGCAGAGAATGATAAAACAACTGAAATGTTATGCAATCAAGTGTGTAACAATTTTATAAACAAATACCTTAGACTACATAGTTTTTCAAGACTCAAAGCAAGAAAAAAAATAATCAAAACATACCTAATAATCCAGTAAGAATCCCAATAATAGACCTCTCTGAATCGGGATCCTGGAATGACAACCGGTTCAGGAGGTGGAAGCAAAGTATGCAAGTCGGGCTGGTCGTGAACAGAACCGGAAACTTTCCGGGTCAAGTTTTTCCACAACGAATGCACCTCCAATGCCCAAGCTCTCACTTCAGGATTCACCACCTTAGGCAAAAAACCCTCCGGTTCAGGCACGAAATCCACCGGTTCAGCATACACCAAATCATCTCCTGCACCTCCAAACCACTTCTCTATAAACTCTTGCAAATCCGGAGCCGGAACCGACCCGTTTTCGTTTCGGGGTAACTTGTCGAAAGCGCCAACCGTTGTTGAAAGATTTGACTTCAATGAAAAATCAATGTAAAGTTTCGGGTCAAAGTTCTTTTCGCTTTCACCGAAAGTGTCGAGAGCCGTTTCTTGCACACGTTCAAGGAAAGCGACTAACGGCGTTGTGGGCAAAACAGGGCCGCCGCTGCATGGTTGTTGCAAGGCTCTGGTCACAGTCATGGTGGTTGTTGTTGTTGTTGTCGTCGATAATAACAGAACCGTTACAGAGAATATAAAAAGGGCTCGATTAACGGTGAGAAACTGATGAAGAAAGTTGGCCATGACTGTTGGTTGAAGAAGGAGACATAGTGGGGTTGTGTTTATATGATGATCAAGAGGAAGAAGGAAAAACAATGCCGGCTCTTTCGAATGTTTAGGCTTTTGCTTGTTTTATAGTAAAACAAAGTCTTGTCAAAACAAATTGACTTGTGTGGGCTTGAGGTTGATGAATATAATCAGGCGCCAAATGGAGGTATGTTCATATGGAGGCCAAACCCATATATTATATTTATATTATATTTTATATTGTTTGTAATTTATGAATATATATAGATATATATTTGAATTCTTATTGTTTGTAATTTGTGAATATATTTTATATTTATTTTTTTGGATTCTTATTGTTTGTAATTTGTGAATATATATATATATATATATTTGGATTCTTATTGTTTGTAGTTTGTGAATATATATATATTGGATTCTTATTGTTTGTAATTTGTATATTTTATATATTTTTTTGGATTCTTATTGTTTGTAATTTATGAATATATTTTTATAATCTTCAAGTCTTCAACCCATATATGCAAATCTCTAAACATAATTTTTATTGTCACCGTGTGATTCTGAACGTAAATTAATTATATCAGGAATTTACATCTAAGAATCATATATATATATATAGTTGGGATTTGATTTTATAGAAGAGAAAAGACAAGAAAAAAGTAGGTAGGTCAAGTGAAGGAATATTATTATATAAGGGAAGTAATATTTGAGAACTAATGATATAGGTGGAGTTAAAGATTTGTATCTTTGTTACCAAAAACTTGAGATTTTCTTTCCATGGAGGACAAGGGGAGGTCGAGTTTGACCAATAAGAAAGTTTAGGAGTTTTATATATATATACACCTACAAGCATCGTATATTTATAAATATATAGATTCCTGCAACGAAATGTGCAAATGAACTGACTTATGGATGCGTTTATTAATAAATGAAGAACGAATGTGTAAATGAACTGATTTATGGATACGTTTATTAATAAATGAAGATTGAACCAATAGAGAGCTGACTAGTTGCTCAATAAAGAGCCAGTTATTGCTAAAGGACTCAAATAAGTTGTCCAAAAATGGTGTCCCAATTTGTATCTAACAAATCAAATTGGGATATATATCTACATTTAATTATTATTTTTTCAACTTCTCCACGTCATATTTTTCGTGCGTCGCCCCAATTTCATTATACACGACATAGTTGGTTCTGATCCATCTCACTGCAATGTCCTGTGCCATTGATCTTGCTTCTTGTGATCCTGATCTTGCTTCTTGCCATTGAACCTTTACCAGCCATAGTTCTCCAGAGTTTGTCGTAGAAGTTGCAATTCCAGCCGCGCAAACCAGGCCCGAGCTTTGATGACTTTGCCTGAGTACTTTCTCCACCAGATAAATATCTGTGTGCATACATTGAAAGCAGTTTTCACAAATTCTGATAGATGTCAGTCTATTAGGCTAATATGAAAGTAAAAATTAAGTGTCACAAACCTGAGTTGAACAAACCAATCCATAGAGGAGCATAGTTTGAAGCGTAGACGTTATGATTCTGATTCCAGGCTTTCCATGTGTGAGATTCCTGAAAAAAAAACTGCACATGTAATTGTATTTACAAGGTGACATACACTTTCCTGTAAACATTCATTCACCTCCCAAGTAGTTCCATTATTGATCCAGTAATCAAGCCGTTGCCCCTTCTCTTCATTCCAGAATCCAGATTTGATCGTTTGATTTCTTGCTCGAGAAGCTTCCAAGAAACTCTCAGAAGTTGCATTGTCTCCAACAACTTTTGCCAAGAAAGCAATGTCAAGTTCTATCTAGAGCAACATATATAACATCAGTTGATAGAACAAGTATAATATTATTCACATATTACAGATTTTGAGTCGAATTAAGAACGGATTGAATTTTTAACCAATTCCAAGTCACCAGTTCTGTGAGGCTGGCTGAAACTGGAAGCGCATGAAGTACAAGAAAGTTCAACTAACTAATTAATTAGATTAACTTAGCATACTTGACTGGTCGATACACGAGTTTTTACCGGTGTATAGTTTAATACTTATAATTAACGTAACTACGTGCGTGTCATTAATGATATTGATGGGTCGCAGAAATATTTAAAGATTGAACAATAAATGGAGTCTAATCTTACACACTTTATAGACACGTGTCATCTCTTTAATAGGGAGGTAATGGTTACCTCTCTTGAAGGGAGTGAGCATAATGTTCTCTATAGAAATTGGAGCCTACACGAGAAAATAAGTCATTCATTACATGTCATATATAGTCATCTTCTTTTCATTCTCTTTAACTTTATACACGTCACATGTGACTATGTGAGTACATATTTAAACAAGAATACCAATGGCAACACTTTTTCATGTGTATGAAGTCACCTTGCATCAAGCTTTTAGTTGGTTGAGAAATATAATTGAATTGATAAGTGAAAACTGACAAGCAACTAACACAGTGTAGATTGTATACAATCAATGAAAATTCAAACAAAATCAAGAGATTGGTCACAATTGATTTTGCTGTCTCATGCATTTTACTTGCTAGTAATCCTCTGCACAAACATTCACATTAGACCAAAATCAAACCCATTAAAAGTTGTTCTATAGAAAACAAATTTCTACAAGCACTATTAGCTAGATACAGTTAATAATTCAGATTTCAAGACCAAAGTTACACAATGTTGTGGAACCGAATCCACAACATTATGTAACTTTTTATTTTTTTATTTTTTATAATAATAACGTTATGTAACTAAACGTCTAATTTCGTAATGTAACGTGAGGTTATGTACCTTGTATCTTGAAATCTTATTTCAAGACCAATTAACCTATACTAGAGAAGGACCATAGATATAGTTACTCCGACTTTATTACTCTCTACTTTTAGCAGCATTTTATAAAAGAGAACGATAAAATTAACATAAATGATATGCAATCAAGTGGGTAACAATTTTATAAATAAATCAATAAAAGTACAAAGATTTTCTTTAAATAATTTGCCAAAACATTGAAAGAGACAAGACTCAAAGCAAGACAAAAATCAAAACATAGTAAGTTTTTGTGCAGGATTTCCCGGTACCTATTAGATAATTAACACCGGTTAGCTATTAAATTAACATTGGTAGCTATTGGAAAACAGCTAGATAAAACCGGTAGCTATCGGTAGCCATTGATAAATCAATGATAATTACGTCCAAGTTCTCTAATATATACAATCAATGATTTCAAACGTAAATTACTTTTGAGAATTTACATATGAGAAGCATCTACATCTCTATATATATCTTTGGGATTTTAGAGTAGAGAAAAGACATCAAAATAAGTGGATCAAAAAATTCCATAATAATTGTTTATATTTTCACGTACATATTTAACTTTGATTTTATTGTATCCAAAACATTAAGCCTCATAATGTATAAGGTTTGAATCGTTATATATATATAGTGGTTCTCTAGTAAGGACGTCCTGAAATTATAAGTTAAGGACGTTCAACCACAGATACACATTCACATTGGATGTGGGTATTTATTAATGTGGAGCTGTGGACCCACTGTGAATGTGTGGTTATGGTTGGACGACCTGAAATTATAAAGTCAAGACGGTCTTGATCAGAGAAGTATTCTATATTTTTTTTAGCAATTAACTATTAGCTCTTTGTTGCATAGACGCAGCTTTACCGCCTAACTGAAAAGTCTATCAATACTGTAAATCTCGAATATGGTGAGGATGGGGGAAAGAATGATGTACACAAGGACACTACCTGCTCGCCGAAGAGTCATACTGACAATACAGTCATCAAAAGCTCAACTGCAGAGGGTCAGACTGGAAACTCTTGTGTTCCTCCAGAGTCTAATCCTTGTGAAGAAGATGAAGATCTTTCTCTTGCAGAATGTGAAGAACTATATGGTCCGGACAAAGAACCACTGCTAAACAAATTTCCAGAATTGTCAGGGAATCCACATGGACTGCTCGATGGAGAAGCAGCATTGAATATGGTGACTGAAAGCAATGGAGAGAATATAACTGTCAACACTGTCAATCACAACTCTTCCGGTAAAGAAAAATCGACCAACAGTTCTCAAACAGGTGATAGGATCCCAAGGAAGGACTCGGCATCTAACACTGGTGCTGACAAGCAGTCTGATGGTGTCAATTCCTCAGTGACCCATTTATCACTGTCACCTTTTCTTCATGTTTTATTCACTTTCCAATGGAAAAGTTTTGTGCTTTTGATCAAGTCTGCTTGTGTTTCTCGTAATCCATCGACAAATTTCTTTATAGCTGACGACTAGCTATTTGAATTCAACAGGAACAATATCGGTGGACAGTAGCGAAAACCATTGATAAAGTTATGAAGTACCACTCAAAAGCCAAGAATGCAAATTTCCTCATCAAGGAAGGTGAGAAGGTGAAAAAACTTGCGGAGCAATACATCGAGGCTGCCCAACAGAAGGAAAAATCCGATCTTCAACAATGAGAAGCTTCTTTTTTAACTCGTTTTTCTCTATATTATCATTAGCTTGTTCATCTTTTTTTGGTTCTATAAGTTGAATATTTGTAGATAATGAAAGAATCTAACATGAAAATTCATCTGTACGGACCTTGTATAAATCAAAAGTGAGAGTAATGTTACTCAAAATAGAACCGGGATGATGTTGAATGTGCATTGATTATAATTAATTAATCCAAAATTTCCATATTCATTGTTTATATTTTAACATATTTAACTATGATTTTATATATTGTCAACTAAAACAGATATCACCACCGCCCAATGTGGTTTGTTGGTAAAGATTATATTTAAACACATTCCCTGCATAGGCTTGAAATTTTGATGTACAATTGTACATAATGCCTTTTATTATTGAGATAACAAAACATGTATATCTTTCATTGGAGTTCCATAGCTCACTGACAATCAATTTTCTGGTCTTGAGGCCATCCAAACTCCTCCAAGAATGCCAAAACGGCCCCGTTCGACCAACCGAAACCAGTCTGCATCAAAACATACCACAAAAATGTTAGTAGGAAGAAAAAACTGATGAAGAAAAGTTTTTTAATGTATTGCAATGTAATTCTACTACCTGGGGTTTGTATTCACCACCCCCTCCAGAAGCTCCACACTTCTCCACATCGTATTTTTCGTGCATTGCCCCAGTTTCCTTATACGCGACATAGTTGGTTCTGATCCATCTCACCGCAATGTCCTGTGCCATTGATCTTGCTTCTTGTGATCCTGATCTTACTAAACCTTCTACTATCATGTGTTGAAGAGGAGCCCATCCATTCGGAAAGTCCCTGGTTGTATTTGAGAAAAACGGTTATGGAAAGTTGATATAATGAAACATATATGTTAATGTAACTTGAACTTTTACCAACCATTGTTCTCCTGAATTTATCGTAGAAGTTGCAATTCCAGCCGCGCAAACCAGGCCTGAGTTTTGAAGACTTTGCCTGACTTTCTCCACCAAAAAAGTATCTGTGTGCATACATTAAAAGCAATTTTCAGCATTTCCCTTGAGAGAGCACACATTCTTATAGAAATTAAGAGTTACACAAATGACAAACCTGAGTTGAACAAATCAATCCATAGAGGAGCATAGTTTGAAGCGTAAACGTTATGATTCTGATTCCAGGCTTGCCATGTGTGAGATTCCTGAAAAGTATCGAATCGAAAAATTCAGGAAAAGAAATTGTACATGAAGTAGATCAAGTTACATTAACATTCACCTCACAAGTAGTTCCATTATTGATCCAGTAATCAAGCCATTGCCCCTTCTCTTCATTCCAGAATACAGAGTTGATTGCTTGTTTTCTTGCTGTAGAAGCTACCGAGAAACTCTCAGAAGTTGCATTGTCTCCAACAACTTTTGCCAAGAAAGCAATGTCAAGTTCCATCTAGATCAACATATACAAGTAATACAGCATCAGTTGAGACAACAAGTACTATATTATACACAGATTACAGATTTTGAGCCGAATTAAGAAGGGAATGAATTGTATACCCCGAGTAAGAATACATTTAAATCAACAGGTAAAATTGATGTTGTAGACAAAGTGGTGAAATCTGATATATTCCTGAAACAAGACGAACACCACCATCAAGCCCTCAAAACTCGATCAATTCGTAAAAGCACTTTAAAGCTCAATTTTGATTCATTTTATGAGAACCAAGTTGTGAAAATTTACCTCATCCATCTTGTACTGAAATCCCAACCAGATTCAGCAGAAGAAGCTAGTTCGCGGTAGAGCTGCTCCTTCTCAGAATCACTAGATAACTTGGAAGCATGTGCTTTGTCCTGGTACAGAAAAAAAGTTAAAATTTATCTAGATTTTAAGCTAAGGAAAATGTGGTGTTAGAAAACATACAATGGTTGAAGATTCAGGCCTGGGTTTGTTCCACATTGCATAATACCGACTTAAAATGTGATTGTTAGCTTCACCATCTTCAATGGTTACTTTATGTATTCCTGAAACAACAATTTGGCATATATATATATAATATAAACTTTGAATTTCAAACAAACGAAAATGAATATGTGAAACTCTCCAAAAGTTGATTGATTCCATTCTCTAAAAAGAAAAAGAAGAGGCCAAGGTACCTGAATTCCAAAATTGGTATTCTTTAAGAAGTGCAGGAAGAGCCTTTTTAACCAATTCCATGTCACCAGTTCTATTGTAGATGGCATGAACCATTGCACTCAGTAGGGGAGGTTGGCTGCAAGTGCATCAAGTACAAGAAAGTTTAATTTGGATACTTACTTGAGTACTGATAAGAGATTTTACCGGATTATAGTTTAATACTTGTGATTAAACGTTAATAAGAAAGATAATAAAAACAATCGTGACTACGTTGTATTAATGATATTGATGTGTCGCAAAGATCTTTAGAGTTTCAATGGAAGAAACATAATACTCTAGGAAACGTTTTAAAAGCAAAAAAAAGAAAAAAAAGAAAAAAAAAATCACAATAGCTGGTTTTACTTCAAATTTGGATTAAGTTTTTAGGTCACACACTTTACTGTGTAAATGAACAAAAAGGGTATTTTGTTAGTGTATGCTAAACATCGATCGGAGCCTACACTATAAAAAAATAAGTATTCATTACAGGTCATTTATCACGGGTATCAATTAGTACGTATAAATCAAAGAGAAAAATGTTCAATCTTCACGTTTTATTTTTCTTTTTTCATAGTAATCTTCTTTCTTCTTTTTAACTTTATACTCATGTGAGTGGGTATATATTTAAACAAGAATACGAATATTGGCACATGTACAAGCAACAACCACGTGTATAAAGTCACATTGCATCAACCTTTTCGTTGGTTGAGAAATTTAATTGAATTGACATATGAAAACTGACATATTGCAACTACCATATTGTAGATTATATACAATCAATGAAAAAACAAATAAAAACAAGAATTTGATATGAGAATTACTACCAGAAAATTAAGGGAAGAAGAACAGCATTAATTACCTCCTGTTGGTATAATAGGCCCTGGCACCATTAAGAACATAACCATATGTCTCTACAAGAGAAATGAGATTGATCACAATTGATTTTGCTGTCTCATGCATTTTACTTGCTAGTAATCCTCTACACAACATTCAAATTAGATCAAAATCAAACCCATTAAAAGTTGTTCTATAGATAACAAATTTCTACATGCACAGTTAATAATTCAAGACCAAAGTTACACAACGTTTGGGAATCGAATCCACAACATTATATAACTAAACGTCTAGTTACGTAACGTTATATAACTTCGGTCTTAAAATCTTATTTCAAAATCTACCTGACCAGTATATGATTACTCCGACTTTATTACTCTCTACTTTAAGTCTTTAATAAACAAATCCATTAGACTACATAGATTTTCAAGAATCAAAGCAAGAAAAAAAAAAAATCAAAACATACCTAATAACCCAATAAGAATCCCAATAATAGACCTCTCTGAACCGGGATCCTGGAATGACAACCGGTTCAGGAAGTGGAAGCAAAGTATGCAAGTCGGGGTGGTCGTGAACCGAACTGGAAACTTTCCGGGTCAAGTTTTTCCACAACGAATGCACCTCCAATGCCCAAGCTCTCACTTCAGGATTCACCACCTTAGGCAAAAAACCCTCCGGTTCAGGCACGAAATCCACCGGTTCAGCATACACCAAATCATCTCCTGCACCTCCAAACCACTTCTCTATAAACTCTTGCAAATCCGGAGCCGGAACCGACCCGTTTTCGTTTCGGGGTAACTTGTCGAAAGCGCCAACCGTTGTTGAAAGATTTGACTTCAATGAAAAATCAACGTAAAGTTTCGGGTCAAAGTTCCTTTCACTTTCACCGAAAGTGTCGAGAGCCGTTTCTTGCACGCGTTCAAGGAAAGCGACCAACGGCGTTGTGGGCACAACAGGGCCGCCTCCGCCGCTGCATGGTTGTTGCAAGGCTCTGGTCACAGTCATGGTGGTTGTCGTCGATAATAACAGAACCGTTACAGAGAATAAAAAAAGGGCTCGATTAACGGTGAGAAACTGATGAAGAAAGTTGGACATGACTGTTGGTTGAAGAAGTAGACATGGTGATGGTGGGGTTGTGTTTATATGATGATCAAGATTCAAGAGGAAGAAGAAAACAATGCCGGCTCTTTCGAATATTTAGGCTTTTGTTTGTTTTATAGTAAAAGAAAGTCTTGTCACGAAATAAATTGTGACTTTTTAGTATTCTTCGTCAAAACAAAATTGACTTGTGTGGGCTTGAGGTTGAGGTTGATGAATATAATCAGGCCAAATGGAGGTATGTATATATGGTGCCCAAACCCATATATGTAAATATAAAATTATATATTTTATATTGTTTATTTATTTTATTTTTATTTTTGATTCTTTGTAATTTGTGAATATATTTTTATAATCTTCATGTCTTCAACCCATATATGCAAATCTGTAGAAATAATTTTTATTGTCAAGATGTGATTCCAAACATAAATTATGTCAGGAACTTACATATAAGCATTATATATGTACGGTATTTCTATTATCAGTTCGAACTGATAAAAAAAATATCAGTTCCTTATATGTGGGCCACTGGATTTAAATACTTTGACTGACAAGTGCATACACCCAAGTCAAAGTATTTAAATCCAGTGGCTCACATGCAAAGAACTAATATAACTTTTATCAGTTCGAACTGATAATAGAATTTATATATATATATACAGAAATTCTATTATCAGTTCGAACTGATAAACTGACAAAAGTTATATCAGTTCCTTGAATGTGGGCCACTGGATTTAAATACTTTGACTTGGCTGTATGCACTTGTCAGTCAAAGTATTTAAATCCAGTGGTCCACATGCAAGGAATTGATATAACTTTTGTCAGTTCGAACTGATAATAGAAAGACTGTATATATATATATATATACAAATTTTCTATTATCAGTTCGAACTGACAATAAATATATCATGACGAAAAATGTGGACCACTAGATTTACATACTTTGACTCAAAGTGTATGCACTTGTCAAAACTTCTTCATAATCTGTGGTCCACATTCTTCGTCCTCATATATTTATTGTCAGTTCGAACTGATAATAGAAAGACTATATATATATATATGTGGGTCAAGCTAGAATAACTTAAAATTGTAACTTAAAAAAGTGACTTTAGCATCTCAACCACTCATTGGCTCTTAATCCAAGAGTTATAAATACATTCAAATCTCAACCATTAGATTAAGAGTCAATGCATGGTTAAGATGTCGAAGTCAACATTTTAAGTCACAATTTTAAGTTAATTTAGCCTAACCCTATATACAGTCTTTCTATTATCAGTTCGAACTGTATCAGTTCCTTGCATGTGGGCCATTGGATTTAAAAGATGTTTTGACAAGTGCATGCAACCAAATCAAAGTATTTAAATCTAATGGCTCACATGTAAAGAACTGATATATCTTTTGTCAGTTCGAACTGATAATAGAAAAATTGACCATATATATATATAGTTGGGATTTTATTTTATAGAAGAGAAAAGACAAGAAAAAAGTAGGTCAAGTGAAGGAATATTATTATATAAGGGAAGTAATATATATTTTATTTGAAACAATAAGAGAAGTAATATTTGAGAACCAATGATACAGGTAGAGTTAAAGATTTGTATCTTTGTTACCAAAAACTAGAGATTTTCTTTCCATGGAGGAGAAGGGGAGGTCGAGTTTGACCAATAAGAAAGTTTAGGAGTTTTATATATATATACACCTAGAAGCATCGTATATTTATTAATATAAAGATTCCTGCAACGAAATGTGTAAATGGACCGAGCGTTTATTAATAAAATGAAGACTGAACCAATATAGAGCTGACTAGTTGTTCAACATATCTGCATATATTTTGGTTTATTTTTTAAAAGTGACGATATTTGCACCCTGTACATTCTAAATTTATATATTTTTAAAATAATCCTTAAATTAAATTATTAATATTTTAATTCAAATATATAATAATTTTTAATAACTATTTTACTTTAAAAAAAATAACTAACTAAATCAAATTAAAAAAGAAAAAAAATAAAGAAAAACAAAACTTCGGAGATGAAAATTCAACCCTATTGCCATAATCACATGTTGAGTTTATGTGATTTGAGTGCGAGGAAAGAGCTCAACACACACAATGAAGAATATGAGTTACATGAGGAAATAGAAGAATCCTCTCATCTACTGAGAATCTGGGTTGGTTGCAATGAAGTGATATCCAATTGGCACCTCAAATACATCCGGTTTATGTGATGGATGCTGAGATATTTTTTCGGCAAAATCAACAGTGAGAGAATCCATATGTATAGTCCTCCTCTGTCAAAGACTAAAGAGGTCTGACTCCTCCCAAATATTTGTATTATATTTTATAATTTTGTTATTTAAAATATATTTTTTAAAATTAAATTGAAGGACATATTTGGTAATTTGTGGGGTGTGATTACAAGATTTCATGTTTTAAAAATATTTAAAGGGGGTGTACATACAAAAATGGGTGCACATATGGTTTTTGAGGGGTGCAAATATCGTTACTCATTTTTTAATTCCTAAATGAAAGATATATATATATATTAGGGGTGTCCAGGATCCAAACCAATTCAATATGATCCATTGGATCAGATCCAGGGAGGATTGGATTGGATCCTAAATTCTAAAATTCATTGGATTGTATCGGATCTTGGATTTCTGTTTGGAAATTTGCCGAATCCGCCTAAAATATTAGTAATTTATTTTATCTACTACTTTCTAATGTAAAGGCTCAACTTAAATACAATTTCTAATGTTACTGTTTTGGGTTTTCTTTCTCAATTTCTCTACGGCCAACAATCCACCATCATCTTTTCTTCTATTCTTCTTCATCAACATCACAGCTTATTAAGTTTACATTTGGAGTTGATGTTTAATGCTTATAAACTTTTTGAATTATATAAAGTTTACAAGTTATGTTATGTATCTTTTTAATGTTAATTTTATTTCAATTAATTAGTAATGTTTAAATAATTTATTTGATTTTATTTATTTCAGATTATAACTTCTATATATTAAGAACAACTTTATATTAATTCAATCCATCGGATCAAATTGAAGTATTTTACAATCGGATCGGATCGGATTGTAATTTCTTCGATCCAATCGGATCTTGGATCATGGCAAATCCTTTGGATCTGATCCGCCGCACACCCCTAATATATATATATATATATATCTTGAAGACTTGAAGACTTGAAGATTATAAAATATATTCACAAATTACAAACAATAAGAATCCAAAAAAAAAAAACTAAAAAAAACTAAAAGCCCCCCTCACTCTTTGGACCAGCATTATGCTTATGCTTCTTCTATTATTTTCAAAATATAATGAAATTCACATATCAAGAAAATATATTAAGCGGATGTACGTGCACTTGTCTTATCTTTGCATCGAGTTTAATTAGAGTTTATACTAATCTTCCGACTTATTTCCTTATCTCTAAGTTAATTATCCTTTTGAAATTCATTTTACCGATATAGTGGGACAAAGCTAACTTTATCAAATTTGGGTAACTTGAAAAGGTCTTTTTTTGTTTTTTTTTTTTATCAAGTCAGCTTATGTTTCTCGTAATCCATTGACAAATTTCCTTATAGCTGACGACCGGTCATTTAAATAAGTTCACTTTTGCTCACCCCCCTCAAGGGGTACGCATTACCCCCTTCTAAAAACATGACATATGTCCATGGAAGGGATAAATTTATCCAAACTCTTTATCTTTTTAGACAATTTTACCCCCCAATGGACACATGCCATGTTTTGAGGAGGGGGGTAATGCTCACCCCCTTGAAAGGGGGTGAGCAAAAATAGACTCTATTTAAATTCAACATGTGGAAGCCTACATCAGACCACTTTGTAAAAGCGGTGTGAAGACAGTTGAACAATATCAGACTCAGAGTACAGTAACGAAAACTACCGATGAAGTTATGAAGTACCACTCAAATGCCAAGAATGCAAATTTCCTTATCAAGGAAGGTGACAAGGTGAAGAAACTCCCGGAGCAATACATCGAGATTGATTTGTTGCCTTGACTCGCCGGAATGGGCCTCGGCTTGAAATCTATTTCTTGGCCGTAAAGGTAAGGTTATAGTTTCAATTAAAAATAGGGCCCAATTTCTAAAATTCGAAAACTGCTTTTGATATTTCTTTAATTATAATTAATTAATTAATCCAAAAATTCCAACACATTTAACTTTGATTTTATTGTCAACCAAAACATTAAACATTAAGCCTGATAATGTCCAAGGTTCGAATAGTTATTTATATTTAAATACATTCCTTACATAGGCTTGAAATTTTGATGAACATCTTTCTTTCATTGGAGTGGATCAAAATTCATCTATTTTAGTTCCATAGCTCACTGAATCAATCTTCAAGTCTTGAGGCCATCCAAACTCCTCCAAGAATGCCAATACGACCCCGTTCGACCAACCAAAACCAGTCTGCATCAAAACATAATCACAAAAATGTTAAAATAAAAAACTGTTGGTAGGAACAAAAGTTTTTTAATGTATTGCAATGTAATTCTACTTACCTGAGGTTTGTATAGACCACCACCTCCAAAAGCTCCCCAGTTCTCCACATCGTATTTTTCGTGCATCACACCAGTTTCCTTGTACGCGACATAGTTGGTTTTGATCCATCTCACTGCAATGTCATGTGCCATTGATCTTGCTTCTTGTGATCCTGATCTTACCAAACCTTCTACTATCATGTGCTGAAGAGGAGCCCATCCATTCGGAAAGTCCCTGGTTGTATTCGAGAAATACGGTTATGGTCATGGACAGTTGATATAATGGAACATGTTAATATTGTAACTTGGAATTTTTACCAACCATTGTTGTCCTGAGTTTATCATAGAAGTTGCAATTCCAGCCATGCAAACCAGGCCCGAGCTTTCAAGACTTTGCCTGACTTTCTCTACAAGAGAAGTATCTGTGTGCATACATTGAAAGCAATTTTCACAAATTCTGATTGAAGTCAGTCTATTTGGCTAATGTGAAAGTACAAATTAAGAGTCACAAACCTGAGTTGAACAAATCAATCCATAGAGGAGCATAGTTTGAAGCGTAGACGTTATGATTCTGATTCCCGGCTTCCCATGTGTGAGATTCCTGAAAAGTATCGAATCGAAAGATTCAGGAAAAAAAAAAACTGCACATGAAGTTGTATTTACAAGGTGGCAGATTCTTTCCTGTAAACATTCACTCACCTCACAAGTAGTTCCATTATTGATCCAGTAATCAAGCCATTGCCCCTTCTCTTCATTCCAGAATACAGAGTTGATTGCTTGTTTTCGAGCTTGAGAAGCTTCCAAGAAACGCTCTGAAGTTGCATCATCTCCAACAACTTTTGCCAAGAAAGCAATGTCAAGTTCCATCTAGATCAACATATACAAGTAATACAACATCAGTTCAACAAGTACTATATTATACACAGATTACAGATTTTGAGCCCAATTAAGAAGGGAATGAATTGTATACCCCGAGTAAGAATACATTTAAATCAACAGGTAAAATTGATGTTGTAGACAAAGTGGTGAAATCCGATATATTCCTGAAACAAGACCACCATCATCAAGCCCTCAAAACTCGATCAATTCATAATTTTGAATCATTTTATGAGAACCCAAATGTGAAAATTTACCTCATCCATCTTGAACTGAAATCCCAACCAGTTTCAGCAGTAGAAGCTAGTTCGCGGTAGAACTGCTCCTTCTCAGAATCACTAGAGAGCTTGGAAGCAAATGCTTTGTCCTGGTATAGGAAAAACAAAAAAAGTTAAAACTATAGGTATTATTAAGCTAAGGAAAATGTGTTGTTAGAAAACTTACTTTGACTGAAGCTTCAGGCCTGGGTTTGTTCCACTTTGCATAATACCGACTTAATACGTGATTGTTAGCTTCACCATCTTCAATGGTTACTTTATGTATTCCTGAAACAACAATTAGGCATAAATATATAATATAATCTTTGGATTTGAAGCAAACAAAAATGAAAATGTGGAACTCTCCAAAAGTTGATTGATTCCATTCTAAAAAAAAAAAGGCCAAGGTACCTGAATTCCAAAATTGGTATTCTTTAAGAAGTGCAGGAAGAGCATTTTTAACCAATTCCAAGTCACCAGTTCTGTTGTAGATGGTTCGAACCATTGCACTGAGTAGGGGAGGTTGGCTGCAAGTGCATGAAATACAAGAAAGTTCAACTAAGGAACTAATTAGATTAACTTGGATACACTTGACTGATACGAGATTTTACCGGCGTATAGTTTAATACTTGTGAATGACTGTTAATAAGAGATAATAGAAACGAAATAAATTCTAATTACATATCATTAATGATATTGATGTGTCGCTAAGATCTTTAGAGGTTCAACGGGAGTGATGTTGGAAAAACCACCGTTATACTCTAGAAAACGTTTTAAAAGCAAAAGATTTCACAACAGTTGGTTTTACTTCAATTTTAGATTTAAGTTTTTAGGTCATTCTCTTGTTTATCACAACAATAAATAGAGTCTAATCTCAAACACTTTACAGAGAAACATGAAAACTGACAAGCAACTAGCACACTGTAGCAGATTATATACAATCAATGAAAAACAAGAATTTGATATGAGAATTACTACCAGAAAATTAAGGGAAGGAGATCATCATTAATTACCTCCTGTTGGTATAGTAGGCCCTGGCACCATTAAGAACATAACCATATGTCTCTACAAGTGAAATGAGATTGATCACAATTGATTTTGCTGTCTCATGCATTTTACTTGCTAGTAATCCCCTACACAAACATTATTCAAATTAGACAAAAATCAAACCCATTAAAAGTTTATCTACCAATAACAAATTTCTACAAGCAAATAATTCATGACCAAAGATAGACAACATTGTGAAATTGAATCCACAACGTTATGTAACTTCGATCTTGAAATCTTATTCCAAGACTGATCTGACCAAAGAAGGACCTTAGAATCCGGATATAGTTACTCCCAACTTTATTACTCTCTACTTTTAGCAGCATTTTATATAAGAGAATGATAAAACATGCAATTAAGTAACAATTTTATAAATAAATAAATCTCTAAATAAATTGCCAAAACATTGAAACAGACAAGAGACAAGAGTCAAGTCAAAGCAACTCAAAGCAAGACAAAATTCAAAACATAAGGATTAACACCATTAAATTACCACATGTAGCTATCAGTACATGAAATTTTCAATCAAAACATACCTAATAATCCAGTAAGAATCCCAATAATAGACCTCTCTGAACCGGGATCCTGGAATGACAACCGGTTCAGGAAGTGGAAGCAAAGTATGCAAGTCGGGCCGGTCGAGAACCGAACCGGAAACTTTCCCGCTCAAGTTCTTCCACAACGAATGCACCTCCAATGCCCAAGCTCTCACTTCAGGATTCACCACCTTAGGCAAAAAACCCTCCGGTTCAGGCACGAAATCCGCCGGTTCAGCATACACCATATCATCTCCTGCACCTCCAAACCAGATCTCTATAAACTCTTGCAAATCCGGAACCGGAACCGACCCGTTTTCGCTTCTGGGTAACTTGTCAAAAGCGTCAATCGTTGCTGAAAGATTATTGGACTTCAACGAAAAATCAATATAAAGTTTCGGGTCATAGTTCTTTTCACCGAAAGTGTCGAGAGCCGCTTCTTGCACGCGTTCAAGGAAATTGACTAACGGCGTTGTGTGCACAACTGGGCCGCCGCTGCATGGTTGTTGTAAGGCTCTGGTCACAGTCATGGTGGTTGTTGTAGTTGACGATAATAACAGAATCGTCACAGAGAATAAAAAAAAGGGCTCGATTAACGATGAGGAACTGATGAAAGTTGACCATGATTGTTGGTTAAAGAAGGAGACATGGTGAGGTTGTGTTTATATGATGATCAAGAGGAGGAAGAAGAAGGAAGAAAAATGCCGACTCTTTCGACTAATCAGGCTTTGATTCTTTTTGTAGTAAAACAAAGTCTGTCACGTTTTTGTCAAAATTAATAACAATAATGTTAAACTATCTCATCTACATCCTACTATTTTCATTCCAACGCACGTAAACATATGGCAGATGAGGTATCATTTAGTGAGTTGATAAATATTAATTGGTGAGTGAATATATAGATAAGAGGGATAAGTATCAATTAATGTGTGTATATTCACCAAGTGACATCTCAGCTACCACGTGTGTTGGAATAAAAATAATATTATTATAGATGAGATATGTAATATTACTGAATTAATAAATAAACAAATAAAGTCTGTCACGAAATCGCTACTTTTTAGGTTTTAGTATTCCTCGTGAAAACAAAGTTGTTTTTTCAGAGACTTGTGTGGGTTTTTTTTTTTTTTTCTGAAAAGTGTGGGTTTGAACCTTGATGTTGATGAATGTTGTTAACAGCGAAGATGTTGATACTTGATAGTCAAAGAAATAATTTGTAAATCCTTTTTTTTAATGGACAAATTACACAAACTCATTCGATTAGACGTATAATTACATTAAAACAGGTAAAAAAAATTATAATAACAATAATTTACTTTTGACCCGTTAACTAACGGTTGACTGACCATAAACAACAGTTAATCACTAACTAGTGAAAAGTAATTTGGTTTTTTTTAGTGTTATTAAATAAATGAAAAACAAAAGTATCTAATAACATATCGCCATATCGCCCTAATAATTAATTAATTAAATATAATATGCATCTCCATTAATGAAGATTTTAGATTTCCTTTAATGGAGATCAAGCTCTCCTCTATTTGATCTCCATGAAGATCTGGAGAGATCATTTTATTTTATATATTTTTTCTGATTTTGTAATCGTTTTCTGATTTCTTTTAATTATTTGATTGTTATATCTCTTTTTTCAAAATTTTATGATTTCTTTTTTACGGTTATTGGTTTTTTTTATATACATATTTTTTTTATTTTGAATTCATTAATTTATTTAATATAATATTTCGAAATACAAGAACAAGGGCAAAACGGACATTGTCCTTTTCCATGATCAAGACCACCGTTAGTCAATAGGTCAAGGGGAATTTAGCGTCATTATGATTTTTATTACCGGTTTTATTGTAATTATTCATATAACCAAAGTAAGTTTATGTAATTTACTCATAAAAGTAGGTGTACAAATAATTTATTTGGTGGTAAACTGGTAATATCTCACCCTATTATTAAAATGAATGTTAAATACAGTCTCCCAACACAATCTCTCAATCCACTCACTTTTCTTACTCTAACAGTCTAACATATGTAAAAAATTTACTTTTTTTATATGAAATTTGAGCCATAATAAAAGGTTTGTTTGTTCATATTATTTATATCTCAAACAAACAATTCTCTTTCCAAATTGCCCTTTCTTTTTTACCATCTATAATTTGTAATCTCTTTTATCTAATTCTTTTTTTTTTTAAAGGAAATCATCTAATCCTTTTCAGAAATCCTTTTAGACTTTAAAAATAAAAATAAAAAATTGCGTTTTTTTTTAAACTCCTAATCATCATTTATACACCTTAAAAAAACATAATTTATACCAAATATAATTTGCAATCTCTTTCATCTAATTCTTTATGAAATCCTTATAAGTTTTTTTAATTAAAAAAAAAACATTTTTTGAGTTTTTTTTTCTTCTAAACATCATTTATTCTCCTTTAAAAAAATATATAATGAGTTAAAAAATAATAAGTTATATTGCCACTTAATTCATTCAACAATTAATTAATATGAAAAAATTGATCGTAAAACTCATTATATATATACATACATACATACATACATATATATATATTTTTCTTTATGTATTTATTTATTTATTTTGAGTATTACACAATTACATAAATTTGGGTTTTTTTTGGAGAGTGGGAGAACTCGAACCCGTAACCTCATGGTGTAGGTATGAGGGGTTTACCATCGAATCAACCTTATCTCGTCATTTATTTATTTACCATCAAACATCATTTACACAAAAAACAAAAAAACAAAAAAAAACAAAAAAGTTTTTTTAATTAGATGAAAGAGATTATATAGTTGGTAAAAAAAAAAGGGCAATTTAGGAAGATAATTGTTTGTTTGAGTTGTAAATAATACAAACAAACTATTTATTATGGCTCAAGTTTCATGTCAAAAAGTAAGTATTAACACGTGTCAAAGTAGGAAGAGAGAGTTGATTGGGAGAGTATGTTGGTACTTGGGAGAGTGTATTCAGCATTTCTCTATTTTTAATCAAGCCAAATGGGGGTATATATATATATAATTATGGGAAACAAACCCTTTGATGTAATTTACATACCAGCTCACTTAACATTGTGTTCCGATGCACAATCCTATTTAAAATGTTATTTTTATTATTTTATTAATTAAAATTATAAAAGTAAACATTTACCATTAACGCATTTATTATATTTTTAATGTTCTAATGTAAAGTTCCATTAATGTATTAATTATTTCATTTAAAATATGTATATAATGGTATTTTTGTAATTAAAAAAAGAGTATTTATTGCTGTGCCAAATTTGGCACATCATTTGGCACTGTATTGGATGACGATTTTTACACCACGTGCTAAATTTTAGCATTTGCACAATTATTTGGCACAGCATTAGAGATGCTCTTATTGTCACAATTTACGCTCATGTTACTATAATTGTCACAAATTACGTCTAGTTTCACACGTAAATTACATTCTAGATTTGTAAATTATAAGCATCTATATACAAAAATAACAATAATAATAATAATTGGATCCTCTCGAGAGCTAACTAGATATGATGACATGTGAAATCAATGGATGTGATTTATTTAATTTATTTATTTCATTTTCATCATCTTTAAGTGTCGAGTATTGTTTTAAGTGTTTTAGATCATGAAAAAAAAAAATCAGCACAGTAGAGGATCCAAATAAAAAAATAAAAAAAAATTAAGTAAAGTAGAGGATTATTAAAAAAAGGGAAGTAATATTTGAAAACGAGTGGTATAGGTAGAATCGATATATATATATATTTTAATTCCTATTTGAAAGTTATACTATATAAAAAAAAATAAAAATAAAAATAAAAGAGTCGAAGATTAAATAAAATAATACATGAAGAACCTTTGGATTAAAGAGCAAATGAGTCCATGAGTGACTGAGATATTAAAGTAAAAAAAATTAAATAAAAAATTTAAGTTGGTATAACCTGATCCATGCACAAATTACAAACAATAAGAATCTCATATATATATATATATATACGGTCTCGTTCTAGTCAATGCGCACCGATGTAACTACATCAATACCAATGCATGTTGATCACTGATTATGGAGAAGCTTTAACAAGTGCATATACTTTGAGTCAAAGTACGTAAATCTAATGGTCCACATCCAACGCACTGATATAACTGTACTAATGAAGTTATATTAGTGCGTACTGACTTAAACATTTATATCAGTCTTTCTATTGTCAGTTCGTCATGACAATAAATATATCAGGACGAAAAATGTGGACCATAGATTATGAAGAAGTTTTGATAAATACATACACTTTGAGTCAAAGTATGTAAATCTAGTTGTCCACATTCTTCGTCCTGATATATTTATTGTCAGGACGAACTGACAATAGAAAATCTGTATATATATATACAGTCCCGATCTGATCAGTGCATCCTGATATAACTTTATCAGGATATTGAATGTGAGCCACTAGTTTTGACAAGTGCATACACACTTGAGTCAAAGTATGTAAAACGAGTGACTCACATTCAATATTCTCACGAAGTTATATCAGGATGAATTGACTTGAAATTTTTTCTATATATATATATTTATACAGAAATTATATTATCAGTTCGAACTGACAAAAGTTATATAAGTTCCTTGCATGTGGGTCACTGGATTTAAATACTTTGACTTAGCTGTATGCACTTGTCAGTCAAAGTATTTAAATCCAGTGGCCCACATATAAGGAACTGATATAACTTTTGTTAGTTCGAACTGATAATAGAAGGACTATATATATATACAGAAATTATATTATCAGTTCGAACTGACAAAAGTTATATCAATTCCTTGCATGTGAGCCACTGGATTTAAATACTTTGACTTGGCTGTATGCACTTGTCAGTCAAAGTATTTAAATCCAGTGGTCCATATACAAGGAACTGATATAACTTTTGTCAGTTCGAACTGATAATAGAAAGACCGTATATATATATATGCTTTTGCTTGTTTTATTTATTCAGGATATATGTTGAGATTCACATATGAAGAAATTATATCAAGTGGATGTTGCGTAGAGTTTAAACATAGTTGAGCTCAAACATATAATTTTTCTGAGTTTTTTTTTTTTTTTTTTTTTTGTTGTTGTTGTTATATTTATGGTTCAAACTCACTTTAATTCACTTTTAATAATTCTCCGACGTGATTCTAAACTCGACGTTAATTATTAATTTTTTCCAAATTTAGTTAACTGACTCTAATCGATGTAAACTTATACTAACCGACACTAGTTCGAATTTGTAATTTTTCTAATTTTGGTTGAAACTCACTTTAATTAATTTGATAAAGTCCTTTATAGTAATCCTCCAAGTCTCCAACTGCATTTCATATCGTTAAATTAAGAGAACTTCTTTTAACAATCCATTTTTTTTCTTTTTACACTTCTTTTCTAAAAATACTTCATTCTTAAAATTTAAATATAAAAAAAATTCCAAAGACACTTCATTTTGTTATAAGATTATCCTTTTTATCTTTTTTGAATTAAATTATTAAAAAAAGAAATTATCTCTCCTAAATCAATAAATTAATTATTATAGATTAAATACTCTCTCCTGAATTTTTAATTACCATATTAAACTATCTCCTCCAATACATATCTCTAATTTTCTATCTCCATTATTTCCTAAGCAAGACTAACAGTTAAGAAAAAAAAAAAAAAAAACTTACTAATAAGTTTAATTTTTATGAACCATATGCACGTATATATTTATAAAAAAAAAAAAAAAAGGTACCTTGTTTTTTTTTAAAAAAAAAAATCGAAATATGAAAATGATTTTTGTTACTCTTATAGGTATGCTTTCATAGTTTCATATATCTTTTTTTTTTTTAGTTTAATACGTAATATTTAATCTAATAATTTATGAGAGAGATTTTTTTTCTTCTAATAATTTAATTAGTGTGGAATGTCTTAAATTTTTTTTTATCTTGTTTAGTAATTTTAATTTAGGTTAAAATTGTCATTAAAAAAAAAAATTTGAGTGTGAATAGATAATTTGTGGATTGTAAGGAGAATCTCTCCTAAGTTAATTAACCCTTCTAAATTCATTTTATTGATAATGACTTAAACATGTTTTTTTATAAATCACTTTTAGTATTTCTCTCCTTTCAAACTCACTTCAATTTTCCCCAACAATTTTTTTTTTTTTTTAAAATATAGTAGATGACTGGATGGCCCAATCTCAATTTCATCGAGTATTTTTTATTTATTTATTAGTATTTTAAAAAAAAAATCAATCTGAAAATAAAAATCCAAAATTTTAAAATTTTCAGTAAAATATTTAAAATATCGAAAATATTTCAATCAAAATATTAAGAATTAATAACGAATCAGAAATTCAGAATAAATAAAATTAAAAGATTTATTTTTTTTTTTGCACAAAAAAAAAAAAAAAAATGCTTCTCAGAGTCTCTTCGTGTTCCACATTTACAAAAGATTCAGAAATTGGAACGACATAAGAATATGTTACGATTACTTCATCATCGGAGCAATTTTGTCGGAGAGTAAATAATAAAAATTAGAACGAGAAAATACGAGACACTGACTCGGACTCGGGATCGGGATCGGGATCGAACCCGTACGTGTGAGTATTGCGATTTACAGGGCGGAGAGTTTGCAGAGAAAAACAAAAATTCGAAAGCGGCCGATTAGGGTTTTTTTAAAATTTGATTTGGTGGTGATGGACTGATGATTGGCATTTATTTGATTTCTAGAGCAAACGCATCCTGACCGTTGAGAATTTAGATGTAAGATCTTGTCTGGAACCCACATGATTACGTAATACTGACATCAGGTATTTTCTGTTTTGTTGCCAACTGTCATTTGATTTATTGTCCTTATAAAGTGAAGAAAAACCACGTGATGTTTCTTGATTTGGACCTCACACCACCATATGATTCTATTTGGAGGTCACTTGTTGAAATTATACTGTGTACTAATATTCATCATAAACTATTTATTAAAATTCTAGATCGATCAAACCAAATTACCAAAACATCCTTTAAGAAATAAACCCGAATAATATATAGCAAATGATTTATCTTTATCGAATAGATCATCGATAAATAATTTGTGGATGATATAGTAAATGATGTGATAAAAAAAATACAACTTTTTGAAAAAGAAGGTAAATTTGTCAAATACTTTTTGAACAAGACTGTAATAAGACTAAATATATATATACAAAAGCAAAATATAAACAACAGTTGAATATGACTCGGTGGTTAAGGACACGCTACAATATTTTAAGATTCGAATCGATGTACTGTAATTGGTATATCATAAAGGACTGTGCAAAATTATGTATAAAGAGCTGATCAGAGTTTCAGGCAATGCGTTTCAGGCAATGACAGAGGCCCCTACCTTGCAAGTGAAGTAAATATTTACAAAGCTGAATATAATCACTTCTAGAACAATGTTAATAAACTATCTGAAGTCAAGAATTGACCTAAGCAAATTACTATGGGAAGTAATGCAACACAAAAACTGGATGGAGAAGAAAGAAAACACATTAATACATATTATTTTTCAGAAATAAAAGATTAAAATACTGATCTTTATCATTTTAGGCAAAGAATCATATTTCAAATCAGATACAATAAGAATCAATCAAATAATAATAAGTATATATAAAATGTGTAATAAGGGTGAGTGGTCCATTTGTCTTTTTGGCAATAAATCCTGGGAGCAGAGCCACTAATATGGTAGGTTCAGGAGACAATTAACTGGAAGTCCGGATAATAAATCACTGTAGCGGAAGACAGCATTTTGAAGGCATAAAAAGCAGCTCCATCTTTGACTGCAAAAGCACACAGCTTGGTCAAGACTTTAGGCATCTACTCTATTACAACACCATTTATTTACTGACTCCAAAGAAAACTGAAACAAAACTATAGTAAGATTCCCATCAAAGCAACACACTCCACATATAAAATCTACTAAGCAGAAGGGGGAGTTTCGGAGAGAAGTCATCATCAACATGTCTACTTCCCAGCCGAAGCAACCCAGGGTTTGGGTTCCCAAGAGTAAGGCTTTGAAGGAAAAGAAAGCAAGATTCTACATAATCCGTCGCTGTGTATTGATGCTTATTTGTTGGAGGAAGAATGGAGAAGATGGAGAGTGAGTAATAATACCACTCAAGTTGCCGTTCAGGCTACTGATGCTATTATCTTAGGTATGTGTTAACTCAAACTTGTAGCACTTCTGCTAATAAAACTATGGATAGGGAGGGACATACAGCACTTGCTGTTAAGTTTTAGACAAAAGATATGCAAATACAGACTTCTTGTTTTTTCTGTTTTTATGCTATAATTCCTCTAGTTTTTTTCCGGTCAGTGTTCAAGTTTTGAGATGCTGCAAACAGACAGCAACATCACCTTCCTAATGTATAGCAAAACTATTTATTGAAACATAACTAGAAGAAAGCATGCACATGTACTATGTATCTGTTAATCGTAACACCGGCATATAAACACTTCATAAGAGGAGAATATAAGAAAAAATGAAGATATGGAAATGGAAAGAATGAGGAATCAACACATATCTACAAAACAGCTTAAGTTGAGATCACCGTCATCTTTTGCCCTAGAGTCTTTAAATCTAGAACTCTTCCGCTATTCCTACTTGTTATCCAGACACCTTCACGACCTATACTTTTCAAGGTAACACCACACACGCCAAGCAGTTGAGGCCTATCAGCCCAACCACTTATCTTATGATTCTAATTTACAATACTATGAGACATTACAACTAAAAAGGTTGCCAAAAAGAATTGATGTACAAAATACTTGCAATCCTAAGGATGGGCACATTTGACATAATGACTCAAGGAGAAAGAATATCTTTTGGACACTGGACTACACATTTACCCGGAAAACTGCACCAAGTAGAGAGTACCGAGAACATTTTCGAACTATCATTTTTAGCCTTTTATTGCTTATGCAATACCTAAAATAGGAAACTTGCTTTCTAATGGAAGTTAGAAGTTAGAAACATTGTTGGGTCAATTATCAAAGGAAATACTCATAAAAACTTGACCGTCAATATGATGAGGTGGGCTAAAATCCACACGTAAACTAAGCAATAAGGTCCAATTGTTGCCAAGCAAAAAGTGATTTGAATGCAGTACCTGCAAGATCTTCTAACTACAAACATGAAGAGCCAAATTTTTTCTTCTATCACTGACAACAAGCCTAGATGAAAAAAAAAAAACAGTCTATCTTCTTCGTGTGATGCCTCAATAACAATGTTGAAATGAGATGTCAACCTATAGTTTATTTATTCATTTCTATACATCAGACTACACATAAATATATTAAATTTCTTCGACTATATACAACATTCAGTATTGCTATTATAAGTCTATTAAAAGCTGTATATGCATAATTAAAATTAGACAGCAAATTTAATAAGATACACATAAGCAAATTGTGTAGTTTTCAAGGCACTATGATAAATGTCTATGTAACTAACCTCTCTAAACCAAAAGGAAGAAAATTGAGTGTCCAATCAACAAGAGACAGCAAAGATTGAACTCAATGAGATAGAACCCGCGTCAAATTCAATAACAAAATCTAGCAATATCTAAATTGACAACTGCATCCCAGACGAAAAAAAATCACAAGAGGGATCATGTTTTTCTCTGGATGGCACACAATTCTCAGATAAAAAAGATTACTAGCAAAATAAATTTGGACGATATTGGAGCTAGAAATGGAATGTTATTTAATCAAATTACGAAATGCTACAAACAATGGCTGAAATTCAATCCATTCAACAACGAACACAGAGACAAAACCCCAATTCAGAATTTCCATTTACAAACACAAAAACTTAAAATAAACAAAAAACAGACAGACCTAGCTTCAAAAATTGGTCATTATATATATCATCATCATCAGATCATTATATCTGGCAAACCCACATCAATATATATAAATATAAGAAAACTATAACATGACAAACCAACACAAACGGTCGAATTACAAAATGCTACAAACAAAGCCTGCAATTCAATTCCTAACGAATCAAAGCAAAAAAAAAAAAAAACCCCAATACATAATTTTCCATTTAACAACGGACGCAGCTTCAAATTTTTGTTATAAAAATCCTTCATTACATATCATCACCATCAGATCAATATATCTGGAAAATCCACATCAAAAATATATATATAAACTACACGATAAACCACAAACGGAATTTTAATCAGATACCCAAGAAGCTAAACGATGTCGTCAACGGAGTGGGTGTTGGCAGCAGAGAGGGCTAGAGGGCGGTCCTTTGACTCCTCTTCGTCGTCGTCAGGGTCGAAGGTGGTGAGGTTGACGCAGGCGCAGCGCTCCAGGGAGGCGAAGAAGGCGGAGATGACGGTGGTGCTGACCCAGGTAGCCACGTTATTCAGGCCATCTCGGGAAATAATGCTGTTGTTCGTATTGTTTTCATCCATTTTTTGAGGGATCGAGAGAATTGCAAGATTTTGATTTTTGATTTTTATTGAGGTTGGTTTTCCACGAGAAGACAAGGAAAGGGGCCCAGACCCAAGAGAGAGACAAATGGGGATTGGAAAGAGATATTTTATTTTGTTTTTTTATTTTTAGTTTTGGTGTATTTTTAGATTTTTTTTAGCAATAGATGTATATCAGTCCCGATCTGGTCAGTGCATCCTGATATAACTTTATCAGGATATTGAATGTGAGCCACTAGTTTTGACAAATGCATACACACTTGAGTCAAAGTATATAAAACGAGTGACTCACGTTCAATATCTTTACGAAGTTATATCAGGATATACTGACTTGAAAATTTATATATATATATATATATATATTTCATATTCTTATTATTGTTATTAATGAATTAAGATTAAATTATATCAACTTAATTTTTAATTAAAATAGGTGAGTGAAACATTTCTTCTGCCCATTTACTTTCAATCTAATCAAGCCATAACTTGAAAGCGAATTCATGAATAGCATGGTGAAATAAACAAATTTAAGTTGATTAAAAAAAAAGTTAAAGCCTTTTTTTTTTCTGTTTTTTTTTTTTGAAAAGAAGCTAAAGTCACTTAATTTATAAATCTTAGATACAATAATAATTTAAATTTTTTTTTTTTTTTTTTTGAAATAATTATAATTTAAGTTTATTGTACTTTTACATTTGAGTCCACTGACTTTATATTTATAAGGCTTAATTGCAGAAACATCCCCTAAGTTTCAACGAAATTGCACTCATATGCAACCTTTTCGTTTATTGCACAAACATCCACTATAAAAGATTGACCAAACGTTGACCAAAAGGGAATGACGAAAATACCCTTAAGGTTAGGTCAACTTTTGGTCAATGTTAGGTCAACCTTTTACAAGGGATGTTTGTGCAATAAACGAAAAGGTTGCATATGAGTGTAATTTCGTTGAAAATTTGGGGATGTTTGTGCAATTAAACCTATTTATAAAGTAAGTTCATCATCTATATTGGAGTATTGGACTATTACCTAGTTAACATCTCATTCACTTAATTAATGACCTAAGCTGCATAAATTGAGAAAACTTTTGTGGATTTTTATCTAGTTAACATTTTCTTCTACTTATTTAATGACTTGCGACGTTGCATAGTACATAAGATTTACTAAAACTTTTGTGGACTTTTATCTAGTTCACATCTTCCTCTACTTAATTAATGATTTGCGAACGTCTCAAAATGCATAATGTTTTTGTTTAAAAATAAAAAACTGTTGTGGTGAATATGTAAGAGCATCTTTAAGAGGGTTTTCTAAACATGCTCTTTAGCCAAAATGGCTAGTGATAATGATTTTTTTATACTCCCTAGCATGGCTCTCTATTTTGGAGAAATAGTAAGGCACTCTCCAAATGTAAAGAGTCATTTTATGCTAGCCAATTTTTCTTTCCTATTATTTTATTGTTTTAAAATTAATTAAAAAAATGATGTCAACATTCAATTTTTTTTGTCATTGACAACGGTCAAAATAAATTTAGAGAAGCCCCATGAAAAATTTAGATTGAATGGTTGAAGTGATCCTATGAAAAGATAATAGCTAAAATAATTTTAGATAGCCCTTTGGAGATGTTGACCTCTTGAAAGGTTTATGATTATTAATTACAAATGGGAGAAATTCAATCAGAAGCGCATCTGGTGTAGTGGTATCATAGTACCCTCCCACGGTACTGACCAGGGTTCGATTCCCTGGATGCGCAGCTCAATGTTTTTCCAGTTTTGCCCTTGAAATGTGTTGACTTTTTTCATTTTGGATTTGTAGAACTTTGCCCAATTATATATTTATATTGCATTCTATTAAAATTCATTTTATTGTTCATAAGCAATGGGGTAAGATATTGATAAATATCCCAACTTTGTCTTCCTTGTTTACGACCGACAAAATTTAATTTATTTGACTCTTCCTCCGTAATATTCCATAAATATGCTACATGAGGTCCCTCATTCATTGAATTGGTGCAAGAACAATTATAACTATATTGTATAATTCGATTGAAACTCACAAAATCAATCGATAACATCCCATCATTATTGTAATACAAAATATTTGAAGTGCATGCATATTTGCATACATTTTGAACGAAAACAAAATCTAGTCTGTTTCGTATTTTGTAAGAACGACTGCAACCAAATTTATACTTAACCCAAGTATGAATTTCTACTTGGACTGAAGTATATTCTTGTAATCCTGGAAGGTCCCGTGGAAAGGTGTCACGTGGCCTTCAGAAACCGCCCAGAGTTCCTCCACACTTCCGGATATCAAATGCTCATCGTGACTAACCTGTACGTTACATTTCATGAAAAAAGAAGTTTTATAAGGAATTGGTATTTCTATAATGAACAATCAATCGTTCTTAATTTATGAATGAAATTTCACGAACTGCATCATGTCATGAAGAGAGCTGGCAAACTTACCATGAGAATTCCCCCTTGGAACAAAACAAGTCCTTGAATTAGCGCCTCCACAGCATCCAAATCCTACACATTTGAACAACCATTGTTATGTCAAGCAAAAGCCGATGTTTCCATGTCAGCTGATATACTGGTGTTGCGTTCAACGATTGAAGAAATGAGAATTTCAATCAAGAAAGTTGTCAAACACAAAATAAAATCAATGAATGTATTGCGTTTTTTCAATGTATAACATACAGGACATGCTAATTTTTTTATCAGCAAGTAATGTCACATGAACAAGAGGGTAGCTAGTCAATTCCTTTGAAACAGAAATCTAAAAATGTCTGAGAACATTTTGGAAATTACTTAAATGTTAATACCAAGAATCAATCTTCTCATGACAGCATTCATTTTCTAGGACTTCTTACAGGATTCAAATTCCCACTGCAGAACACATCAAAAGATTTCACTTCTCTAATTAAGAACTTTAAATTACATGTCATTCAGCATTAGCATTACAACTTAGGTACACCATTTTATGGAGATAGTTATGTAATTTAATACCAGAACTGCCCTCCCTTCCAACACCTTTCTGATACTGGCAAACAAAATATTGCAAAGGAAAGGATAGTGACTTACAAGATGATTGGATGGCTCGTCAAGCAATATTATGTGTGGCTTCTTGAACGTAATCTTTGCAAATGCAACTCTACTTTTCTGACCACCTAATATGGCAAGCAGAGAAATTACAAACAAAAATACTGACGAAAAGTCCTATACATTAATATTGCTAAAAGCTTGCATATGCTTGGTAACACCACAATAAACAATTCAGCATGTGGTTATTCATTGAAAGTTTCGGATCCAACCAATCATCCAAACCGTATAGAGATCAAGTCAAACTCCATTTTTGGAGGATTAAAAAGATCAGCACTTCGAAGTATCCTCTATATATGAGGATAAGCATGGGAAAATACCAGATAAAGTGTACATAGGCTGAAGCGCAAGATTTCCAGTCACACCAAGAGAACCCAAGTGAGATCGAAGCTTCTGTTCAGGCACTCCCTACAGATAAAGAATTTCATTGCATAATGTTATTTGAAGCATGGCGATTCTGAATTGAAAGGGAACACAAGCAATATGTCAGCCACAAGGCCTTCAAAGCACTACAAAGTGTCCAACTTGACCCCACCAAAGACCTTAAAAATAAAAATTCAAATGCTTATGCCAGGGGTTTTTTATGTCGCCTGGTAAATAGACTACAAGTGAAAGGAAATTTGAAGATGGGCTCAGGCCTTGAGGAACTATTCAACATGACAGGACTACTGGATAAGCCTAATGAAGGACGACATGTGTTACTGGTCAATGAAAGTTTGAGCTTCAATAGCCAGTTGTTCCCTAAAACCCTATTTTAGATTTGTTAAGGGATTCATTAAGACAAAAAAATACTACAGTATGTTAACTTTAAATATGTACATACATACAAATAAAGCTCGAAACAGAATTCAAAACAAAAGAAATGTAGAGATAAAAGCAGGAAAAGGAGAAAACAATAACATACTGGGAAGCAGCGCATCATATACAAGAGGGGATTTGAAGTTAGGTCCAGCCCATCGACATGGTGCTGACTAAACACAGCTATGCGAACCTGTTCATACCACAATATCAATCTTCATTAGATTAAAGTACATCAAATCCCATCCCAAATTTTCCAATATATTAAAACAAAACTTTTATGCAGAACTAGGTAGACAACAACCTATTATACAAATCGGTAAAATCCTGTATACACAGGGAATGGGGTAGTAGAAAATCCATCGATATATAACCAAGAAATATCAGTATCGATGTTGAATTTTTATAAGAAAACAGTCACAAGATACCTTGGCTGAACGAAAAACTGTTCCGGAGCTAGGTTGTAGCTCCCCGGCAATTAGTTTGAGTATGGTTGATTTGCCAATACCATTTGGCCCAACCACTGCAAAACAAAATGAAAACCCAGATAAAACAGTGAACCGGATACAGAAATAATGATATCATGCCTCACATTTTCTGAGTGTATATGGAAATATTAAATCATACAAAAACCAAAAAAGTCATATATATGATTACCAACTAATGAAAGAACAAAAGCACTAAGAGGGACAAGCATCCTTACTTGCTATGCGGCTATCCAGATCAATCCCAAAATTCAAATTCTTAAACAGTATGGGCCCACCAGGGTAACCAAATGATGCATCACTGCAATCACATTCAAGAAAATCAACTGAATCTAATAACTCAGAAGATAATGCAAAAGAAAAACATGGGCATTGTGCATCTTTTGAAGAAAATTGAAATTACATTAGGTAGATGCCATTAGTTCAAATAATTGAAGCTATAAAGCAGAGAACTTGTATACTTGCAGTTCTGGAAAAACAGATTGCAAAGGAGACATTGTTTCGGTACTTGAACAAAAAGAGAGTATCATTAAATAGTTTAAATTCATAATTTTTCTAAAGCAGCTGCAAAATAGAACCTGAAACTTATTATAGGAGGCCCAGGTCTATCATCTGGAGTAGGAAACTCAAATTTGTAGCTGCATTATGAAAAAGGAAAAATAAGAAGTATCTTAGTAAACTTAATGAAGAGATTGGAAGTAAAATTATGTAAACTCTAATTTTAGATGTTTTAGCATAAATTGATTATAAACAGGGAGTAGTGCTTACTCAGGATCATTTACAACTTCATCTACGTAACCCATCCTGTCTAATGCCTGATAAAGTCAAAGGAAACAATGAGGCAAATGCATCAAGCAAAATAGCTGGACTTGGAGTCAAGAAGAAGTTAACAATGGATTCAAAAGCCATCTAAAATAATGATCATAGGTACCTTGATTCTTGACTGAACAAGAGATGCCCTCTTTGCATTATAGCGGAACTTATCAATAAAGGACTGCAGTGTCAAGGAAAAAATTTACATGTCAGATACTAGTATTATAATTTGAAAACAGGCAGGATAAAGACAAAAAATAAAAAAATAAAAAAATAAAAATAAGTGAATGTGATTTTAAAGTTCTAGATGATATGCAATGAATTCAAAAAATTTATCAACCACAAAAAAATATTTCTGTCAGTGAAACTAGAGGCTAAACTGGTGATCATAAATGACAAACCATTGATATGCAACAACAGTGAGATAGTAATTTGTTTGTAACACTCACATCACTGCCGAATAGAAAAGCTGGATTAACCAAAATTGACATCATTACGACAACGAATAAAATATTTCAGTATGACTGCATTGTTTTGGGTAACGTGAAAACCTGCATATGGGATCGAGATCGTTCATTTGCTTCAAATGCTTTTTGTTGGTTTTTAACCTGTTCCTCACGGGTTCTCTCAAATATATCATAATTCCCTTTATATGAATTCAATTTTTGCCCTTGTAGATGAAGGATATCTGTGACCACCTGAAAAGAACAATAAAGTGACAAGAATTATGAAGATTAATACATTAGTTGAGAATTTTTTCATCTCTGAGAAAATCAAACAGCATGATATTATTACCGTATTCAAAAATTCCCTGGCATGAGAAACAACTATAAATGTTTTTGGCCACTTCACCAGGTAAGTTTCCAGCCACAGAACAGCATGTAAATCAAGATGGTTCTGCAAAAAATAATGATGTAAATTTACATACATAGCAATTTCTACTCTATATTTTCACATCATAGAAGACATAAAATGTAACACACCGTAGGCTCATCAAGTAGCAACAAATCGGGCTCTATAAACAATGCACGAGCTAGAGCAATTCGCATTCTCCACCCTCCAGAAAATGTTTTTGTTGCATTCCGCTGCATTTCTGGGGAGAAACTAAGTCCCTGCAAATGTTCTGGTTTAGTAAGATAAAAAAAAAAATTCGGAAGAGGAATGAGACAACAATGATGACTATGGTCCAACTAAATAAAACTCGGTGCGAGTAGTTCCACAGGCTTGAGATATGGTATTGAATAGTCATTCAATCCATACACTAACTCAACTTCACAACAAGCTAATTGTGCTATGTCAGCAAGGACCGTTTGCCAGCAGGTAGGAGCTTTTTGTTCTATAATTACTCTTAATTACAAATGAAATAAAGACACAAGTTTGTAATCACTAATCAAATGAAATAATGATTGAAATTTCAGAATTTGAGTGATTTAAACTCAAAATATGTATGGATCAGGATAGCAGTGCCCTATCACTGACTGTTTGTCAAATAATTCAAATGTTGACACCCGTTACCCCTCCACCATCTCTCTCACACATTTGATCTTTTCTTCCCATTAGACACAAACACAATCCATTTCTTCCTTTATTTTCATTGTCTGCTATCCAGACCAAGACATTTACTTGCTCACTTTCCATAGTTAAACCGCTATCCAGATCAAAAGCCAGCTCCAATATTACCAATGCATCATCCACACAGCAACAACGCAAAAGATAGGAGAACTTACCGCAAGAATGGAAGCTGCACGTGATTCTGCAGAATCAGCATCAATGAGCTCAAGTCTCTTGTATATTTCCTCCATCCTTGTAGAAATAGCATCTTTGTCAATTGAACTATTGCTCTTTTCAGTTTCACCACCAAACTCCAGGTCTCGCTAAAAAACAATCAAACAAATTTGTCAGTAAAATCATTCCACTGGGAAATTTCACTAACTACATCAAGGAAAACACATAAAGTTGAAAGGAAAAGGTAAAGGAGAGAAAGAAAAAAAACTGACAAGAATCTCATATGCTATAACACAATGTATAGTCAACCTGTTGTACAAGTAGCCGTGCTTCTTCTTCCAAAAGCTGAGCTCTCTCGATATCAGTGTTTAGAACGCATTGCAAGGCTGTTGTATCATCACCTACAACTTCTTGCTCAACGTGCAATATCTGGCAATTTGAAGGAATGCCATCAATAGCATGCATAGCCATGTGCCTAAGGAAAGTTGTTTTTCCTGTACCATTTCTTCCAACAAGGCCTGCATTCAAATTGAAGTGGTGCTATCATACATCAACAACCAACCACCAATTTACTATCTAAATTAGAAAACAACAATAAGAATGTATATACTTTCTACAACCAACCCACCATAATGCCTTCCAAAAGATAGCGTGACTGAACCATCTACAATGAGATCACGTCCACCCACAGAAACATTGAAGTTCTCCATATGTATATCCTTCACATTTGGTCCACCGTCTCTATCATGATTGACACATACAACAGGCATTCCAGCTCTAGCTGCTTCCATTTCTGCCAGATGTACTTGGTATTCCGCCTGCATTAGCAGTTAAAAATAATAACACTATAACAACAAGAAAGAGATACAAAATTAGCTCGAAACTGATAAGTGAATTACTCAAAAATTCCACCTCTCTCTGCCGCTCATCCTTCCTCTTTCTCCTTTCTAACTTCTGTTTGTCACGTTCAGACAAAAGGGGACCATCTATTGGTTCAGGCTTCTTCTTCGGAGCCTCCTCCTCCATCCCATCATTCATTCTCACGGGGGTAGTGAGACTGCGAACTGTCAGTTTCTCTTTAAACAACCCATGCTTCCCGAACCTCTCAGTCAGTTTACTACAAACCTATCCACAAATTTCCCGGAAATAATGAGTGTATAAGTTACGTTTTTGGCATTGTTTTCATATTCAAATTTAACATGAAACTTGAAGTAATGATAACCGAATCTCTCGTATTCAGCAATTTGTGTAATCAAAAACCAAATTTATCGAAAACAGGAAGACACCATTGAACAATTGTCAAAAACACAACGAAATTTAAATTCCTAATAATGTAAGAGTATGAATATGACTATAATAATAATTGCAGACAACATAAAAAAACTAATTGAATTCGAATTCAATAGAGGAAATTTAAGCTGACCAGGCGACATTCATTGAAGTCGGTGACGCATTCGGCGCCAACGAGGAGCTCGCCTAGGGCTTCGAAGACGCCCTCGCCTTCGTCGCCGAAATCGAAGTCTTCGTCAGCGAGAACGTTGACTATGTAATCGACGATCGGCTGATCAACCTCCTGGAATCTCCGGCCCAGGACATCGTGAACCACTGCGCTCGCCACTTCCGTCATTGGATACTTTCACTAGCAGACAACACACCAGAGAAGAAGTGAAGGTGGTGATAGGGCTTTTGTTCAGTAAAAAAGAAAACGTGCTGCTTTCAAACGACAGCGTTTCGTCTAGAGATGTCAGGTACTGTTGATTTTTTTTTTTTTAATAGTAGATAATGTTTATCTTATTATCACAAAAATGGGATCGCCTACTAATCTACTATGACCTGTTTTTTGTTTTGGTTTTTCGGGTTAGTTTATAATACAGGGGTCTATAAAAATACAGTAATGCTACATATCCCATCTAAAATCCTACTTTTTTCATCCCACTACATATGGCATGTGAGATGTCAAATTGTGAGTGGATACATGGGGTAGGTGTCATTAATGTGTATCCACTCACAATTTGACACCTCACATGCCACATGTAGTGGGATGAAAAAGGTGGGATTTTAGGTGGGATGTTTAGCATTATTGATAAAAATAACCGATTTGAAAATCTATATCTATCTACTACACAAAAACTAGAGCAAACATATAATAATGGATTCGAAATTGTAACCAAGCATAGCCCATTGGTTCTATACCTGATTCATAACTAGAAAGCTTTTCTG
The DNA here is from genome assembly GCA_008009225.1 of Acer yangbiense. Classification (NCBI taxonomy): domain Eukaryota; kingdom Viridiplantae; phylum Streptophyta; class Magnoliopsida; order Sapindales; family Sapindaceae; genus Acer; species Acer yangbiense. Next base: position 4,855,696 of record CM017771.1, read on the forward strand.
GTCCTTTGCTAATTGGGGCTAAAACTGCGGAAATTAGAAATGTCAAAATAGGAATAACGTTTGATATTATTAGAATTGCCCAGAAAATATCATATTTGTAAACAATTGAATTGCATTCGGTTGGACGCTACCAATAAAATCGAGTGCTAACCCCCATTTCTTATTGAATTAATCGATGGATGAGTTTGTCGGTGGGATTCTAGCATCCCTTTTTTGTTTGAATGTAAAATTACATATATAACCCTTAAAATTTACATAATTACACCTAGAAATTATAAATACTACCCTTAAAGTTTATATAATTACTTAATAGATAGGTTTTAGTAAGATTTTAATTATAGCATCCCTTAAATTTTCTTTGAAAGTCAAATGACAAACACAAGCCTTTGAGTTTGTAGAATTACTTAATAGACATGTCTTAGTAATAGTAACACAACAGGGATTGTATAGTAATTTCTAAGATTTATCTTAATTTACAATTTTAAATAGGTAAAATCATTGTTAAATAGTTTACCCCAATTATTATGAATTTATATGGAATTTATTTGAGTTTGTAAAATTACTTAATAGAAATGTCTTAGTAATAGTGACACATAATGATATGGACTAGACCCAAATTAATAGGTATTTGGATTGATGATTATTTTATATTGTAAAATGAGATAGGGGATGAAAATATAATTTTATATTTAATGACTTGAAAAGGAATAAGAAATATTATAGGGGTATAAATTTAATTTGACATGCAACTTGTTGACTTAAATATAAATATATATATAGGGGAAATTTGTAAAGTGAAAAAATAAAATAAAATGGATTTGACTGCAAGCGGTGGATTCATCTGATAAGGAAGATATGGATATCGGTTATTAAAGAATTAAATAATCATTTCATCACAATTTATGCAATTTAGTCGAAAATCACTTTTGGATGTAAAAAAATATAATTTAGTTGTTAAATTTAAATTGTTGAGATGTTCAATAAAAGTTGCAAACAATTGTATATAGATTACCATTGTTAAATCATCGTGAGAAGAATCTCTTTTGAGGCAAGTGTAGAAAAGCTTATTGTCAAACCCATGAATTTAAGACTTCCTCAAGGTGTTATATCAATGTAATAACATTTACATGAATTAAAATTATACTGTGTTATATTAACATCTCTTATTTTTCAAGGATATGTATATTTGCAAATATGAAACTCAAATACTAATTTAAGCACATACCTTGCATGTGCCCCAATACCTAGTACTATATAAAAAGGATGAGTTAGTCGGTGGGATTCTAGCATCCCTTTTTTGTTTGAATGTAAAATTACAAATATAACTCTTAAAATTTATATAATTACACTTGGAAAATTACAATTACTACTCTTAAAGTTTATATAATTACTTCATAGATAGTTTTTAATAAGATTTTAATTATAGCACCCCTTAGATTTTCTTTGAAAGTCAAATGACAAACACAAGCCTTCGAGTTTGTAGAATTACTTAATAGACATGTCTTAATAATAGTAACACAACAGGGATTGTATAGTAATTTCCAATATTTATCTTAATTTACAATTTTGAATAGGTTAAATTATTGTTAAATAGTTTACCCCAATTATTATGAATTTAGATGGAATTTATTTGAGTTTGTAAAATTACTTAATAGAAATGTCTTAGTAATAGTGACACATAATGATATGGACTAGACCAAAATTAATAGATATTTGGATTGATGATTATTTTATATTGTAAAATGAGATAGGGGAAGAAAATATAATTTTATATCTAATGACTTGAAAAGGAATAAGAAATATTATAGGTGCAACTTGATGACTTAAATATAAATATATATACAGGGGAAATTTGTAAAGTGAAAAAATAAAATAAAATGGATTTGACTGCAAGCGGTGGATTCATCTGATAAGGAAGATATGGATATCAGTTATTAAAGATTTAAATAATCATTTCATCACAATTTATGCAATTTAGTCGAAAAGTACTTTTGGATGTACAAAAATATAATTTAGTTGTTGAATTTAAATTGTTGAGATGTTCAATAAAAGTTGCAAACAATTGTATATAGATTACCATTGTTAAATCATCATGAGAAGAATCTCTTTTAAGGCAAGTGTAGAAAAGTTTCTTATCAAACACATGAATTTAAGACTTTCTCAGGATGTTATATCAATGTAATAACATTTACATGGATTAAAACTATACTGTGTTATATTAACATCTCTTATTTTTCAATGATATGTATATTTAAAAATATGAAACTCAAATACTAATTTAAGCACATGCCTTGCATGTGCCCCAATACCTAGTACTATATATAAAAGTGTGAGTATGTCGGTGATTATAGCATCTTTTTTTGTTTGAAAGTAAAATTATAGATACAACCCTAAAGTTTATATAATTATGCCCAGGACTATTTACAAATTTGCCTTTTTTTTCTTTTAATTCCTTTGACTCTTTTTTTTCTTTCTTTGAAAGTAAAATTACAAATACTACCTTAAAGTTTATATAATTACTTAATAGATAGGTTTTAGTAGGATTTTTATTATAGTATCCCTTAGATTGTCTTTGAAAGTCAAATGACAAATACAAGCTTTCGAGTTTGTAGAATTACTTAATAAACATGTTTTAGTAATAGTAACACAACAGGGATTGTATAGTAATTTCCAATATTTATCTTAATTTAAAATTTTAAATAAGTTAAATTATTGTTAAATAGTTTACCCAAATTATTACGAATTTAGATGGAATTTATTTGAGTTTGTAGAATTACTTAATATAAATGTCTTAGTAATAGTGACACATAATGATATGGACAATACCCAAATTAATAGGTATTTGGATTGATGGTTATTTTATATTGTAAAATGAGATAGGGGATGAAAATATAATTTTCTATGCATTTAATGACGTGAAAAGAAGTAAGAAATATTATAATTTGTCATGCAACTTGATAACTTAAATATAAATATATATAGGGGGAAGTTTGTAAAGTGAAAAAAAAATAAAATTGACTGGAAGCGGTGGATTCATCTGATAAGAAAGATATGGATATCGGTTATTAAAGATCTAAATAATCATTTCATCACAATTTATGCAATTTAGTTGAAAAATACTTTGGATGTAAAAAAATATAATTTAATTGTTGAATTTAAATTGTTAAGATATTCAATAAAAGTTACAAACAATTGTATATAGATTACCATTGTTAGATCATCGTCAGAATAATCTCTTTTGAGGCAAGTGTAGAGGAGTTTTTTGTCAAACCCATGAATTTAAGACTTCTTCACGGTGTTATATCAATGTAATAACATTTACATGAATTAAAACTATACCGTGTTATATTAACATCTCTTATTTTTCAAAAATATGTATATTTGTAAATATGAAACTAAAATACTAATTTAAGCATATGCCTTGCATGCGCCCCAATACCTAGTTAAAACAAAAAGAAACTGTCTATAGCAATTAAATCACAAAATCACACAAAAATATAGAGGGTTATTGTGCGTATAATGTAGGGGACAAATGTGCCAATAACCCTTTATTTTATTTTATTAAATACACCATAAAAGTGACTATTTATAAAAAAGTGATCAATAGGTCCTATTAGATTCAGGTTTCTATCTTCTATTATGTGGCTTCAGTTATATTATATCGATTACTAACCAAAGGACAAAGGTTGAATTTTTCTTATAGAATTTGTGATTTAATGTTTCAATTATTGGTGGATTTTGTGGTTTTTTAGGCAAAAGAGTGACTTTATTAAGTCGTATCAGCAGATACAAGACTATGAACAAAGATTTGGCACACATAGAGTCATATCCAGAGCCACCATGGGCCCATTAAAAAATACACAAAAGTGTTATTAGATTTTAATTTAAAGGGGTCCAAAAGTTAGTTTTTTTTTTTTGGTAGAGAGGAGGGCAAAAGCCCAGAAGCTAGCAACTAGCCAGTGTAGAAGAGGTCCTTAAACAGGCAAGGCCTCTCAAATCATTAACAAAGATATTACTAACAGCAGGCGGTGGCTCTTCAAAGAAATGGATTCCAGTCTCCAAACCTTCACCCATACGAGTAAGACCATTAGCCAGCTTGTTGCCCTCCCTAAAGACATGATTCACATTGCAGTTCCAATCTGCATTTATAAGCCTTCTGCAGTTCTGTATGAGGCTGAACAGAGGGTGATTTGGGTTGGGTTCCTTGGCAATAATCTGCACAGCAGTCATGGAATATGTTTCAACACAAACATCACGGCAGCCAGCATTCCAAGCCATGGAAAGGCCTTCAAATAGGCCCTAAAATTCTGCCTCAAGAACACTACCAATACCCTTATTCAAGGCAAATCCTCTGATCCAACTCCGCAAATGATCACGAATAACACCCCCAGCATATATAGTACCAATATCAACATTGCTCCCACCATCAACATTAAGTTTAACACTACCTACACATGGAGGCTTCCAAGCAACCACAATAGACCTTGAGACCATAGTAAAATCAACAAGATTAGCTTCCAGCCACTCTCTGCTGTATCTGCTGATAACCAGATTGGGGGCTTGGGGCATAGAGAAAGTCACATCGAAGGCCTTACTACACCTCCATTTCCATATAAACCAAAGAGCAAGAGCAAGAGCAAATTGCAAGCAAATAGGAACACCATTAACCACCTTAACATTACAGAGGTTACTAGCAAGCCAACTATCCAAATCATTTCCAAAATCAGTGGACAAAGTGACTCCTTCCGATATACTTTCCCAAACATCAATAGAAATTCTGCAGCTACGCAGCAAGTGGTTAGTATCCTCAATGCCACTCCCATATCTTGGACAAAAGGTGTCATCAGTCAAGCCACGAATAGCCCTCTGGAAGTTGGTGAGAATTTTACCATGCAGGAGAAGCCAAAGAAAGTATTGCACTTTAGGAGGTAACTTAAGGTTCCAAATAAATTTCCAAGTCCATGGGGGAAGACATTCAGCCTCTAGCTTCCCTTCATAGGCAGACTTGACAGTGAAATCCCCTTCTTGGGTCCATTTCCAAATGGTTCTATCAAGCCCACTGCAATTGCTGCCTGCATGAATGCTGAAGATCCTATGGACAATATGCCTAGGGAGGACAGCGGATAACTGTTGGACATTCCACTCTCCATTTTCCATATAATGATCAACAGTTACAAGCAAACTTCCATCAGATAAAGTACTAGTAGAATAGTCCTTGAGAGCACCTATACCCGGCACCCACTCTTCAGTCCAGAACCGAACCTGACACCCATTTCCTATCCTCCATCTTAGACCTTTAGCAACTAGCTTGGCTCCAAAAGCAATGCCTCTCCATGTGCTAGAACAGATGCTACCTTTGGTGAGATCAGAATCAGTGAGGGACTTATTATTAAGGTACTTATGCATAAGGAGATGACACCAGATGCCTTTATCCTTTTGAAGGAGTCTCCAACCAGATTTGGCAAGGAGAGCTTGGTTCATGCATTTCGTCTTCTTAATACCCAGCCCACCACTCTTTCTAGGCAAACACACAGTGTCCCAATTGAGAATGTAGACGGTTTTCTTGCTGTCAGTATGCCCCCAAAGAAAATTCCGGTTAAGTTTGTCCAATTTAAGACACAACTCACCAGGGAGCTTGACCGATTGCATAACATAGACCGGTAGAGCAGAGGTAACAGCTTTTATTAGGGTGGCTCTCCCTGCCAAAGAGAGAGTATCGCTTTTCCAAGCTGCCAATCTTTTCTGGGTTTTGTCCACCAAATCATTGTAAGTTCGACTAGTGACTCTCCCATGAATGAGAGGAACCCCTAAATAATTGCCTAGATTTTTTGTGAGAGGGGAACCACAAACATCAGTAATACTCCTAGCTACTCCATTAGAAATATTAGCAGAGCAAAAAACTCTATATTTAGAGAAGCTAACTTGCTGACCTGATAAATTACAAAAATCATCCAAACACTCCCTCATTATCTCAGCTTGGGGGATGGTAGCTTGCCCAAACAATATAAGATCATCAGCAAAGAAAAGGTGGGAGATCATATGACCCCCCTAGAAATCTTAACACACTTCCACATACCAGAATGGACCTTTTGGGTGATTAAGTGGGAGAGTTTCTCCATACACAACACAAAGAGATAGGGAGAGAGAGGGTCCCCTTGCCTAATACCACATCCAGGAGTGAACTGCTCAGTCATTTCCCCATTCAAAATAATTTTGTAGTGAACACTAGTAACACACCACATAATTAACTCCACAAGGCTGCCACTAATACCTAATTCCATGATCACATTCTTGATAAAGCTCCATTGGAGCTTATCATAAGCTTTAGCAAGATCAATCTTCCAGGCAAAGATACATTTTCTACCTTTCATAATCTTGAACTTATGTAAAACCTCTTGAGCCACCACAATATTATCCTGAATTTGTCTACCAGAGACAAAGGCTACTTGGTTAGGGCTAATGAGAGTAGGCATGAGGTCTCTAAGTCTTTGAATAATAACTTTGCTAATAATCTTGTAGACAGTGTTGCAAAGGCTAATAGGACGGAGTTGGGTCATTTCAAGAGGGCTAGGAACTTTGGGAACAAGAACAATAAGGGTTTGGTTTAGATTAGCAGGGAAAGTGCAAGTTTTGAAGCTATCCATAACTAACCTAACCAAGTCATGTTTGCAAACAGGCCACTGATTTTGAAAGAATGCAGCAGGGAAGCCATCTGGGCCAGGAGCCTTGAGGCCACCAATCCTAAAAAGACTCGCTCTAACCTCCTCTTCACTAACTTCCCTATTCAAATCAGCAACCACACTCTCCTCCAGCACAGGAAACAAGAGAGGTAGGCTGTCATAATTGTTAGAAGTTGACTGGCTGGAGAAAAGGTTTTTGAAGTAAGAAGTAGCAATACATTTCATACTAGCTTTATCATTTTTCCATATACCATCCTCTCCTCTGAGACCCTCAAGCTTGTTATATCTTCTCCTAACCATAGTGGCAAGGTGGAAGAATTTGGTATTTCTATCTCCCCCCTTAAGCCAAATGTTTCTAGATTTTTGAAGCCAGAAAATCTCTTCTTGCTCTATGATACGGTTGTATTCCTCTCTAAGCTCAATCTCAAGCTTAGCCAAGTAAGGTTTAAACCTTTCACTTAGACTTTTTTGAATACCTTGCAACCTAGAATGGATTCTCCTTTTTTTATGGAAAAGGCAGCCAAAAACGTCCATGTTCCAAGTGATCAGATTATTTGCCATCCTATTAACCTTGTCGGCTAAAGTTACCCCAAGAAGGCCCCATGTCTGATGCACCAAGTTACCAAACTCCTTATGCTTCATCCACATGGCTTCAAAGCGAAACGGTTTTAAGGATTTATGAGGAATGTGTATACTGTGGAGGCAAAGCATGATAGGGCAGTGATCAGACATTGTTCTAGGGAGGTGCCTAACATAGCCTTCAGTAAACATAACTCTCCACTCCATAGAGCAAAGAGCTCTATCCAACCGTTCCCAAATATCCTCTCCAATACCCCTCCTAGTCATCCAAGTGAACTTTTGCCTAATGAAGCACAAATCCACTAATTTGTTCTCACTAATCCAATCCACAAAACCAGTTTTAGAGAAACAGCCCCTACCACCCCTCTTTTCCATATTGCAAGTAATCTCATTGAAATCCCCCATCACCACCCAAGGACCTTTAAAGCAATTCCTAATAGTACTAAGATACTTCCACATATGTCTCCTAATGCCAACACTAGGATTAGCATACACAATTGTAAGAACCCAATAGGCACTCCCCTCAGCCACTACTGCAGTAACAATATGCCTAGAGCAAGCCACCACTTAGAGTTTCACTTTGCTACCATTCCATAAAAGCCAAATTCCCCCAGAAAAACCAGAGGCCTCCACTAAAAATTTATTAGAAAAACCTAATTTATCAACAACTCTTAGAGTCTTCAGACCACTAATCCTAGGCTCCAACACAGCAAGCACCTCAAAGTTGTAGAGGTTTCTGTGATCAGTAACAGCTTTCACAAACCCTTTCTTCCCAGCTCCCCTCACATTCCAAGAGCAAAACATTAAAAAGGAATGCTCAAAGGTAGCGGCTGGAACCTACTGTTCTATGGCATTGAGTTTGGAGGCAACCACATCAAAAGTGTCAGCACAAGTAATATCAACCTGCTGCAAGCTACTAACAAGGCTAGTATCAACATCCTTCTCTACAACAATATTATCAGAGGTTTCATCAAGGAAAGGAGATTGGGAATCAACGACTCTAACCTGACTCACCTCCCTGTGGAAAATCTTCAACACTTCAGAGTCCTGAAGGTCTTCATCCATGTCCTTGGTTTGAGTCCTAGATTGTGTGTGAGTCACCTGATGTTTTCCCTTCTTACTCATCTTCACATTGGCCTTCCTCACATTCTCTTTGAGAGCCTTATTAAAACTACTCTTGTCCCCAATCTTGTTTACCAAGTATTTACTGGCAGGAGAGTTGAATTTTTTCCTATTAAGATTCTCAATGTTGGAAATCTCCACTAATCCCTCCCTAACAGTCGGCTTGCCCTGATTACCAGACTGATTCTGGTCTAACTCCCCATTACACTCCATATCCGAACCTTTATTAAGAACTTCAAACCTAGACCCTCCTACTTTCTTAACCCCAGACATCACACCTTTATTAGAAGACAGACCAATTTTGGAGCTTCTGTCACTAATATTCTTACCAGCCTCTTTTATGGATTCAGTATCTTGTCTAGAGGTCTCAATGCCACGTGAGATAGGGCCACTCTCAGACTTATTACCACTGTCAATTTGCCCAGAATAGCTCCCAATTCCACCCCTCTTACCAGCAAATTTCGGTCCATTATTGCTCCACCTATTCCTTCCATATGACACCTGCAGCCAGGGGCCATACGGGTCCTTTGTAGTACTAACCTCTGCCAGCTTGACAAACTTGTCATTCTTATCACCAACACCTTCACCACACACCTCTTTGCTATGTCCCACCCTTCCACATTTGAAGCAGATAAGTCCCAAATTTTCATATTCAACTTTAATCACTCTCTCCTCTATATTCAGCGTACCTTTTAAAGGTTTGGTGATGTCAATTTCAATACATAACCTAGCAAACCTCCCTCTAGCTTGAGCTTCAGTAATGGGATCAACCTTGTATGTAGAACCTAGCATTTCCCCCACCTTCCACAGGAGTTCAGCATTAATCCATTCCATAGGGAGTCTGGAAAGTCTAACCCAAACCGGTATCTTCTGAATCTCATCTTCCCCTAGCACAAAATTGGGTCTCCATTTTTGAACAATAAGATACTGGTTAGCAATAACCCAGGGGCCTCCAGTCAAGACATGCTCCAAGTCATCTCTCATCTGGAATCGTACCACAAAATACCCATCATCAAGACCCGTGAGTTGCCACTGTCCGATAAGTGACCATTTCTGTCTTAACTTTGAGAGCATGAAGTTGAGGCTATGAGTTCTCCCCATAATCTTCAAAATTATGGCATTGGACCAAGGCTCGCACAGTTGCTGTTTCAGATAGGTCGAGAGCTTCATGGCAGGACCGGTAGGACTCTCAACGACAGTGATATCTCCATCGTTAATCTTAAGTTTCTCCTTACCAGCTCCAAATCCAGACCAGTTCCCAGGCATATCCATGCTTAGCAATCTTGACTTGAAGCTATCATTCGGCGGCTTCCTCAGATTATTCTCCTCCTCTAAAATTCGAGGTCGTTTGGTACTAAAATTTGGATCGGGTGGCTTTTCTTTCAGAGCTTCACTCTTCCCTTGCTCAGATTGAGCAGAAAACATGAACACATTAGACATCGCAAGCTGAAAAAGAACGGAAACGGAGGCGCGTGGGTCGAAGAAAAAAACCTTGCAAACTCACGCGCAAGGCGCGTACAATTGTACAATTCTTTTTGGTTCGATCTGTTGATTTCAAAAGTTAGTTTTTTTATTTTGTTATAAAACATATATTTTTGCCCTGGGCCCATGAGATGTCAGGGTCGGCCCCGGTCATATCTTATTCTTGAAACTTAAGCAAGCAAATTTAGCAAGGGCATAAACCATCCAATTACCCTTTCTTGGAACAAAATCACAAGAAGGATTTTTCATACCAGAGAACAAGCTCAAGATATTATAAATTAGAGGACCACATACCAGCTTTAGAAATACTCTTAATAGCATTTCTGCATTAGAAGAATCACTTTCCACATAACCAATCTCAAAACCAAGCCTCAAGCTCGTCTATCTACTAGCTGAGCTACGTTCTGTTGGTGTATTTTTTGTAATTCTAAATTACTTTTATTTTATATATTCATGGATTAGATAAAAAAAAAAAAAGTCTACTAATTATTAAAATAGTAGATAAAAAATATAAATAATTATTAAAAAAACTCAAAATTATAATAATAAATAATAAAAATATATTTATATAAAATAAAGGTTGTGATAAAAATATATTTATTGTTAATTTCATTTGGTATTTTAATAAATTTTGCATCTATGCTAACAATGATACCATTGGGAATTTGGGATTCTATCTTACTAAGAAAATGTGATGAGACATCCTCTCAATATTATGAATAATTATTTGGGCCACAATGATCCATATTATTATTAATTATTCAGACCATAATAATAGAATTTTATATCAAATTCTAACAATATCTCAAATTAATATAAAATTTTTCTTTTTAAAAAATACAAAAACAAAAAAAACCGATTTCGATTTTCAAGTCAATTTTTATTGGGTGAATTACAGTTTGATCCTTATCTTTTAAGGCGTCACTTTTTTACTTGACTTATGCGTATTAGGGTCTTTGGTCATCATCTTTTTGGAAATACATCAAAAAAGTCCCTCTGACCAAAAAGTTGACAGTGAATGTTAATAAAAGTGTCAAAAAGATGGTTTTACCCCTAAGCAATGCGAAAAGACTGAAATGCCCCTCTAATAATTACTCTTAAACCCATTTAATATTAGGAAATTAAAAATACATCCATCAAGGATTGAACCTTCAACTTCATCTTAAAAGCAACAAGCTCTAACCAATTGAGCTACTCCATCTCATTGTTGGAGGCTTGTTGATTTAAAAGTATATATAGTTATATAATTTGTTTAAAATAATTTAAAATATGTTTATATAATTTGAAATAAACTCATATATATATATAATTTGAAATAAACTCATATTTAATAATAATATATCAAAACCGATTTATGGAAAAGAAAATAAGGAAAAAAAAGGAAAAAAAACGGGAAAAAAAAATCTTTTTTTTAATTTTTTTTCCCTTTTCAATTTATAGGCTTTGATTTTCCAGTTTTTTTTTTTTTTTTTTTTTTTTTTTTTTTTTTTTTTATCAAATTAAAAAAAAAAAATTTGTAAAGGAAAAAAATTCAAAAAAAAAAAAAAAAGAAAGAAAAAAATCTACGGGCTTTGATTTTCTGGGTTTCTTTTTGTTTTCTTATTTCCATTTGATAAAGAAACCCAAAAAAGCAAAACTCATAAATTAAAAAGGGAAAAAATAAATAAAAATTCCTTTTTTTTAATTTTTTTTTCCTTTTGTTTTCTTATTTTCTTTTTCTTTTTCTTAAATATGTTTTGATATATTGTTATTAAATATATTTCAAATTATATAAATATATTTAAATTATTTTAAACATATTATATAACTATATGTACGTTTAAATCAATAAACCTTCAACAATGAGTTGTAGTAACTCAACTGGTTAGAGCCTATTACTCTTAAATGTGGTTTAAGAGTAATTGTTAGAGGGGCATTTCAGACTTTTCGCACCCTTATGGGTAAAACTGTCTTTCTGACACTTCCATTACTAAAAGTACCGTTTTACCCATGGACCAGTTAACTTTGACTAACCATTGACTGACGGAGGAACCTTTTTGATGTATTTCCAAAAAGATGAGGACTAAAGACCCTAATACATGTAAGTCGGGTAAAAAAGTGATGTTTCCTTAAAAGATAAGGACTAAACTGTAATTCCCCCTAAAAATAAATACACAACTTGACCAAAAAGTCAACAAATAGACAAGCAAGAACTTTTTTTATTTTCAACCTTCAACAAATCCAAGTTCGACACGTTTCAACAAAAACTTATTTACTCTGTACACGTGTCAAACCCAAATCTCACCGTAAACCAACCCGTCCAAGGATCCAGTTCCAAATGACCACTGACCAGCGATTGGCGCTGGCCCCTTAAATACGTCAAATTAAAAAAAGAAAAAACAATTTAGACCAAAAAAAATAAAACGAAAAAAATTCAAATTAAAAAAAAGAATCACACTATATATAAACGCCACAGGCCACACGAAGAATCCAAACATAATTCCACAAATTTCAGCCACCACAGCACAAAAGTAGATTCGATTTCGAATTCGAATTTCTTCTCTCTTTTATTTTTATATTTCGAAGTTTCTCTGAACCAGAAATCAAGTGCATTTGTTTGGTAGGATTTTTTTTTTTTTGAAGATGAGGCTGTTAAAAGTGGCGACATGTAACCTGAATCAGTGGTCGATGGACTTTGACTGTAATTTGAAGAACATAAAGGAGTCGATATCCAAAGCTAAAGAATCTGGAGCGGTGATAAGGCTCGGTCCTGAGCTTGAAATCACTGGCTATGGCTGCGAAGACCATTTCTTGGAACTCGATACCGTCAATCACTCGTGAGTTTGTTGTTTTTTTTTTTCAGCGTTTGATTGACTGTTTTTTTAATTTAATGATTTTGATTAAGAGACTGTGTTTTTAGATAACAAATTGGATGAGTTTGTTATGGTTAGGATTTGAAAATGACTAGTGTATTATTGCTACATTTACGTATGGCTTGCAAGTGGTATTGACAATTTCGCTAAGAGATTGAATTTTTGATATTAGTTAACATAATGCGTATCAGATTAATGAATGTGTTCGTGTAACAATTGGAAGGGTTTGGTATAATTAGGATTTGAAAATGAGTAGACGTTTAAATGTGGCAAGTGGTGTTTATTAATACAAACAGGAGCAATTTAGTTGTTTTCAATGATCTGAAAGATGATTCGGCAAATTCAGTTTCTCTAGTCTCTTATAACTTCGTAACTAATTCACATGGATCCCATGTAAATGCCTGGTGAAGTTCACTTTTATGTAAAACTAACACGCTAATTAAACCATCTCAAGCCACGTGTCCCATTTGTTATTAGTTTGTTCAAGTTAATCTTGAATCCCTTATAAGGATGTTCTATTTTGACGTACTGACAGTTGGAGTGGTTTGCTTGCAGGTGGGAGTGCTTGAAAGATGTACTTCTTGGTGATTGGACAGATGGAATATTATGCAGCTTTGGAATGCCGGTCCTTAAAGGATCAGAGCGTTACAATTGCCAAGTTTTATGTTTGAACAGAAAGATTGTCATGATACGCCCTAAAATGTGGCTTGCGAATGATGGAAACTACAGGGAACTTAGATGGTTTACCGCATGGAAGCAAAAAGACCAACTTGTGGACTTCCAGCTTCCAAATGAAATTTCTGAGGCTTTGTCACAGAAGTCAGTGCCTTTTGGTTATGGATTCATTCAGTTTTTGGACACGTAAGCAATAACTCAATACTTATGCTTTTAAAGTTTCTCTGGTTATATTTTTTTCTAGTTTTGTGCTTTTATTTAATCATGAAGTTGGATGCCTATAAATGATTATGAAATCATGGGTATACACAGTTTGTTCCTGTATGGGTCTATTTTCAGTGGACATGTAACTTCATATGCATGTTAGGAATGATGAATGATCTTTTGACAAGTGTTTGATGAAATGCTAACTTCTTGCATTTTATTCATTTTAGAGCTGTTGCGGCTGAAATTTGTGAAGAGCTTTTTACTCCTATTCCTGTTCATGCTGACCTTGCATTGAATGGAGTTGAAGTGTTCATGAATGCCAGTGGAAGTCACCACCAATTAAGAAAACTTGATAACCGAATTCGAGCCTTTATAAGTGCTACTCATACTCGTGGAGGGGTGTACATGTACAGTAATCAACAAGGATGTGATGGTGGCCGCCTTTATTTTGGTATATAACATCCTCTTGGCAGGGTAGAATGTTGTTTATTTTTTCCTACCAATTTAGCTTATTATAACAGGATGAAGTATCACAGTGCTTCTTGATTGATCTATCTATATACATATAAGTATATTTATACTCTTCTTTCGTGTTGACATCTGCATATGGCATTATTTCTCTTTAATTTCTTATGTTATATATCTGAATGGAGGTAACAATTTAAAATTTGCAGATGGATGTTCTTGTGTTGTTGTCAATGGAGATATGATTGCTCAAGGCTCACAATTTTCTTTGAAGGATGTGGAGGTTGTGGTTGCCCAAGTAGATCTAGACGCGGTATGCTATCATTTTTCATTACTTGAGTTTGTGTTTGTGTATTTACTATGTATGTATTTATGTCTTATAAGTATAGGTGTGTTTGCATGTGTGTATCTGCATGATCTCCTACACTAATTAAGAATTACGTAGAACTTCACTAGTTTACAATGAAAGAAGCTGGCAACTGTGATGTCCTGTTGGAAATTGCACCAGGTGCATGTGTGAATCATCTCCATTGACAATTTGTTTATATTTCTACAGAAGGACTGAAATAAGATAATAATATGTAGTAATTGTGTCACTACATTGTAATTCTTACCTCAAAAGAATGACATATGAAAAAAGAAATTTAAAGATGATTGTAGTTAATAAAAACAATCTTTTGTTTTTTAATCCAGTGTTGTGGGACATGTTGAAGTAAGGAATTGTGATATGCCATATATTCAATTGTAACTGTGTAATAAATTTTGTTGGATGAAGTTAATTTCTGATATTTAGTTCCTGCAGACTTTTGGTTTTTCTATACTACTTCATACTGCTTGACTGCTTATATCCAAATAAATTCCTCCTCTTGTCTCTCTGCCTTTATAAAGACCATTTGCTTGGTATGATATTGTCAGATTATTCATGTTTTTCTTTTGAATGTGATCTGGATAGCCATTTGTTACCGTCAATGGCTTCATATTAAGTTTTCTTGTGTAGACAGATGGACTGCTCTCTCTTACTATAATTTGCTTAAATACTCATTTTGTAAACCAGGATTTCTTCAATTGATACAACATATGGAATTTTACAGTTTGATACTGTATTATGTTTCATTCAAAGGAAGACATAATAAAAGAATGAAAGTTCGCATATTTCTGTGTTTAATTCCTTTACTTGTTTGTTAAATGGCAGATTGCTAGTCTTAGAGGATCTATAAGTAGTTTTCAAGAACAAGCAAGTTGCAAAACCAGAGTATCGTCTGTAGCTGTGCCATACAGTCTTTGTCAACCTTTTAACCTGAAACTGCCACTTTCCAGTCCACTTAAGGTCAGTTATTGATGCAGTAAGTATTTGTTAAAGTTAATACGATACTATCTAAAGTTTTAAACTTCTCTATCTTTCGTAGCGCCATGGATCTTTCATATAAAACTGACATGTTGAACTCATCGAAAACTGTCTCATCTGGTGGTAATTGTTAGAGGTTTTTCTACCTCCTACTGCTGAATTAAGATTGCTTTTTGCCTAAGAGATTTTTGCTAAAAAATTTGGTGCTTTTTTGGGATGGCTGACAGCTGACCTTTTATTTCCATCTAAAATATGCCCGTTGAAGTGATCTAATTCTGAACTTATTATGATCTTAAATGAATTTTCTTCAAGCCGATTGTTGATAGTAATTTAGTGGTGGGAGTATCCTTTATATACTTTAGAAATCTTCTGGTTAGGCACAATTGTGGTAGCTTATCTCTTGACGAAGTTGGATGGCATTGAGAGGTTTTATGCAACTAACCACAAATTGTTTGGTTGGAAGCTTTGTTGAGTGAAGTATAAACTAGATGCAGTTTGATGCCTATTTGCTCATCTATGAGAAATTTATGACACCATGGATCTTTCTGGTTAAATATTTGAGTTTTTTTAAATGGGCCATTGTTTACCATAGATCTCGTATCACTCTCCTGAGGAGGAAATAGCCTTTGGTCCTGGTTGCTGGTTATGGGACTATTTAAGAAGAAGTGGAGCTTCAGGATTCTTGCTTCCTCTTTCAGGTGGGGCAGATAGTTCCTCTGTAGCTGCTATAGTTGGCTGCATGTGCCAACTTGTTGTAAAAGGTCAGGTTTACAGTATCATATTTTTCTTTATCTCCAAAACCAAGAACATTGTAAATCATCTTCTGATTATAATTCATTTTGGTTTTTCCAGAGATTGCAAATGGAGATGAACAAGTGAAAGCTGATGCAATACGAATCGGACATTATACCAATGGACAGTTTCCAACCGACAGCAAAGAATTTGCAAAACGCATATTCTATACAGTCTTTATGGGGTCTGAAAACAGGTGGGTACACGTAAGCAGGTCAATTTGTTTATTTTTTTTATTTTGTTGTGGTGATTTCTTAGTCTACTTGTCAATACAAATACTAACTGTACATTACCAATTAATCTCGACTAAGTGAAACACTTTGTTGGTCTCCAATATCCGATATATGCGGGTTGTTTTGTCCCCATATATAATTTAACAAGTTAGGTAGTAAACAGAGCAAAATTATGAATTAACATAAATTACTTTGTGGAGTTTCTCTCACTTCTAGGGATTTGTCGTCTCTGATTGTTAACTTTTATAAAGAACCAAGTAAAAAGACTATTTCCAGTAAACACAGGTATATATTTTTAAAAGCTTATTCTAACTTGCAGTTCTGAAGAAACAAAGACTCTTGCAAAGAAACTAGCTGATGAGATTGGCTCATGGCATCTGGATGTTTCCATAGACAGTGTTGTTTCTGCATTTCTATCTTTATTTCAAACTCTTACCGGAAAGCAACCACGTTATAAGGTAAAGGGGGCATTGAAAACTCAGTTTCCTCTTCTTGTTTTCTTCAACGTCTACCATTAATTCGAACAGATACACCACTGAATCCAACAAATGCAATTTTTGCCAGGCATTGATGGCTCAAAAATAAAAATGAAAAAGAAAACTGTGCTTCTGTTTTGTCTATCGGTGCCAAATATATGTTACATTATAGTATTATACATGGCAATGCAGGTCCCCGATCAAGTCTCATTCTGGCTTCCAAAATCTATTGGAACAAATAAAATCCAAAAGTATTATTGGGAAATCTTCTCCTATTTTAGAATAATAGTTTTATTTTATTGCTAGTCAATGATAGTTGGTTCCCCATGATCCGGCCAGCTATACATTCCGCCTATAGTTGCATGGTCAATCATGGTCATTAGCGTGTTCTTTTGAAATAATCATTTAATCTGGTTTTCTTTTCACAGATGGATGGGGGATCTAACGTTGAGAACCTAGGTTTGCAAAATATTCAAGCTCGAATTAGAATGGTGCTGGCATTCATGTTAGCATCACTGCTACCTTGGGTTCATAGTAAACCAGGGTTTTATCTTGTTTTGGGTAGCTCCAATGTGGATGAAGGCTTGCGTGGTTACCTAACTAAGGTAATACGGTTTTAACATATGTTAGAAGCCAATTATTATCGTTTTGCGCTTTTAAAGCAAGAAACTTTTAATCAAGAATTTTCAATCAATCTTATTTTTGTCTTTACGTGCTAGGCTTAAATTAGTGATTTTGTTATGAGAACTAAACTTTTAATCCTTTATCCAGTATGATTGCAGCTCAGCAGATATAAATCCCATTGGAAGCATTTGCAAGCAGGATCTGCGAACATTTTTGCGATGGGCTGCTATCCATCTTGGTTACTCTTCCTTAGCGGAAATTGAAGCTGCTCCACCTACCGCCGAGCTGGAGCCTATACGTTCAAACTACAGCCAAGTATTATTTCAGAAAACCTATTAATTTGTTGCTTCATAAATTCTCTTCCTATTCAATACTTCATAGCATGCTCTCTGAACAGTATAAATTAGCATGGGAAATATTCTGTTACCATCTGTTAAATGCCATCCTTTCGATTAGTTGAATACTTTTCTTATTCTTTATGCTTTGTTTTCTTGAATTATTACAAATAGATTAAGTTTGGTTGTAGAGATAGAATATATATAACATTACATTCTAAATGAAACAGCTGGATGAAGTAGACATGGGGATGACATACGAGGAACTCTCGGTGTACGGGAGGTTGCGGAAGATCTTCCGTTGTGGTCCGTTATCCATGTTCAAGGTTTGACATTGAGCCCCTTATTATTATTATCATAAATAGTATTTGTTCTACTTATTGATCATTTTGCATATTGCTGCCTGAGAGAGAGTAGTAGGCGGTTTACTGAGTATCGAAGGAAGAAAATGTATAACATCATATTGAATATGTTCATTGAAAGAAAGATTCTAGCTTCATCGGAGTAAAAGTGTTTTGGATACACCGAATTCATGAGAGAAACTCATTGTTTCATTACTACTTTGCTTGTTACAGAATCTCTGCTACAGATGGGGTGGAAGTTTAACTCCATCAGAGGTGGCCGATAAAGTTAAATACTTCTTCAAATACTATTCTATTAATCGACACAAAATGACCGTATTAACTCCTTCCTATCATGCTGAGGTACATATCGACCTAAACTTCCCGAGTCAAATGTTCTTCTGTATGGACTTTGTGGTAGTGATTTTTTATTTATTTTTAAAACCTATTCGTTTTCAAACAGAGCTACTCACCGGATGATAACAGATTTGATCTCCGACAATTTCTCTATAACGCAAGATGGCCTTATCAATTCCGCAAGATTGATGAACTTGTTAATGAATTAGATGGTCAGAAAGTTCCTTTTAAAGAATCAAGTGATCATGAAAAGAAGGGCTCTACATCAGACGGTGTAGGTGGAATGGGAGTTGTAGCAGCAGGTTCAGGAAATCCCAAAGCTGGCCACTAAATTGAGTTCACAAATTATTGGAATAAATTATGTAGTGAAGAAACTGGGGTGGTTCCAGTTTCAATTCTCTCTCAAATTAAGTGTATATCAATCATTGTTTTCGAAATAGAAACGATTAATGGAAATTTACAGACCTTGTTTAGCTACTTTAAAAATTTATTCAACTTTGAAGTTTGAACACAAACAAAAATAAAGATAATCAAGCAATAGAATATATACCATTCAATGTTCTTTGTGCATGGTTTGCAAATAGAATATGATCGATTGGTTCTAAAAGCTTAGATTCTATCCTTCACCGCTCTCTTTTTCTTTATGTTCTTAAAGTTTTTCTGCTTGTTTGTTCGTTCTCTGGCTAACTATTATTTGAGTACTGGACATCTGCTTTGATTGTGATTTGTGATTATTGCATATGTTTGTAAATAAATAAATAAATAATCACAGTTTCTTACTAATGGCATAGAAGCAGAGTCGATTAATAAGAGACAACCCGTTTCAATCTTGAAAACATTTTTAAATAATTATAAATTACCTAATTTACCAATAACGTTATTTTCATTCATTTATTAATTTTATCAAAATTTGACTTAATTTCTTTGACAACATAAAAAAGTTAGGCTGCGTTTGATTTTTAGTCTGAAGATTGAAGACTGAAAACTGAAAAAACATGTTTGATTTTTTTCATTGAAAATTGAATATAAGTGATAAGTTGTTTGTTTTTTTTTGTTTTTTTTGTTTTTTGTTTTAAAGTTACAAATATCTAAAAATAAATTATTTTACATCCATGTCATTTTCAATTATTATTTGTTATATATTTACAATTTAATATATAAACATTGACCAATTTTATTTATTTATTTATTTTTGTTTGTTCTTTAATCTATAATATTCTTGCTTTATTTTTTATTTTTTTTATTATCTTGTTTCTTTTTTTTTATTTTTTATTATTGAATTTTGAGAGACTATGCTAATAACTAATAATGTTGTCTGTGATGATTTGAATCTTGAACAACGACTCATTTTGACAAAAGTGAAAAAGATAATGTGTCGAAATTTAAATAATTATATTTAGTGTGTACATATACATATAGCATATCTCAAACATATATATATATATATCTTTTCAACTTATCTCAAATATGTTTTTTATAATTTTTTGATTTTATAGCCTTAATCTTCTCAATATATATATATATATATTTCTTTTCAACTTATCTCAAATATATTTTTTAGAATTTTTAGATTTTGTAGCCTTAATCTTTTCAAAAAAGAAATATATATATATGTTTGAGATATGCTATACGTATATACACACTAAATATAATTATTTGTTTAAAAAAAAAATGATTTCCAAAAAAACATTTAAAATAAATTAATATCATCCCCTTATTTACCAAAATGCCATTCATTAGATAGAATTGGATGGAAGTGGATGGAATGGCCATTAGTGTAACAATGGTTGTCAAAAATGGTCATTTCCCATCCATTTCCCCATTTGGTGGCCATTTTGATAGTGGTGGCAAAAGTTGATGGTCACTAGGGTGATTACTCCTTTGAAATATTATTAATAACTAAATAAATTTATTTTATAATTAATTTACATGTTAGAGTTGTCCTTAATATATTAAAATGTAAATATATAACAAATAATAGTTAGAAGGGTATAGATGTAAAAGTATTTATTTTCATATATTTATAACTTAAAAAAACAAACAACTTATCACTTATATTTAGTTTTCAGTGAAACAAAACAAACACATTTTTTAGTTTTCAGTTTTCAGTCACTATTCAGTCTGAAGACTGAACAGGTCATTAAGCACTGTTCAGTCTTCAAACAAAAAATCAAACGGGGCCTAAGTGTCATTAAGTGTTAAGTGGAAAAATCAAACAGGTCCAGTATTCAAATTATATATGTTTTTGTCAATTATATGAATTTAACTATTTTATTATTTATATATAGGTCAAAATTCAATGAAAAAAATATATTCATCATCTCAATAAAAAGAATCTGAGTTAGAAATTTATATTCCGTCATTTCAATAAAAAAGTTGGACATTTATAAATAGGGTGTCGATATTGACAAAATAATAATAATAAAAATTAACGATAGCTATAGATATCAACAAGGTTTATTTTATTTTATTTTTATTATTGTTATTTTAAGATAGCTGCATAAATAAGAGAATTTCAGATTGAAAATCTCTTAACCCCATACACGGTTCCACATATTCCCTTTTATAAGGCTCATACATTCGAGATATTTCTAAAAGTAAATTGAAACATCATTAAAAGATGATTTGATTTAAAAAATAATATGATTTTTTTTAATATAAATTGGGCGTGATAATAATTTAAGAGTGTTTATAAATAATATGTATTAAAATGAATATATTTATTTTAATGAGGGTAATATTGACATTAGGATGAGTGCTTATAGTAATATTTATTTTTTAAATTGTAGACATGAGTGTACTTATAAAAATAGGTGTACTAATAAGTTTTATGTTTGTCAATATCCGCACCTTATAAATATCAACCATTACATTTATATAAATTTGTGTATCAACATTAGAAAAGATCTTTAAAAAAAAAAAAAAAAAAAAAAAGAAGAGTAAAGATCTGCTTAACGAAAATAAGAAAGAGAAAAGGATCAATCTCATGTCCAAAGGTATTTATTCTAAATCTATGAAGAAAAAAAACATATTTATCCTTACTAAATGTAAATTTAAGAGTATAATATGGATATAAATATCTTTCAAATGTATAACAAAGGAATTTGGAATGATGCATCTACGGTCTACCCACCCTTAGGGTGGGTACCAATCCACCAATCCAACCCGACCCAACCCAATTAGATTGGATTGGGTTGTGTTAATAAAATATAACTCAATTCAACCCAATGACTCGACATAAAAAATAAAAAATAAAAAATAAATTAAATAATTTTAATTGTTATTAGATTTATTATGAAATCTCATTTTTTTTTTTAATTTAAAAATTTTACTCATGCCCCATTTATAATATTATGAATGACAAATATAAATACATAATTGTAAATATTTTTATACCATAAATATATAATAAATTTATTTAAAATATGTAATTATATTGTTTTCATCTTTTGTATTAATTGGCACATCCTTGATTATACTTAAAATACTTTTTTTTTTTCTTCTTAGGACTTGATTAAGAATTTGGTAGAAAAAAGTATAATAATTGTATATAAACTCAAACTATTATGTTGGTTGAAATAAATAATAGATTATCCAACCACGAGATATTCGACGAAGTGATTATAGTTATAAAATGGATGGGAGGGTTAGATGGACACTCTCCAAGTTGGATAAATTGTTATATTTTTATTTTATAATTATGCAACAGATATTTAAACAATTTGTATTATATGTTGTGATTTGATGTTGATGCTTTTAAGAAATCTAAACTCTATGTAATATGATATTATGATGAAAAATTATTTTAAATTTGAATTTTGATATAACAAAATTTGTCATCAAATTTTTTCTATCGTGGAGGAAGATGATGTTCTTCCAATGGCTGCTCGAGCATCAAGAATTGGAATAGCTGTTTTTGGCTCAACGGATGCAGCTCGTAGTGCTGCTGACATTATCCTTACTGTACCCGACCTTAATGTAATTTTCAAGGTTGTGTTATCCAGCCGAGTCATCCTCCAGCGGATGAAAAGTTACGCAGTAAGTATATTGGATATAGGCTATGAACTTGTATCGGCGGTATGTGTACTGTGTGTGAGTTTACTTACAGCTATTTTTTTTTTCCAGATATATGCAGTTGCCATTACAACTTTTCTTGTGGTAAGAGTTGTTTTTCTTCTTGGATTGTTTCTTAATGGATAGATTTGATGACATTTCTTTAGTTTCGTCTTCTGTGTTACTTAACAAGGAATATCAATAAGACTTATTTCAATTGTTTGTTACGATTACAGCCTGGTTTCATGTTGCTGGTTCATTCTAATATGGGGGTTTTGCTTTCCACCATTTTTGGTTTTGATCATCGCTATCATCAGTAATGGTTTGTCATTTTCCCTCCTGAAATTGTTATTTTTCTCCCTTCATTTTAACTATTGAATGTGTACATATTGGTTGTCTATTGTTGAAATATTATACTCATCAAAAACAAGATTTTGCCCATTTATACGACTAAGTTTCTATGCTTGGAATAATGCATGATATCATCTTCAGGAGATTTTTTTTTTTTTTTTTTTACTTCTAACTAATCAAGTGTTTGTAAATCTTCATGTTCCTTTTGGAATTGGTTGATTATTTTGTTTTATTTTTTACGCTTATTAAATCTTATGACGATTTATCTTAACATTGGTGTTAACCAAATGGAATTTCAGTTACTATCGTGCTAATAGCAAAAGATCATAGGGTCAACCCATGTCCTTTGCCGGACAGCTTAAAGTTTGCTGAGATTTTTGCTACTGGCATCATTCTTGGTAGTTACTTGGCAATGACGACCATTATTTTCTTTTGGGCAGCCTACAAAACAAGTTTCTTTCCGGTAAGATGACTTGCATAACAAGTTTTCATTTAATACGAGAAATATGCTATCTGTTTCTGATTCCTTGAGAGATGACTAACATCCTATATATATGATATTATTCTTTGGCAGTGGATATTTAGGGTACCAACCCTTGAGAAGACAGCTCTTGATCATGATGATATTCGAAAGCTTGTATCAGCAATCTACCTACAAGTGAGCATTATCAGCCAGGCTCTTATATTTGTGACGAGATCTCGAAGTTGGTCGTATGTGGAGCGACGTCCTGGTTTATGTCATGTAGTGGTTTTTGTGGTAACTGGGCTGGTGAGTTAATTGCTGTCCACTTTATTGATCAAGCTCTAATTACCATTATGTATGGGCAGACAAATAAGTAACATTAATACTCATCTTTATCTTGGGCATGCAGGGTGCTACTTTGTTTGCTGTCTATGCTAATGGGAGCTTTGCTGCAATTGAAGGGATTGGATGGGGTTGGGCTGGTGTAATCTGGCTTTATAATATCATTTTGTACATCACACTTGATTTTATTAAGTTCTTCGTCCGCTACGCTCTTACTTGGAGTGTCTGGGACCCTATGAAGGTATGAATTGTAATGGATATATTGCCATAACTATTCTAGCAACGGCTTTTTCATATTTTTACCCCTTTTTGATGGATTAATTTCTTTGTAATGTAGATTGCCATCATTAGTCTGATTTATTTTCTTAATGACTATCCGGAGCTTCAATCGGCAGGTAGGCAGCACTCTTAGCAAAGTTTATTAGCTTGATTCCTACTAGAATTCTTCTTTTTCATGTTTTAAAGTTAAATTTGTTTTCATTTAATGGCCTCTTAATTACAGGCTGAATTGAAGGAATAACTCCATACACTGAAAGATCATATAGGCTCAGTCTATGCATATTTTTTTTTTGTTCTTGCTAAATGTTCAATGAAGATTTGACTTCTAGAAGAGCACCCTGTTGCTGATATATTATGCTTGTCTTTGCTAATTGGTTAATTTCCAGCTTATGAAGAGAAATTCTCCGAAACATTTTTCAAGTAAAATATAACATTTGGCTTTAATGGAATATTTGTCTCCGAAATGGAATTGGAATTTGGAACTACTCAAATATAGTCTTTTGAATGCAACTTGATTTCTCAATCATATTCAATTCTGTCATTAATTACTTGCAAAAGTTTATATATATATAATATATGTAGATCATTAGATCTCTTCCACATTGGTCTCGATCAGTAAGTTGTGCCTTGGGAGTTTTGGACGTTGGGTTCTAGTATTTTTTATTTTTAACTATTACAATGAATTCGGTGTTTTTGGGAGGGTGAGGGACAGACCACTGATTTCGGTTCCATACTAATTATTAATGCTAGAGGTATACATGTTCGACTCTAGTATTAGTTTTTATATGCCCAAATTTATAAATTAGGGATTTCAAATCTCAATAAGAAAGCCTAGAATGCATCATAATACATTTATATCATACATTTAATTTTACTTTACTTGAGGTAATCTGTGATCAATCAATTTCATTTATTCGCTTACTACATGACTGATAGTTAAAAATAACTGTTTATATATCATGTTGACTTATTGAAATGTGTATATTATCCCTAATTCTTTTACAAATTATTATAATACTATTTACTTAATTTTTTTTTTAATAATAATAAAAAATAAATAACAATATTTAAAAAAAAATGACATTATACAGATAAATCACCTCAAATCTATCAAAAACACAACCTTCTAACCAGACAAACAGATAAATTGTAATTTGCCAATATAATTTTTATGGTAATAAATTGTACTAAGTTATGTACCCTAATTCCCCTGACCTTGATTATACTTGGGATTGTCTCAATACCACATGGTGAGACTGATCCAATGAAATTGAACCACCGTATGAAAATGTTTATATTTCCAAGGCAAAGTATATTAACGCGACTAAATTTCATTGGACGGTTTGATCACCATGTGACGGTGAGATCATCCCACACAAATTTTTCTCTCCGATATGAGTACTATTTTCATTCTAATCACATATTTTCTCTCTGATCTTGATATATGTAGTAGGTCAACATTGCCTTGTTGAAGACTTCAAAATGAATTTCTGTCACCCGGGTTCAAAATTTAATATTGTAAATATATGTTCACATTTACCGATTAAATTGTAGCGTAGGACGAGTGACAACCCCTCTCCATCCTAAGGTAAAAGTTGCATTTGGTCCATTAGACTCTTTTTAGTTTTTAAAGACACAACACATTTATGAAAATAATAATAAAAAAAAAGCCTGACTCTTTCTCTGTCTTTATTTTTTCCATCTCTCTGCATTCTGTTCAAGATTACACCAATTTGTTTACCAAACGTGATGGGGCTTGCTAGCTGTGAAATGTATGAACTCTATTGTTTGCTTTCCATTAGAATTTTGAAGGGAACGTTGAATTCAAATATTGGAAGCCAAAGGAAAGCTGGTTTCGATCTCTTGTGATAGCAGAAGTAGCTGGACAAAATGGTTTATACAGCAGAGATAAAAGAATGCTGCGAGGTTAATTGAGTGTACATGCATGTGAATGCAGATTATTTGCTGGAAAGAGAGACGTAGACCAGCTTGCCACTTTGCCAGTGAGCATGCATGCCTTAATTAATAATGAATCAGATGGTCAGAAAGTTGATTTTAAAGAATCAAGTGATCAGTGCATCAATCATGTGGTGGAGGTTGTAGCAGCAGGTTCAAGAAAATCCCAAAGCTGGCCACTAATTAAATGGAAAATTTTATGTGGTGCAGTGTGACAGCCACATGTACCCTATAATGTAATAAATCATGAGTTTTTTATTTATTGGTTGCTTTTTACTTTTTGATTGTTTTTGGTGTAAAGACAATGAAAA
Source organism: Acer yangbiense (assembly GCA_008009225.1). NCBI lineage: Eukaryota > Viridiplantae > Streptophyta > Magnoliopsida > Sapindales > Sapindaceae > Acer > Acer yangbiense. Next base: position 4,882,016 of record CM017771.1, read on the forward strand.
TGCATGAACATTAAAAAAATTTCCGGATTCTTTCGTGAAAGATATGAATTAGAGTATGTATGTCAGTTTCAAGGCTACACAATTACACCGATTTGTTTAAAATACAAATAAGTACACATATATATATATACAGAATCAATTTATGACCTTACACATATAATTCGTGTAAAAGACTGAAGTACATCGTGATGAAGTTATTTTTTTCTCCTCTACAACTTTTTTTTTTTTTTTTTTTTTTGGAGAATCAAGACAACCTCATCAAGAGACTCTTGCTTTCACTGTATAAGGTGGATCCATCAGCACTCACTCCACACACACTCACCACAGAGTTTCATTGCCGAGAGTTTTGAAACTAGAGGGGGGAGACTGGAGAATATGGCAAACTACAGGGAGGAGAATGATAATTTCCCTTAATTTTATTCTTGTTTACGTACTCTTCCTCTAGATTTTTCTAGTTTTGTTTTCAAAAAAATTATTCTTGAATTTGTATATAAACCTAATATTAGGGGTTTAAATGTGAGAAGTCTTGTATACACATACGGTGACGGTAACTCGAAACTAAGACATCAAAATGAATTAACAACATTTCCACTTAGAAACATTGGATGGTATCTAGCCAATTAAAATTATAGAGTCTGATGGAGCAATCATCTGATCTGTTCGGACCAAAAACCATTGCCATCAGCCCATGAAACCACCCTACTTTCTTCACTACATAATTTATTCCAATAATTTGAAGACACAAATTAAAGTGACAAAGAAATCAAATGGATAATTTATTCCAAAAATTTGTTTATTTTTTTTCGTATCATAATACAAGCCTACACCATTACTAAACTCGTTCGAAATTTAGAAATAAATTAATATTTATAAAGCTTATACGATTGTTTCTCATAATTAATTTTGGGTAATATTTGTTGCTACCCAAAAATAATAGAATTTCCTCCATCTAGATGGTTAATTAATTATGGTTTAGTAATTAAAAAAAAAGAAGTAAAAAGCAATTTTAGAACAATATAATATTTATTAAAGAAATCAGTAATGTAAAAAATATATATATATTGAAATCTATAGTTGAATTGTTTTTTTTTTTTTTTTTAATATATAAAAGAGTAATTGGCACAAATTCCCCCCTCGACTGTATGTAAATTTGCATGTTGCCCCATAAACTTTTTTTTTAGGCATTAAGCCCCCTGAACTATCGCTTATTGGCAATTCTTTGGTTTTTCCCCCCCTGAGGGGGCATTTTTACTCTTGTTCTGCCAATAAGCGATAGTTCAAGGGGTTTAATGCCTAAAAAAAAAAGTTTAGGGGGCAACATACAAATTCACATACAGTCGAGGGGGGATTTGTGCCAATTACTCTATATAAAAAAGAAGAAATCCATAGTTGAATTTGGACTTTGGGATTGTTCAAACATATCTTGATAAAATATTGATAATCATCAATTAGAAGAAATCCTAGTGTTCCTTAATTTTGCTGTACCGGCCAGTGACAAACTCTCGAAGTGTAGAAACTCATGATATATAAATATATAGATGCTAATTTCCAATATCACCTATGCTATGCATTTTCTGAAGTGGTGATCTTGCTAAATGACTAAATGTTCAAATAAAGAGTACTTTAATGCTTTTTCTTTCTAGATCTGGTCCGATCTAATTGATATTATACGGATTTAGATAACTACAAGATCGATTTGGTAAATATAATATCCGAACTCTGATTAACTTTAAAGGTTATATATTTGGGATGATCGGATACAAACAAAATTCGAATCTTTTGAATGCAACTTGATTGCCCAATTAGGTTCAATTCTGTCATTAAGCACAAAAGCCCACATTGGCCTCAGTAAGTTATGCCTTGGGAGTTTTGAATATTGTGTTCTAGTATTTTTATTTTTTATTTTTAACTATTACAATAAATTCAGGGTTTAAGAGAAAAGATATAACCCAAACACATAATTTTATAGTGTGGGTCGTTATTAATGCTAGGTATAAAGGAGGTTCGACTCTGATATTAGTTTTTATAATTTCCAAATGAATTGTTCTTTTGTTCAATTCAAAACTTGTCTTTTTTTTTTTTACACTATCTATCTACGTATCTAGACCAGGTATTTTTTAAAAGTTTTTTACCATCGATAGGATTCGAGCCACTAATTTATGAGTTATTTATCCAAACCTCAAACTCGTCCATTTATCATATGACTCTATGCATATGAGCTACGTCTTTGGGAGCATTCAAAACTTGTCTTTCAATAAAAAGCAAAGGCAGCTATTTTTTTATTTTTTATTTAATATGCAACTCGAAATGATTAGCAAAAGGGCTGCAAAACAATAACTTTAATTGGTATAATTGGACGTAAAAAGATTCCAATTATAGAATTAACTTTTCTATCGAATAAAATTGGCATGACAGCTTGGTTTGGATAGAGTTTTGAGTTTGGTGCTTCCTTCGGTTTTTTCCTTGCTTGCTGCTGTTTTTGTGCTCCTGTTTTTGGTGCTTCAGGCCTTTTTTGGTGCTGCTGCTTTCTAGTGCAGGGGTTTTTGTCTAGGGTGCGGGGTTTTTGTCTTGTGGTTTGCTTCTTGTGCAGGCTGCAGTTTTTGCTTGCTTTCTTGTGGTTTGCTTCCTGTTTTGCTGTCTTGTGCTGTGTGTTGGGTGTTTTTTTTTGCTGTTTTGGGTGTGTTGGGGTTGCTGGTTGTGTGTTTTTCTGCTGTGTTGTGGCCTTTAATTTGTGCTTTGGCTTTTTGGCCTCTTCAATAAATTGTGCAGTTCAAAAAAAAAATATAAAAAAAATTGGCATGACACAACCTGAATCAAAGTTAATTTGAAGTACAAAAGTTTTGAACTTTAGATGTTTAGGAAAAAGACTTGAGATTAAATATAAATATGAAAATTGGCTGGAGGGCATAGGTTTTTCTTTTATTATATGCAATTTATTTGTTACACATTAGTCTATAACTTTAATAATTGGCTAATGCCATTCCTGCAATAGAAATTACACACTTCAACAAACGTGTTCATGCAAATTAAAACACATTCATTGATTATATTGCTCACGAAAATGCAACAACTAAAAGAAAAAGGATTAAAACAAACACTTCAACAACCACCGTTCAAGGTGGCCGAGCGATAATATCTGCAAAATAATACATATTGATATATCAATCAAAGATTCAACAAGGAAGATGATTAACACAAGAATAAGAAAAATAAATTAAAAAAAAAAAAAACGATATGAAAAACAATTTCATTTATGTTTTGCTCCTTGCACTCCACCTAAGATGTGGTGTAAACATGCATATTTCAACTGCAATCAACATCAACCATACATTAGAAATAATTAAACCAAATATATATATATATATATATATATAATTTTATTTTTTTAGTATCGAGAATCTCGGACTTCATCCAGGCACCTATCTGCATATCCTCCTCGCGGAATAGGACAGATAGAAAACCAATATTTGACTATAAAAGAAAATTAGATTCTCAGAGCAAACACAATACAATAGAGAATACCCACCTAGAAAGCATAGGGATATTATATATATATATATATATATATATATATTGTCAGTCTAAGTGTTGCCTCAAAAAGAATCAATTTATGACCTTACACATATAAATACAATCCATCGGTTACCAAATTCGTGTAAAAGACTAAAGTGCATCATGATGAAGTTATTTTTTTTGGTCTCCTCTTTCTTCTCTTCTTTTCAGTTTTCCTTTTCAACTCTATTTTTTTTTTCCCGGCAATCAAGACAACCTCATCAAGAGACTCTTGTTTTCACTATATAAGGAGGATCCATCAGCTATGATGAATGAAAGGTCCGGTCCATCCGGATCAACCACTCATCTTTTATATATATATAATGAACTACAATCTCATACACTGAAAATCACCCAATACCAAAACGACACGTAGGAATTGGTGGTTTTTAGGTTTTGGTTTTGGATTTCTGGATTGAGGGAGTTTTTGTCCTGGTTTTGTTCTGTTCAAATTTTGAATGCTGATCAGAAATTTATCTTGCATCAAACATGTTTCGGGTAACATTTGTAATGAATGATAATAAAGTTGAAAGAAAAGTGGACCTTTTTGGTACACTCTCTTGAGTCTCTCGTATAAAAGCGAAACCATAGAGACAATTAGACAAATTTAATAGAAACAAAAGAGAAAAAAAAGATTTTAAGATGCGGTGAGCTGTGTTAATATTTACCGCGTACTTATCGAGATCAAACACCACATGCGTAACTTCACTTACATATTTGTAAAATATACATAGTGAGATTCGAACCCTCGATCAAAAGTCTGTTGGAGTTGTCAAGACTTAGTACCCGAATATTTATTCTCACATACAATAACTACGAAAACAAAACTCTAAGAATTTAGACGAATGTTTGTAAAAATATTCATGAAAACATACGTACATAAGAGCATCTCCAATGCAAGCGTGGATTGTAAAAAAAAAAGATGTCACGTAGGATAAATATACGTTATGTTAATAATTGTGTCTCCAATGCAACCGTGCATATTCAACATCAAGTTGATGTGGCAAAAAAAAATATTAGACATTGTCAGCATGACCATCCACTTTCAGACGGTCTGTTGTACAGTTATTTTTTAGGTTGACTCAGAAAACATTTAAAACTGACATTAATTTTTCATATATTTTTGGTAAGGAAATAAAATAAAAAATAAAATAAGAAAAAAAGATGAACACATTATTAAAAAAAATTGTGTTTTAGACGGAAGCATTGGAGACTAAATTTTGAGTTGATTGTCTATCAAGTCTATTTTTATGCCACGTAGGAAGCAAGTTTCTTGACATTATTGCCATGTCAACAATTATTGGTATGCAAACCACTTTTGTATTAGAGATGCTCTCAGATATATACGGTGAGACTCAAACCTAAAAATGTGAAAGAGGAGATGGAAATTTTTACATTTGATTTATATGAGATGACTATTCAATGTTCATCTAGGTGTACATAGGCTCATTATAAGTCTCTCCTAGGATACAGCTAGCTGGTTGCTTGTTGCTGATCACATGGTCTCTCTCTCATCTTCTTGATATATGTAGTAAGTCAAATGTTTGATTTAAAGGTTGCTTTTACTCTTTGATTTTTTTGGTGTAAAGAAAGACAATAATCACAATAATGAACATGCAGCTGCCAACTTCACCATTGCTAACATGCATCTCTCTGCATTCAGCTCAACTCTCAAGATTACACCAATTTGTTTATTGCACGTAGTGAGGCTTGCTGCGAAGTGTGAACTCTGTTGTTTGCTTTCCATTTGAAGGGAACTATAATTGAATTGATGGTGTTTTGTCTCATGCGAAAATTCTGAAGATTTTCTATGATATCGTGCAATGTCCTGTTTGAACTTTGAATCATGTAATGAATTTTTGTTTTGTTTTCTTTATTTATTTAGTACTTCAAAAAGAAAATGGTTCAACACTCTTTGTACCACACAAAGTGAATCTAGCTAGTGTGTCAAAATTTGTGTAACAAAATTGAGGTCATCGATCCTGTACATGACTTATTAAATATTTACTATCACAAGAAAGAATACAGCTTCTTACATATACACTCTTTTAAAAATTTGATACCATTGCAGGTCAATATTCTATCGAGATTGAGCTCTACAAATACGGTCTAGAATTCAACTCACACACTAGAAAAGGGTCAGAGGGTCTCTTTAATGGGCAAAGATAAATATATTTACACATACCGTACCACGATTTAAAACTTTGAATCCCGGTGGTTGGAGATTCAATTTGAAAGCTCTAACCACCTGGACAAGAGGCCTTAGTACATTTACACTTTTATTAATAAGGGTAGTAAAAATCTCACTAAAAATCTCATGACACCTCGGTCCATTAAAAATGAAATTGTACAATTTTTCAGACAATTCAAAAATTCAATTCCATTGAATGAGAGTTGTTGTACTGTACTGTGAGAGTAAAATTAAATTAAGGAATGACTGAACGAGAGTAGTGGTCGTCGGAGTCTCGGAGATGAAACACAAATGTTATTTACAGCAGTTTGGTGGAATGACACCCACCGGTGTTTTTGTTCAAAATTATCATTTTTATCTTTTGCCACTTCTATTCTAAAATAGACACTTTATATATAAAAAATAAATTAATTAAAAGCACTCTATTTTATTTTAATATTACCTATTTTGAATACCTTTCGATAGAAATTTGAAACTGAAAATGGAAAACATATGTGAAGTGATCAAATGAAAATAAAACAAAGAATAAAATTGAATAAAGCGAGGCGATCGAAACAATAAGTAAACTATTTTGGAGATGTGAAAATAGGAAAACAACATTTGATTTTTCTTTCTGGATTTTAAGTTGAGTAAAAAAATAATCTATTGAGTAAGAAAATAATTTTAAATATATTTTTCTGAAAAATAAAAAGGAATCATATATATATATATATATTCTGGTGATGGTGATGATTGAACATGAGTGTTATTTGAGAAAAAAAAATTGATTTCAAATTTTGTTGAACCATAAAACCGGAAAACTTGTTATATAAATATATAAACAGGTGATGATAATGATGAAGGGTTTGATGGTAAGAGGAAAAAAACATAGAAGAGGAAAAAAAAAACTTGTTTTTAAAAAGGTAGTTTGGAGTGTCTTTAGAACTTTTTATCTTATTTAAAAAATTTAATTCAGGTTAAAATTGTCATTAATAAAAAAAAATTAAAATGGAGTATAAATAGATAATTAGTGGATTGTCAACTGCATTTCTCTTGTTTCCTATGTTTTTCAATGGCATAGATTTAGTCTATACCATTAATAATTGGCTAATGTCATTCATGCATATCTAGAAATTACACACTTTGATAAACTTCTTCGTGACCCCCATGGGCGTCGCTCAACTGGTAGATAGACAAGCTTGAGGCTTGAGTAAATGACTCTTAAGTAAGCGGCTCGAGATACTGTAAAAAAATAATAATAAACTTCTTCGTGCACTTATACCATGAGGTCGGGGGTTCAAGTCCCCCAAAATTCCCATTTTTTTTTTTTAATATTTTACTTTTAAAAAAGAAACAAATGTAATTTATGTATATTCCCAAAATCATACGGACAAAAGAAGAAAAAAAATTGATTTGATTTGATTTAAAAGAGAGAATTTTTTTTTAACCAAATGAAATTGGTCAAATTCAATTCTAATCGGGTTGTGGTAAAATTTCATTTTTAACCATCCTTGTTAGTAAAAAAACTATGTCGCCCTTAATGAATTACATGTCATATGTGTTACATGATGAACTGAAAACATATTATATGTAAAGCTATCATGTAATGTTCATTAGAAACCCAAGAATTGAAGAAATATGTTACATGATGAACTATGAATTGAAACATTACATTGTTGACTATCATGCAACGTTCATAAGATTTTTTTTATTTTTTTTTGGAAAACTCAAAATTGATTTTGAAAACCACGATATAATCTAAAATATTATAAAAACCCATGAAATATACACAAATACAAACAATTGTTAACTAATTAAAGCATTAAAAACTCACCGTATGGTGACTGGGAGGAAGAAAAATGGATTTGGAGAGAGAAAGTGAAGAACTAAGAGAGAATGAAGAAAAAGAATATATATATACATATAAACTCTAAGGGCATTTTTATCACTTTTAGGTTATTTTTGAATAGTTCTTAGAATTTTTGGTTGAATATGTTTTTATTTTGAAATCAAAGTTAAAAAAAATGAATTTTAATTTTAAAAATAGGTTAGATTTGTCAATTTCATTAAAAAGTAATAATAAACGTTCAAAAGAAAACAAAAAAGCTATTCTATGTATAACTAGTGACTTATATTCAATATCATATGAAGTTATATTAGGACGTCCGAATGAGAACGAGATTAATATATATAAATTTTCAAATGAGGATGTCCTGATATAGCTTCATGAGAATATTAAATGTGAGCCACTAGTTTTACATGCTTAATTTAACTTAAGTGTGTATGCACTTGTCATAATTAGTGGCTTATATTTAATATCCTCATGAAGTTATATCAGGACGTCCGTATGAGAATGTGACTAATATATATAAATTTTCAAATGATGACGTTCTTATATAACTTCATAAGGATATTGAATGTGGACCACTAGTTTTATATGCTTTAACTCAAGTGTGTATGCACTTGTCAAAACTAGTGGCTCATATTCAATGTTCTCATGAAATTATATCAGGACGTTCGCATGAGAACGAGACTAATATACATAAATTTTCAAATGAGGACGTCCTGATATAACTTTATGATGATATTGAATATGAGCCACTAGTTTTACATACTTTAACTCAAGTGTGTATGCACTTGTTAAAACTAGTGGCTCATATTTAATATCCTCATAAAGTTATATCAGGACGTCCGCATGAGAACGAGATTAATATACAAATTTTCAAATGAGGACGTCCTGATATAACTTCATGAGGATATTGAATGTGAGCCACTAGTTTTACATGCTTTAATTCAAGTATGTATGCACTTGTTAAAACTAACGGCTCATATTCAATATCCTCATGAAGCTATGTCAGGTTATTTGCATGAGAATGGGACTATATATATGTATATATATTGTCAGTCTAAAGTGTTGCCTCAAAAAGAATCAATTATGACCTTACACAGTTACACATATATGTACAATCTATCGGTTACCAAATTCGTGTAAAAGACTAAAGTGCACGATGAATTTTTTTTTTTTTTTCTCTCCTCTTTCTTCTCTTCTTCTCAGTTTTCCTTTTCAACTCTATTTTTGTTTTTCCCTCAAAAAGAATCAATTTATGACCTTACACATATAAGTACAATCCATCGGTTACCAAATTCGTGTAAAAGACTAAAGTGCATCATGATGAAGTTATTTTTTTTTTGTCTCCTCTTTCTTCTCTTCTTATCAGTTTTCCTTTTCAACTCTATTTTTTTTTCCCTAAAAAAGAATCAATTTATGACCTTACACATATAAGTACAATCCATCGGTTACCAAATTCGTGTAAAAGACTAAAGTGCTTTATGATGAAGTTTTTTTTTTTTTTTTTGTCTCCTCTTTCTTCTCTTCTTCTCAATTTTCCTTTTCAACTCTATTTTTTTTCCCGGGAATCAAGACAACCTCATCAAGAGACTCTTGCTTTCACTATATAAGGAGGATCCATCAGACTCACTCCACACACACTCACCACAGAGAGTTTCGACTCATCGTTTAATTTTATTCTTGTTTTCGAACTCTTCCTCTTCCTCTGGATTTTTCTAGTTTTGTTTATCAAAATGAATTCCAGGTGGAAATTTGTTTTCTAAAAATGATAAACTATCTTTTTCATGCTATATATTTTATCAGTGTTATGATTATTTTTATTGGCGGTGCCATTTCAAATGGAAGCCAAGATTTAGATGTAGGTTTTGATTTCATGATTTTGTGCTTGCTATCTTGCGGTAGCATATGTCTGTTACTTTACACATTTGTGAGTCATTCAGCCGAACAAGGCAACGAATCCATGAGTAACACGAATTCTACTAACCTTCTGTTATGTTCTCTTTAGTTTTACTTCCTCTTCCTCACTTCTCTTCATTTTTCCAGTTTTGTTTTTCAAAATGAATTCCAGGTGGAAATGTGTCCAAACTATCTTATTCAGGCTATATATTTTATCAGTGTTATGATTATTTTTATTGGCGGTGCCATTTCAAATGGAAGCCAAGATTTAGATGTAGGTTTTGATTTCATGATTTTGTGTGTGCTTTCGACCGGTAGCATATGCTTGTTCGTTTACACATCTACGAGTCATTCAGCCGAAGAAGGCAACGAATCGATGAGTAGCATGAATTCTACTAACCTTCTGTTTTGTTTTCTTTGGGTGTATACTAGATGGCCTCCATCCTTTTTTGTATCAAAAAATGTGTGTCTCAGGATTTTGGCTATTTTGATTTTTTTTTTAAACTTGGCATTTGCCTACTTTGTCGAGTTTTTTTATCCACATTTCTTTCCCTATGCTTTCGGAGTGTGTATTGTCTGCTGTATTGTGTTCGCACTTAAAATAAAATTTTCTTTTATCGTCAAATTTGCTTATCAAGGATTGTGGAATCAAAATGTTTCTGTTCAATATCCTGCCTATGCTCTAAAATGTTGAAGAAAGTAATAATTTGATTTATTTATTTATAATCAGAATTTTGTTTATTCCTTAGAGAGTTTATGGAATTTATTCAAAATTTTTAATTAAATGTTTGTTGACCCAAATTTTGTGCAGTAAATCAGCTGTAGTAGAAGCTACGAAAGTTCTACGTACTGTGATTAAGTGGTGGGGGAACCGTTGTGTAGGAGCAGAAGAAAAAGAGGCATTTATGAAAATAGTGTCTGTAATTTATCTATTGTAATTAATGCAGATTGCAGTATTGTATTAAAGCATTAAAATATAGTTTGTTTGGTATAGCCGATTTATAGGGGTAGGTGCGATTTGGTTCGGTTTTAGTACAGTATCTGTAATTTATCTATTGTTGTAATTAATGCAGGCGTTATTTACTTTTACAGTATTGTATTAAAGCATTAAAATATAGTTTGTTTGGAATAGCCGACTCTGCTGTGGTTTGCTTATAGGGTTGGTTTTGGTTCGGTTCGGTTTTGACAATGTCTGTAATTTATCTTGTAATTAATGCAGACGATCTACTTTTGCAGTATTGTATTAAAGCATTAAAATATAGTTTGTTTGGTATAGTCGACTCTGCTGTGGTTGCTTATGGATATTGCCTGAACCACGTACACATAGCAACTTTCCTACGATATTGAACAATAAATGGCCAAATAAATCAGTTATTAGGTTAACCAAACATGCGTAAAGGAGTAGTAAAGCAGTCACTGAAAAAATAATATCAAAAAAGGTATAGTGTTGACCGGAGTTTTTTTTGTTGGACATATAACTGTGAACATAACATATTTATCCATCTTATCACTTTTTGCTATGTAAGTATTATTTATCCTAATTATATTACTTTTTCTGACAAAAAGTGATGAGTTGGATAAGTATGCTTACAGTTATATGCCTACCAGAGAAAAACTCATATCGACTGTTGACACAACATTGTTTTAGTTGCTTGTCTACCGAAGCAAATTCCATTCTTTCCTTCCAACAGCAGACTAGTTTTTTTTTTCTCCGGTTAAGAATCATTAATCATATAACTCTATACAACTTAATTTTGAGGTCTCCATATTAGTTATTAAAAACTAAAATAAGATATACAGAGGTATAGCAGGTAGATAATATAAGCATAATTAAAAGCAAAAACTAAATATTTATTAGACAATGTATTAGGTGTTGCTTGTACTTGAGAAATTATTACTTATTTCTATAGTTTTGAGCTGTGTTCAAAAATACGGAAAAATCGGCTGCCTATACGTTAGGCGCACGTAGGCCGTCCTGTTTCGGCCAAATCGGCCATATTAGGCAGTTGGAAGAAAATTGGCAGATTAAACTGATTTTTGGGCTGAGTTGGCCGATTTTTTGGGCTAGGCAGGGTCAAAATCGTTGACCTGCCAAGCTGATTTTATTTTAAAAAAAATTGTTTTAAATTATTGGGTTTTAAATTGTTTTGGAGACCTGTTTTGACCAAATGTTACCCGGCTCTTAAAATTTGACCCAATTTGGGTTTTAAATTGTTTTGAAGCCCAAATTTTACCTGGCTCTCCGTTTGTGAAACCAACCCAGGATGGGTGATACGGTTACCTTGGTCATTGGCTATGATCTCCACATGGTCATTTTTGTAAACACTGACACGAGTAAGTTGTGCCAAGATCTAACGTAACAAAATCATTGAAAACATAACAGATCTAAGAAAAGTGGACCTTTTTGGTACGCTCTTTGGTATAAAAGCAAAACCATATGGACAAGACAAGAAATGTAATAGAAACTACAGAGAAAAAAAAAATTAAGAAGCGTCCGATGAAATTGCACCATTTATATTGGAAACATAAAAATATACTTTCAAAGTTTCACACGGTACATTTTCATTGGACGGTCTCATTGCCATAATGTAAATTTTATAAAGTGCATGCAAAACGAGTTGTTGAATATAGAATAGACACTCCAAGAAGAGAAAATCTTGTGTGTAGCCCATCTGATGTATCCGGCCATTGAAATCATACCGTACTTATTTAAGAACAAGATAAAGATTAGCAATATAGAGAATTTGAATCGATCTATTATTAAAAAAAGAAAAGAAAAGAAAAAAAAAAACCTGAATCGGTCATTTTTCATGTCTATTTGCTGTATTACAAATTATAAGTGAAATAGATTTAAAAAATATATATATATATACCCTTAAGGTTAGCCATGGTTGGAATCCAGTCATAAAAAGCCTTCCACACAAAAACTTTTACTTTAAGAGGGACCGCTAACTTCCACAGGTTAGAGTCCTCCTCCTCTCTAGAAAATCCCAAATTTATGTAACAGTGTAATATTGTAAAAAAATCTTAAAGGAAAAAAACCTTTCTGCATCATCTTAAGGAATAGAAATCCTACCGTGATCTTGACATGCGATAAAAGTTGTCAAAATTTACTACATGACGAAATCACGATGAGTGATGCACTATGCATCGGATGCGTAGTAATTTCTCTCCTTTTTAAGAGTTTGTAATTGAAAATTTGAAATCTCATGTGAAACATAAAATCTTGTATGCATGAGTTTGATGAGTTAGTCTAGTGATATGCCCATCACATTTACACTATGGGGTTGTGGGTTTGAGTCTTTCTTTTTTCTCTAAATAACTAAACCCTAAATTATTATAATATTTCACAAAATTTTTGCAAAATATACAAAGATGTCGCAATGACTCTTTGTACAAAATAAATATAAAATTGATCAAAAACCAAAATAATAAAATTAATGAGTAAATTGTTATTAACTTCAGTAAAATAGTCGAAGATAGATTATAAAAACATCTTCAAATTCTGAAAAGAACCTTTGATATATTGATCATACAAAAAAATGCAAGATTTTTCCTTTCATTATTCCCTTGATCCTCAAATCAAAATTCATGACTTTATTTGCCAACAACTCGTCTTCAATCATCTTCGCGACATCATTGGCAAGAGACGCATTGACAGTTGCCTTCACTTGGATTATTTCCAATTCTCCGTGTTTGAAAGGTTCGATTGGTACACTTGAGAGAAAATGTTTTCTGTAGTAAAGACCAACATCAAACCCCTTGTAAGACACACCAATTGTGTCAGGATTTTATACGGAGAAGGTGAAATTTCAAACCGCAATATTTGGAAAGGTAAAGGTAGAAATGTAGAATTAGAAAAATCCAACCGAATTCACAAGGAAATTCGGAGGATGAATGGTCTGACGATTAACAATTAACCAAAAAAACATAAGACATACGAGCTGCAAAAACACGATTCAAATGAAGACAACAGCCAATAGGCTGGAAACAATGTTTGTGAAAAGCATAAAATCCCCCTTTAGCTCCATATTGAAGAAAAGAAAATTAAATTTTGCAGATATTATATAAATATATATTTCTCTTTTCTCCTCAATACGCACCGATATAAAATACATCAGTGCAATGATTATAGATAGGTGCAGGCAGACCGAGTCAAAACAGTTGAATTTAATGTAAATTATTTATCAATACGTATTGAGGAGAAAAGTTTCCTATATATATATATATTTATCATTAGTGGAATTTTTGTTTTCCTATAGTATTTTTATCTTACACCAAAAGTTTACTTAATTCAATTCCTGATTAATGGTTAGGAATCAAAATCCATAGACCCATATACAGATCAGAAATACTTTATAGTCCACCAAATTCACTAGGTCTATCAAAGGTGGCGTTTACTTCTAATTATATTAGAAATTATCGGTTAGGAAACAATGATATGATGATGAAAAAGGAAGACAGTTGGATAACTAGTTTTGTGAAATATTTGGAGGCATAATCACTTTAGAGAGGAATCAAATTAAGTTCCCCTACTATTATTATTATTAATAATTTTAAGTGAAGATATTTTAATAAAATAACATGATTTTTTTTTTCTAATTAGGAAAGAGAACTTAGATTCCTAATTCCATACTGATTTGAGAGTATGGATTCTCCTTTTCTAATTAGGCCCTTTGTGCTTCTCTTTTGTTGGGTTATTGTACCTAAACAAAACCTCTACACCTACCTGTTAACACTTAAAGAGCTGTAAGATTCACTTACAATAACAGAATAGAATATATTTTACCAACAATTATATCAATAGCAGTATACCAAGATACAACCTATTAATCCCAATTACATAACTTAACCGAATAAATCTGCTAAAATGCCTCAAGAATCTGTAAAGACAAATCAACCAAGAAATCTGAACCTATTACTAGGTCAGAACACAAGAATCAGACTATCAAGATAATCTGACGAATAAAATATGGTCAAGAAATAATTGCAGATATCAGTAAGAAAGAGAACAGAGAAAAGGAGAACACAAAGATTTTAGCATGGTTCGGCTATAAACAGCCTACATCCACGTTGAGCCAACTAGAGGGGCTCACTCCACTATATGATAGTTGATTACAAGCCAAGATCTACCCAATCAAACCCAGAAACCCCAAGCAAACCCGATCGAATACAAGATAACCTTTCAAACCCTAAAAATCTCACTTTCAGTGAGTACAAACAGCTCACAATCAGCCCTCAACCGAGAATACAAGCAGTAGAATAAGAATCACAATCTCTCAACAAGTGATCTCACATGAAATCAACGAATAATCTCACACGAAATCTGCAGAAACACTCAAGAACGAAACAGAGAGTTTTCGGAGAAGAGAGAGAGCCTTTTTGAAAACCTAGATGAAAACCAAATCTGAAAAACTAAAGCTTCTCTCTCTATCCTATTCTTTATATACACTTATCAATCCACGTGTAGGTGTAATCTGTTGAGACCAATAAGAACCCGCCACATCAGATTCTCAATCCAAGGATTGGCTCTTATCTGCAGCCTTCAGATTCTCTTCAAAGCTGCACCGTTTTGAATGTTTGACATTAGTTGACTGTACCATCTGATCAGATCAATATTTGGGCTTTCTTCTGGGCTTCAGCTTGGGCTGTACCATGGCTTGTATCTGGACACCACATTGGGCCTG
The DNA here is from genome assembly GCA_008009225.1 of Acer yangbiense. Taxonomy (NCBI): domain Eukaryota; kingdom Viridiplantae; phylum Streptophyta; class Magnoliopsida; order Sapindales; family Sapindaceae; genus Acer; species Acer yangbiense. Next base: position 4,897,170 of record CM017771.1, read on the forward strand.
CTGATGAACTTAAGATGGACTAAAATATCCACAAATTCCACCTTAGTTCATCTAAGTTCATATAGCACAGTAAGTCCCCTCTAACCTGGCTCAAAAAACACACACAAACAGTTAACCATAATCACCAATTTTCAGCAAGTTCAAGCAATGCTTAAGTTTGCTATAGGGAACAACTTTAGTCCCCATATCAGCTGGATTTTCTTTAGTGGAAACTTTTTCCACCTCAACAATACCTTCAGAGATTTTATCTCTAATAAAATGGTATTTTACCTCTATGTGCTTAGTCCTTTCATGGAAAACATGATTTTTACACAAGTGCAAAGCACTTTGACTGTCAGTTAAATTACAGCCTTGCCCCTGAACACACCTATTTCACTTAGGAGACCTTGAAGCCAAATGGCCTCTTTAATGGCTTCTGTAACAGCTATATATTCTGCCTCAGTAGTAGATAAAGCCACCACTGATTGTAGTTGGCTTTTCCAACTAACACAGCAGCCAGCAATAGTGAAAAAATAGGAGGAAGTGGACCTCCTTTTATCCCTATCACCAGCATAGTCAGAATCCACATAGCCAATTAAGTCTAACACTGTATTAGAACAGTCATAATTCAGCCCCACTTGAGTGGTAGAGCTGATGTACCTTAGAAGCCACTTCATGGCATTCCAATGGCCTTTCCCGGGATTGGCCATGTACCTTGATAGCACACTAATGGCCTGTGCTAAATCAGGCCTAGTGCTAATCATAGAGTACATTACAGACCCAACAGCACTAGAATAGGGAATTTCTTTCATATATCTACTTTCCTCTAAGGACCTAGGTGATAGGGCAGCAGACAACATAAAACTAGCACATAGAGGAACATTGGCGGGCTTGCAATTTCTCATAGCAAATCTGTCCACCAGCTTATTCAAATAATTGGTCTATTTTAAACACAATCTATTTTCTTTTCTTATTCTCACAATTTCCATTCCTAAAATCATTTTTGCATTACCCAAATCTTTCATGTCAAATTCAGATTTCAGTTTCTTCTTTAAATCAATAATCCTAGACATTTCTTTACTAGCAATTAGCATATCATCAACATACAAAAGCAGATAGACAGAATTATCAACATTTTCACTACTGAAATATAAACATGCATCAAAGTTACTTTTGTGAAATCCTATGCTAGTAATAAAATTGTCAAATTTCTTATTCCATTGTCTAGGTGCTTGTTTAAGCCCATATAAGGACTTTTTAAGAAGGCAGACATGTGAGGGTTTAGATTTAGATTCAAAACCCTCATGTTGGGACATATAGATAGTCTCATCTAAGTCCCCATGCAAAAAGGCTGTTTTGACATCCAATTGTTCTAATTCCATGTCAAAATAGCTCACTAAGGCTAGAATAATCCTAATGGTTTTATATTTCACAACATGGGAGAATATTTCATTATAATCAATTCTCTCCCTTTGTGTAAAACCCTTAGCCACTAATCTAGCCTTATATCTAGGAGGAACATTTTGCTCTAGGCTGTCCTTGATTTTGTACAGCCATCTACAAGCCACAACCTTCTGTTTTTTAGGTTTTCTTACTAAGGTCCAGGTCTGGTTTTTCTCAAGAGAGTTCATCTCTTCTAGTATGGCTTGCTGCCATTTCAGATTGTCAATGCAATTGACAGCTTCACTAAAGGTTCTAGGTTCATAATTTTCAATTTCTTGGCCAGTACATAGAGCAAATGAAACAACATTAGCATAAGAAAACTTACTGTTAGGTTACTAACTCTTTTAGCCCTATCACTAACCAGTTCATAATCAGCTAGAGGATTAAGGACCTATCATCAGAATATGCAGCCCTATCATCCTCAATGAGATTCTCTTCCACAGTATCTGGACTATGAAGTGGGCTGCTAATTTCCACCTGAATTGTATTAGCATCATCCTTTGAAGGATCTGTTTTAGATTCAGTGGGCTGGTCCAGAATTTTACAAAGCATTTTGGACTCATAAAAAATGACATCTCTGTTTATTATCACCTTAAAACCAGTTTGGTCTCTAAGCCAAACTCTATAACCCTTGACACCTAAGTGATAACCTAGGAACACACCTTTTAAGGACCTAGGTTCTAGTTTCCCTTCATTTTGGTGAGCATAGGCAGCACACCCAAAAACTCTCAAGTGGTTCAAACTAGGAGGTCTCCCTGTCCAAATTTCTTCAAGTGTTTTAAGGGATATGGCAGTGGAGGGAGACCTATTGATCAGATAGGTAGCAGTAGCAGCAGCTTCCCCCCAAAAATTCTGGCTCAAACCATAGCCTATAAGTATACACCTAACCTTGTCTAAGATGGTCCTATTCATTCTCTCAGCCACCCCATTCTGTTGTGGAGTATGCCTAACAGTTCTATGTCTTAAAATGCCTTGATCATTACAGAAGCTGTTGAATTCCATGTTGCAGAATTCCAACCCATTGTCAGTCCTTAAGACTTTCAATTTCTTAGAGGTTTGGTTTTCAACCAACCTCTTCCAAGCTTTTAAGCTTTGAAGCTCTCAAAAGCTTGATCTTTGGATTTTAGAAGATATATCCAGACTTTCCTTGAGTAATCATCTATCAAAGATAGGAAATATCTATTTCGACCGTGTGTGGGTACCTTAGAAGGCCCCCACAAGTCAAAATGGACATATTCTAAAATCTGTTTTGAGGTATGTTGAGCAGTGCTAAAGCTGATCCTATGTTGTTTTCCTAGGACACAACATTCACAAAATTCCAGCTTATTCACTTGGTCCCCATTTAGGAGATTCCTTTTGCTCAACTCAAGGATACCCCTTTCACTCATGTGACCCAACCTCATGTGCCAAAGAATGCCTTTGTCACTGATTTTAGAGGCTAAACAAGCAACCTCAATAGTGACAGCCTCACCTCTAAGCACATGTAACCCATTCTTCTTGTCACCTTTAAGGATAACAAGAGAACCCTTAGAGGCTTTTAGAACACCTCTTTCAGCCTTATAGGAATAACCTTCCTCATCTAAGGTACCTAGAGAAATTAGATTTCTCTTAAGGTTTGGCACATATCTCACATCCCTAAAGACTCTAATCATGCCATCATACATTCTCAAAGCAACAGAACCTATACCTTCCACATTACATTGTTGATTATTACCCATCAATACACTGCCACTATTGAGTTCTTGGAACTCAGTGAACATTTCCTTTTTAAGACACATGTGGAAAGAGCAGCCTGAGTCTAGGATCCATTCAGAACTCCTATCCTCAGTGCTAACAGCCAAAACTTCACTAGGTTCATAGGATTTAGACGCTACAGCAGCATCACCATCCGATTGGTTCTTATCTTGTATCTTTTTCTTAAACTCATAACAATATTTTTTAATATGACCCTCTTTATCACAGAAGTAACACCTCCTAGAGCCATTTATTTCTAGATTGGGATCTATGGTTAGGAGTCTTACTTCTGCCTTTATGTTTATGATTAGAGTTATTGTTATAGTTTTTAACAGGCTGCATGCCTCTAACAAACAAGTTTTCCCCATTATCTTTCTTTTCAATTTTTAATTCAAGTTCTTTAGATTTAAGGGCAGAGATACACTCTTCAAGACTTAAGGAAGTTCTACCATATTTTATGGCAGCCTTAACATCTTTGAATGAATCAGGTAGAGAATTAAGAAGAATTATGACTTCATTTTCATCACTTAATTTCTCTTTTTCTCCTGCATTGGCCAATTCAATGGTCATTTTCTTGAATCCATCAAGATTTTGACCAAGGCCTTTGCTATGTTCATTTTAAAACCAAAAAGTCTTTCCTTCAGATATATTTTATTAGTGAGTGACTTAGTCATATAAAGGCTTTCCAGTTTATTCCATACACCATAAGCAGTAGTTTCATCATTCACTTCCCTTAAAACATTATCAGAAAGATTCAAAATTATGGTTCCTAGGGCCATTTCTAACATATCAGATTTCTATTCATCATTCAGACTATCAGGCAATTTATCAGGACCTTCAATGGCCTTGAGGATTTTCTGTTGAGAAAGTAAGGCTTTCACCTTCCTTCTCCAAATCCCGAAATCCCCAATGTCATCGAATTTATCAATTTCGAATTTCATGCTCATAACAGGATTAAAAGAATTACTGTAATTAGAAAAATCAGAATGTGTTACCACTTTGCTAGTGCTAGCAATTGCACTGCCGGTTCCTTCTTCTCCATCTGAGTCTTCAAGATTTGAAACCTCTGCTACTGGAGAGATCACGTCCTCCTTGTCCGCCGTTGGTACCGATGTGCTCTGATACCACTGTTGGGTTATTGTACCAAAACAAAACCTCTACACCTACCTGTTAACACTTAAAGAGCTGTAAGATTCACTTACAATAACAGAATAGAATATATTTTACCAACAATTATATCAATAGCAGTATACCAAGATACAACCTATTAATCCCAATTACACAACTTAACCGAATAAATCTGCTAAAATGCCTCAAGAATCTGTAAAGACAAATCAACCAAGAAATCTGAACCTATTACTAGGTCAGAACACAAGAATCAGACTATCAAGATAATCTGACGAATAAAATATGGTCAAGAAATAATTGCAGATATCAGTAAGAAAGAGAACAGAGAAGAGGAGAAGGAGAACACAAAGATTTTAGCGTGGTTCGGCTATAAACAACCTACATCCACGTTGAGCCAACTAGAGGGGCTCACTCCACTATATGATAGTTGATTACAAGCCAAGATCTACCCAATCAAACCTAGAAACCCCAAGCAAACCCGATCGAATACAAGATAACCTTTCAAACCCTAAAAACCTCACTTTCAGTGAGTACAAACAGCTCACAATCAGCCCTCAACCGAGAATACAAGCAGTAGAATAAGAATCACAATCTCTCAACAAGTGATCTCACATGAAATCAACGAATAATCTCACACGAAATCTGCAGAAACACTCAAGAACGAAACAGAGAGTTTTCGAAGAAGAGAGATAGCCTTTTTGAAAACCTAGATGAAAACCAAATCTGAAAAACTAAAGCTTCTCTCTCTATCCTATTCTTTATAGACACTTATCAATCCACGTGTAGGTGTAATCTGTTGAGACCAATAAGAACCCGCCACATCAGATTCTCAATCCAAGGATTGGCTCTTATCTGCAGCCTTCAGATTCTCTTCAAAGCTGCACCGTTTTGAATGTTTGACATTAGTTGACTGTACCATCTGATCAGATCAATATTTGGGCTTTCTTCTGGGCTTCAGCTTGGGCTGTACCATGGCTTGTATCTGGACACCACATTGGGCCTGCTGATGAACTTAAGATGGACTAAACTATCCACATCTTTTCAATCGGATTTTACTCTATTACTTGTTTTATAGATTTTTTTTTTCCAAGTATTACATTAATTCGGGTTTTTTTTTAGGAGAGGAGAACTCGAACCACAGCCTCGTGGTATAGAGGTGTGTGAGAGTTTATCACCGGACCAACCTCTTATCGTTACTTATTTTTTGGATTTCAGCAGGCTAATAATTTAGACGACTGATCTCTCAGGTTGCTCGTAACAGGCATCAAACCTCTCTTTTCAAAGGTGAACTCTCTCTCTCTCTCTCTTCTTCTTCTTCTTCTATATGTTTTTTTTTTCCTTTGGAGATTGGGTTTCTCTTTTCTTTTTGAGTATTTTCGTGAATATAAGACGTGGGTTCTATGTAAAACTGATAAATTCGAGGTCTTTGCTCTTTAACTTCGTTGATTGAAAAATAAAAATACTTGCTTGAGCTATTTGCGTGTTCTTCAATGTTTACAGATGTGTCTAGGTTTTGTTACTGGAATCTGATGCTTGAAATTTTAATTTCTTCAAGTATCTCGTTTTTCTTAAATGGAGAGTCAAATTAGACAACTTTTTTTTTTTTTTCCAAAAAATATGTATTTATCTTCTGATAGCATCAAAGAGCAAAAGATGATTGTAGAATCAGATTTTGGGTATTTGCTCCTGATTGAATTTGATTCCTATTATGAGTGAATGTGCATGAATAAGTACAGCGAGATTGTAATTAAGGTTTGCCTTTGTGCTTCTCTTTTTTCAGATTTCAGCAGGAATGGCTAATAATTGGGATAAACTTCTTTCGGATGTTTTGGTGGAAATCGCAAAGCGAATAAGAATGCCCGAAGACTTTGTTGCCTTCCGGGGAGTATGTACTAGTTGGCGATCCGCTGCTACAAAGGACAACTTCATGTTTCGTAATTGTCCGGTTCCATTGCTTATGCTCGTTCCCAAAAAAGACAGCCATGTACTTGAGTTCTACAATCTTACAAAAGGAATTGTTAATCAAGTAAGTTTATCTGAACCTCTTATGGGTAAGAGGTTCATCTATTCTTCAAAGGGTTGTCTCATAACAATTGATCAAGGTTTGAATGTGAATCTTATGCATCCGTTTTCAAATCTACAACATAAATTTCCGAATATGATGACATTTAATAATGGTAGACTTCTTATAACCAAATGTGCTTTATCATCAAATCCTTTATTGTATCCCGATTATATATTGATGGTTATCTATGATGGTAGAAGATTGATATATGCTAGACCAGGTGATGAAACTTGGACCATGTTCAGCCAACACAAATATGGTACTTATTGCGACATTACTCATTACGAAGGACGAATTTATGCAGTAAGTTGTTCTGGTGAAATCTGGGCTTATAAAATTGGAGGGGTTGATAATCCTAGCGAGGAAGAATTGGTGGCTAAGTTGCTTATTAAACTTCCTCCATACCATCCAGCCCAGACATATATAGTAGAATCAGCAAAAGCATTTTTGATAATTGTAAAGTATATTCACTATGACGCAGAGAATGGATATGAGGTCTATAGAAGTTCTGAATTTGTAGTGTTTAACTTGGATTCAAGTACTAGAACATGTACGGAGATAAAAGATTTGGGTGATAGGATGATCTTTTTGGGTCACAATTCTACGTTTTTGTCGGCACATCTCCCCAATTGCAAACCTAATTCCATATATTTTACGGACAATTGTAAGGAAGGTTATGACGAGAGTGCGAGGATTTACGGTTTGCAAGATGGGAGCATCACATTCACCTCTCATATTAGTCATAAATCATTCGATCTTATTACTCCACCCATGTGGATTGAAGAAAGTTCTATTTAGATCATCAGGTTTCAATTTTGATTTCATAGAATAATTTGATTTTTTTTTTTTAAATTATTATAAATTATGTTTTACTTGGTCAATGTAAATTATATTTACTTTTGTTAACTTTTTTTAGTTAATGGAATAACTTTTGTTAGTTATGAAATATTTATTATCTCATCTACATTGTAGTTATCATATATATCTTGTTATCATATCTCTTTACCATATGGCAATGAAGAACAAACCAAGCTAATGGGAGTTTAACAAAGATAAAATGAATTTATAAATTTGAAAAGCTTTTATAAACTAGAGAATTGTATTCTGATTTTATTTTTTTATATTTTTTTTGAAACGGCAAATTTATTGTAAGGGAAATTATCCCAAAGAAATACAAAAACAACCGTAAGGCAACCCGAAGACCAAAACAGCACAACACACCCCCAAAATCAAAACACACAACAAACTGACAAAAGAAATAGCGCACCAGAATACAACACACCGCCAATTGTATTCTGATTAATTATGTTCCTAAAAATGAAAGCTCATCGACGAGCTTCCACTTTTAAAACTTTTGTTGGTAATTAAGAATACAACACTTGTTCTAAACTTACCAAAAAGAATCAAATAGATCTTAAGAACATATAACAGTTAAGCTAATTGAATTCAATCTTTCTATTATAATCAAAATATAACACAGGTTATGCAGTACATACACATATTCGATCATGTCTCATCGAAAGACGAGCAAAATAACTGATATATTGGATGATTTTGATTATTATTATTATTTTTTGTTGTTGTTGAGAAAAATGGATGATTTTGAATCATAATCGAGTATATATACATGCTTTTTGTGATATATTTAAAACGTTTTCATCATCTAAGATATATGTAATGCATGTGATATTGATCAGCAACCGAAAAGATGATATAAATTAAAATGCCAATAAGTTTCTGATTTGGATGCAGTGATCGATATATAACTAACAATTAACATATAAAATCATGTAATTAAAAGCTGGTAAAAAAATCAGATTTAAGCAAGGCGGTGCATGACCTAGCTAGTCATATATGGATCATATATATCTAAATATCTACCCACAATATATTCTCTGTAAAATTTGAAACAATGATTTTGCCTTGAGAGATCATAGCTAAAATTGCTAATTAATGAAACAAATATGTATGTATCTTGCAGGCCAAGCACACTTCTTAAAGGTAGATAAAATTTCATTCCAAGGAAAGTCCCAATACCAAATTTATTTTCAATTGAAAGAGTTTCTTTCAAATTCACATTTCTGCTTTAATTTCGCTCAAATAACAAACTTTTCTTCATAGTTTTTTTTTTTTTTTTTTTTTCAGTTGAAGACTATTGCTAACATAAAAATATTCCTGAAAAGACACCAGCTTTCGAAACCGACTTTCTCAATGCACTGAAAATTTGAAAATCAATCTTGGATTATATTCCTGCTCAAGACCTATCATTCGCAAGCCTGGCATTTGACGGTCTTTTGTTGCCCTGTCTGATTCATTCTCAGCTTTTCCATATGAACCTGAGAAACAATTGCAGAATTCTGGTATTGTACATATGCAAAACAAAGCTTTTAAACAACTATCAGGTAGGCAACCAACAAGTTACCTTTAACATCTTGCGCTAATCTTTTAGGGCCATCAGAAAGAACCCTGCATGGACAAGAGTTTCAATTGTTAGGTCATTTTCTTTTATTAAAAAAAAAGTTTGTATTAAGAGGAAAGATTTACAGAGAAAAAAGAGGACCATAAATCCTCAAGACCAACTATAAAAAGAAAAAGAAAAAAAAATGTACAGTTTAAGTGGCAAACTGGAGTACAGGACAAAAACTATCCAACGATCGCCTCCCAATTCTACAAAACAAAGAAAAAGGAACAACCTTGTTGTGCTCTCTTCTTGCTTGGGTTTCCTCTTGTTCTGGTGTGGTTTTTGGGTGCTCTTCTTGGTTCTTGAGGCTTTGTTTTTGGGTGCTGTGCTGTTTCCTCCCTTTGTTGCTTGTTTCTGGCTGTTTTGGCCTTTGCCTCTCGGGGCTTCTTGATCAATAAATTCGCTGTTTCAAAAAAAAAAAAAAAAAAACCTTGAACTCTAGAGATAAAGAATCCCATACTGAGGACCAAAAAAGAGTTCTATCTCACAAAGTCTGGCAGTCATCTCCTAAGTGAGCCTAAAAATCCTCCAATTACTTTCAAATAAAACACTCCAAAGATGGCCGTGACAGCACTGTTGTTCTAGACAACTCTCAACTCTTTTACCATCCCAAAGGCGTCCACTTTCTACACAAGAACTGAACCACGGCTAGCCGTTTTGGCTTAACACAGATTTGAATAGGCTGAAAAAAGATATTGCATGCATTATCCAATAATGTTTACATGTATTTGGTTGTTTGAAGTCGTGAAAAATAAAAATCATTTGTCCCTTGATTTTGGATGTGTTGATCTAGGATTTTTTTTTATTTTTTATAATCTTATTTGCTAGAATTAGTTTTTCTTCTCCTTAACATAACGAATAAGATCCTATAGATTTTTTTTTTTTTGAAAAGCACTCATATATAGAAGAGGTCAGAAGACCCAGCAGAACAACAAGGAAAGACAAACAAGAAACACCAACCTCACAGAATCAAAGAACTGCGACAGGGGCTGCACAACAACACCAGCCCCTATCGCTGGACTTTGACAGGGCAAGCAAACGGGAAGGCAACAAACACAAAACCCCGCAACCACAAAAAGAAACCTGAAAACACTGCCAAAACGTGCAAAAACAAAACCAAAATCGAAAGCCGAACCAGCACCAAGAGAAAAGAACTAAGGGAAGTCCCATAGAACACCATTACCAACCAGACCTGATCCTTGATCCTATAGATGTTTTGGTAAATTTAATCTAGAAAACGAAAAAATTGCCATAAATTACAACATTATGTTTCCAAATACCAAATAGACATACCTTCTTTGTGATTTCCCACCGAGCCTTTTTCCTAAGATACATTGGACGGCATGTTTAGCAATCATGAAAACACCAACGACTACACAAACGACAGAGACAAACTTAAACCACCTGGTAAATACATTATCATCAATTTCCCTTTTAGACAATGAATTCAACAATATAATTCATGTAAAGAAAAAGAAAAAAAATCATTGTATGCCTTTGTTGTATCCAACCTGGCCGTACTTCCAAGGTCTGCAATTAGCTCATCAACAGTTAGTCGACCTACATAAAAAAGGTGCCCCTCATATGGATGTTGAACCTTAATTATTCCTGTATCATCTTTCACAACCTAATATATCCATGAAATTTAACATTAGTAGTGTCTATGCAATAGTCAAGCATGGATGGTGGAAGCTGACATTACATGTATTGATCATAGAAAATTATTACACAAGGTCATTTATTCATCTAAGATCTTAAGTCAATACAGGAGGTGCATGATAAATCGTAAGCTAGTAATATTCAAGTTCATTTGCATTCAAAAAGACATTATTACATCATAACTTTAATGATTGAACCAAGACATATATACCTGGCCAATCACTGTCATGGAAGCACCAATCGGGAGTAGCCGTTCAACATGATCGACTCCAAGTATCTAAATGATACACATCCATCAAACAAGATAACAAAACAGTGTAAGTGTTCTATATAAGAAATTGCAGTGGGAGAAAAACCTTAATGCCTGTGGGGAATCCTAATTTTTCATTTAGACGCGACCCTACTGATCCATCAAATACTTCCTTTTCAGCAATCAATACAGAACCTCGGGAATACCGAGCTCCCATTACAAATGCACGACCAGTCCCATCATCCTGATATAAAGGTTCCAAAAAGACCATCAGTGGATGCTCTAAATGATCAAGCATTGGAAGTTTATATAAGTATACAATATATTAATGATATTGAATCTTATGTTTAGGCTTTCGACAAAGCCATTCTGTCAAACCAAGTATCCAGATTCCAGAAGCAATTATTTCAACAAGACATGTCAAGAAGATAGCACACGGTTGAGAGAGAGTCTTACTAGGTACCAAGGAACCTCTTTATGTATTGATTACAGTAACGAAGAATCTTTTATCCACGACCCAAAATCATTAAGTTTCTTAAACCACAGTTTAGACTGAAAGACAAATCAAGAAGAATGATTACATGTTCAAACAAAAAGAATTACCAACAATAATGAATTTATGCTCTTCTCACACAATAAAAAAAAATAAAAACATCACCGTTTTTTCCACAATCACGCCTGTCAACGGGCTATAATCACAGATAATTGGTGTCTCAGAGCCAACCCTTCCAGAGATAACAACGAGGGGCGAAAATTTACTTTCAGTGTTAAATAATTGTGCTGAAAGGAGAACAAAAAAACCATAGTTTGAGAAAGAAATTGTAGCATCACTACACTAGTGCTATTAGGATCTAATTATTACATCAATTTCAGACATATGTTCTACATGAACGTGGATATATATAAGGAACCCCTTTTTCTACTTTAAACTAACCTGGAACTTTAATTCCCATTTACAAACATGTACTTAATCCAATAAGGATGGTAAAATTATTCAATGCTTCATGGACATCACTACCCAAATAATTACCACAACAAAATCAGTATTTCTCAGAAGCTGGGACTGGGAATAGCTAGCAAGAATAACTATAATACTAGACTTAAAAATGCTTTTCCATCGATTAAGTAATAAACAACCTATCTTTTACTACACAGCTCATTGACGGCGTAATTAGTAAACTAGCATCTGCGAGCAAGCAAAGCAAGAACTTGTATGAAAAGTAAATAATCATGAAGACTTGATCAACTGGTCAAAACAATAGTAACAATTACAATTGAACAAAATATTTGAGTTGAGTATCTGAAGAAAATTCACGTACCCAAATCCTTGAGCTTATTCACTCGTTTAGCCATCTTAATATCATCAATAGTACTGCATTATTCAAAACAAAAGAAATAACAATTCTTTATTTGATTTCTAACTTTCTTATAATTTGTTATATATATCATTAACAAACATAGAAATAAATATTTAGGGATTTAAGAGTAAAAGGGCGCAATTGACCTGTCGAAGGTAGCCCCGCAAACATATAAAAAAGTTCCGCCGATGCAGAAGAAGATCCCGTCCCACATCGTCGACTTGCTCTATAAAACCTAATCTCTAAATTTGCTGGAAAGAAAAAACGTTATTAACAAACCATTCTGCACCTTGAAATTGTGCAATCAACCCTACTTGCAATTATTCTTTTTATAAAAAAAATATGGAATTTTCTTCTTATATACAATCTGTATTTTTCAACTATTTGAACTGTAATTACCGTCCAATGTTATTTTTATAGTTTTTGAAAAATACAAAATACTGTTTACTTATTTTTATTTGACAGAAATAGAAATAGTATTCCACTAATGATAAAAATCCTAGTACTAGTACAATTTCACAAATAATATCTATAAAAATAAAAATATTTTCTTTCTCTGCCAAACCAACTTGCTCTTTTTATTCTTCTTCTCTCCATATTTCCTTGTTCTTCGCTTCAATTCCTTCTTCAATGGTCCAAAAGAAGAAGTCTCTGCCTTTGTGTATTTCCCGCAGAATTCTTAAATTCCTACTTTTTGTTATCCGTGTTGAAATCAAAACCCTCCTCTTCGTATTGGCCGCTTATATTTTCTATTGTTTTCTTTGGTCGGTTAATAGTCCTGAAAGCATTCATCCTCCGGAATTCCACCTGAATTCAACAACAGTCAATCCCTTGGATTTTTCTAATACTGCGATTTGGAATTTCACTTTCTCTATAAAGAATCTTAACACGATCCCCATGTATTACAAGGGGTTTGACGTTGGTCTTTATTACGGAAAAGATTTTCTCTCAAGCTTACCCATCCAACCTTTCCATCACAAAAAATTGGAAACAACCAAATTGAACGCAACCATGATCAATGCCTCTCTTGCAATAAATAATAAAGTTGCCAAGACAATCGAAGACGAGTTGATCAGAAATAAAGCCGTGAATTTCAATTTGAGGATCCAGGGAGTAATGAAAGGCCAAATCTTATATTTCCTTCGTGGTCGAGATATCAAAGGCTCCTGTCAGGATTTGAAGATGTTTTTTTCCGATCAAAATGCTGGAAGGATGTTAAGAGATACTGAATGCCAACTAGTGTTTTTGTAGTTCTTTAATTAGATCAATTTTTTTAATTTTTTTTTTTTTAGTTTTAATTAAGTTTGAGTAGCCGCCACCGTATATGTGGTATTTCAAAAATAAAAAAGTTACATTATAAAACTTATATATACACACACGACTCAAACCTGATCGAAATTGATAGGCTGAATTTTGAGCGTCTTATTACAATTCTTAAGTGCAGTCAATATTTGCAAACACCGATGCTTCTTGATCAGTATCTAATTTCATTATCGCAATTCTTTTCCACCAAAATAAAAACAAAAAAAAAACAAAAAAAAAACCGATATTACTAACAATTGGTCATCCAAAGAATAAAACCGTTAACTTGTAATTGATTGTGATTGGAAACTTCAATTACGAATCAAAGTGGTGATAGTCTTGATGTAAGCCCTAGAGTTGCGTAGCGGAAGAAATTTTAAGTCTTTGAAAAATTATTTGAGCGGCTTAGAAAACTATGTACGATATATAAGAATAAAATAGGTAGGATTCGTAATCATACCTCAAGACTAACTCCTTCGTTCTTTATCTTGTTGCTTTCCGATTTGCACTATTGGATCTTCCTTGCTATCTCATAGGTTCCGATAGACGCATGTCACGAGCTTAGGAGTTTGAATGGAGGTAGAAGAAGATACACAAATTAAAACAACCCTTGCTTTTTATTGGTAGGGTTCGGCCACCCTCTTTGAAAACAAGAACAAGAAACTTTTTTTTTTTTTTTTTTTTTCTTTTCCTTTTGTTGGCGGCATACCATCTTTCTTTTTCTTTTGTGTTATTTTATGTATCTCTTTTAATTAACTTAACTTCTTAAAAGATAAAGATACTAAATGCCAATTTGGTATTGTTTTTAAAAAGTTAAAATCATATTATTTTATAATTTTGACATAAAATAATGTTTGGTAAAACTTCCAAAAGTGATTAATTGATAATCTGACAAGTTTTGACAGTGATTTTGAGAAGGAGGTGGGTGTTACTTTTTAAAAGCGATTATGGAATAATCTATTTTCAACATTTAATGCATCTTTTAAAATATCATTATTATCCTTATAAAATCAAGTTAAAATCATTTATATACTTTATTTTATCTCAAAATTAAATATTTTATTTAAATATTGATTTGATTTATAAAATCTTTTAAAAATATTGTTATTGTTCTTATGATTTTTTTTCCAATTTAAATATTATACTTAAATATTAATTTAATATATATAATTAATGAAAAAAAAATGAAATAGGGTTTTAAACTCATGTATATTTTAGTCATTGTAACTAATCTCAGCACTTTTGTAATAAAATTACAAAACATATGTATACTGTTTTTGAGCTGTACAGTAGTTTTAAAAATACAATTAACCAAACATCTGCTGATTAACTTCACAGCTGATTATTCCTTCAGCATAGCTAACAGTGATTATTATAAAAGTTACAACAATACCAAACTGGCTCTAACACTTGATATATATATTAGATAGGTATATTTTAAATATCAAATATTTAAAACCTAAAATATCTTTTATCTTGCTTTTAAAATCAATTATAGTAAAAACAAAATCTCTTGATATTTATCTATATATCAATATCATGATAGGGTTACAAGTGACCTAGATTAAATAGGATTCTAAATCATATTTAATTCAATGTTGTCACGGTGACTTGAACCCCCGACCTGCTAAAGATAAAATAATCAATATTACTTTATATCTTTGCTTTGGTCTTGGCTCGAACCCTTGACCTCCATGAAATAATTAATTCCATTAATAATTCATAATTATTAAAATAATTAATTCCATTAATAATTCATAATTATTAATATAATTAAATAATCACATTATTTAATTTAATTAATTATTAATTCATTAATTAAATAATCACATCGTTTAATTAATTTCCGGAATTAAATCCTTGTTACTTTTGTAATAAAATTAATTGGACCATCCAATTAATTATCTGTAACCCTTGTTACCATCAACGTTTCGGGCTAGCAAGGGGACCTAATGGACCCACAGTCTTAAGTTCCAATAATCCTTAGAAAAATTAATTAAACTCTTTAATTAATATTTCTTGATTATTAACCTCGGAGTTGATTGATCGGTCATTTATTGTATATGTTTTTTTATCCCCATTCCTCCAATCAATTGCTTGTTTCTCGAGTCTTTTTGGGTTTTAATTTGTGTGTTTGAGCATTTTTCAGGTTATTGGATCCAAATGAGGTGTTTGAAGTATTTCAGATAAATAAGGTGATTTTGGTAGATTTGAGGGACTTTTATGCAATTTGCCATCTACCACCATGAAAAACCGCTGTGAATTTCCCACAGCGACACGCAAAGCGGTGCAAAAACAGTGTATACCGCTGCCAAAACCGCTCTGGCTTTCGCAGCGGTAGCCGTCACAATGTAGATCATCAATATTGTAGGGCCCATATCTCTCAGCTCCGATTGAACTGTGTGTCCTACCACCTATGGATGTGAAGCCCCGGAAGTCTAGTTTCCAACCCAATTTACGGCTTGTTGATCCAAAGTTGCTAGAAGAAGTTATGCCCATTTAAGTGCATGAAGGTCAGATCAGTCAGTCAGTCATAAAATCCGCGAATACTTTCGGGATTTATTTCGCAAGTTGTCGGAACGGGAAATATTACCTTCTTGGACATGTGTGAGAATCTTAGGAAGCAAGTAGACATCTAATCCTTATCTTCCTTCAATAAGTAATCAATTTGGATGGATTAGGAAAGAAATAGAATTCCAAATAGGCTTGTATTCTCAAAGGGAATAGATTTCCTTGTTGTTTAAGGTCATGGCTTTGCATCTACACCTATTTAATCCCCTTTGAGCCCTAATTTCGAAAGACCATCTAGGGAGCTAGCCAAGGGAGGTCCCAAGCCACCAAGGGGGCCGTCCCCCATCACCATAATCCATCTTTACACATCGAGGGTTTGCAAGACGAAGAAGACTCACCATGGAAGACGAGAAGAAGTCGTTGAAGGCCTCAATGGGTTTTATCTCCTCTATCTCTTGTCTTGTTATTTTCATGATGTGTAACTAACTCCATACTAGGGAGTCAATGTGAACCTCTATGAATACTCTTTGTTAGAATTGACTATATTTTCTTAATTCAAATTTTGATTCATTCAATTCATCCTATATCTTAATTCTTTATTCTTGTTGATGCATAGTTTTATGCTAGGTAGGAATTTAGGGTTTTTGATTGTGATTTATACCTCAAGTTTTTGAGTTAAATTAAATTATAATTGAGAGCCAATCTTTAATTGAATGGATAAAATTAGCAACCCCAAGTTTTTGGGACGCAATTTTGGTTCACTTGTTCTTTTGCTTAATGGGTTTTTGGTTGTGATTTATATCTCAAGTTTTTGAGTTAAATTGAATTATAATTGAAAACACTTGATTCATCCCATTATCATACGGTAACAATCATACTTAAGATAAGAACGAACCCTTAACTGGATTAACATCTTTTATCAAAGTCAATTCGAAGCATTGAGTAAACGTAGTTGGGGAGCATTGATGACCTAGTCCTCTTAACTCTTGATCACATTCACATATTCTTGTTAATTGCTTTCTTAGATAATTTTGTTCTAAACCAATCATTCACTCAATCAATCAATCGCTCAATTTCAAATCTCTTGGATACTATTAATTGCTTAGCTTTAATTAGAACTAGTTTAATCAGTAAATCACTTTTCCTCGTGGGAACGATCCCTACTTGTCGTTGTACTTATCTCACGATTCGTGAACTTGCGAGTTAGGTTTTTATAACACGATTTTACACATCTTTGATCCACTATAAACCTAAGGTTGTACTCTCGTAAATGTAGATGTTTTTACACAAACCTAAATTCAGTGTCCATCAATATAGCTATTACATATGATATGATCTTTTACAAGTAGTTCATAATTAGAGTTAGGTCATAAAGTCCATTATACCCCTCTAATTAAATATTTTCTTTTAAGTGTCATTGATTTTCTAATGAACAATTATATCCCTTATTCCTTTACGGAAGAAAGAGAGCGCTCTTATTGTTCAAGCCCCGAATCAACCCTTAAGGGGATTACTTCTCTACATCTCACAAGAAGGAGTAGATTCCAATATTGTGTATAGTGGTGGCAAAACATGCTGGCCCGACCTGTTCACCAAAACATGTTGGCCCGACCTGTTGGGCCCGGGCCCGTTTTGTAAAACGGGCCTGGCCGGGCTCGGCCTGGGAGGGAAACAGGCCAGGCCGGGCCCGGATGTTGGTGGGAAGGGGAGGCCTGGCCTGGCCTGGCTTGTGTAAAGTCAGACCGGGCCGGGCCTTGGCGGGCCGGCCCGTTACGGGCCTAAACGGGCCCTGACGGGCCGAGCCCAACGGGCTTCCATTTTTTTTTATACAATATTATTTTTTATACATTGTAAAAACTAATACTTTTGTGCAATTATTAATGTAATAATTATAATATGAAATATAACATTTTTCATACAGCACTTAATTAATTTTCGATGAATAATATTTTTTTATTTCGTATTAAATTTGTGGTGAAAAGTGTAAATTACAAATCATGATTGCCTCGTTAAAAACCTTACCAAGAAAAACCCAATGGGATAAAAACTTGGTAAGGGAAAAAGAGTGCAATCGGAAAAAATAATAATTAAGTATTTACAATTACATCAGCTCGTCTGCTGGTTGCTACCGGAACTCTCTTCGATGGTCATGGCGGAGAAGTCATCCATGAGTTCTTTGTTTTCCAGTTGATGTTGTCGTTTGAATCGTGCATTTTCCCAATCCTTAAGGCATGTCAAAGCTTCCATCGCATCAGGGGCCAATGAACATCTTGTTTATTCTAGTATTCGTCCGGCCATGCTGAACACCTGCTCCGATGATACTGTTGAAACCAGGATAGCAAGGACGTCACATACTAATATCGATATAATGGGGAAGCTATTTCTCTTGCCGCGCCACCATTTCAGAAGATCGTTGGTTGTGAAGTCATCGTTCTCCGTGATGGAGTACTCCGTAGTCAAATATCTGTTCAGCTCCACGTGTTATCGTTGACCTTGACTTTGACTTGAACTTCTTGAAACGCGAGAAGTTGTGGCCTTGTTAAAAAAAATTCTCATGAGCTTCAATTGTTGTTGGGATTGTTGCTAAGGAGGCGCCGGTTTAGCTGTTTCGTCGGTGTACCTGTTCTCATAAATAGAAAAAACCTCGAACATTTGGGATTTCAATGTACTAATATGTTCAGCAACATCCTTTTCACTTAATCCCAAAGCCTTACCCAATTATTTGGAAAATACTTCTAATCCATTAAATCTGAACCTAGGATCTACAACAATACCAAAGGCATACAAAAAAGGAATTTCCCCCCAATATTTCACAAATTTTTTTTGCATATTAGCAACAGCGGAATCCATAACAGCATGTTCACTATATTGTCTAAGTAAATCAGCCATGTCATAAAGTTTATGAAGTGCAAGAGGAGATGCGGGGTAATAAACCCCAGAAAGTTCTACAGTAGCATCATAAAAAACTTTTAAAAATTCAACAAAAACAGTGGCCACATACCAATCACCATCTGTGAGTTTTTCACGTCCGAGGTCGTTGGCAGTGTTCAGGTTATAAAAACTAGTAATTTCCTTAGCATATGGTAAAGCAGATGTCAACATTGTATATGTTGAGTTCCACCTTATCGGCATATCTGTTTGGAACTTACAGGGTATTAGGTCCTTTGAAGCACAAAATCTAGCAAACTCAGCAATTCTTTGGTTAGATGCTATAATCCAACCCAAAGCCCCCCTAATATTGTCGATATGACTTTCCAGCTGCTTTAAACCTGATTTTACAATCAAGTTTATAATGTGACATGCACAACGGGCGTGAAAAATATTTCCCGCAATATTAGGGATGTTAGAATTAATGAAATAATATATAGCTTTGGAGTTAGCAGATGCATTATCCAAAGTAATTGACATGATGCGGTTATGAATGCCATAATCTTGTATAACAGACATAATAACTTGAAAAATATTTTGTGTAGTGTGTGAATAATCCATGACACAAAAACCAAGGAGCTTTTTTTGTAAAATCCATTTGGTGTCTACATAGTGTCCAGTGACACATAAATAATCTTGTTTTGAACGTCCGCTCCATATGTCGGACGTTAATGCAATTGAAAAAGAAATGTTTTGCAATTCAGAAATCAATTCAATTCTACGTTTTTAAAAAGTTCGAATCAAATCGCTCCTAACTGTGTTTCTAGAAACAGGGACATATTGGGGGTTAAAAGCACTATTAATAAAATATTGAAAATGGGGGTTATCTTGAAAACCTATGGGTTGGTCAGTTGCAGCGCAGTACAACACCGCCTGCTCTCTGACCCGGTCAGGGTCATACTGCCATGTAGTCACAGAACCATCTGGGTTCTTTTGCAGTTGGGTTTGTCGAGTTGTATCGACTTGCCCATGGGAATCCATGCATTTGATTTGATGTCTCCTGAGATGACTAGTTCCCTTAGTTGAACTACTGAGTATAGATTGACAATACTTACATTGGGCCTGCTCAACTTCAGTACCATCTGCAATCTTTACCATTATAGGGTTAAAGCAATCCCACACGTTTGATTTCTTCTTCTTCCTCTTCTTACTCGTATTCAGTGTCGAGGAAGAAGGTCCCGCACCCGTAGTACTAGAGGGATCGAGATTGGTATGGAAGTCACCGAATAATCGGTCGATCTCGTCGTCCGGCAAATAGTCTCCGGGCTTCAGGTTTAAGTCTTCAGGATTCATTTTCCTAAGATTATAATTAAATAAATGATTAAATGTCATAGATACAATTATACATTTATACAAATAACAAATTAAACATACAAAATTACAAATATACAACTATACATTTACACAATTAAACATAGTAATTTTTTTAATTATTATTTTGTTGTTAAACTCTAAAAAAAAAAAAAAAAAACATAATCATTCTAATATATTATTAATTTCTAAAAAAAAAAAAAAAACATAACCTTTCTAGTTTCTATTTTAATAATAATTTCGAAAATTTTGAAAAAAAATTAGGAATTAATTTTTGTAATTATTATTTTGTTGTTAAACTCACAAAAAAAAAAAAAAAAAAACAACATAATCTTTCTAATATAATAATAATTTCGAAAATTTTGAAAAAAACAATTAGTAATTAATTTTTTTGATTATTATTTTGTTGTTAAACTCACAAAAAAAAACATAATCTTTCTAGTTTCTATTTTAATAATAATTTCGAAAATTTTGAAAAAAAATTAGGAATTAATTTTTGTAATTATTATTTTGTTGTTAAACTCACAAAAAAAAAACAACATAATCTTTCTAATATAATAATAATTTTGAAAATTTTGAAAAAAAAATTATGAATTAATTTTTGTAATTATTATTTTGTTGTTAAACTCACAAAAAAAAAAAAACATAATCTTTCTAATATAATAATAATTTCGAAAATTTTGAAAAACAATTAGGAATTAATTTTTTTGATTATTATTTTGTTGTTAAACACTTAAACTCAAAAAAAAAAAACATAAAATTAACATATTACTAACAACAATATTAACTACACACATACGACATACTATTATACTAATCACTAAATAATAATAATTACTATATAAAAAGTTATTAATAACAATTAACAAAAGTAGAGAATTAGACATACTAACCTTAAATTGGAGGCTTGAGAGTTGAGACTTGAGAGTGTTGAATTAATTAATCAATTGGATACCTAACAACATAACAAAGAATAACATTAGTTATAAACGTATTAATAATAGTTAATACTTGATAATTAAATAACAAATGAAAGTTAATAAAAAAAAAGTAAAAAAAAACAAAAAAACAAAAAAAAAAACAAGACAATACCTTAGAGTAAAATCCTTTGAATATGTAGAGAGTAGTAGAGAGTAGTAGAGACTAAAGAGTTGGAGGTATGTAAATATATAATATATAATATATAATGTATACTTGTATAGTGTATAGTATATTAGGATTGTTTTCGAATAAATCTTGCACTTGCAATTGTCACAAGACTAAAGCCTTGAATGCTTTTATTTCTTAATAAGTTTAATACAATTACTTAAATCGTACTGAGTTCTAGTTCGAGGACTGCTGCCTTGGATCCTTAAAGATACTGATCTTAAGGATTATCAGGTGCAAGAAAAAACTCTCATTTTATGAACCTCTCCGTTTTGTATTTATACCCCTAGAAGACTTGTCTCAGTATCCAAACTCGAGTATTTTTGTTTGACATCTTAGGTAGCTTGGGCGGGGGGATGAGATAGGCTGACACCTGCCTATTCCTTGGCTAATCACCGCCTTACACGTGTTTTGGCGTGTGAGTAGGAAAAACCTGGTATTCGAGAGATACTTGGGGTGACCTGGTTCATCGTATAGGTTTGGCCGAGTGAGGTGGCCTGAGTGTTTTATTAGTTCTGGCTGAATGTTATGGCATGAGTGTGAATCGTTGGGGAGGAAACCGCTCCAAGAATTGTGCTTCTCGGACCTCATTATCTGATTGGTTTCCCGACGGGTTACTCGGGCTTTGGATGGGCCGTATATATATATTCGGCCATCTCTAGGTTTTTTCATGGATGTTTGGACTGTCTAGTGGTCAGCCAAATATTGGGTATAACATCTGGCCCCCAGTCTTCGCCTGACTCTTAGAGTGTAGTTAGGGGAGAACTGGTATATCCCTGAGTTCTGGACGTGAGTTTAAAACCCAAAAATCCAAACGGTTTGGCTTGTACCCACGCTTGGGTGTATTAAATTCGATTTGATGGTCACGTTGCTCAAAGTCCACATGTCAAGCGCTGAACTATGTGCCGTTTGACTTTTAGAGTTCCCTTGGTAGCCGTGATAATGATGGTTTTAGACTCTCTAGGTTTTTTGCACCACTTGATCCGGTTGTGATCTACGGTTGGGGTCTTTCTTTTCCATCTATAAATATCACCATTTGGAAAAAAAAAAATTCCTCTTTGGCTTCTTTTCTTCCTCTCATCCTAGTTTTTTAGAGATTTTTTCTTTCTCCTCTCCAATCACATATATTCCGGCGATCCAAACATTTCCTTTTCCAATTGCTTTGTGCGGTGGTTACTCCACTTCCTTCCTTGGTGAGTTCTTATTTCCTCTTTTTTTCTAGGTTTTTTTATTTTTTAGAAGATTTGTTCACTTTCTTCATGAGATCACGATTTTCTTTGATTTTATGGATTTCGTTTGGTGATTGGAACTTTTCTTTTGCCTCCAGGCCTTTCCAGTTTACCGAGAATCATGGTGACTAAAGCATTCAAAGGCCCTTCTTTGCTTGTAGACCAAGAAGAGATTACTCAGTCAGATAATGAAGACCACCGTGGTCTTCAACTCCAGTTCTCGGTTGAGAATCCTTCTTTTGTTAATTGTGAGACTAACTCGATTGATGAAAGATGTCTTAAAGAATATAGGACTTACTTTCGTATTCTGAAGGAAATTCTTTTTCGCTTGCCCGGGCACCATGCTGCCTGGAACCCTTCCCACGGTTGTGTGGCTATTTACGGTTTTATGTTTTGCTATAGGATTACTCTACCTATCCCTAGGTTTATTGCTTCAACTTATCCGTTTGTCTGTGGGTGTGCCGGGGTGGCGAATAGACAATTGATGTTCCACTCATCACAGAAGTTTCGGAAACTAGCATTATCAAATTGTGTTACGTTATCTGTGACTATGGCATTTGAGACACCAAACCGGTATATGATTGACTTTTTGATGAAGTCTGTGGTTTTGGCCTCGGTAATCCAGACTAGTGCTTTCGCTTCGACCCATTTTATAAAATAGTCTACTGCTACAACGGCATATTTCGCCTGACCTTTTGCAGTCGGCATTGGCCCTATTAGGTCGACTCCCCATCGATCGAACGGGTGTGCCAATACTATCTTTCGGAGCCATTCAGGTGGTTGCTTGATATTGTTGCCTATTCTCTGGCATTTATCACAACTTATCACTACCCTTTTTGCATCGTCAAACAGGGTCAGCCAGTAGAAACCTTGTCTCATAACTTTATGGGCTATGCTGAACTGACCCGTGTGGTTACTGCATATTCCTGCATGGACTTCATCGAGAACTCTTTCCGCCTCCGTTGGCCCCACACAACGTTGTAAAGCTCTTGAAAAACCTCTTCTATACAACTCGTCAGATATTACTGTGTACCTGGCCGACCGATATCTGAGCCTCCTGGCCTCTGTTTTGTCTTCTGGTACCTGACCATTTAGCAAAAAGGATCTGATTGGTGTCATCCAATTGGTTTCTGCTGGGCTGATTTCAGAGATTGTTTGTTGATTATCGGGGTGGATTCTTGGTAGCTGTAAGTGTGCTACTGAAATCATCCTTGTGATAATTGTGTTGGTGGCAGAAGCTAACTTGGAAAGTGCATCCGCGTGGTTATTCTCTATTTTGGGAATGTGAGTGATCCGGAAAGCTTTGAATCGTCTGATGACCAATCTTGCTATGACCAGGTAGGCCGCCATTGTCTGACCTATTTGGTCTGCAAACATTCGGTTTACCAACCGTTGGCATGTTGCGCCCGCTTTTTTTAGTCCGAAAGGCATGACTTTATAGCAATACAGACCCTGGTCTGTTATGAATGTCGTCTTCTCCTCATCCTGGCCATTCATTTTTACCTGGTTGTATCCCGAGTACGCATCCATGAAGCTTAGTAATTCATGTCCGGCAGTGGCGTCTACTAGTCGGTCGATCCTAAGAAAGGGAAAATCATCCTTTGGGCAAGCTTTGTTCAGGTCTGTAAAATCCACACACATTCTCCAGGTGTCGTTTTTCTTTTTTACCAAAATGACGTTGGCTATCCATTCTGGGTATGCTACTTCTCGGATGGATTCGGCCGCTAAAAGTTTCTTGACCTCTTTTCTAACCGCCGTGTTTCTTTCAGAATTGAAACACCTTCTTTTCTGGGCTACCGGGTGAGCATCACGCCTCACTGACAAACTGTGGGTGATTATGCTCGGGTCTATTCTAGTCATATCTACGTGGCTCCAAGCAAAAACGTCTGCAAATTCTATCAGGAAAGCCGAGAGATCTGCTTTAACTGAGGATCCAAATGGCTTCCTATTCTAACCGTCCTCTCGGGCATATTTTCATCGAGTCCGATGTTGTCGGTCAGCTCCACTTCGCCCTCTTGATCTTTGTTGACTGGTTCCCTTGGATCTAAAGCGAAACTTTGGGGAGTTTCAGCGGTATCCTCCATGTGCACTTTTTGCTCATCCGAAAGTTTCTTCGTTTGTTTTCTTCGCTCGGCGGCTGAAGGTTCATCCAGCTGAAGTACTTCCTCAACCCCTTTTTGTGTAAATGTTGAGAGGTTTACCTTCCGCGCAGTCTCTTGACAACCTTTAATTTCTCCGGTGCCGAACTCGGTTGGGAACTTTATTTTCAGACAATAAATTGCTGTGATCGCTCTTATCTCGTTGAGGAAAGGTCTTCCCATTAAGGCGTTGTAGGGCCATCTAGGGATGTTTACCACCACAAATTCAATTAAAACTGTTCGTCGGGTAGGATGTTAACCGATCTTTACTGGGAGTTTTACCGTCCCCAAAGGACGGATTTCAGATCCTTCGAAAGCTCTAAGTGGGGTGTCGAATGGCTCGAGATCTTTTACAGTAAATCCCAACTGCTAAAAAACCGGTTCGCTCAGAATGTCTACTGAACTTCCATTGTCAATCAGGATCCTTCGGACATCTCTATAACCGATCTGTAACTCCACCACTATAGCATCGTTGGGTCGGACATCGTATCCGTTGGCATCCTCGGGTCAAAAAGATATTGGGCCCCAACCTTCCTTCGACTTCTTTTGAGTTCGCTCCGTGAGGTTGACTTCTCTCCCCGAAACCTCATTTATCTCCGCTTTTCTTTCCCGGCTACTCTGACCAATGTTTGGTCCTCCCGAGATTGTGTGAATAGGGCTTGCCTTTCAGGGACTCCTCTGAGGTGTGTCCTTCTTTTCATCTGGTCTTGGGACTCGGCTATCAACCTTCCTAACTAGGTAATCTTTCAAGTGGCCTTCCTTGATCAAACTTTCAATATGCTCTTTCAGCTAGAAACATTTAGAAGTTTCATGACCGTGATCACGGTGAAATCGACAATATTTCTTTGTAGTCCGTTTGTGCGAAGGGGCACTCATCTTTTGGGGCCAATGGATTATCCCTTTTTCTTGAGCCACTGCGAATATAACCTCTACATCCCGTGTGAGTGGGGTGTAGGATGAGTACCTACTCCTTAGATAATTGTTTCCATCCCGGGCGTCATTCCTCTTACCGTCTTTGTTTTTTGTCAAAACATTGTCCTTTTTGTCCCGCCTTAGTCGTCTCGGTCGTTTTCGATCCTTCCCCCTTTTCAGGTCGTGAGCCGTGTACCAAAGTTCCCCCTTGAGCTACCTCTTCCTCCTCGGCCCTTGCATATTCAGCGGTTACTTCCACTAACTCTGGGTACGAAGTGGGCCTTTGTCGCCTTAGTTGGAAAGAAAAAGGGCCACTCTAAAGCCCATTTGTGAAGGCATTGATGGCTGCCATGTTGTTGAAGTCTTCTATTCTGACTGCCTCTTTGTTGAAACGAGCCAAATATTCTCAGATGGGCTCGGTTCTGCCTTGTTTCAGGCTTGATAGATGGGCCAATGATTTTTTCCTTTGGAGGCTTCCCATAAACTGCTGGGTGAAGGCTTAGCTAAATTGATCAAAGTTGCTGATGCTATTACGGGGCAATTGTCTGAACCAACTTCCCGCTAAATCTTCGAACATGACTGGGAAAGCTTGGCACAAAAGGCGATCGTCACGGGTCTGGGTGGCCATTAATGTGACAAAACGGCTTACATATTTCATCGGATCTCGTTCCTCCGTGTATTGCTCAACGTTTGGCATCCTAAAATTCTTCGAAAAGGATTTCCTAGCTACTTCTTCTGTGAATGGTCCATGGTGGTTGCCTGGCGAACGCATTGATCCTCGTATTTCGCGGCGACCTCTTTCCATCCTTCGTATGTCATCCCTAATCGTTCGCATTTCCTCAATGTATCTTTGATCCTTCTCCTCTGAATGACCAAAATTTAGCCGTCGATGGGCTGATGGATTCCTCTCGTCATCGGGAACTCTTCTGGCCCCACGGGGTAACCTGTTGACTTTAGGTGGAGTTTTAGTTTTTCGGGACGTGTGACCTCTTCGGCCATGGTCGCGCTTGCTAGGAATGCTTTCCTCAATGTCTGATCCTTTAGTCGCCCTGTGACTTTTCCTTTTTGAATGGGTTGAATAAGAGCTTTCTTCATTAGAGTAATCTTGCCAAGACTGTGACTCGTTGTATTCCTCCACTGCTTTCCCTTTTTCAGCTCTTGCTTCCTGGGGAGGGTCTTCAGCCTATACACCATATGGAGCCAAAATCGCTTGACTCCTTGGGGTGCGATATACGAGAGGGGGGACCTAGAAAGCTCCCTTCATGATCCTCAACAGCTGTTGTATGTGAGCATTTACTTCCTGTAATCCTTGCGGAGTAAGACTCGGGATGGTCTGTGTGTCAGACGATAGTAGAGTCAGAGTGACTTGGGGAGCATCGGGCTCTCGCTGCCTGAGGATCTGGTTCTCAGCCGTCGGGCCAGCGGTGGGATCCGCTGGATTGTTGCTTGTGTGGCTTGGTAGATCCATAGGTTTAATCTCTAAGATTTCCTCGGAGTTGAGTTTTTAGCCCCTCCTTCTAGCGCCAATTGTTTTCGAATAAATCTTACACTTGCAATTGTCACAAGACTAAAGCCTTGAATGCTTTTATTTCTTAATAAGTTTAATACAATTACTTAAATCGTACTGAGTTCTAGTCCGAGGACTGCTGCCTTAGATCCTTAAAGATACTGATCTTAAGGATTATCAGGTGCAAGAAAAACTCTCCTTTTATGAACCTCTCCGCTTTGTATTTATACCCCTAGAAGACTTATCTCAGTATCCAAACTCGAGTATTTTTGTTTGACATCTTAGGTAGCTTGGGCGGGGGGATGAGATAGGCTGATACCTGCCTATTCCTTGGCTAATCACCGCCTTACACGTGTTTTGGCGTGTGAGTAGGAAAAACCCAGTATTCGAGAGATACTTGGGGTGACCTGGTTCATCGTATAGGTTTGGCCGAGTGAGGGGGCCTGAGTGTTTTATTAGTTCTGGCTGAATGTTATGGCATGAGTGTGAATCGTTGGGGAGCAAACCGCTCCAAGAATTGTGCTTCTCGGACCTCATTATCTGATTGGTTTCCCGGCGGGTTACTCGGGCTTTGGATGGGCCGTATATATATATTCGGCCATCTCTAGGTTTTTTCATGGATGTTCGGACTGTCTAGTGGTCAGCCAAATATTGGGTATAACAAGTATAATAGTATATAGTAATATAGTATATACTATATAAATAATATATTAAATAAATTATAAAATAGTTGAAAGAGTGAGTGAGAGATTGTAGAGAATAGAGAGAAGAATAAGAGAGTAGGGATTAGGGAAGTATAGAAAATGTAGAGAATGAGGTGAGGGTGATGGGGTATTTATAGGAAAATTTTAGGTAAGGGTATAATTGGAAAAAATTGTAAAAGATTTTTAAAAATGTAATTTTGAAAAGTTTTAGATTTTTTTTTCCTCCCCTAACGGTCACCAACGGTCAGATGGTTAATCACAAAAGCCACCCCTCAATTCAAAATTTGAAAAAAAAAAAAATTCAAATTTGAAATCTGGCGGGCCTACCAGGTCGGGCCCGTGGCCTGCTTGTTTAAGCCCGCCAAACCCAAAATTTTTTAAAAAAATTCAGGCCTGGCAGGCCTTACCGCCCAGCCCATGTTTTCGTCACATGGGCCCAGCCTGGGCCTGGCCTGTTATCCTTGCGGGCCTAGCCGGCCCGCACCCATGATCGAAATTGGCCTGGACGAGGGGCCCACCGAAGCCCGGCCCATTTTGCCAGCACTGATTGTGTTCAGACCTCCCAGCCACAAGCCAAGCCAAGCCAAGCCAAGCCAAGCCGGGATTCCAAGATACGGAGATATTGACCGAGAATACTATTCCAATCTCACCCATGGTAAATCAAAAACCACGATCTAATCTGAAGGAGTCAATAAGATACTCAAGATTAAGATCACCCATATACAACCATCATTTATCGATATATATATATATATGAATCTCCCCATGTAACAGATATTGGAGAGAGATTTATATAGATCGTGGCCCAGTCCTATATTGTCACATCAAATAAGGTGCCTCAATTCTCATATCATCATATGAGTAGTCTAGGATAAGACCACCGTGTATTACAGAATGGACTGTAACTATAGATTAACCACAAACAAAGTACCCAACTTCATTTGCTCATTATGGACTCTTTAGATTGCACGTTTCAAACTGAATTCCTCTGTATATGACACTCATATACTTAGTTCGAGATTACATCCGGCAATCTTGGATGTTTAGCACATATGATATAAATGTATGAGACATATAAATAGAATGAAAAGTACTACTTCTTTTATTTATAATCAATTATCATTTACATATTACAAGTTTTAGGGTAAAAATCCCAACAAAATCATAGGTACGCCTATGACCGGAACTGATATTGGGAGATTGTGAATGCGAACCGGGGTTTTGGTAGTTCCTTATGAACTTTTTTAAGGACAAATCTTGGTAGTTAATAGTTGGTTGGCAGCTCCCATTTGATTGCTTTAAATTCTACACAAAGTGTAGCCCCAGTTCCATATCATTTTGTGTTCATTTCTCCGGTAAAATCGGGTATTTAATATGAATAAATAAGTGTTTCAGGGATTTATGGAGTTCAAGGGCATTGGAGTAATTTTGAAGAATCAGAGGTCAAAGTGCAAGTTTTGAGCAATTATTGAAGATTCTGCAATTAAAGGAGAAGTCAGAGGTGCCTTTTGTAATTTTTTAGGCAACGCACCAGAAAGCGCCACATCATTAAGTGAAACGGTGCGTTTTGGATTTGGGCCTGACCCGACCCGGCCCGGCCCAGATCTGGTTCAACCAAGGAGGCCTGACCCAGATTGCTGAGTACACCCCGGAACGCTTCTAAATGCACCCCACACGTCAGCGTGACGTCATGATGACGTCACGTCGTCTTCAAGCTGAAGCACCCGGTTTGCAGACCCGACCCGGTCATTCCGACTTTTTTCCGACGGCAATTCTGGCGGTGTTCCGCCCAGATCACCGACCGGTCACCTCTCCATCCGTTTGGCACCACTTTCGAGGCCCCATGCACACTTTTTACCAAGCCTCTAAGTCTCCAAACTTCCATGGTTTCCAAGCTTCATTTCTCCCAAACCGCGGCATGCTAGCGGCAACCCGAGCCATAGAAACTCTCTTTCGATGCAGCGGTTGTAGTGCCGCGGTTTCCCAACCGCGGCACCCGAGCCACAGAGATATTTCTATCTTACAGCGGTCTAACCGTTGCGGTCTTCAACCACGGAAACCCCAGACCGCGGCAGTCCGTCTTGGACTCGTTTTGGACGAGATTCTTGCCCTATTTTGTGCTCATATATATACATCTTTTGTTCTTTGATGAGAGGAGAGAGGGGACACTCAAACAAATCCGAAAATTCAATCCAACTCACCCAAAAACCCTCTCTTTCCACCATCTCTTCCACACACCATCACATCTCCCATTTCCATCTACCACATCCACCATCACTCCACCGTTTGGGCAAAAGAGAGTTGAAGAAAGAACCAAAGAGAAGAAGATCCACAAAAGAGGAGGAAGCTCTCCATTAGTTTTCTCTAAACTCTTTCTCTTTTATTCTTTTTCATAGCCATGTATTTAATTGATTTAATTTGTTGTATGGCTAGTGGTTGTAATATGAGCTAAACTTTGATTGCTAGGATTTGATGAAACCCCACCCGTGACTATATATTTATATTGATTCTTGTTTATCCATTTATGTGCAACTTGTGGTTTGTATGGGTATTTTTGTATGCTTAAAGCTTTCAAGTGATTGATCTCCATTTGAATGAATTATTGTGGTGTGTTATGTACTGACCAGAGACGCACACCACGTGTTCGATAAAATGCTCTCTATGCATGTCTAGAAAAGTAGACCTACTTAGGCTAGCGTATAGGATTCGTTTAGTGCGCCAACAAACTTAATGAACTCGTTTCATATATTCCGGGTAATCGAGAGATAGGCTTGGGTACGTTTCGGGTGTAATCTACTTTGCTTGACCAAGATTGTAGGTTAATATTTGGGTGCATGAATCTACAAATTACATGAGCATGTTTTGGGTGAATAATTGAGTCTAAAACGGAAGTCAAAATAGGGTGGGGTGTAGTCAAGTCCTAGCATGTTTTTCTCCGATATTACACTTGTGTTTATTTTAGTGTTATTTCATTTTTTGCATTAGCATTAGTCTTTAGTTTAATTTAGTTTAATTAGATTAGTTTGGAAACCCTTTTTCGCTTGTTTGAATAGCAATTAGACTAATCAATTTCGGTAATCGGTCACTCGATCCCTGTGGGAACGAATCTTATTCACTATTATACTACTCTCTGACCTCGTCCTATTGCGAGTGTCGCTCTAAAGAGAGCTAGTCACCATTATTTTAATTATTTATTGTAATAACAATTAACTTATTAATTTTATAATTTTGGTTTTTGACGATTTCATATTCTTTTTGTACAAAGAGTCATTGTATCAAATTTAAATATTTTGCATTCTTAGAGCATCTCCAATGCAATAATGGCTTGTGAAAAAAAATGTCAAAGGATAAATAAACGGTATATTAAAAAAATGTATCTACAATGCAGCTTTGTATAGTTAACCTCATGTTGATGTGGCAAAAAAAATATTATACATTGTCAATATGACCGTCTATTTTTAAATGGCCGGTTAAGTTGACTCAGCAAGTATTTAAAATTGATATTAATTTTTCATTTATTTTTGGTAAGGAAACAAAAAAAAAAAAAAAAAAAAAAAAAAAAAAAGAATTAAAAAAGGAAAAAAATTGAACACGTCATTAAAAATAAATGCGTTTTAAACTGAAGCATTGAAGACCAAATTTTGAGTTGATTGTCTATCAAGTCTATATTTATATCACATATGAAGCAAGTCTCTTAACATTGTTGTTATATCAATGATTTTTGGTATGCAAGCCACTTTTGCATTAGAGATGGGTTCATGTCTGTCAACCTCCCTTAAATCTCAAATTATTGTAATATTTATATAAAAAAAAAATTAATAAATTATAGCTGTAAATAAATATGAAATGCTAAATTAATTAACTATGCTGCAGAGTTTATTAGTTTATATTTAAAAAAAAAAAAAAAAAAAAAGTTGATTTACATTTTTTTTTTGTTATAAATAATTCCAGATCAAATTATAGAAATGATGACTGTATATCAAATTAGGTAAAACAAATTTTTGTGGTAGTAAATATTTAAGTCATATATCGCTGTAATGTTTGATCTAAATAATTTTTGATGATATTATTCTAAAAATTAATAATAATTTTATTTAAAGAGATAAAATAAAGAAGAAGAAGAAAGAGAAATAAATAGAGAGAAAAATAAAGAATTGTTGAAGGAAGAAGAAATAAAATCATTGTGAAAAAAAGAATTATTGGTGTTTGCAAAGTAGAATATTGGTGTTTGCAAATATCGACTGCACTTTATTCTCTGATGTGTTGGTGTCATAAAATTAAGGTCAAAATAATAATAATAATTATCACCTCTAAGCAGATGTGGTATTGTATCTCCCTTCTACAGTGGTAGTGATGGGTTCGAGTCTTATCATGCGTATTTTACAACCATGTGTGGGGAGTTTTCTCCCAATTTATGGGAGTAATTATCCGGGTCACACATATATTGTTTGATCTTGGTATGTAAAAAATATAAGACTCTAAACTACCAAAACCCTAGTTGGCATTCAGGATCTCCTAACATCCTTCCAAGATTTTGATCGGATAAAAACATCTTCAAATCCTGACAGGAGCCTTTGATACCTTGATCATGAAAAAAATATAAGATTTGGCCGCTCATTGCTCCCTGGATCTTCAAATCAAAATTCACGGCTTTGTTATTTATTGTGAGAGAAGCATTCATGGTTGCGCTCACTTTGGTTGTTTCCAAGGTTTCGTGTTGGAAAGGTTGGATTGATACATTCGAGAGAAAAGCTTTTCCGTAGTAGAGACTGACGTCAAACCCCTTGTAATACATAGAGATTGTGTTAGGATTCTTTATATAGAAAGTGAAATTCCAAACCGCGGTATTTGGAGAGGTAAAAGTAGAATTAGAAAAATCCAAGGGATTGACGGTTGCTGAATTCACGTGGAATTCCGGAGGATGAATGCTTTCAGGACTAGC
This sequence comes from Acer yangbiense, assembly GCA_008009225.1. Classification (NCBI taxonomy): domain Eukaryota; kingdom Viridiplantae; phylum Streptophyta; class Magnoliopsida; order Sapindales; family Sapindaceae; genus Acer; species Acer yangbiense. The sequence goes on from CM017771.1 coordinate 4,929,877, forward strand.
AATGGACCAAAGAAAACAAAAGATAATATAAGCTAAAAAAACGATGACAAGAGTTAGGATTTCAACACGGATAACAAAGAGTAGGAATTTTTGAAATCCAAAGACAATACGAAAAGGCAGAGCCTCCTTCTTTGGGACCACTGAAGAAGGAATTGAAGCACTTTCTGGGTCTATTGAAGAAGGATGTGAAGCACTTTCTGGGTCCATTGAAGATGTATCGAGAGAAGAAGAGAAAAAAGAGCAAGTTTGTTTTGAATAGAAATAAATATTTTTATTATCTATTTATAGATAATATTGGTGATATTATACTAGGAATAGGATTTTTATCAATACTATATTTGTGTTTTTCTACAACTAGATTTGTTTTTAATAAAAATAAACAGGACTAAGTACATGATCCGATCCATTAAAATGAATTTGGAACTCGTGTTTTCCAACTTCTACAAATTTTAGTAGGAGTAGGATTTTTATCTTACACTGTTTTTACTTCCTAATGAGAGAAAGATTACTCAACGATTCCATAGCTTTACATACAAATCAGGAATTACAAATTATATCTACTTGTTTTTTATATTCTACCTAATTCACTAGGGGGTCGTTTGTTTTTTACACTTAAAATTTAATAGGTCTGAATAGAAATTATTAAGTTGTTTTATTTGTTTTGTTAAGTGATTAAACAACTTAAAAATAAAAAATTAAGAAATCAAGAAATCTAATTTAATTCCAAATCACTGAATTGCATTTAATATATTTTCTTCCAAAATTATCCTACCAAAGATAACATGTTTCCAAACAAACATGTCATTCAAATTCAGGTTTCAATCACCGATCAGTTTTCAGACAAAAAAACGAACGACCCCTAGGTCTATCAAAGTTTGTGTTTAATTTAATTCCAATTATATTACAAATTATCGGTTAGGAATAAAAATAATATATTTTTTAGAATAAATGAATTAGAAAACTTATATTTATACTAAATCATTCACGGAAACAAAAATACAAGGAAAGAAAGAGTTTTGCAAAAACATAGATGATGAAAAGGGAAGACAGTTGGATAACTAGTTAATTTTGTGAAATATTTGGGGGTATAAATATTCTGATTGCATTTAATCTTTCGTCTGAAGATTTAACGGTGTTGAATAGGGACTGTTAAATTACAGTTGCACTCACAGTCATAGTCAAGGATAAGCCTTGCAAGTAATTTAAGCTGGGTCCAGTGATATAGTAAAGCAAATAATAGTATTCCACTAACCATAAAAATCCTAGTCCTATTATAATTTCACAAATAATATCTATAAATACATCAATTTTCTCTTTTCTTTTCCATGCAAAACAAACTTGCTCTTCTTCTTCTTCTTCTTCTTCTTAATTCTCATCTCCATATAATCTTCAATTCCTTGCTCATGCATCTTCAATATGGAGCCAAATATGAAGATAATGATGAGCAAGCAAACGCTTTACACAAATACTGTTTCCATCCTATCCAGTGTTATCTTTATTGGAACGCTAGCCTCTGGTATCCTTTTTGTTGCTTACTTGACCTCTTATGTTTTTGGGTTAATTGCTAGTCATGAAACCATTCACCCTCTGGAATTCCATGTGAATTCAGCAACCGTCAATCCCTTATATTTTTCTAATTCTACCTTTACCATCCAAACTGCGGTTTGGAATCTCACTTTCTCCCTAAAAACCTTATATTGCAATATAAGTTCAAGTTTTATTGAGACATTTGACCGTATTGAAGTTTGTAGTTAGAAAAAGATGAATACTAATTTATTTCACTAATTTGATCTAAATTAATTATTTCTCTAATTTGATCTGAATTAATTATAACTAAAAAATTTACATCCACTTTTTTTTTTTTTTTTTTTTTTTGGTAATATAGACCTATTAAAATAAACAAATAAACTCCATGGCAAATTTTATTTAATTCATAAATTTAGCATTTCTTAATTATTTACTCTGTTTTTTAGAACAGTATTTCATAATTATTAATTATAATCTATCCGCTGGTCTTCACATGATTGGATAAGATTGCAACATAAACGAAAACGATGTGATGATTCTTTGTATAAATTAATGTGAAATCGGGAAAAATCAAAATGATAAAATTAATAAGTTAAGCCCCAGGGACATAGCTTTCTTGGTAGATGGACGAGTTTAGGAATTTGAATAATAACTCTCAAGTCAGCAACTCGAATCTAACAAATGACAAAAAACTTCAAAAAAAAATACATAGTCTAAATAGGTGGATAGATAGATATTGTCAAAAAATAATAATAATAAGTTAAGTTAATTATTATTTGTATATGTAAATTAATAAGAAGGCAACAATTAACTATTCCTTCAAAAAAAAATTACTAACATAAATAAAAGACCATAGCACCAAGGACCAATGTTCGAGTCAGGTATATCAAAAAATAAATAAACTACGAAAATCCTAGTTGGCATTTACATTCTCCTAACATACTTCCGGCATTTTGATTGGATAAAAAAATCTTCAAATTTTGACAAGAGCCTTTGATGTGTCTATTGATAAAGAATCTGGTCATTACTCCCCGGATCCTCAAATAGAAATTCACGTCTTGATTTCTGATCAATTCATCTTTAATTGTCTTGACAATTATATTATCAACGGACACATTGATTGTTGTTTTCACCATGGTAGTTCCTAATTCTCCGAGTATAAAAGGTTGGATTTGTAAGCCGGAGAGAATCTTTTCCGTAGTACAGACTAACATCAAACCCCTTGTAAGACAAAGTATTCCTGTTAGGATTTTTGACGGATAAAGTGAGATCCCAAACCGCAGTACTCGGATAGGTAAAGGTAGAATTAGAAAAATACAAGGGATTAACCGTTGCTGAATTCACATGGAATACCGGAGGATGGATGGTTTCATAACTAGCAATTAACCAAAAAACAAAAGAGATCATGTAAGCAACAGAAAGGATATAAAGGATAAGGACTACAGATGCTAAGATATGCATAATCATGCGGACAATACTTGATATCCAAATCGCAACCTTCATGTTTCGATCCATTGGAAAAGGAGGAAGTGAAGTTCTCTCATGGTCCATTGAAGAACAAGTAGTTGAAAGATATACGGAGAAAGAGTAGAAGAATAAAAAGATCAAGTTTGTTTTGCATAGAAAGAATTTTTCTTTTTTTATCTATTTATAGATATTATTTGTTAAATTATACTAGGACTAGGATTTTTATTATTGAAATACTATTGAAATTATACTAGGACTAGGATTTTTATTATTTAAAAAAAAAAAAGTATACAGGTGAAGAACCTATCCATTTGATCTTAATAGATATCGACGTATCAGCAACCATCTAACAATGTCCGATGTCAGATTTTTTGAAAAATTAATAATCTTTCTAATAAATTTGTGGTCCACCTATCAATCTCCTGCTAAATTCAAATACAGATTCACCCAAAACACAAAGATGAAACCGCACTATAAAAAAAAAAAAAAAGTTCTTTAAAGATATTAATGCAAAATGCAACAATAGGAACTAGAGAAAGGATTTCAAAGTAATTCTTCACCTCAAAAAAAAAAACAAGCGAAGAAGGGGAAACACAAACACTTCTCCCTTGACTTCTACTACCATCAGAAAAAATTACACTAAGTTTTACTCATCAGCCTCACCCTAAGACTATTTTTATCTCCTTTCTTTGGGTTCGACGGCACTTTTCGGCCGTGGCTAATCAAAACTGAAAATGATATTTAGAGCTCATCGTGTGACTCGTCCTCCTCCTCTGTCGATCCAGCACCACCTGGGGCTCCACCAGATCTTTGATATACAGCACTGATGATGGGGTTGCAAACAGCTTCAACCTCCTTGAGCTTTTCATCATAGTCCTCTTTCTCGGCACTCTGGTTGTCATCGAGCCATTCCAGGGCTTCCTTTACAGCTGTTTCGACTTTTTCCTTCTCATCGGACTCAAGCTTGTCAGCAAGCTTGTCCTTGTCATTGATCTGATTTTTCATGTTGTATAAATAGGTCTCAAGGCTGTTACGAGCATCAATTCTCTCCTTCACCTTCTTGTCCTCCTCGGCAAACTCTTCCGCCTCACGCACCATCCGCTCGATCTCCTCCTGGCTCAGGCGACCCTTGTCATTTGTAATGGTAATCTTTTCAGACTTTCCAGTGCCCTTATCTTCTGCCTTGACATTCAAGATACCATTTGCATCAACTTCGAATGTGACTTCAATTTGTGGGGTTCCCCTGTATAATCAAATTGCATAATGCTATTAGCTTCCCAGAAAAGAGGGATATGTAAACCCTTGTGAAACTAAACAATGAGTGGTGTAAATGCAAACCTAGGAGCTGCAGGAAGTCCGGTGAGATCGAATTTCCCGAGCAATCTGCAGTCCTTTGTGAGACTCCTTTCTCCTTCAAAGACCTGATGTCAAATAATAAGCAACTTTAATAAGATTTCACCATTTTTACACGTGCAACGGTAAATCAAGTAATGTGTTAATCAGGAAAAGTAAAACCAAAGGAAACACAAAAGACAGACCTGAATGGAGACAGTGGTCTGCTGGTCCTGATAAGTTGTGAATACTTGAGACTTCTTGGTTGGGATGACAGTGTTTCTTGGGATCAACTTGGTCATCACCCCACCGACGGTTTCGATACCAAGAGTAAGAGGAGCCACATCCAAGAGAAGGATATCTGCAATTGGAACATCAAAACGCTAGTCAGTTCACCATTCGGAATCACATTCATATCACGATTATCTGCAAACTGACAGAAAAAGCAAAATTATACCTTTGGTTTCATCACCACCCTCTCCACTCAAGATGCCACCTTGAACAGCAGCACCGAAAGCAACAGCCTCGTCTGGGTTCACACCCTTGTTGGGCTCCTTTCCGTCGAAGTAGTCTTTAAGAAGCTGTTGAACCTTGGGAATTCTAGTGCTGCCACCAACAAGAACAATCTCATCAATCTGGTTCTTTTCTAAACCAGCATCTTCCATGGCCTTCTTCACGGGTCCCATTGTCTTTCTGAAAAGATCATTGTTCAACTCCTCAAACCTAGCTCTTGTCAAAGGCTCGGAGAAGTCTGTTCCATCAAAGAGTGATTCAATCTCCACACGGATCTGGTGCTGGCTACTGAGAGCTCTCTTGGCACGCTCAGCTTCCCTCCTCAGCTTTCCAAGAGCTCTGTTGTCCTTGCTAATGTCCTTTCCATGCTTCTTCTTAATCAATTTAATAAAGTACTCCATAATTCTCTGATCAAAGTCCTCACCTGCAAGAAAATGTACCATGAGCACACTAACCATAACAACACGCAAATAATGACTAAACAGCACACAACACGCAAATAATGACTAAACAGCACACAACATACACATATAAAACCGGAATGAAAAAAAATAGTTCTACGCAGTACTCACCTCCCAAATGTGTGTCTCCATTGGTGGAGAGAACCTCAAAAACACCATTGTCAATTGTCAGGATACTGACATCAAATGTACCACCACCAAGGTCAAAGACAAGAATATTCTTCTCTCCACCTTTCTTGTCCAGACCGTATGCAATGGCAGCGGCTGTTGGTTCGTTAATAATTCTTGCAACATTGAGCCCAGCGATAACACCGGCATCCTTGGTGGCTTGTCTCTGGGCATCATTAAAGTAAGCTGCATAACGAACAATACAATCAAATAATCAGTAAGTTGTTAACGAACATTTCGATTAATGAAAAGTCAAAACAAATATCAAGAAGTTCGTTCGATTAATGAAAAGTCAAAACAAATATCAAGAAACAAGCAAGCTCCACTAACCTGGAACTGTTACAACAGCATCCTTGATTTTCTTGCCAAGGAATGCTTCGGCTGTTTCCTTCATCTTGGTCAGTATCATAGCACTGATCTCTTCAGGACTGAAGACCTTGGTTTCACCATCCTTGATCTTGACTTGAATATATGGTTTGCCATCCTTGTTCACGATCTTGTAAGGAACAAGTTTCATGTCTCTTTGGACCTCTTTGTCCTCGAACCTGTCAAGAAAAAACACTGGTAAGAGAATATTCCTCTAAAACTAATACAAATGCAGATCAACATGTAAAAAGAAAAACTCATTACTTTCTTCCAATAAGCCTCTTGACATCGAAGATCGTCCTCTCGGGATTGACCGCTGCCTGATTCTTCGCAGCCTCACCAATCAGCCTCTCACCGTCGGTGAAACCAACCCAGGATGGGGTGATACGGTTACCTTGGTCATTGGCTATGATCTCCACATGGCCATTTTTGTAAACACCGACACAAGAGTAAGTTGTGCCGAGGTCTATCCCGATCACTGTTCCCAGCTTAGTGGCTTCCTCCTTTGCAATCGAAATTGCAAATAAAGCTCCTGTTACACACCCATTTATACGTTAATGCTAATAGAACATGACAAGACAAGCTTTCGAATGATTTTAAAAATAATTTTCAATCAAAACCTCCGATCGAGTTTGTTCTGAAACCGAAATGATTTTTAATTATGATAATAACACGTAGAATAACATTAATGAAGCTTTGAAAACTTTTACCAATAATAATAAATAAAAAAATTAACTAAATGGAAATGATCGTTTATATACACTACTGGAGTACAATACACAGTTGCTGATAAAAACAACAGTGCTTCCAGATTATCATTCCAGATCAATCTCATGATCAAAGTTAACTACAAACAATAATAATCGAAGCTATAATTTCAAGATCTAACGTAACAAAATCATTGAAAACACAACAGATCTAAGATATCACTGAATCGGCCAAACATTTCCATTTCCGAGCCAAAATTCAATCACGAATACACATAAAACAATCAGATAGAAACCAGATCGACCGCATTTTACGCTCAAACTAACAACAAAACCAGATCTAATTCTTAAAAAAAATATATAAAAAAATTGAAGGCACAGCAATACTCACCGAAGAAGACGATCGCTAAGACGACCTGAGACTTGCGTGCTCTCAATGAGCCAGCCATCGCGCGTACTTAGTTAAAAACAAAACCCTTCCTCTCTCTCTCGCGAAAAATTGGTGAAAGAACTCCTCCTTCTAAGTGTTTTGAAAGGTCTCGACGATTCGAAGTGTTTCTTTTGTTTTAGAAATGCTTTTATTATTATTTTTTGGTTTCCCTGTAATTTTGCGAGTGTTGGACTGGGTTTTTTATAGGCCCTACGAATACATGCCTATTATGGCTCGATGGAAGTGTTCATATGAGAACTCGTCATCGGTCGTGACGTGGACCAATCATATTTCAGAGATGGATGTCTCCAGCCAATGAAATTTGATCTTTTGTTGGGAAGATCTTGGCCATCCGTTTTTTTCTTCTAGACAGTTCTTGTGTGTTCGCTTACCTTTTCTAGCCAATATATTTTGGGCCCAAAAGAAATAATTTGTGTTCGCCGTCTTCAGCCCATATATTAAGCGACGCCGTTTCTTTGTTTGATTGGAGTAATCAAACTCAATATGCAAGTGGATTAAAAAAAAAAAAAAAAAAAAAAAACAAATCAAGTAAAAAAAAAAAGAAAGAAAACTAATTTGTATTTTTGTTATAACAATGAAATCTCTAACAAATATATATATATATAAAATAGTTTCAAAAAAATAAATAAATGGTGTGTGGTTTCACAAATAACAACTCGCACAATATTTAAGAGAATTCATTCAGTCTGACAATGTCTCAAAATCTAGCCAATATCAATGTAAATGGTATATCAAAATAAATAAATAAATAAAAATAATACGAGATTTAAATCGTATAATAAAAACAAGGTGAGATGTACATCCAATCAACTGACGTCATGATTCAAAATCACCCCTTCAAATCAACTAAAATAATCCACCAACAATGTAAACTCAAAACAATTACTCTCTAAAAAATATCCATTTGAAAAAAACTATATATGAAAAAAAAAAAAAGTAAATAAATAATAATAAATAAATAAATTATACTTTTGTGAAGGTAATGTAAAAGTATAGTAGACTGAACCAATACTTATCTATTTGAAGCGAGATTTTAAATGAAGCGAAGTTGATCGTCGCTCGAATGATGAGATCGTGAGAGACTAAAGAGTGGGCAAACAAATGGTTGTGTGCAGAATTTTAAATGAAGCGAAGTCGGCTGCCGCTTGAGTGATAAGATCACGAGAGAATGAAGGGTGGGAAAACAATTGGTTGGGTTAGGGTTTTGCTTTCTCTTTGTGTGTGTACATATATATAAGTAAAAGTGCGAAATTTTAAGTGAAGCGAAGTCGATGGCCGCTCTAGTTATGTTAGTTTTTATAATATTTAAATTAAAAAATTGGTTTTCGGTTTAGTTTCGACTTGGGTCGTTCAACCCGAAACCGAACTGAAAATGTTTGGATCATAATGTTATGAACCAAATCAAACCAACCCAATTACATGATAAATTTGATTCGAACATGCATATTTGGTTTGGATCGAGTAGGTTCGGTTACTTTTTTTAATAACAATGAAATCTCTAACCACAATAAACAAATTGTTTAATATGATTTTTTAAATGACACTTAGTCACTTAGAGGATCACTTGTTATGTGGACACTTTATAATATAACATATTATTAAGAGTAATATTAATACCTTTTAATCCGAAAAATATTATAAAAAAATAAATTTAAATCACTGCATTATTTTGGGAGAAATAGGAGGTTTAAATCACATAATAAATCATTTGAAATGTATCCCCTAATAACAATTTTGAACAAACTACCAATTATAACAAAACAATTTGTGATAGATAATATATTGCACCAAAAAAATCAAATCGCATATCATCTCGAATATATATTACAAACAACAACTTTAAAGAAAGTTTTACCTATAATTTGCATAACGATCAATGAATTTGTCTTACGGTATATGAGTTTATCTTAAGACAAAAAGCATACCATTATAATAAATAGTTGATAATAAAACCTTTAATGACCGGAATTTTACATCAACGGATATGATAATTATAAATCACATATTAAATTTACTAATATATATTTTGAACAACAATAAATCGGATCATAATTGGTAAGTTTCTCTTAAGATATGAGTTTATATAATGCGGAGAAAAGCTTCCAATTATAAAAAAATATTCGATGATAAGACCTTTAATTGGCGAAATCTTGAGCCAAGATCGACAGATTTATATCTCTAAATCGAAATAGAAAAATAAAAATAAAAATAAAAAATCGAGGCCGAGGAGCGAAGACGAAAGTACACAAATTACAGGACCTTGGTACATAAAAAAAACCACACACAAAATGAAATCAACAACTGCAATAATAACTGTGATGATGATAATACTCGCACCCCGTCCGACATAACCAACAATAGAAGAGCGTAGAAATCAAACTCAATCAAGGACTGTAAAATTCCGGGCCCCACATACACTCAGACGAGTGAAAATCACCACGCGCTCACGCTCCAGAGACTTACGCGTGGCGCCACCTGGAACCCAATTAGAAAATCCAGATAGGTTTTTATATTTATTGTTACTATTTTTTTAAAATCCGAAAGTTTTTTCATTTTGATTGACAGTCTCTCTCTCTCTCTATATGCTTTTGTTGTCACTCTGCTAGGGTTTCAGGGTCGCCGCTTCTCCTTTTATTCGTCGCTTGAATCGATCGCTCACTCGTTCGCTCACTGTATTTATCTGAGTCAACTCATCAACTCGGTGTGAGTATTTCTTGATCTGGATTCTCTGTTTTTGCTCTCAGTTATCTGTATTATTTTGTAGATCACAGTTAGGTCGTGTTGATACTTTTTTATTTATTTGTTTATATTATTTTGTTTAGTTTTAAGTTAATTATTTGTTCACTGTTTGGTTGCCGAGAAAGTATTGTGAGATTCGTTTTTCACTGTTAGTTATGATTTTGGGATCACAGTGAGTATGACTTGGAGTTTTGATTGTATTGTTTGATTTAAGTTTCTAATTAAACTTGTTAGATACTCTAAATGCAATCACGATTACCTGTGAAAGTGGTTTACTTTTATGGTTTCGGATGGAGCAAGTGGAATCTGCCCTCAACTGAGTGTAGTAGAACTGTTCATTATCTGGACGAGAAGTAGAAATTGGTTATGTACTGTTTGGTTTCTGAGGAAAATAATGGGAAAAGGGAGGAATTTTATTTAATTTTCGACTGCTTCGGACAGAGAAATGAAATTTAAACTAGAATTGAAGTTTATAGAACTATCTAGTTTTGTTAAGTTGATCTTTTTCGTTATCTCAAAGAAGTGTCTGTTTCTATCTGGAAACAAGTGTAATAGGATGCTATTAGTTCAGGTAGAAAAGAGTCAAAAGACTAAAGTTGAGAGGCTGTTGATTCTATTTGGTTTGGCATTCCAATTTAGGAATTTAATTTAGTATTTGTTTAGTCATGGACTCATGGTTGTTATTGAGATGTTAGCATTTCTTTTGTTTGTAGCGTGTCTCTTTATTTTGGTTGTTTGGTGTTTTTTTTACGAGTCCATACGTAAAGAATAAAGAACAAAACTTGGAGTGTCTGTTTCACCCTGGAAACAAGTGTGATAAGATGCTATTGGTTCCGAAGATAAGACTAAATTTGAGTGTGTTGATGCTTGTATTTGGTTTTTCATTTGATTTTAGGGATTTAGTATTAGTTTAGTCATGCCTATTATCGAGATGCTAGTATTTAGCTATTTCTTTTTTTCTTTTTCGTCTCTCTTTATTTGTGTTGTTTGTTGGTTTTTTTGTATGGGTATGTATGTAATGGTATTTTATATTTATGTGGCTTGTTATGCATGGTTGACTTGTACCTCTGAAAGGGAAATCTGTTGTCTCGTTCTGTTTTTTAAGATGACCGCTTATAACATGTTAATGTGAAAAAGAACTTTTAGTTGTCAGTTTCTTTTACTTTCTAGTTTCTCTTTATATGGCCATTGAGTTTTAGCTATCATTTTAGTAGTATATTATATTTTTTCTTATTTGCTTTATAGTCTACTTATTTCCAAATGAAGTTGATGCGTTAAATTATTACTTACATTAATTGTATGATTAGAACTTGATGCTTTTTCCTTGCGCTTGGTCTGTAATGCACTAATCTTGGTTTTCTTGATCCTACGCTCTTGGGCTATACTTGCATTTGTTCTTTTCCGCATTGTTTGACCCTTTTTTGTGTCCAGTGCCATTTGGTGAGAGTCAATTGTTTCATTGCGAATATAAGGCCAGGGTTTTTTTTGATATTTTGTAGTATATGTTTTCAGTCATATTGATTGTTTTATGCTGTTAATTCCAGATTCAAATGGCTGCTGAAGTCACTCAAATTCTGTTAAATGCACAAGCAGTGGATGGCAATGTGCGCAAGCAAGCAGAAGAAAGCCTAAAACAGTATCAGGAGCAAAATCTGTCTAGCTTTTTGCTTTCTCTTGCCGGGGAATTAGCTAATGATGAGAAGCCTGTTGAGAGTCGTAAATTAGCTGGTTTAATCCTCAAGAATGCGTTGGATGCCAAAGAACAGCATCGGAAGTTTGAGCTTGTACAAAGATGGTTGTCATTGGACTCCGCTGTGAAGGCTCAGATCAAATCATGCATATTGAAGACCCTCACTTCTCATGCTCATGATGCTCGATCAACTGCATCTCAAGTCATTGCGAAGTTAGCAGGTATCGAGTTGCCACATAAGCAGTGGCCTGAACTAATTGGAGCTCTCTTGTCAAATATCCATCAACTCCCAGCTCATACCAAGCAGGCAACTCTTGAAACTCTTGGGTATATCTGTGAAGAAGTGTCCTCAGATGTAGTAGAACAGGATCATGTAAATAGGATACTCACGGCAGTAGTCCAGGGTATGAATGCTTCTGAGAGTAACAATGATGTCAGGCTTGCTGCTACACGGGCATTGTATAATGCTCTTGGTTTTGCTCAGGCAAATTTCTCTAATGACATGGAGCGTGATTACATCATGAGAGTTGTGTGCGAAGCCACTCTCTCCCCAGAAGTGAAGATTCGACAGGCAGCTTTTGAGTGCTTGGTTGCCATATCTTCTACGTACTATGAGAAATTGGCACCTTACATTCAAGATATTTTCAATATAACTGCAAAGGCTGTAAAGGAAGATGAAGAACCAGTCGCTCTTCAAGCCATTGAGTTCTGGAGTTCAATATGTGATGAGGAAATAGATATATTAGAAGAGTATGGAGGTGATTTCACTGGGGATTCTGATATTCCTTGCTTTTACTTTATTAAGCAAGCACTTCCTGTCCTTGTTCCCATGTTATTGGAGACACTACTTAAGCAGGAAGAGGATCAGGATCAGGATGAAGGGGCATGGAATATTGCAATGGCTGGAGGCACATGCTTAGGTTTGGTTGCTCGGACAGTTGGAGATGATATTGTCCCACTTGTTATGCCATTTGTTGAAGAAAATATAACAAAACCAGAGTGGAGGCAAAGGGAGGCAGCCACTTATGCATTTGGTTCCATTCTGGAAGGCCCGTCTCCTGACAAGCTTGTACCTCTTGTTAACATTGCTTTGAATTTCATGCTTACTGCCCTTATGAACGACCCAAATAACCATGTGAAGGACACTACTGCATGGACTCTTGGAAGAATGTTTGAATTTCTACATGGGTCAACTGTGGAGACACCCATAATTAACCAAGCAAATTGTCAACAGATCATCAATGTTCTGCTTCAGAGCATGAAAGATGTTCCTAATGTTGCCGAGAAAGCCTGTGGCGCACTTTACTTCCTGGCCCAAGGTTATGAGGATATGGAACCAACGCCATCCCCACTGACGCCCTTTTTCCAGGAAATTGTTCAGGCTCTTCTCACTGTGTCTCACCGAGAAGATGCTGGAGAATCACGTCTCCGAACTGCAGCTTATGAAACTCTAAATGAAGTTGTAAGATGTTCGACTGACGAGACAGCTCCAATGGTGATGCAACTAGTTCCTCTTATTATGATGGAGCTCCACCAAACTCTTGAGGCACAAAAACTTACATCTGATGAGAGGGAGAAGCAGAATGAAATCCAAGGACTTCTTTGTGGTTGCTTGCAGGTCATTATACAGAAGCTAGGATCATCAGAGCAAATAAGATATGCCTTCATGCAGTATGCAGACCAGATGATGGGCCTTTTCTTAAGAGTGTTTGCTATTCGAAGTGCCACAGCCCATGAAGAGGCTATGCTTGCCATTGGAGCTCTTGCCTATGCAACAGGTCCAGATTTTGTAAAATACATGTCAGAGTTTTACAAGTATTTGGAAATGGGTCTCCAGAACTTCGAGGATTACCAGGTTTGTGCCATCACAGTAGGTGTGGTGGGGGATATATGCAGGGCTTTGGAGGCAAAGATATTGCCTTACTGTGATGGAATTATGACCCAACTCCTCAAGGATTTGTCAAGCAATCAGTTGCACAGATCTGTAAAGCCACCTATCTTTTCATGCTTTGGAGACATTGCTTTGGCAATTGGGGAACACTTTGAGAAGTATTTGATGTATGCGATGCCCATGCTTCAGAGTGCAGCCGAGCTTTCAGTTCACACATCAGGCGTCGATGATGATATGACAGAGTACACCAATTCATTGCGAAATGGAATCTTGGAAGCATACTCTGGGATCTTTCAAGGTTTTAAGGGATCCCCCAAGACCCAGCTGTTGATGCCCTATGCGCCTCATGTTCTTCAGTTCTTAGATAGTTTGTACATGGAGAAAGACATGTAAGTTCCGCTAAAATTCTGGGCATTATATTTTCTGTTTTCTTTTATATCTAGCTTTTGAATTCGTACTGACTTTCGTTTTTGTTTTCATTAGGGACGAAATGGTGAGTAAGACAGCAATTGGGGTTCTTGGAGATCTAGCAGATACACTGGGTAGTAATGCAGGTCCTTTGATTCAGCAATCTGTGTCAAGCAAAGACTTTCTAAATGAATGTTTATCGTCGGATGATCATATGATTAAGGAATCTGCTGAATGGGCCAAGTTGGCCATCACAAAAGCAATTTCTTTTTGAGGCCAGTGCTGCTCCTATGTTCTAGTATTTGCATGCATTTGGGTGTGTCGAGTTGGGTCTTGGATTTTGCATACCCCGAGTCAGGTCATCATCACCATTTTTGGGCACAGATGTTTGGGTTGTTTGGCTGGTCAGTAGTAGTTCACACATCGGCAGGATGGGAGTCGTATATCCTTAAATTTTTTCATTTTATTCGTTACCTTTTGTCATGGAGGAAGTTGGCGGTGATGACTCAAATATTTATCTGCTATCTTGGCAGAAATAGATGGACTTTTACATACAGAAGAAACGGAACAAGTGTTAGTGTGGGAGGATTCAGATAGGATAGACCCCAATCACACCCTGCCCGTGTCATCTCCGGTGGGTCAGTCGGTCGGTCGCCCAGTAGCAGTTTATGAAGTAAATGGTGCTGAAATTCAGGTTTTTTTTTGAAGTTGGGGCACTTTTAGCAGCAGTGGTGAAACCACATTTTCCGCCCACCTTCGTGTTCTTTCCTTTCTTTCTTCACCAAAACTTGGGAGTCTACAAAGTATTGCATTGCATTGCATTGTTTCATGTCAATTGTCATAGAGTTTGGTCTCATTGCCATATGTACTCAGTCTGTATACTTGCTCGTTATGTGGGATTGATTAGAAGAAACTACATAATATTAGGGCATACAAAAAATCATGCATTGTCTGTCATATTTCATCATTATCAAATTTAACATAGCTGTTCATTCAGTCTCTCTCATGTTTCTTGCAGCTCTTGATAAGATTATTTTGGGTTGCTTAGCATTGCAAATATAGCTTTAATTCATCTTCTTTAGTCTACAAGAAGAATTTCTAAGATTTTACCAAAATAAAATACATAAAAAACTCCTTGTCGTGAATTTTGATTTTGGTTAAACTTTAGGGGGTTTCGGAGACTTCATGTATCGGTGAATCGCAATCTGTTTATCTGGTTTGTGCGTCCCGAGGGATGTTTTAGTTTAACTTTTTGTTAAAATTAATTGGTTAATCAACTTTTGAGAACTCGGAGGTAGATGTAAAGGATGAGACACATTCGGCAGTGGAAAATCACCCTAGAAGCCAAGTATTTTTGATTGATTGATCGTTTTGATAGGTTCTTTGTTAAAATGACACTTGCCGTTTTAAACATAATCATGATCATTTGCTACGTCAGACTTAAGTAAACGGTTAATTTTATTTGGGCCGTCCATATCAATCAACCCATCAGACAACACATTTTAAGAGCATCCAATCATATCAGTACACGTTGGCAACCCATACGATGTCGAATCAGTCTTGCTTCACTTTAATCCATTTCCCTAACATAAAAAAAATGTGATTGCAGTGTCTCCTGTACCTGTGGAGTACATACACCCTCTTCCTACTGTGCACACTTTCATTTCGTTAACGAACTCTCTCAGTCTCTGAAAAAGAAAGAAAGACATTGAATTCGAAAACCTAACCCTAAAAATCGAAAGAGGAAATCTTTCCAAGAAATGGCAATCGCGACCTTCTCCACTTACTCCTTCTGCTGTACTCGCACTGAGCCGGCTCGCCTCACTCGTTTCCCCTCAACTCACTACTCTCCTAACTCTCAAAGACTCCAGAGGGGAGTCAGCATCACCACCCGACTCAACTCGTCGAACTCGGTCTCTCCGGCCGATAGCAACAACAACAACAACAACCGCAAGTACGAGCTCCACGACGGCACTTCAATGCAGAGCCGGCGGAGCGGGTCCCCGGTGTTCGTGAAGCTCCCGGAGGACTCCACGTGGGTGGGAGGCAAAGTGAGGCGACGGAAGGCGATGGCGCAGTCTTTCAAGGCTCTGGCGGCGGCGGGCGTGGAAGGGGTGGTGGTGGAGGTTTGGTGGGGGATGGTGGAAAGAGAGAGTCCAGGCGTGTATGATTGGAGAGGCTATGTGGACTTGATAGCTTTGGCCAGCAGTTGCGGTTTGAAGGTTCGAGCTTCGTTGGCTTTTCATCAGTGTGGTACTGACTCTGGGGACCCCAACTGGTAAGAATGCGTTCTTTCTTTTCTTTTCTTTTCCTTGTCGTTTTTGGTTCCTATTTATGGTCAATGAGATTGATATTGTTCTTTATACAAGACTTGTGTTCGATGATAGTATGATACTAGTAAACATATACTACATCAAACATAGACAAGTGGACGGTCATGTGTAATTGGAAATCATTTTTCATTGCAAGTTCTATGTGATTGGTACTTCTGAGGAGATGCCTGTAATGCTTAGATGCTTTTTATTGCTTTTAAAGAATGCATAGATTTCGGTAATTCTCTTGTGATCTTGACATCTTGTGCAAGTTGACATTCGTGGTTTCTTGATTCTCTTGTACATAATGTGATTTGGGAAGTGGAATTATGAGTATTGGACCTTCTACAAGATGTAAATGTTCTGCAAATCTAATTATATTAGTTGATCATGGTTCATATCAGCGTTTCGAATTGTTTGTGTTATGTATGTTAAGTTTCGTGGCATAAGTGATCTGAATTGACAGGATCGAGTTACGATTTGGCATGCACATTTTACATAGTGACATTCAGTTATTTGTTGGAGTTCACTTGTTGAATTGTGTAACATATATTGAGCATAGTTGTGGTCAGAGATATAAAGGACTACTAGGGCAATTGTTTGTTCGTTTTCTGAAGAGGCGCTTGCTACTGACATGGCTAGGACCTGATAGTTATTAGTAAGTACTCTAGCTACGAAGGTGACTCTGTTTCTGATAGATATCGGATCTTATCACTGGATCTAATTTGGTTTTCACAGTATTGCTGTGGGTTCCTGAAGTGTTATGATACAAGTTGGAAGTTATTGTGGCTCAACTTAAGCTTTTGGGTTTTATATATGGTATCTTGCCATGTTCTTTATTGATTTTTCCGAATGACAAAATTTAGGTCATGTGATTGACTTTTAGCCAATACTAGGTGCCATGGTTATAATTTCCAGCCAGTCTTACTGTGCTTATTAATGCAGTTTCTTATCTCTAAGCTTATTTTCTGAAATTTGAGTTCTTTTGGTCCATGTTATATATATATATATATTAAGTTCTTACCCTAAAAGGTTATATATGTTAAGTACTCATATATCTTCTTACATGTTCTGCTGATGTGCCAGTGGCTCTGAAACTTCTTCTTTTGTTTGTTGAAGGATTCCTCTTCCACTATGGGTGCTTGAAGAGATTGATAAAGATCCAGATATAGCATATTCTGATCGATTTGGAAGAAGAAATATGGAATATATATCCTTGGGATGTGATATTCTTCCTGTCCTGCGGGGGCGATCGCCAATTCAAGCATATACAGATTTTATGAGGAACTTCAGAGACACCTTTAGACCTTTTCTTGGTGTTATTATTACTGTGAGACAATACTGTTTTTGTTTCGTTTATTATTTTTGCTGGTCATTGCAGCAGAACAGCAGTATAGATTGGGTTTTCATATTATAATTGTACACTTTACAGGGTGTCCAAGTCGGCATGGGTCCTGCTGGTGAACTAAGATATCCTTTGTGCCCTTCCCAGAAGCTATCATGGGCTTGGCGCTCACGTGAACTTGGAGAATTTCAGTGCTATGATAAGGTAGGTAGGTTGAGAGGTTGAGCATTATTTACGAACATACCTTGTTGTCACTGATCATTTTACTCCTTTTAATGTTTGTTTTTTTTCTTCTGTATCTGTATGTCTTGCTTTTATCACCATTATGTTCTGTTTTGATTTGATTTCTGCTTCATTGGTTGTGACAGTATATGCTTGCTTCTTTGAATGCTTGTGCTCGAAAATTTGGGATGCGTGAATGGGGAAATGGGGGTCCTATTGGTGCTGGCAATCTGATGCAAGATCCTGAACATACTGAATTTTTCAGAAGTGATGATGGTTCTTGGAATACAGCATACGGTAGTTTTTTCCTGCAATGGTACTCGGGGATGTTGCTTCTACATGGGGAAAGAATATGTAGGGAAACTGAGACGATTTTCCGAGGTACTAGGGTCAATACATCAGCAAAAGTTGGTGGAATCCACTGGCATTATGGCACACAATCTCATCCTTCTGAGTTAACAGCTGGCTATTACAATACTTCAACCAGAGATGGGTACCTACCAATTGCTCGGATGTTTGGTAGGTATGGTTTTACTATTTGCTGCTCGTGTTTTGACATGCGAGATGTGGATGAGAAACCATTGAATCCACTGAGTAGTCCAGAGGGTTTTCTTAGACAGCTCTTATTGGCTGCAAGGGTTTGCGATATACCTCTTGAAGGTGAAAATTCTGCAACCAGTTTAGACGATACATCATTTCAACAGGTGCTAAAAATGTCGAAGTTTTATTCAGACGGTCTTGATAAGCCTTCTTTCTCGTTCAACTTTGTGAGGATGGAGAAAAATATGTTTGAATATCATAACTGGGTTCGTTTCACCCGTTTTGTGAGGCAGATGTCTGATGGCAATATTTTTCGTTCCAAGTTAGATTTTAGAGGTGGGATACGGCTATCTTCCACATTCGATGCTTCAAGAGTTGTTGGCATGGCCTTTGCGTATTGTTAATGAAGGAATATACATTCAGAGAGACCATCTGGCCGCTCCCCCAATCATTTGCTGTGTATATCGGTATACATAATTCGAGATGATCTGAAATCTATTGTTGTGAAATGTGCATCATTTTTCACATATATATTTTTTTCAACGTTCTTGAGTTTCTTCGATGACAATTATTTTTCAGTGTATAACTGGATTCATCGCCTTCCTGTTATTTTTGCTAATGGTTGGCTCATCTTGTAGGATGTTATATGTCTCCTCCTTGAACTGGTAAATAGTTAAGATCCTTGTTACATTTTCAGTAGATAAATCATAAATGAATTGTGGGTGAAAGTGAAACCATCTCATAATTTTCCATTGCTTCTTTTTATTTTATTATTATGTTTTTAGTTGATTATATAATCATACTTTTCCAGCTAAGTCCCCTCCAAATAACAACAGACAGTATAGAATAAAAAGCAAACACCACTTTGCTCCCTTAAAAAATGGCAAAGTTCATTATGGGGTGGCCTACCCCAATGTACTGGCAAATATATTCTGTAGACCAGCTAAATTTGTCAATCATAATATCTTTTCCTACACATTTGCCGTTTGGGGAGGAAAACATGACCCGAATCCACGATTTCATGGTGTAGATACGAGTGGCATACCACTGAACCAATCCCATCTCGTCTATGTGTTGCACTTTTCACCGTTTGCTTCTTCTTTCTCTGTTAACAAGGAGTCAAGGACCACACCACACCCAGTAATGGTCTGTGGCTCCCAACTCAATCAATACTGTTTTGAACTTTTGACACCCATTAATATTGGTACCTTATCTTGGTCAGTCAAGTCAGTATATTTAATGCAGACATACATGATACAATGATAAATTGTTTTCCTAAGCATATCTAACAACATTTGTGATATTAATACTTCGGAATAGTTCGTAAAAGTATATCTCTACCGTCCTTCTTTGATCGGAACGTTTCGACTTTAATTCCATCTGATTTTTTTTCTTCGGATCAATAGTTCATAAAAGTATATATCTACAATTTTCTTTATTTCTCTTCATTTACTAGATCACTCAAGATAATAAATTAAACCAATTTTGGATAAATTAGTAATCTTGATCATCTGATAATTTACCTTATCTAAAGATAAGGCCACACTTGATTGTCATCTTCTGATCTAAATAATAACATCACTGAAAGAAAACTCATCACCACACAAAATGGCTTGAAAACAAAGTATTACTTGCCAATTATTAATTTATAATTTAATTATCACAACAAATTATATACGTACGTACCCTTTTAAATCCTAATCATTTTTGTCTCTCTTTCACTTCATGAATTTAATTCAATAAAAGATAGACAATCTGTTAGAAGCTATAGATTGGAAGTTTATTATAACTATATATTAAGATAACATTACATGTTGTGACTTTTGACTACAATTTGAATGAAATTGTATGTGAGTTTGGCTGTCAGCACTCATTAAGCTTATTAAAGAATGGTGACGATCAAAAGTTGGGGAAGGTTGGGTGGTCAACTTTAAGCTGGTGCTGTGAGTACTTATTGTGATATGACTGCCACCATATCCAAATTATAAAATCATTATTTGATTGGCGGCCGATTACAAGGTCCAAACATTGACACATTGTATATATTATTTTACTGTTGTTTATAAATTGCAACAAGTGTGGGGAGACCTTTTCCGATATTGAGAGCCGACTCTTCTGATTATAGAAATAGTCATATTGGCCGCACTGTAGTGTTGTTTGATCTCGGTAGGTTTGTAACAGAAGTATTTTTAAAAAATAAAATAAGTGGAACATATATATATATATGCATGAAAGAGGCCTTTTCGGTTTTTCCAATACAAGATGGGGCATTGTTTATTTATTACCATACAATATGACATCAAAAAGCTAGAATGAGACTCAAACGTTTGAGAAATTTTATCATGACAACAATTCACATCCAAAAGGAGCTTATTTGGTGGGGTTGGTGTGATTAATTATCCATCTTGATTTCAATTCTTAGAAATTTAATTTTCACTAAATATCAATTCATACGCTCCTAATTCTTAGAAATTTAATATAATATTATCCGATACAATACAATGATGCATGAGAATTCAAAAAATCATCCCAAATCTTAGGTGTTGGTCATTACACTCTATTAATTTTGAAATATGTATAATTTCTTACTTAATTAGTAGTTGGGTTGGGTTGGGTTGTTTGAATTCATCTGTTGACAAAACATCACCAAATCATCATTTAGTCCACCTACTATTTAATTAAGAGATTAATTAATTCTATATTAATCATAATACATGCTGAAATTATACATGGGATCTCTTCTTAGTGTTGTCTAATTTCCAAGTTGTCCACCAAGAAAGTTTAATACAAATTAGCTGGGTACATGCATGATAGTTAGTGTAGTCTATTTAATTACATAGGATCTCATTAGACATTAGTGTTGTCTATTTCCATGTTCTTGTCATCTTGACTTATTAAGTTTTGAAAATAGTGTTTTGAACATTGAAGATAATAAAATGAAGCCAAAATTGAGTAGTGGGCATATACCAAATTACTAATTAATAAATTTAAATTGCGAATAAAGTTAAGATTACATTTAACAATATGCGTTATTTATTTATTTATTTATTATTTTTTTGAGAAGAGAAACTTTATTAAAGAAACCAGACAAAAACACTAGCCTTGGATGATTATCCTGAACAAACCTCTCCATAGACGGAGGGCAGGATTCCATACAAAAACAATCATCCTCAACAGTCAGCCCGATTTTAGCAAGTTGATAACAATAAATTATATACATCAAATAAAATCAATTTTGAGAGAGAGTATCTTAAACCAACAGGGTCGTAGCTCAGCTGGTAAATGGACGAGTTTAGGATTTAGGTAAATAACTTGAATCCTGCCAATAACGAAAACTTTTAAAAAAATACATGATCCCAGATTAATAAATATTGTCAAAAAAAAAAAAAAAAAAAAAAATTCATGAGATATATTATTTGTTTTGACCTATTGAAACTCATGATTTTAACCTTAAAAGAGTTTTCATGAATTAAGACTAGCATTGGTTAAATTTTAATATTATGAACTAGTGCTTACTTCGTCAATCGATATAAATTTGGTTTAATTTGTAGATTTTGACCTCATGCATGATCTCCAAAATCCAAATTGAAGTGACAGAAAAGGTTTATAGTGCAAGCTGTTGACTTTGTTGATGGATATTTGCATTTTCGTATATTGTTTGGTACTATTTTGCCAAGATAGTGAGTGCAGAATGCAATATGAATACTACTTTTCTGGTTCTCCTCTCTCTTCCATTCATTATAAATCCTCCACTTCTTATTCTACTTTTAACACACACAATGATGAATCCCAAAACTAAGTTTTTAGTCTTCTTTCTTCTAATAATATTACTCATCAACATAGCTCCATCTACAGGTAAGAGAATTTCTGTCAAATTTGCATGCATGCGTATATATAGGGTTCATGTTTTGAATTTTCAACCATCAGATAGATTTAATCGATTAAATTATGACGATGATGATATATAACTCTTAATATAATAACGTTAACATTATAAATATATATATTCTAATTCCTTTTCATGTAGGCAGCAGAGCCAAAGTCCTTGTCGATAGCGAGAATCCAGCTTATTACCCATCAAGTGATGAGGTAATTTAAATGCATGCATACGTGTGAGCTGTGAAATATTCATGATTAATTTATATATCATACATGTTAGATTGAATGAACGTTATTTACCACTAAACCATGTTGTAGATAATCAATAAACTTTTTTATTCTTACACATATATGATAAGAATTTTTTTGATCTGTCAGGAATACGTTGAATTGAACCTTAGAAAGCTTATAGAGATCAAAGCCATTGTAGAGGACTATGACAAACCAGAGCCCAATCCTAAACACCAGCCTAAAGGTGGCTGAGGCGGCAGCAATGGAGGGGCGGCGGCGGCAATCCCTGAAGGGGAGGCTGAAGTATTTGTGCATATATATATGCCAACTTATATAATTAAATCCATGCATGTGAAATCAAGTACTTGTATTTGATTTATCAAAATAAAGAAAACTTGTGTTTTGAGTTTCTGCTTTGTTTAGTATTTAAAGAATAAATAATAATAATAATAATAATAATAATAAAGCATGTGAGATTTGATAAAATCGAAACCTATCGAAATATAATATTATGTGTGTATATATGCTGTCTGAATATATACTGTTGGCGGGTATTACTTTGCATGATATAAATGAAAAATTAATTTCCATAAAAAAATAAATAAATAAATAAATGAAAAATTAAAGAAATTATTATGATTATTATTATTTTTTTATACGAAAACAGATTACAAATTGCCATCAAAACGCAGTAGGGTATTTGTCAAAACGACGAGTTCTTGGCGGTTAATTACAAACGAAAAAACCTACCGAAAAAGGCAGTTACTATTACCGTTATTTTCACTTTTGATGAGCAGCAACCAAAAAGTTACTAAAGTCCACATGAAATTACCATTTTACCCCTGATGTGCCTGCAAGTTGAGAATGGTAAACTGTTGTAATCTTTCAATCACTCACTCAACTCTCTCGTCTCTCTCTGTAATAACACAAACACCCTCTCTCTGTCTCTCGCTTTTAAATCACTAAAAAGAACTTTTGCTCTCACTCGGATCCAAAGAAACCAAACCCGAAACCAATAACCCATCCATCATGCCTGGTTTAGTTTCCGTCAAAACTCCGCCGGATGCACCATCTCCCCGGATCGTGGTCCCCGAGATCCGACCCGAACGGCCCTCCACTCCGGTTCCCAATTCCAATTCCAGGCAGAAACCTCCCTCTCCGTCCCCTTCGCGGTCCAAGCCGAGTCCGACCGGGACCCAATCCCGGTCCGGGAACAAGAAGCCGCCGCCGGAATCCAACGACGCGTCACTAGACAACCCGGATCTCGGTCCGTTCCTCTTAAAACTCGCGCGTGATACGATCGCGTCGGGGGAGGGACCCACCAAGGCTCTGGATTACGCTGTCCGGGCGTCGAAGTCGTTCGAGAGGTGCGCCACCGCCGCCGAGGGAGGGGAAGAGGCCGAGCCGAGCTTGGACTACGCCATGAGCCTGCACGTGCTGGCGGCGATCTACTGCAGTCTCGGGAGGTTCGACGAGGCCGTGCCGGTTCTGGAGCGCGCGATTTCGGTGCCGGACGTCTCGCGCGGTGCCGATCACGCTCTCGCGAAGTTCTCGGGGTACATGCAGTTGGGTGACACGTATTCTATGCTGGGCCAGGTGGATCGGTCGATCGGGTGTTACGAGGAAGGCTTGAAGATCCAGATCGAAGCCTTGGGTGACACTGATCCAAGAGTTGGAGAGACTTGCAGGTTTTTTCTTTTCTATTCTCTTCTGTTTTTGTTGTTGTTTGATTCATGTAACTAAAATTTTGTAACCCGATCAAAATGTGACAGTTGTTTGATATAGTATAAAATTAACCAAGTTTTAAAGTGAAAATTTTGTATCATTTTAACAACGATTCATGGAACTGGTTATAGATATTGAAACATGAAAATTGGATTCTTGCTTGTTTGAGGAAAATAAGGGACCACTGTTGAATTCTTGAATTGTTTTAGGATTGTTTCAAATTGTAGTGAAATAATGTCTATAAATGGTTAGGTGGAACATTTTTCGGTTGTTCGGATCTCGTAAACAATGATGGATTAGGGTTTGTTTTGTTAAGAATTTTCACCGTTTCAAGTGTTGTTGTAGAAATAGAAATTTTGGTAGAACTTAGTAGCAATTTAATGGCCTAATGCTATAGTGTATAAGTTGCAAAATCAATCAAAGATTCGAAATTAGTGAAAGCTAGTGTTGCGACTTGCTGCTGCATTTGAAAAATGTTGAGGGATTGACCTGGCTTCATATTGAAAATAATAAGGTGGATGTGGAGAAATTTAGAATCCATTTGGAAAGTTTGTTTGAGAAAATATAGAATCATTTTCTTCTCTCATTATTGCTTTCATAGAATGGATATTGGAGTTGTTAGCTACCGATGAAAAAATGAACTACTTCCAATGTGGGTCGTAAGATAGTATGAAATAAAGTTGCCACTACAGTATTTGTTACAGATATGATGTATAATTGGTATTAAAAATGTGTGTCATATAAATGATTCTATGTGTTATATACTTTACCCGGTTTTGATAAAAAAAAATGATCTTTCCTTAATTGAGCTAGTAAGTTGTCTTTCCGAGAAAGTCTTGACATCTTAAGTTGGGTTGATCTTTTTTCTTTCTTGGTTTGTCTTCAAATTTTTTGTTTGGTAAAATATCGATCATATTTTTCACTTGGTTGATCCTTACATCACAACTAGCATATTTGTTTCCATCATTTCAAATGTTTTGTTAGTTATCGTAATTTGGATGAAATTTGTGTAACTTTGAAAAAACGGTAGGTACTTAGCTGAGGCTCAAGTTCAAGCAATGCAGTTTGATAAAGCTGAAGAATTGTCCAAGAAAACACTTGAAATTCATCGTGCACACAGTGAGCCAGCATCTCTTGAAGAGGCGGCTGACCGCCGGCTGATGGCTCTTATATATGAGGCAAAGGGAGATTATGAAGCATCTCTTGAGCACCTTGTCCTTGCCAGTATGGCCATGATTGCAAATGGACAAGATACAGAGGTTGCTGCTATTGATGTCAGCATTGGCAACATTTACATGTCTCTATGCCGTTTTGATGAGGCTGTCTTCTCATACCAAAAGGCACTCACTGTTTTTAAATCGTCAAAGGGTGACAATCACCCTTCGGTTGCCTCTGTCTTTGTACGCCTTGCTGACCTATACCACAAGACTGGAAAGCTCCGCGAGTCAAAGTCCTATTGTGAAAATGCTCTGCGGATATATGCAAAACCTGTGCCTGGAACCACAGCTGAAGAGATTGCTGGTGGATTGACTGAAATCTCAGCCATTTATGAGTCTGTGGATGAGCCAGAGGAGGCACTGAAGCTCTTGCAAAAGGCAATGAAATTGTTGGAGGATAAACCTGGACAGCAGAGCACAATTGCTGGAATTGAATCACGGATGGGAGTTATGTTTTATATGGTTGGAAGGCATGAGGAAGCGAGAAACTGTTTTGAGAGTTCAATAGCAAAACTTAGAGCAAGTGGGGAGAGGAAGTCTGCTTTCTTTGGAGTTGTGTTGAACCAGATGGGATTGGCTTGTGTACAGTTGTTCAAGATAGATGAGGCTGCCGAATATTTTGAGGAAGCAAGAGCAATACTGGAACAGGAGTGTGGACAATGTCATCAAGATACTCTTGGAGTATATAGTAATCTTGCCGCAACATATGATGCTATGGGAAGGTAATTTATCAATTTGAACTATTCTGCCTGCTTTTGTACTGAAGCTGCTAGCTGGTGGTTGGTTTGTCTGGATTACCAATATCAAAATTATAATTTGACTTTGCCCTGGCTTGTACATTTGTAATTAATTTAATAGCATTGTGGTGAGGATTGTTTTTCATATCTTATTATGCCACCAAAAGTGGCAGAGCTGGATTTACAGATATTCAGCAACAGAATATTCATTCTGTGCTGAGAAGTCATCACATTTTCATGGTGGACTTGTGGAGGAACTGACTTTATGTCTTCCTCTGCTACCTCAATTATTTATATTATGAGTGATAGAACAGTATGTATATGTAAGTTAATTGAGTTGTATCAAGATGAATTGTGTATGATTTGTCCTTCTATTGTTGTTTCCTGTGCAGTCATCAATATTAATTCTAAAAAGATGTCAAAAATATCGAAAGTTCAAGTTTGTTTTGGGATGGATTTTTAGCTTTATGATATGTATGTTTGAGCTTAATACTGTTGTTTACACACTATCTTAATATTTTAAGCTTTTGGGTTTTTAGCGGTTACTTAACATAGATCAAAGCTAGTTTTACCAAGAATGCATGAGTTCGAGTCCCCCGTGTGACTTTATTTGCCTTTCTTTATGAGTTTGTTTTGCAATTGAATGGATATTTGTGCTTGGGTTTGATTCAATAACAAACTTCTTGTTCTTGTGCTTGAGAGCGTGTGTTAGAGTTTAATACTATCGTTTAGGCTTTTGCCTACTAGTTTAGTACTATTGGTTTCTTAATGATGTCATTTAACACTGGTTTCTCATGGGACACGAATTCTTTTTTAGCTTCATTCTTTTCACTTTGTACTTCTGAAGTGGAGGGGGATATAAAGAGAATACATCTAGTTAGGGTGTTTGAATTATTGATCTGTTTGTCATTCAATTCAAGTAACCATTTGAGGTTAGAATTTATATTCATTTCCGATGCTGAACCTTCTTCTGGATGTAATTTCTGCAGAGTAGAAGATGCCATTGAGATCTTGGAGCACGTTCTTAAATTGAGAGAAGAGAAGCTTGGAATCGCCAACCCTGATTTTGAGGACGAAAAGAACCGGCTATCTGAGCTCTTGAAAGAAGCTGGCAGGTCGCGTAATAGAAAGGCGAAATCACTGGAAAATCTCATCGATCCCAACTCAAGGAGGACGAAGAAAGAGGGGACAAAGAGATGGCCAGGCTTGGGTTTTAGAATTTGAAAAATAAAATTAAAAAAATACAATGATTTATTTACCCATATCAATTCACATTTCACCCGTGCACATTCTGTAGCATAGAGAATCATGTATAGTGTCAAAAGTTGTAATCTGGTGATGTTTCTTTCGGGCTTTTCGGGATTTTCAGTCCCCTTTTGTTTTTTTTTTTTGGGCTTCTTCTTGTTGTTTATTGTTTTAATCGAATGCATGTTGTTGTTGTTGTACCCTTGAATTTGTTGGCTTCAGAAGAAGAACATTGATCTGAATGAATAAATTTGAAAAGAGTATGTTTTTATGTCTGTGTTTGCAATGCTCTCGTCTTTGTCCATAGTACCCCATGTGACAGCCATTTTGTCTTTGTCCATAGTAGCATCATATACATCGGAAATGATACTACTTGAGAGTCATTTGCTCAAGTCTCAAGTTTGTCCATCTATCGGCTGAGATACGTGACCTACACCCCTGGGGATATTTTAAAAGATATAGTTGACAATACAAATGCAATAACAATAATTAATGGGGAAATAATAATAATAATATTTTACCAAAAATTCTTGAGGCATCAATTGAATTAATGGTTTTAATCTTCTTCCAAATCATCTAGAAAGATTTTCTCTTTTAAGAGCATCTCCAATGCTATTATGCATTTGGAGAAAATGGAGTGCCACATAGGATAGATATTAAAAAAGTTAGAAAACTCTCTCCAATGCTATTATCTAAGTTGAATATGGAGATGATGTGGCTAAAAAAAAGTTAGAGAATATGGAGTTGGGTTTCTAATTCTAGAAACTCTCCTAGAAATGCTGACTAGGATTTCTAACTTTTTCCACCAATAAGATTAAAGTTTTCAACTCTTTCTACCAATAAGATAAAACCTCATTTAATTGTAAAATAAAGGAGGAGAGAGAGTGTAATAATTGTTTTATTATGATTGGACAAAATGGATGCATATTTGACTTTAGATAATTGTATTGGAGATGTGAATATGCATTTCTCTAAAAAAATTTCAAAAGTGGACCCATAATAAATAGAAATGCTGATATGGCACTATTTAGAAACTCAAAAATGCATATTTGCATTGGAGATGCTCTAATCTATCTGTATCATCTTTATAAGTTCATGAATCTCAATAAAACCAAAAAAATTTAAAAATAAAAAGAAGAATAATAGTAGAGCTAGGTGTCAAGCTACAAAATGGTAGCTCTCATTAATGGATTAAACAGTTAAAGCTCTTTGTGCCCATAAAATATTCCCAATTAGATAAAAAAAAAAAAAGAAGAAGAAGAAAACAAAATCAAGAAGAAGAAGAAGACAAAAAAGAGACTGTATAGGGGTACCATTTCCAAATTTAGAAACTCAGTGGCCTAAAAAGGTATTTATATTCTTTCTTTTTTTAATATATATTTCAGTTTTCGTGTATAATTTTAGGCCTTGAAAAGTGATGAGAATTGAAGATCTCTCTATCAGAATTTGATTCAGTAGAAGAGCATGAGAAGTGAGAAGAAGAATATGTTCATTGCACCGAAATTAAGATGGAAGGAAGATCCACCATTGATATATTGAGAGAGCTTGCATGTTTGAGCCTAATTTTATCCGACAGAGACTGAAACCTATCTCACCACTAGTTTGTGTCTTTGCTTTATTGTAAGAACACCATTCGTTTGCATGATCAATCCCACTAGGGTTTTGGAGATATGACCTATATATGGCGTAATCATTTATAACCAAACCAGGGTTAGGGTTATTGTTAAATATAGATAATGAGATTTTAGGAGTAATCCAATTATTATTTAATCCAATTTTAAATTTACAAAGTAACGATATTATTAAATGAATTTCATTAAATTTCTTAGAACATTGCATTAGTATATTTAGAATGAATCAAACTAATATAAGAATATTGTATAATTTAAGTAGTGTTCCCATTTGTGTTTCACGTCCCTCTTATAATTTAATTTGATTTTTTTTAAATAAAATAAAATTTTGTAAAGTTTTTATTTAGAATATACATTTTACGGGGACGTCTCAATATGTCTTCCTAACTAGCTAGGTAATGTCAATGTTCAGTAAAAATAAATAAATTGGATTGCTCCTAAAATTTCATTATCTATATTTAACAGTAACCCTAAAATTTCAAAACAAAATAAAAAATATTTTTTTAAGTAACAAAATAAATTATTTAAAGCCATGATATTCACTCAAACATATCTAAATGTTGATATTGATAAATAGATTGAACCAAGTTTGAAAAATGAGGAGAAATAATTGTTATTATAGAAAGAAGAAAAAGGAAAGAAAGATTATATGTTTTACTCTGATTAGGAATTAAAAGTAATTATTTAATTAATTTAATTATTTTTTATTAATTTTTTTTTTTTAAGGGGCTAGGGTGGGCTTAAGCCCCCACACAGGTCCGTCCTTGAACCGAACATTTGTTTTTCCGAATAATCTGAACTTTTAAAGATCTTGTCAAGAATAAGTATTTTGTTATTCTTCTAACAATCAATCGTATTCATTTGGTTCGACCTTATTAAAATTAATGGTGAGATAATCGGTAGCCTATAGGTGATAAGATTTGATCAATCTCTTAGAAGTTAGATCTATTCTATTGTTATTTCAAAAACTATAGAAAATATAGGAACATGTAACATGCTGTTGAAATAGGAGGTTTTTAATTATATACTTAAAACATAATTAAGAAAAGATTAGGGAAGATTAAGAAATCAAAAAACTTTTTGACTTTTTGGAAATATATATATAGCAGATCATCAAAGGAGTTCATTCATGTTCATGCATGCTGGAATTAAAAAATCAAAGTACAAATCTCCCAATCATATCAAACACTTCTTTAAAGTTTCTAATCGAATAAAGGAGTTGACAGTTATGGTGCTCTTTCAATCTGTTTTTTTTTAATAGAAAATCAGAATTTGAATAAACATTACTGTGTTTAGAACTATTGATATAATTATTTGAACTGAAATTATACTTCTTAGAAAAGTACTTATAATAACTAAATAACTAATTAACTGTACTATATATCTCAAAACATAAATCAATTCGATTCCAATCCATGCAAGTCATGTTTTAAAAGAAAACACTAAGAAATTAGGTTTTCTTAGTGATACAAAACTTGTAACGTTAGGTTACTTATTCTCCAAAACATCATTTACACACAGTCAAACTCATGTGATCTCAATCATCGAATAAATGAATATCATACCATATAACCATGATAATTTTCTATTGTTAATAAATTAAATACTTCATAACTTTGAGTTATTCGTCCAACCTTTTTCGGGAATAAAAAATGTAACCCTTTACTTGATTTTTGGATTAGAATCTAATATCAATGAGAGCTAGATTAATATTGTATTAGTAGTCATCATGTCCTATATGCAAACACTATATGATCTTCAATCTTTTTTTTTCTTTTTTTTTGAAAGATATATGATCATCAATCTTCATTATGCATGATTGAAAGTGGTGGGATATATTATATTCTCTGACACTCTCATACTTCAACAAAAAATTAAGCAAAAAATTTATTGTACATACACATAACCCTAACTTTTCCCCCCAATATTATATATATATATATATATATATATGCGTAATCTGTCAAGTAGAAATTCAAAACATAGAGAACCTGATGCTGATCTTCTTCTCTACTTTGAATTTTTGTTTTCTTCTCAATTCTCCTACTCAAAAGCAATTTTTGTAGTCCCATGCATTCTTGATTTTAAAGCTCATTTTGATCACGTATCTTTCTATAAAAATAATAAAATAATTAAATTGTAGTTATTTTTAGTGTGGGGAACTATATAATTTGGTATTGACTTTTTTCATTTAATTAGTAAAATTTTATAAAATATATGTATAGGCTGGGATATGGTAAAAATGTATCAAAACCTTACTTAAAATTCTTGAAATTACTACAAATCTCGTCCGATTATCGAAGACTTTCTTTAAAGTTTCATAAAATTCATCAATGTATACCCCCAAAATAACAAATTTAAGATATCTAATTATCGTTAGGTGGTGCAATATCTTTATTTCTTTGACAAAGTGTTTAAAATTTTTCTCAGTTATAGTAGAATAAGAATCTATGTTTAGTGAATAACTACTAATTGATATTGAACTAAGCACACCGTAAAAAGTAAAAACAAAACTTGAAAAATTCTAAAGTAAATCCTCTCAAGAAGAATAGTTAGAAAACACAATGTGATACTTTTGCAACATTAATTGCATTTCCTACTCACAATCTTACCATGACCCACCTGTTCAAAATCATGATATTTATTGATCACATTCAATCCGATCCAACGGCTCTTGTCGTTTCATCATATTCCTCAAAAATCCAGTCACATGGTACACACATTTTCGAGTCTCTTATCTTATTAGAGCGCGTTTGGTATGATTTCTTTATTCATACAAAAAGATTAAATGAAATAAATGATACCATGAAGCCGGTTTTATTAAAGTCTTTTTTGGTTGTTTGACATCAATCGAAGGAAAGCTCTTCTAAAATTAACGTCGTAGGGAGAAATTCAATATCTGGGAATCTATACGAGAAGCTCTTCTTAAACGTTTATTTTCAAGTAAAACAAATTGTCTCGAATGTCTTCGTAATATTTTAGATATTCTGGTACATATTTTTATTATTACAAACTATTATATATATATGTAATTTATCATTAACAAAGTCTTCTTAATTAGATACCAAACCAAGTAAAAATTTTTGTTAAAAACTATAATACTATATTAGTAAGAGATTTAGTTTCACTGATAATGATCATTTACTGAATTGATCCCTCAATTTAGATCTCAATTAATCCTACTTCTAGAACCTTAATAAACTTTGTCACCCAAAATTGTGAAAACCCTATTGTACTCCCATTCAAAACATCTTTTCGTCTTAGAATGTTTCATGCAATGGGGGTAAATATGAAAATTCACAGGGGCAAGCACTAACTAACCACAGACAAGAAATCAAAACTATGTATGTAGATTCTGGATAGACTAGACATAAATTAAATGTGGAAATTTTTGCAGTGATTGAATTTTTTTTTTTTTTTTTTAACTATTACAATATTACATAAATTCGGGATCTTTAAGGAGGGGGAATCCAAACTCATAATCTCGTGGTGCAGGTATAAATGATTTATCACTGAACTAACCTCATCTCGCTGTGATCGACAGATTTCAGTTGGCCATTTTTGTGCTGCAAGAAAACACTACAGAAAACAAGAACTGCTTGATACATGTAGGTTGGGTTTATGAGCATCTCGAAAGCAGTGCCCCCAACAAAAGCACTTTTTCTATAAAAGCACTTTTACCTTCCAAGTGTTGGTATGAATTTCACTACCCACATTACATGTCATGAAGATGACCAACCAGATTGCATATACTTTGCCAAACCTCACCACAAGTACTCAACTCACCTCAACGTGTCACATTAATTTGTCTATAAATACAACTTTATAACGGTCTCTCTCTCTTCAAGATCTCTCTAGTCTTCACAACAAAAACCTGAAAAGCACTTTTTCTCTCTAGCTTTTTGCTTCTGCTTCTTCTTGAAATTCTGCATCCATGGTGTCTGCAACAGTGAACACTGTTCGAAATGTGGTTGGTATCGTAGGTGGGTTTGTTTTCTAAAAGCTTCTAAGTTCTAGCTAGATAACAAAGATTCAATTTTGTAAATCCAAGAAATTGTTTTGGTTATTTTGTGTTGTGTTTCTTATATATATATATATATATATATATATATATATATATATATAGATGTCTGGTTGTGCCAATTTGCTTTTACAACAGATGCATGCATGCGATTTTTTTAGGCCTCTTTGAAGTCAATGAATTCTCTTCATTATTTGTGTTCATGATTGTTATTTCAGGTTTTTTTTTCTTTCAATTTTCTATGTTTTTTTGATCAAACTGATGTGGGGATTTTTCTTTCTTATTTTCAGGGAACATCATTTCACTGTTCTTGTTCTTGTCACCAGTGTAAGCTTTGATTTATGATATTGTTTAGGACAGTGATTTTGTTATTATTATTTTTTTCCATAGCAAGTAGTTCTTGGAAAAACAATGAAAGTAGAAAAAAAATTATTGTACTCTTGATCGATTAATGCCACCTCTCAGCACAAGTATGCACGTTTCAGTATAAGTATGCACATTTTATAAATATGTGTGGAGAGTTTTCTTTTCGATACTGTGAGAATAGATATTTCCCATTATAAAAGTAGATATCCGGACTGCACATGTAATGCTTGATCTCGACAGACTCAAAATTATTGTATTGTTAATAGTGGGTTAAAAAATTAAATAGCACTATTTGAGGCTCTTTTTTGGGAACAGGCACCAACTTACTAACTTAAGTTTAAAAGGCACCATTTATGGTGAACGGACAAAATTGCCCCCCACAGTAACCTTCTTCACCAAAAGGCTCGAAAAAGGTTCGAAAAAAGTTCGGAAAAGGCTCGAAATGATTTCGTGCCTTTTTGAAATATTTTCGTGCCTTTTTACACTGTCATCGTGCCTTTTGAAGTTGTTATCGAGCCTTTTGGAAAAGTTATCGAGCCTTTTAGAAAGGTTATCGAGCCTTTTTGGAAAAGTCTCGATAACTTTTCCAAAAGGCTCGATAACCTTTCTAAAAGGCTCGATAACTTTTCCAAAAGGCTCGATAACAACTTCAAAAGGCACGATGACAGTGTAAAAAGGCACGAAAATATTTCAAAAAGGCACGAAATCATTTCGAGCCTTTTAGAAAGGTTATCGAGCCTTTTGGAAAGGTTATCGAGCCTTTTAGAAAGGTTATCGAGCCTTTTTGGAAAAGGCTCGATAACCTTTCTAAAAGGCTCGATAACTTTTCCAAAAGGCTCGATAACCTTTCCAAAAGGCTCGATAACCTTTCCAAAAGACTCGATAACCTTTCTAAAAGGCTCGATAACTTTTCCAAAAGGCTTGATAACTTTTCCAAAAGGCTCGATTAAAAAATTAAAAAATATTTCGAGCCTTTTTGAACAAAGTTTCCAGCCTTTTTGTACAGTAATCGTGCCTTTTTATACATGAAAAGGCACGATTGGTGTATGAAAAGGCACGATGGTACAGTAATCGTGCCTTTTCATTAAGTGTTCGAGCCTTTTCATACACTAATGAAAAGGCACGATTGGTGTATGAAAAGGCTCGAACACTTCATTTCGAGCCTTTTCAATGGAAGATTCAAAACCAAAAAAAATCTCTGCCCCCACACCCCCACGAGCTGACCGGGCAGCTCGACCACCGCGAGCTCAGCGGGGAGCTCGACCCCCGAATGCGTTTGTGTAGAGCCACAAAACTAATTATCCATTGGAGGTCTGTTTTAAATCTCAGAAAACTTCAAAGTAAGAAGAGAATGTGTAAAGTAAGGGTATTTTTGTCTGTTCACCATAATATGTGCCTTTTAAACTTAACTTATTAAAGCAGTGACATTGTCACCAAATCAGTTTAAAAAGGTGACATTTCTCACCAATTCCACTTGTTAATATTACAACCGGTAACATGGTATATAGTTATGTACAAACACACATTAATTAAAGGTCAATTATTAGTATTGATAATTATATAAAGATAAAATGACACCGACTGACTTTAACATGTGCATGTAATATATATCCTAAAATAGAGTATAAAAATTTACAATCTCAAGTGTTGGATGGTCCATTCTGAAAAAAAATTGTGTGTGTGCTTGTGCAGGCCAACTTTTGTTCAAATAGTGAAGAAAGGGTCAGTGGAGCAATACTCACCAGTTCCATATCTTGCAACCCTAATTAACTGCATGGTCTGGGTCCTGTTTGGACTGCCGATGGTGCACCCACATAGCATGCTGGTCGTAACCATCAATGGCACCGGCACAGCTATAGAGTTTGTCTACATAGCTCTCTTCTTGTTCTACTCAGACAAGAAGAAGAGGCTCAAAGTCGTTCTCGGTGTTCTCGTTGAGCTTATCTTCGTCGTCGTGGTCACCGTTTTGGTCCTAACCCTACTCCACACCACCAAGCAACGGTCCTTAGTTGTTGGCATCATTTGCATTTTGTTTAATGTCATGATGTATGTTGCTCCGTTATCAGTCATGGTTAGTACTCTTCTCGAAAATTCTCTAGCATGAACGTAAACTATTATGTGGTCATGATCATAGTTTACATGGTCATGATCAAGACCATTCGCGATTACATTATATTACGAAATAAAAATTATAAACCTACACACTAATTATGTACGTTAACACTTATTGAGTTTATTTTAATGTTGCAGAAATTGGTGATTACGACGAAAAGTGTGGAGTATATGCCATTTTTCCTTTCTCTTGGCTCGTTTGGTAATGGTGTTGCCTGGTTTACATATTCCTTCCTCCCTTTTGACGAATTTATCGCTGTGAGTTATCATCATTGTCTATGGCAACTCTATCTATATCTATGTGTTTTGTGTGTGTTAATATGACAAGGTCTACGATGCACGGACGTACACAGATCTCCTGTTGTAATTGTGTCACGTGACATGATCGCAACAAGAGGTGTATGTTGCATTCCTGTGCTCTTGGGATTTTTTGATCATGTTAATAAGATGCTGTTTGCATGAGTACGTGATGAGTGTGTGGTGTTCCTGTTTTAGTTACTGTTGTGAATATGTTTTTGCTGTGGATTATATAAAATTATACTTTTTTCATTTATAATTTTGTATATTAAAAAGATTTTGATGATCATATCAGTTAAATAAGTGATTATCGAATATCGAGTAATATAAAACACGTTTTGGTTTCATTATGGGTTCAATGTCAATCGAACAATGACTTTTAAAATTATTTATCAAATAATTTTTAATACCAATCATTATAACGAAATTACTATTTTAGAATCTACAATAACAATCCTAAACGAATATTTAGTCATGTCTGTCATTTTATTCATAGGTAAAGTTATGCAAGTTGGATGGAACAAATTCTAGTAAAAAAAATTTCTAAGTTTTACACAAACATTTCTACCTAAAAAGTCATTAAAAAAAAATAATTATATACAAATTAACTATCAAATTAAATCAAAGTTGGATAGTATTTTTAAATTTTCAAGTTGTGGAGGAGGGCCTTTAATTTTCAAATTAAAATGAGACTAGTTGCATGAACTTTTTATATGCTATTTCTATTTCATCTCAAAAATCTTATTTAGCAATTAAAATATTTTTGAAAGCAATAGATATTAGATATTGGTGTGGTATAAATTTGACTTTGGTGGGCTTTAATTTGTTTTCTTTATTTGTAACACCTCAATTGCTTTCTAAAATATCTTATGAGGGGTACTGTGTTTTTGTTGTTTTTTGTGTTTTTCAAAATCAGATTCCAAATGGGCTGGGTACTATGTTTTCTATGGCACAGCTGCTGCTGTATGGCTGCTATTACAGGTCCACGCAGCGAATCAAAGCAGCAAGACAACAACAACTAGGCAGCAAAGGTGAGTTGGACATGTCTGAAGTGGTTGTGTCTGGAGATTCAAGGAAGATAACAGGCACCATGACACTTCAAAATGGTCGTCATGGTGGTTCTGAAATCTATGGAACATGATGATGCATTTGCTCTCTCTACCACCGTTGGATCATCATCGATCGATCCAGTTACGTATAAACGGTCTAGTTTTATCCAGCCATTGAACCGTTTTTCCTTCTAGCTAGATATAGACCATATATACCATAATACAAGAACCAAGAGGTCATTGATCTCTTGCTATAAGTTTTGGTTTTGAATCTGATTTTGTGTGTTGTACTATTATATATGTATCTTGAAGCCATATTGTGTTATGTGCGTGACTTTGAGAGGTAGTGTTTTTTACTACTCCTCTCTATAATTGCTTTTAATTTGAAGTACCTAGAAGTGTTTTCAGTAGATTGAAAAGTATTGCATAATTTCTAATTTGCCATCTTTTGTTTCTAAATTTGGAAATGGTACCCCCATACAGTCTCTTGTTTGTCTTCTTCTTCTTCTTGATTTTGTTTTCTTCTTCTTTTTATCTAATTGGGAATATTTTTGGGCACAAAGAGCTTTGACTGTTTAATCCATATATGAGAGCTACCATTTTGTAGTTTGACACCTAGCTCTACAATTATTCTTCTTTTTTTTTCTTATCTTATTGTATTATTGAGATTCATGGACTTATAAAGATGATATAAAGAGAATAAAAGAGAAAATCTTTCTAGATGATTTGGAAGAAGAATAAGTTGCAAATAATCGTTAAAACTATAAAGGATATAGAACAATCAAACGGTTCTCAATCATCATCATCCCTCTGATATCAAGATTGGTCTCCCGCCAATAATAACAGTTTGAATTAACAGTTTGATATCAAGATTGGTATCCCGCCATTTAACACTGGTTTCTTGTGGGACGAATTCTTTTTTAGCTTAATTCTTTTCACTTTGTACTTCTGAAGTGGAGGGGGATTATAAAGAGAATACATATAGTTAGGGTGTTTGAATTATTGATCTGTTTGTCATTCAATTCAAGTACCATTTGAGGTCAGAATTTATATACATTTCTGATGCGGCAAGCAAAGATGATACCGCAAGCAAAGGTTTGGATTTCATGGAGCAGAGGAATCGACTCAAAGACAAAGGGTGCGGAAAGAAGGCAAAATAATGCAGATTTGCTCTATCAGATTAGTGGGTACTTGGCGGATTTACTCAGTCTGCTCGGCTTGGTCAGTTTGGTTGAAACGGTCGGAATGGTCGGCCAAATTGGCAAGGGGGTCAGCTCGATGACTTGGATCAGCCCCTACCGAAAGGGAAATTTTCGGAGGTTTTTTCAAAGGGAAAACGAACTCAAAATTGACATTATAATATATTTCCGGAAAGCCCAAGATGAGCCCTACAAATGTTATGAAGACTCCATCTTCTATAACGGGCTGAAACATATCCGAATTTGGCCATTAAGTTTCGTGCGCACCAAGATAACTGTTTCTTGTTTTATTATTTTCAATTATTGTCATGATTCGGCAGGTTATTTTATTTCCTTTTATTTTATATGTAATTAGGTTATTAATCATTTTATGATTTGATTTTATTAATTCAAATCCAATTTCCTTTTTAGATAGGTTGTTAACGGTGATTTTTGGATCGTTGAAAAGTCAACCACCAAACATTAACACATAGGTAGATCGAAGTTTTAACCAGTCTAGAGTTGAATAATCAAAGTCTCTTTCTCCACATGGATGCGATATGATTTGCTCGTGTTTGTGAATGATAATGTATAAAAGTAGGAAATAAAAGATGAATAAAGCATTACACATGTTTTACATGGTAAAACCCCAAGGCGGAGAAACATCCACAGTTGTCGGTGACGGCGTGAAGAAATCCACTATGAATAGAATGATTACACACTCAATCTCTCCTTTGCTCAAGTAGTTGTTATGCTTTTTACACACAGATTGGCAGATTGATCAATCGATTGATCCTTAGATCCCTCGATAACTAGATCTCTCGATAGGTGGATGGGATTGAATCTCTTTCTCGATTGCTAGATGGACAAATCCCTTAAATAATGAGATTATGGGTCTATTTATATGTGCATAGAACCGTAATCCTTGTTGTACAAGTAAGGAAAGGTAGTGATGTTTAATTAGAACTTGTTACTTGTTGAAGTCGTATTTAACTCTTTTCCTATTTCGGATTCTTACGCATTGAATTAGAATCTTCGTAGGATTCTAGTTGAGTAGTCTATTTAGGACTTATTTCCTGATTGGTGTGCAATCTTCTAGAAGAGCAGAGTTATTGCTTGATCTGGACTCTCTGATATGTATGAGGAAATAGTAATATTTCCATGTTGGAATGTGCTTCTAGATTCCTTGTTTGAGTAAGATTCTTCTTCATATTTGAGTTGGAGTTGGACTTGTGTTACTGTCTTAACTGAGCATCTCTTGGCCGACTGAAATATACAAACGAAATTAAATTGCCTAAAGCATACCTAGAGAGAGAGAGAGGGGGGGTGGTTGAATAGGTTTTTACACCTTTTTCAATCTCTTGAAACAAACACAAGTTTATCCCTCAAGATAGATTACATTACAACACATAAACCATACATACATGTATATACAAAAGAAGCATTTGTTCATTAAAGCATTGTCTATATATCAACAAGTTGCAAGAGGAAGAATAACATTAAAACATAACAACAAGGAATACTTGTATTTCCAATAATGTCTAATGTGTTACAAGTATCAATCAAAATATAACTATATATACACAAGAGTTTCAATATACAAAAGAATTATATATACAACTATGATCAATATGATTTGCTTACATCTCACACTTAACAAAATCTTGTTTCAAAATACATCACAAGTAAAGATTGTGCAATAAGATTAAAACATACACATATACAAATATGAAAGATAGAGATAGAAAGAATTGACACAAGAGATTTTTTAACGTGGTAAAACCTCCAAGGGGGAAACATCCACGGGTTGAATTACAACCATTGGGTATTATATATATTGGATGATAGATTAGAATAGAAATTCCTCAAAAGTGACCAACCTATTATCTACTTCCTATTAGAGTCTATGTCTACCCAATCCCTATTGGTAGATTAGAACTTCCTCAAAAGTGTGGAACCACTTTATATTGGAGTCTATGTCTACACAACATCGTTGAAAGATTAGAAATTCCTTAAAAGTGAATACACATCCCATGCACCACTCTTTATTGGAGTCTATGTCTATCCAAACGCCCGGGCCTACCAATGCCATAGCCAACTCCCTATCTAAGGCACCCATGCCTTTAGAGAGCCTCCCATGCATATATATCCAAACCTTCCCGATCCTAGCCATGACTTCTTACTTGGTTATCCAGACCTCTTGTCCTAACCAAGACTTCCTTGCTTGACTATCCGGACCTCTTATCCTTGTCAAGACTTCTTGCTTGGTTATCCGGACCTTTTGTCCTAACCAATACTTCATGCCTTTTACAAGGACTTTCTAAGTGTGATCAATGAATGCAAATGATGCAAAAGATGCAAACAAGCAATTCAATATAGAACATGTGATCAATACATTCCATGGAAACTAGACTTAGTCATATGAACACACAAGTCAAAATAGTATAGTCACAAAACTTGAATTAAAACCTAGAGCATGTGAAAACCATCTAACACATGTGGCTCCTAGTTTCATTCACAAATCTAATACTTGAATAAATCATATACATGAAGCACATACTCAAGATATTAAAAACATACACCAAAAATGCTAGAATCACAAAATATGATTAATGAATATTCTAGCCAACATTTAGAGCAAGGATATAATTAACAATCAATTAAATCCTAGTAGGCTCTAAACACACAATCAAATGTGCTAATCCTAGATTTGTTTAATTAAAGGATCCAATCACATGCCAAGGTTATTAATCATAAAATGAATCATTCAAATCACAAATAACCCTAGATATCAAACTAATCACAATACAACACTCAAACATGTGAAAAACTAGAATCATAGAAAACTAGTTAACATTTGTCTCTAATTAGACTAGATTAGATTTGATTTGAAGCTATTCTTCTCAATAGCTTTCATCATACATACACATACATATAGAAGAAGAAAACCCAAGGTAATTGAAGATTTAAAAAGATGAAAACACAAAGTTTAGTCAAATACCTAAGAATCACGAGCTGGTTTGGTTTTGAGGGTAGAGCCACCACAAAACCCAATCAAATAGCTGCAAACTCTCTTGGAAAAGGTAGGGGACTTGATTACGAAGATACTTCAACTTGAATCACTGAATTTGGAGTCCGAATGAGAAAGTTATGGTGTTTGGAATGTGAGAAAATTGGAGAGGAAAATTTTGCACAAGTGTTTTTAAGTTTTTCTTCTACAAATGAAATGAGAGGGAATGAAGAGAATTTAAATGAAAGAGAAAGAGGGATTTTGGGATGAATCAGGGGTGGCCATGTCACCCAGCCTGTGAGAGGCGCATGAGCCTCATGGGGCAGAGTGGTGGCTAGCCCGTGAGCCTCACGCACTCCTCACGGGATGGCCTCCCAAATAGCCTTCGGCCATTCTTGCCTCCTCGCACTCCTCTCGCGTTCTTCGATCATATTCAGGCCTTTGAACTCTGAATTCGAATCCATCTTTGGATTACAAACCGTGACTCTCTCACGCACAAGGATGACTATGAAACTTTGACAAAAGGTTGAGAATTCAACTCAATACACGATGACGAAGACAACACATCGTATGAGAACGTAAAGTAGAGTAGCTTCCTAGTTTGGACTCGAAACCTAATGAGTGAGTAACCGAAATGACCGGGACTCAATAAGGAATCATATAAGATCATGTTCAAGTCTAAAAACAAGTATGCCATTTCCTAGAGATAGTCCTAGAACATGCAATTTCATAATGTTTATCAAATTAAAGCTAATGCATGTGCATACTTCAACAAGTGTGTGAATGTGTTATACCAATGGTGTACAACTATGCAGGGACACATATGAATGCCATGTGTGTGTGCCTAAGCCTTGTAAGAGGAATGATGTCAAATATACCTTTGATGAGCAATGTAGCTTATTCCTTTTTGAAAACACCACTTGCATGAAAAGTTGCCAAGTCTTCTTTGAAGCCTGAATCATCATCAATCTAAGACAACTAAACAATACAAGAGAAAAACATTGTTTTGATATGGAATTTATGCCAACACAAACCAAAATCCTAACATTGACCGTTTCTCAACCCAACAAGGTCTCTTTTTCCCAATCGATTTTCCTACTAGATCGGGTTTAGACCTATCTTGGCCGATCGATTCAGTCTGACCGCTCCGTCTAGTAACATAAACTGTGACTTGGTCAAATGTTGGCTAGTTGATTAATTGCTTTACCCGACCGGGCTTATTTTACCCGATCATGCCTATTTTACTTCTCTGATGACGTGGTTTGCCATATCTTCCGGTTTATTCGTTATCTTTGCTGACATGTCATGCTACAGAAAAATCCCTATAACAATACCCCCTCAAATCTGCGAGATGAGTTCTTGACAACTTGACGAAGGGGATTTGAATAGTTCTCCTTTGATTTTTTTGACGTTCTGACCACATCATTTTTTATTCTCTTGCAGACTGGTAATCTTCAAGACAGGTTAAGTCGTTGAGATACATTTTTGGACCTATATCTTCAAGTGTCTTCTGGACACAGATCAGGTCATTGAGATGCCTTTGGATACTTCTTTGTGTGATAAACATGCACTCGATCTGGTCGGACCGTGGCTAATCGCCAAATGATCCTAGTCATCTTTTAAGTAATCAGCTTTTGCTTCTCCATATATATATATATATATATATATATATATATATATATATATATATATATATATATATATAGGGTATTTTTACTATAAGTGGGGCCATGTCCCACTGCCCTGTATAGAATGAACATTTTTTTTTGTTCAGCTAACTTTGACCTCATGATATTTGCATTAACTTGACTTTTTTCTTTTTCTGGCTGACGCTCGAATCTTCTCTCTCATTTGAGTGAATCTGAGACCCATTTTTAGCGTTATTCAACTTCGACTGGATCCATCATTGAGCGGTTCTTGCTAACGCTCAAATCCTCTTTCATCATGGTTCGACTTTGCTAGGATCCATCTTTGAGCAAATCTTACTAGTGCTTAGATCCATCTTTGAGCGGATCTTACTAACGCTCGGATCC
This sequence comes from Acer yangbiense, assembly GCA_008009225.1. NCBI lineage: Eukaryota > Viridiplantae > Streptophyta > Magnoliopsida > Sapindales > Sapindaceae > Acer > Acer yangbiense. Next base: position 4,972,747 of record CM017771.1, read on the forward strand.
TTTCTGGGCGGGATGTCTTAGCCTAATCTTGTCTTCTTTGCATTGCTTTATCCCGAAACATCTTTTCATTTCGTCGTAAAGTACTCCGTCGCTTTTATTGCCACGTATAGAATACCCATTAAAGGCAAGTTCTGACGATCTTTCAAAGTTTCAGTGCTCAAGATAGCTTGAAAATTTTTAGGTTGAAGACCATAATAGAAACTAATTAAGGTCTCCCTAAGTAGCGTCTTTCCTCATAAGCTAAGAAAAATGTGGTAGATATCATTGCTCTCGAAAAAGTAAGCTGGCGCTCCATGGAGATCGTGCTTCTTAGCATCCACCCCCTAAGGCCACTACCATATATATACACGTTCATGGTAAGTCAGGGGCTCTTATTCCCCAGTGGTTCATATTTGCTTGGAATATATCCCCAAGCATCGTTGTTGCCTATGAGTTGACATCGATGTGTAAGGTTGATTGCTTTAATTCTACACATAGTGTAACCCCAATTCCGTATTATTTTGTGTTAGTTTCTCGGGTAAAACATGGTTTTTAATATGTTAAAATAAGTGTTTCAGGGATTTATGGAGTTCAAGGGCATTGGAGTAATTTTGGAGAATCAGGGGTCAAAGTGCAATTTTTGAGAAATTATTGAAAATTCTGTAATTAAAGGAGAAGTCAGGGGCCCTAATTGTAATTCGCCAGGCAGCGCACCAGGGGCTTATGGAGTTCAGGGGCATGAGTAATTTTGGAGAATCAGGGGTCAAAGTGAAATTTGTGAGAAATCATTGAAGGTTTTGTAATTAAAGGAGAGGTCAGGCGCTAATTGTAATTCGCCAGGCAGCGCACCACAGCGCGCCACGTGGCTTAAGTGAAACGGGGCGTTTCAGCTTTGGGCTAAACCCGACCCGGCCCATATCCGCGAGCCCACGTGAGCCTGCCCAGCAACCGAGTGCACCCACGTCGCCTTCTAAGCGCACCCAACACTTCAGCAACGCGCCACGTGTCTTTAATGAAACGGTGCGTTTCATTGAGGGCCTCGACCCGGCCCGGCCCGGCCCATGCCCGGTCCACCACAAGAAGACAAGGTCTGTTTGCTGAATACACCCCAGCTCAATCCTAAGTGCACCCCCCACATCACGCTGACGTCAGGGTGACGTCAGCGTCGTCTTCAACCTTGAGCAGACCCGGTCGGGTCTGCACCGGGTCGACCCGACCCGGTTCTCGACCCGAACTTAGACCAGACTTTTTCGACCGGTTTTTGACACCGTTTCAGATGGTTTTCCACCTAGATCTCTGGAAGGTCTCCTCCCCGTCCGTTTGGCACCACTTTCGAGGCCCCATGCACACTTTTTCCCAAGCCTCCATTTCTCCTAACTTCCATGGCTTCCAAGCTCTTCCAAGCTTCGTTTCTCCCAAACCGCGGCATGCAAGTGGCATCTCGAGCGACAGAAACTCCCTTTCGATGCCACGGTTGTAGTGCCGCGGTTGGGAAACCGCGGCACCCGAGCCATAGAGATTTTCCACGCTTGCCGCGGTCTTCAACCGTGGAAACCCCAGACCGCGGCAGTCCGTCTTGGACTCGTTTTGGACGAGATTCTTGCCCTATTTTGAGCCCATATATATACATCTTTTGTTTTTTGATGAGAGAGAGAGAGAGCCACACACACAAATCCGAAAATCCACTCCAACTCTCCCAAAAACTCTCTCTTTTCACCATCTCTTCCACACACCATCACATCCACCATTTCCATCTACCACATCCACCATCACTCTACCTTTTTGGGCAAGAGGGAGTTGAAGAAAGATAGAAGGAGAAGAACATTCAAAGAAGAAGAGGAAGCTCTCAATTTAGTTTTCTCTAAACTTTTTCTCTTCTAATTCTTTTTCATAGCCATGTATTTATTTGATTTTATCTATGTTATGGCTAGTGGTTGTAATGTGAGCTAAATATTAATTGCTAGGATTTGATGAATCCCCATCCAATGACTATATATTTATATTGATTCTTGTTTATCCATTTATGTGCAAAGTGTGGTTTGTATGAGTATTTTTGTATGCTTAAAGCTTTCAAGTGATTGATCTCCATTTGATTGATTTATTGTGATGTGTTATGTACCGACTGGAGACGCACACCACGTGTTCGTTAAAATGCCTTCTATGCATATCTAGAAAAGTAGACCTACTTAGGCTAGCGTATATGATTCGTTTAGTGCGCCAATAATCTTAATGAACTCATTCGTATATTCCGGGTAATCGAAAGATAGGCTTGGGTACAATTTTGGGTGTAATCTACTTTGCTTGACCAAGATTGTAGGTTAATATTATGGTGCATGAATCTACAAACTACATGAGTATGTGTTGGGTGAATAATTGAGTCTAAAACGGAAGTCAATTGAGGGTGGGGTGTAGTCAAGTCCTAGCATGTTTTTCTCCGATATTACACTTGTGTTTATTTTAGTGTTATTTCATTTCTTGCATTAGCATTAGTCTTTAGATTAATTTAGTTTAATTTGCTTAATTTGACGGTTCTCATTTTTCGCTTGTTTGAATAGCATCTAGGCTAATCAATTTCGGCAATCGATCACTCGATCCCTGTGGGAACGAATCTTATTCACCGTTGTGCTACTCTCCGACCTCGTCCTATTGCGAGAGTCCTAAAAGAGACTAGCCAAGGGTATGAACCATGCTTTAAGCACATGAGCTCACTTTTTTTTTTCATTGGTCCGGATAGACTCTCTCTTGTCGTTGGCCAGAGTAAAGTTCTTTTTCTCCCTCTTTTTAAAAAAAAAATCTTTGCTTTTTTGTTTTTTGTTTTTTTTGTGGTTTTGCTTAGGGCCCAATCTTTTTCATATCTTTGTTTTTGGGCCCATATTGAATTGAATTGTGATCTGTGAAAATGTGAAACTACCCACAGTCTTTTAGGCCCATTTTAGCACTAATGCTAGACAACCCAAAAATTTAGTTTAAATTTCAACCAAAATGATGTGGTAAGTGGTTTTTTCATTAACCATATCATCTCATGTTGTGTGTGGTGATGACAACTCACTTGCCACATCATTTGGGTTGAAATTTGGATTAATTATTAGAATTGTATAGCATTACTCTTTTTTAGGGGCCATGATTTTTGTTAATATCATTAAATCGACAGGGCCTCGAAATGTCTGGAGACGGCCCTGGTGTAGAGCACTCCTCTAAGGAGCCCTTGGGCAGAGAGCCACGCTTCGTCACACAATCACGTGTGAGAGTTCCTAGGGATCGGCAAGTCACAACTTCCTTAGCTCTTATACCAATTGTTGGTTTTGAAAACCAAAATAGGCACAGCGGAATGGTGGGCCCGGTTTTAAATTTTTTAAAAACAAAACCATTTTACTGGATCATTGTGATCATATTAATTCTAATATTTAATTCAAAGGAAATGGAGAAAGAAATCGTTACCCTTGTAGAATCTTCGTAATTCCTTCGAATCAAGTTCTTCCACACCGAATCTCCAACACTAAAGAACCGAAGGATGGGTGTCTCAGCATTGAATAGAATAATTTCGACTCTCGAATTTCTATTCTTATTGTGTACTCATCACATAAGACAACAAGACAAGTATTGAAAGACTCTCTTACAATATTCTCTAGAGGCTAGTATTTAAAAATATCTTATTTTTCCTTCTCTCTATCTCTCTCGTAGTCTCGTGCAAGTAATACCAAGAACACTTGGCGTTCTTTCTTCTGTTGTTTTTAAAATCCTAGAGAGAGAGCTAGAGTTCATCGGCCTTACATTTTTAAAGAAATAGCAAGTGGTTGAGAAAAGATAAGAATATATATCTCTGAGTGGTGCACCCATTTGTAATCTTTTTGACTTGCTTTGAATCATTAATAAAGCAATATTATATATATTTGGGTGCGGTTTTAAAACAAATACATAATGGAGTGGTGCACTTGCACCACTCAATACCAATTAAAAATAAACCACTCAATTAATATATTATTAAAAAATCATTTAATTAATAAAACAACACATAAACTTCTTGAAAAAAGTTCATTTCTAACCATTTGGAATATTGAGTAATCGTTTATAACATGCTTTGAATCATTAATAAAGCAATATATATATTTATATATATATTTATATATTTATATATTTGGGTGCGGTTTTAAGAGAAATACATTTGCACCACTCAATACCAATTAAAAATAAACCACTCAATTAATATATTATTAAAAACTCATTTAATTAATAAAACAACACATAAACTTCTTGGGAAAAGTTCATTTCTAACCATTTGGAACATTGAGTAATCGTTTATAGCCTACATTCAAATTTTAATTGTTTATAACGTAATTTTTACGCTATTACCGTAATGCCCCTATATAAAAGTAGCCATCTAAAAAAAAATCATTCCCTTTACTCTTCTTCTCTCTTCCACGACATCTCTTTTTCTCATCTTTCCTCCTTTCTCTTCTTCTTCCATTTTCAATATAAAAAATTGTATAATTTTCCTATTATTTTTTATATTATAATATTTTAATTTGAAGAAAAAATAAAAATTTCCTAATGTCTGAAACAAAAATAAAAATAAAATCTTCCTAATAAACTTCCTAATATCTGAAACAAAAATAAAACTAAAATCTTTAAACAGAAAAAAAGGAAAAATAAAATAAAATAATTATAATATAGGAGTCGATCTGCCCTTGGAGGTGCAGATCGGTGGCACTAAGGCCGGATGAGGTGCTAATCGGTGGCATTGGAAAGATGCAGATCAAAGAATATGAAGAGAAGAAGAAGAGATGAAGAAGATGAGATGCGGATCAGAGAAGATGAAGAGAAGAAGAAGGAGAAAATGAAGAGAAGAAGAATCAGAAGATGAGATGAAGAGATAAAGAAGATGAGATGAAGAAGAAGAAGTCAAAGACTGGAAAAGAAGAAAGAAAAAAAAAAAGAGCAGCAAAGAAGAAAGAAGAGAGGTCGTGGAAGAGAAGAAGAGTAAAGGGAAAAAAAATTAATTGGCTGGGGTATTTTTGTAATTTTGGCTAGGGATTGAAAGAATTTATTGCAAAATGGTTATAAACAACGAAAATATGAAATAAGACTAAAAACAAAATTTCCATAATCTATTTGGCTAGATTTGGCAATTTTCTCAAACTTTTTTATGTAGAATCAATCACTAAGCCTCATTATACATTAATATTCAATGCAGTGTTATGAAGATGGCATGGGACACATGAACCTATAATTTCAAGCTCCAATAAATCTTTAATAATTAATTAAACAATTTAATTAAATATTAGATTTATTAATTACAAATTTATTCCACTAAAAAACTAGAACTACACTTTTATATATTATTATAGAATTAATTACTCAAATAGGAATCGAACAGTCCATTGATATAATCATTACATACAGAGCAATCCTCCATAAATAGTTTGTAATATGAGCTAGGTTCAAATCCGTTGACCTTTCAATTACATCTTTATCCTTGAGTTCCAGTGATTCTCTAATGAACAATTATTTATGATCTTATCATAAATTGAGTTCTATATTGTTCAAGACCCGAATCATTTACTCAAGAGAACCATTTGTCTAACTTCAATTAAGAATGAATGGATTTCATCTTGTATATTATCATTCTCAGCTAAGTATATCATTATGTCTCCAGGATACAAAGTTTATGTTTGACAATATGAGCAAACCATACCAAGTAAGTCAAAAGACACAACTCTATAAGTATGACTCTGTTAAATACTCAAGATTAAGATCGTTCCATATATGACCATCTGATTTGATAAATGAGAATACTTTGTTTAAAACGGAGATTATTAAATATTCCAATTTATCATGTCCACATCTTGTATAATCTTATTATACAAAATAACTTCATTCTAATGTCACAACATCAACAGTTTGGATAAAATTGTTCTATTCTTAATGGGAATGAACCGTACTAGTAATTTTAATTTATTAAAGATCCCAACTTTAATTATTAATTACAAACAATTAAGATTATTATATTTAAATATAATCCTCATGTATATAACAGCTTATATACTATATTTAATATTACATTTAATAATCACAGGATTTTATGTTATTAATACTAATACAATATTAATAACATTATATGCACACAAATATAAGATAAAATGTCAATCTAATTATTAATTAAGCAAAAAGATTAACAACATTTGTTTTTAGGGTACTTTATGTGAGTGTGAGAGGGTTTAACGCTGTACCAACCTCATCTTGTCTTGGGAAGCCTAGCATTACTCTATGAGATATGGTAAAAATGTATCAAAACCTTACTTAAAATTCTTGAAATTACTACAAATCTCGTCCGATTATCGAAGACTTTCTTTAAAGTTTCATAAAATTCATCAATAATTTCTAAGGCGGCAAGTAAACATTTATCCCCCAAAAATAACAAATTTAAGATATCTAATTATCGTTAGGTGGTGTAATCTCTTTGTTTCTTTGACAAAGTGTTTTAAGTTTTCTCAGTTATAGTAGAATAAGAATCTATGTTCAGTGAATAACTACTAATTGATATTGAACGAAGCACACAGTTAAAAGTAAAAATAAAACTTAAAAAATTCTGATTTCAAAAAAAGAAAAAAAAGAAAAACTTGAAAAATTCTAAAGCAAATCCCCTCAAGAAGAATAGTTAGAAAATACAATGCGATACTTTTGCGATACTTTTGCAACATTAATTGCATGTCCTACTCACAATCTTACCATGACCCACCTGTTCAAAATCATGTTATTTATTGATCACATTAATCCGACCCAACGGCTCATATCGTTTCATAATATTCCTCAAAAACATAATCACATGGTACACACATTTGCATCATGCCGTATGCTAATTGCTGACCTAATTTTCGAGTCGCTTATCTTGTTGGGGCGCGTTGGGTATGGCTTCTTTATTCATACAAAAGATTAAATGATAGTATGATACCAAGAGGTTTTATTAAAGTCTTTTTTGATTGTTTGACATCAATTGAAGAAAAGCTCTTCTAGCATTAATGTTCGTAGGGAGAAACTCAATATTCGGGAATCTATATGAGAAGCTCTTCTTAAACGTTTATTTTCAAGTAAAACAAATTGTCTTCATAATATTTTAGATATTTCGGTATATATTTTTATTATTTTTATTTTTTTTGGTATCGAGGATCTCAGACTTCGTCTAAGCACACCCATCAGTCTGTCCTCCCCAACTACATAACACACCCATGGCCAATTTGATGGTTCGTTTGGGTAGGATTCGAACTGCTAACCTGGGAGTTACTCTTGCCCCAAGCACGTCCTTCCACCAGCTGAGCTAGCGCCCTGATGGCTAGCCACAATGTAATTGCCAAGAGTAGAACCAAGGACTTGGGATGGTGGTTACATATTTTTATTATTACAAACTATTATATATATGTAATTTATCATTAACAAAGTCTTCTTAATTAGATACCAAACCAAGTAAAACTTTTTGTTAAAAATTGTATTAGTAAAAGATTTAGTTTCACTGATAATGATCATTTACTATATTGATCCCTCAATTTAGATCTCAATCCTACTTCTAGAACGTAATCTTAATAAACTTTGCCACCCAAAATTGTGAAAACCCTATTGTACCACCATTCAAAACATCCTTTCATCTTAGAATGTTTCATGCAATGGGGGTAAATATGGAAATTCACAGGGGCAAGCACTAACTGACCACATACAAGAAATTAAAACTATGTATATAAGTAGATTCTGGATAGACTAGACATAAATTCAATGTGGAAATTTTTGCAGTGATTGACAGTTTTTTTTTTAAGTATTACAATACTACATAAATTCGAGATCTTTTAAGAAGGGGAAAAACTCGAACCCGTAACTTTATTGTTCAGGTGTGAAAGGTTTACCACTGGAACAACCTCATGTCGTCGTGATCGACAGACTTCAGTTAGTCATTTTTGTGTAACTGCAAGAAAACACCTTCAAAAAACAAGTACTGCTCGATTACATGTAAAGTTGGGTTTATGAGCATCTCGAATGCAGTGCCCCCAACAAAAGCACTTTTTCAATAAAAGAATTTTTACCTTCCAAGTGTCGATATGAAAACACTAAGGAAGCATGGATGGATGTCTCTCCTTTTCTCTCTCCCTGAGAAGGAAAAGTGAAAGTAGTGGGTCCCTCAGGGTAGTACGTCTCATCTGATCGGAGGAGCAGTTGTCTTAGGGTTTTCTTTCTCTCTTCCCCAAATCTTCTCTCTTGTTTGCATTCAACGGTTCTGTTAGGATGAGTGCGGCGGATCTAGCAGGTCTATACGAGAATCTTTCTTTGGCAGAGGAGGATAGTGCTGTGTTAGAAGTTTCAGAAGAGGTTCAACATGATGGAGTTGGAGATGTGGACCGTAGTCTGGTGGGTAAGGTGTTATCGGGGAAAAGGGTTAATAAGGACTCTTTCAAATCCCTAATCGACCAGCTCTGGAGCCCGTTTGGAAAAGTGGAGATTGAATTAATAAGTGATAATACTTTCATGTTTTACTTTGTTAATCAAGAGCAACGGAATCGATTCTGGCAGCGTGGACCGTGGTATTTTGGGAAATGCCTAATTGTTCTTGAGAAACCAGAGGGTTCAGGGGATGTTTCAAAATTGGGCTTCAATAAAGCAGAATTCTGGGTATAGATTCACGATATCCCAATAATGTGTATGAATAGAAGGACGACAAAATGGTTGGCTGAGCAAATAGGGGTGGTAGTGGAAATCCCGTATGATTCTAGGGAATGCTGGGGAAAATTTCTCTGGGTCAAGGTTCAGATCAACATCACAAAACCCTTGAAAAGGTGGCTTAGACTTAAGTTGGGCAAAACTGAAGACATTGTGGTTGTGGGTCTGAAATATGAACGGTTGTCGGATTTTTGCTTCGTTTGTGGACGAATTGGGCATTTGGTCAAGGAGTGCACTGATGAAGTGGCCAGGTTAGGAGCCTTAGATGGATCAACCACAAGGTTCGGGCAGTGGCTGAAAGCCTCGGTTATGGATAAACTACAGTCGAGGTTCTCAGGTCAGGTCAGGTCAGTGGCAGTTCTTCAGAAAGAGATAAATCAAGAGATAAAGAACCCATTTCGTCAGGGGGTGGATCTCTGAATCTTTAGTCGGGATCCCTAGCATCACAAAATGGGGAATTGGTGAATGCGGCATTGATAGTCAGAGAGGTCACGGCGGAAAGAAGAACAGAAACTCTAACGTCTGAAAGGGTGATGGGAACCCCCCAAACTGATAGGATGGTTATTGACAGGCCCATAAGTGGGCAAGCCTCAAGTGTTACAGCTCTGAGACAAACAGTGGGCGAATCTAGTAATGGGCCTATGAGTGTGTCAACTGTACCAATACTAAAAGAAGCAAGCCCAAGGAATGAAGAGCCTATTCCTAAGTTAGAAGTCCAAATGCATGATGCTATTAAAGAAACGCAGGAGAAGAATTCAGTACAACAGGTTACTCCTATTAAGAAGACTGGTAAGAAATGGAAGAGAGCAGCTAGGGGTGTTGATCAACTTCAGTTAGTAGGGAAAGTTTCAAGCCCCCTTCAGCGAATGCTAGTAACAGGCAAAGTGGGAAGGAAAACGCCTAAATCCCAATGTTCCCCCAAGACGGCTAACGGGAAAAGTCCAGGAAAATGTTCTTCCAAGAATGGAACAAACTCCCCTCTTCATTCTCCTGGTCTAAAGTCTGAAGGGGGGAGCAAGGTTTGCAAAAGGAAGGTTGTGTTCGATTTGTCAAAGGTTGCCAGAGACCTCAAGAAAGGTAAAATTTTCAATCCAAAAATAGACCCAATGAGATCGGCGGAGCCTATTGATCAAGCCCGTCGGGATCAATGATAGACGTTAGCTGGAACGTGTGGGGGCTGGGGAACCCTCGTGCATTAGCAGCCTTGAAGAGGCTGGTGAAGAAACACACCCCGGATTTTATCTTCCTTTCTGAAATAAAGTTGTTAGGTAATAAGGCTAGTAGTTTGGTTGGTCTCCTGGGCTTTTCCAGTGGCCATAGTGTTGACGGTAATGGAAGTAGTGGTGGCTTAATGCTGTTGTGGAAAGACTGTATAGATATCACGATTTTGTCGTCCTCTTTTGGCCACATTGATGCTAGGTGCAGATCAGCTGATGGTTTTGTATGGAGATTTTCGGGTCTTTATGGGGATCCAAAGGCTAATCTGAGACATTTCACGTGGTTCCTCCTTAGACGTCTTAGTAGCATTGATCATCTCCCCTGGATTTGTGGTGGTGACTTCAATAGCTCCTCTCTAGAAATGAGAAAAAAGGTGGGTTGGATAAATTGTTTACTGGTATGATGCAATTCATGGAAGCGGTTGATGACTGTGATTTGGTTGACCTGGGTTTTTTGGGACCAAGTTTCACGTGGAATAATAAGAGAGACAGTGTGGCTAACATTCAAGAGAGGCTGGAGAGGTTTTTGGCTAATTCTAAGTGGAGGGATAGGGATTTAATTCCTCTGACCATAGACCTTTTCTCTTCATGTGTTCCCCGGCTGGCAGGGCTAGGTATGTTAGTGATAGGAAATTTCGGTTTGAGCAGTTTTGGCTTAAAGAAAGGGATATTGGCAGTGCGATTGAAGCTGCGTGGCATGATAATGCTCCACCTATCAACTAATGATTTATAAAGTAAACTGAGTTGGTGTGCTTCCAAACTAAGTAGTTGGAGTAGGCTTAGATTTGGTAATTTCCAGAGATAAATTGGCAAGAAACAGGCTGAGATTGAAGGGCTGTACAAACATAGTGGAAAACCAGGAACATGTTATCTATTAGAAGATTGGAAAAAGAGGTTGAGGGGCTCCTGGACTGTGAAGAAGTCTACTGGAAGTAAAGATCCAGAACTGAATGGCTGGGAACCGATGATCGGAATACCAAGTATTTTCATGCCAAAGCTACAGCGAGGAAGAAAAAGAATCACATTTTTTGCTTGCTAGATGATAATGGTCGGCCTCAAGATTCAGATGAAGGAATGGCAGGTGTGGTGTGTTCTTTCTTCTCTACTCTGTTTGATTCTTCTAATCCTTCGCCACAGGACATTAGTCAGGCAGTTGCCCCTATCAAGTCTAGGTTGAGCGCCAGCCAAAGTAACTCCCTGTCCTCTAGGTTCTCGGCTAAGGAAATCAGGTCTGCTGTCTTTAGTTTGAACCCTACCAAAGCCCCTAGTCCAGATGGTTTCCAGGCTATCTTCTTCCAAAAGTTCTGAGGTACAGTCGGAAGCGAGGTTACTAGGATTTGCTTGAGGATTCTGAATGGAGAGGCGTCGATTAGGTAGTTTAATTTCACAAATGTGGTTCTCATCCCAAAGTGCAGTAATCCAGTTAATATTAGGGATTTTAGGCCTATTTCTCTATGTAGTACTATTTACAAGATAGTCACCAAGGCTTTAGTGGCTAGGCTGAAACCGTGCCTGCAGGATATTATTTCCCCATTTCAGTCGGCTTTTATCCCGGGGTGGTAGATTTTTGACAATGTTATGGTCGCTTTCGAATCCCTCCACTCTCTTGGTCGAAAAAAGTCAAGAATTAAGGGACAAATGGCCCTAAAGCTTGACATGAGCAAGGCGTATGACAGAATGGAATGGTGCTTCCTCAAGGCTGTTCTGAAAAAAATAAACTTTCCTCAGGTCTGGATTGAGCTTATTCTTAACTATGTCTCCTCTTTAAATCTCTCATTTCTGCTGAATGGCAGGGAAGTCTGTTGTATCTCTCCTTCCAGAGGGTTGAGGCAAGGCTGCCCTCTTTCCCCTTATCTTTTCCTCCTTTGTGTGGAGGTATTCTCCAGCCTGATATCTGCTTTTGAAAAAGGGGTGAGGATGCTGGGGTTGCGCAGCTCAAGAGGTAGCCCCATTGTTAGCCACCTTCTCTTCGCAGATGATAGCATCTTGTTCAGCAAAGCTACCAGAGTCCGTGGAATCGGTATTAGGTATTGTTATCCTAAAAAATCCATCGGGATTTTCTCGGGATAACCTGGACGGTAATGTACAGGTGCACCGCAGCTGGTCTGGACCGGGTATGGTGGATCCCCCACTTCCTGATGCAGGGGGGTCGAGGGAAGCCCTGGGTCCGATTACCAGGGACCGGTACTGTGCGGTAGGACCGATCCTACACGGCGGAACAGAGGTTGAGGTGGCATGCTGGTGAGTGTGGTGCGAATGGTATTCCTTTGGAGGGATAAAAAGGTGGGCCTTTTATTGCTTAACAATGGAGTACATCATACATCATACATCATACATCATACATCATACATCAATTCATACACTGCATCGGGCTATTACAAAGGGCTTACTAGCTGAATGGGTATACATCATGCAAGAGTTCAATCTAGGTAGGGAAATGACTCGATAGGTTGCACACGGGAGTTCTGTCTAGACAAGATAGTAGCCAAATAGAGCGCACACATAGGAGCCTTGACTAGGCGGGGTAGTAGCCAAGTAGAACACACGCATAGGAGCTTTGACTAGGGGTAATAGACAAGTAGAACACACGCATAGTAGCTTTGACTAAGCGGGGTAGTAGCCAAGTAGGAGGTTTCAGTTTTCAAGGGCCCACACCTTTCTCTATGGGATCTAGGGGCATTTATAGTGTCTCTGGGAGGTAGGTGGAGGTCCTCTGTTTAGGCGGGAATCCTCGGTTAAATCTCCACCGTCCCTTCCTATCCACGATGGCGGTCACAAGGAATCAAGGATCAGGATTGCGCCCTCTCCCTTTTGCTTTGACGGGAGCATCAGTTTTGGTAGGTGGGGGCCCTAGTTCCCAGGGTGTAATTGGCGGGACTGATCCCAGCCACTGATTTAGGGCAGGATCGGGGTTACCACACGTCTTGGAGGGTTCCAATCGCTCCACCTAGGCCTTAGGTCCATATCAGCGCTTCTGTAAGGTTGAGGTGGTGAAAAGGTGGCGTTTCCACGAGTTTTGATTGGTCGCAAGGGGTCTTCATGGCTGTGGGAAGTCGTTATCAAGGTTCTGGCCTGGTAGGGGACAGTGTCAGTGCCTATCCCGCTGTAACCTGTCAGGCGCTTACTTCCACCATTTCCTTCTTCATGCTTGCTGCGTTTCTGTAAGTATTTTTTTGAGGAGTCCAGCATCCTCTTGCATGTAAGGGATAGTTGACCTTCAATTAGGGCTGAGATGGAACGTCATCCAGCCGTTGACGTAGCGTGGTTAGTAGGCGATCTCGACCGTCGGCTGCTATCTTTCCTCAATCGTGCTTACTGCTCTTTATTAATGAGGTGATATTGGTGTTTTACAGGTGTTCCCAGCACCTTCTTTATCCCATGTGAGCTGGAAGCAAGGGCTGGCATCAGCCCTTACGGAACAGGAGGCGCTAATGAGCTCCTAGGGGTTCTTCCAGAGAGGACCGCTCGATTCGTAGGAGGGTGCTGTGGGGGGTGAGGTAGTGATCTCTACGGTGAGGCTGGCTACTGGAGCGGATCCGCTGCTAGAAGAAACGGTCCTTCTTACTGGAGGATGGGGCGGGAGCCGGATCCCGGATGGATCGTAGCTTTGGAGGCGGGCTCCCCACTGGGTCAGGTACCCTTTCTTCACAAGCACTCTTGTGGGAGGGAGGGAGGGAGGTTCAGGGTCGAGCAATGCTTAATCCTAGCATGCCTGTGAGTAGGCGCGGTTAAAAGAGGGCCGGGCCCTTGTTCCTAACAAGTGGGTTGGATTGACTAGGAATGCCACCATGGTAGGCAATGGAGCGGTCAGGTCCTTTAGTGGGAAAAGCTCTTCCTTGAGTTAGTTGCCTAAATTTTTGGTTAACAGGTATATTCTAGGGGTTTACGAGAGAGCTTTGGGCCAGCATATCAATTTACGGAAGTCTAAAATTTCTTTCAGCCCAAATGTGCAGAATGGGGTTCAGCGTGAGATCCTAGACCTGTTTGGTATTGATGACAGCAACTCTCATGACAGATATCTTGTGTTCCCCTCTATGGTTGGAAGGAATAAGAGGGTCATGTTCAATGATATTAAGGAGAGAGTCTGGAAGAAACTTCGGGGGTGGAAGGATAATTACTTCTCGTTCGGAGGTAAAGAGGTCCTCATCAAGGCTGTTGCCCAGGCTATCCCAAACTATCTCATGAGTATCTTTCGTTTACCAGTTAGTTTGTGTAAGGAGCTTAGCGCGATGGCGTCCAAATTCTGGTGGGGTTCTAGAGATAGGAAACACAAAATAAGTTGGATTAGCTGGGAAAATCTTTGCCTCCCCAAATGTGTTGGAGGCTTGGGATTTAAGGATCTCTCCCTCTTCAACCAAGCTCTCCTTGTGAAACAAGCCTAGAGGATCCTTTCTGAACCGAACTCTCTGGCTGCACAGGTTCTTAAGGCTAAGTACTTTAAACGGGTTGATTTCCTTGATGCTTCCATCATTTCTGAATGCTCACATATTTGAAGGAGCCTTATCTGGGGCCATGACCTGCTGGCTAAAGGTCTCAGGTGGAAGGTTGGCAATGGTGATAATATCAGAGTATTCAAAGACCCATGGATCCCAAGACCTAGTACTTTCAAGCCCCTAACAGCTGATCCTGGTTATGACATCCGAGTGGCTAATCTTATTGATAGAAATAGGCGGGGCTAGAATTTAGAGTTGCTGGACCACCTGGTAACCCCGATTGATAAGGCTGCCATTATACAGATGTAAGTTGGAATGGTGGTAGTGATTGTATTAGGTGGCATTTTGAGAAAAATGGGGTCTTCTCAATGAAGAGTGGTTACAAGGTGGCCTTCTTAGATAAGCTGGTGACTTCTAGCTCTAACTCTTTAGCTAATCAGAAATGGTGGAATTCCCTATAGAAGTTGAGTGTCCCTCATAAAGTTAAAGTTTTTATATGGAGGGCTTACCGGGATACGCTTCCCTTGCTTGTCAACCTCTGGAAGAGGAGGGTGGTGCCGCATTCTCGTTGCTGTAGATGTAATGGTCATACTGAAACAGCCAGCCATGCCCTCTTTAGTTGTAAGGCTGCTCGCCTAGTCTGGAATGATTCCTGTTTTGGTTCGCTCATCTCCCCTCTCAGAAATATCCATGTGTTGGATACCTTCCAAGCCATCGCTGCTCAAGTTAGCCCAGAGGTTTTTAATCTGTTTTGTTTGATGGCCTGGGTCATCTAGGATGATCAGAATTCCCTTCTGAACACGGGTAAGTCTAAAGACCCCAAGCTACTGGCTTCGTGGGTCTCGGATTTCCACGATAAATTCCAGAGCAGTAAGCTTGCTTTCTCCAGCCAGCCTTCCCTTCCCTTCCCTTCCCTTCCCTTCCAGTCTCCAGGGGCGAGGTGGACTGGCTTGCCCCCCCTCCAGGTCAGCTGAAGTTAAACATCAGCATCGCGGTGAATAAGGGCTCTATTTTGACAGGGGTTGGCTCAACCATCAGAGATGACAGAGGTAAGGTTCTGGTTGCGCGGTCCTCTCGGCTGTGGGGTCATTCAAACAGTGATATTGGGAATTTTTTGGCTCTAAGGGATGGTCTTATGCTTGCCAAGTTCTACCATCTGCCTATCAAATTAGTGGAGATTAGCTCTGGATTGGTTGTCTCTTCTTTAATGTCCCCTGTTTCCTTGGTTGATGATGCCAGGTTTATTGTTTATGATATTAAGGCTCTATTGTCCGAGCTAGGTTCTTGTAAGTGCTCGTTCGTTCCCAAATCCGGAAACGTTTTGGCACATAACTTAGCCTCGCTAGCCTTCTCCCATGTGAGGGAGTGTCTGTGGGTGGATTTCAACCCCTCTTTCTCGGCTTCTGCCTTGTAATCGGTTTCTCTATTTGTGTTGTTCTTCTTATCAAAAAAAAAAAAAAAAGTGTCGATATGAATTTCACGACCCACATTACATGTCATGAAGATGACCAACCAGATTGCATATACTTTGCCAAACAAGGGCTACTCAGGCTTTTTTTTAAGATGGGATAAAACAAAACTCTATATATATAAAAGGCAATATTGTTTTTACTCCATTAAGATAAATAAGGTAAATTTGAACCTTCGTCCTCAGCCGACATTGTATGAAAAACTTGATTCACTCTTATCCCATAATTGATTTTTTTTTTCCATAGTATGAAAATATAGTTTTTTTTTTTTTTTTTTTTTTACTTTGAATATGTATGGTTGTTTGACATTGTAAACTAAAATTATCAAACAATCTAGTTAAAGTGATATTTTATAAATTATAAAATAATACTATAAATAATAAATTATAGTCAGAAAATAAATTCATAAAAAAATAACAAAACACTAACTTAAAATTATGACTAACAAACCCAAGATCCTAACATGTTAATTAGAAAGAAAAAAATTAACAAAGAAAAATACTTGAATTAAAGAAACGAATATAAATAATAGATTAAGAGTAATACTATACAACCCAAATAATTAACCTAAAATTCAACCTAAATGATGTGACAATTGAGTTCCTATTACCACACAAATCAGAAGATGATGTGGTTAATGAATAAAACACATGACACATAATTTTTTGGTTTTTAAGAGCAACTCCAATGTTCCTCACCAAATTTTACATCAATTTGTTGTTTAAAAAACATATTTAGAGAATATGTTTATACCAAAAAAAATTCAATCCAATGTATTCAACACCAATTTGGTGTAAATAGCATCTTTAAAGAATATCATTCTGATAAATATTTATATAATAGTAATTTATTTAACATTAGTTAAATGTATAATTAATGAGTAATGCTATACAACCTAAATAATTAATCCAAATTTTAATTCAACTGATGTGGCAATTGAGTTGTCATCACCATACACAACATGGGATGATATTGTTAATAGAAAAACCACTTGTCATATCATTTGAGTTGAAATTTGGACTAAATTTTTGGATTGTCTAGCATTAGTGATAATTTATATGTAAATTAAATATGTATAATAATATTTGTGTCATTTTAAAGATCTTAATGAGATTTTTTTAATGGTATATTTATTTAGAATACATATTGTTATAATTAATTATAGAAGGGGTAAATAAAGAATTTAAATAAACTTTATAAGACATTGATGTGATGTTTAAAAAAATAAAAAAGATTTGGAGATCTTCAACTCGGAGCACTCTTTTACGAAAGGCATCAATTCAGCTACAAACTGATACTCTAATTAAATTAATAGTATATCATTAATATATATATATATATTTCAAAGTGCTGACCCGGCTCCATTACCGTCCACCCCTGTTGCCAAACCTCTCCACAAGTACTCTACTCACCTCAATGTGTCACATTTGTCTATAAATACAATCTTAAAACGGTCACTCTCTTCAAGATCTCTCTAGCTAGTCTTCACAACAAAAACCTGAAAGCACTTTTTCTCTCTAGCTTTTTGCTTCTGCTTCTTCTTGAAATTCTGCATCCATGGTATCTGCAACAGTGAACACTGTTCGAAATGTGGTTGGTATCATAGGTGGGTTTGTTTTCTAAAAGCTTCTAAGTTCTAGCTAGACAACAAAGATTCAATTTTGTAAATCCAAGAAATTGTTTTGGTTATTTTGTGTTGTGTTTCTTGTATAGATGTCTAGTTGTGCCAATTTGCTTTTACAACAGATGCATGCATGTAATTTGTTTTAGGGTTTTTTGAAGTCCATGAATTCTCTTGATTATTTGTGTTCATGATTGTTATTTAAGGTTTTTTTTTTTTTTTTCTTTTCAATTTTCTATGTTTGTTTGATCAAACTGATGTGGGGATTTTCTTTCTTATTTTCAGGGAACATCGTTTCACTGTTCTTGTTATTGTCACCGGTGTAAGCTTTGGTTTATGATATTGTTTAGGACAGTGATTTTGTTATTTTCTCCCTCTTTTTTAGACATAATTTCATCTAGAACTTAGGAAAAAAATGCCTTTTGTGAGAGAAAAGACAATATTACCACCCACATCAAGGATGGGAATGGGGGCCCAATAGGGCGGGAGAGGGTCCCCCCACCCCCACCCCCATTCCTAAAACCTCCCCCCACCGTCGCCTCCAAACCCCATTTAGGTGAACTAGGGATGGGGGTGTTTGGGGGAGGTTCCCCTACCCCCACCCTGTCCCCCATTTTCCCTATTTTCTCAATTTTTAATCCTAAAATTTTTCAATTTAAACTCTAGAATTTAGAATTTAGAATTCAAAATTCGATCGGACCAAACTTTTGTTTCACCCTGTTTCGATATCGAATTTAATAATTAACAAAATATACAATCTAAAATATATAATTGATTTAATTTAATCCAAAATTAACACAAATAACTATTATAATATAGTATTAGTGTATTACACATAAAAGTCTAAACAAATTTAAAACCTTCGATCAATCCAAAATATGAGTCTAAACAAATTTAAAACCTTCGATCAATCCAAAATATGAGTAATAGACTAATAGAGTGAGATTTTTTTTTTTTTTTTTATTTAATTTAGCAAATAAAATTAAAAATATCAATAAATAAATAAAAATATATGAGGGAATTGGAGCCCCACCCCCATTTAGAAAATGGAGGAATGGGGAAATGGGGGTGGGGGAAGGTTCCTCCACCCCCATTTAGGTTTTGGAGGCAAATTTTTGCCCCTACCCCAAAACCCCATTTGGGGGTAAAATTTGCCCCTAAATGGGGGCGGGCCTGTGGGGGTGGGGCCCTGTGGGGGGAATTGCTATCCATACCTACATGGCCACATCACATCTTTTGAGAGTAAAATGAAGGGCATTATTAGCTTTTCATTTTGTTGACCACTTGTTTTTTTTATTTGAAATGCATTTTGTTGGCCACAACTGAAAGCATCGATTGTTTTTTCCATAGCAAGTAGTTCTTGAAAAAACAATGAAAGTAAAAAAAAATTATTGTACTCTTGATGAACGTCACCTCTGATCAGCACAAGTATGCAAGTTTTATAAATATGTGTTGAGAGTTTTCTCATGCCGATATTATGGGAATAGATATTTCCTATTATAAAAGTAGATATCCAGACCGTATAATAGTATTTGATCTCGACAGGTCTTAGTATCGATAATTGATATAAAGATAAAATTACACCGACTGACTTTAACATGTGTAACATATATCCTAAGATAGAATATAATAATATACAATCTGAACTGTTGGATGGTCCATTAAAAAAAAAAAAAAAAAAAAAATTGTGTGTGTGCAGACCAACTTTTGTTCAAATAGTGAAGAAAGGGTCAGTGGAGCAATACTCACCAGTTCCATATCTTGCAACCCTAATCAACAGCATGGTCTGGGTCTTGTTTGGACTGCCGATGGTGCACCCACATAGCATGCTGGTCGTAACCATCAGCAGCATCGGCACAGCCATAGAGTTTGTCTACATAGCTCTCTTCTTGTTCTACTCAGACAAGAAGAAGAGGCTCAAAGTCTTATTTGTTGTTCTCATTGAGCTCATCTTCATCGTCGTAGTCACCATTTTGGTCCTAACCCTACTCCACACCACCAAGCAACGGTCCTTGGTTGTTGGCATCATTTGCATTTTGTTTAATGTCATGATGAATGCTGCTCCGTTATCGGTCATGGTTAGTACTCTTCTCGAAAATTCTCTAGCACGAATGTAAACTATTTTATGGTTATGACTCATGATCAAGACCATTCATGATTACATTCTGATATAAAATAAAAATTACGTACCTACACACTAATTATGTACATTAACACTTATTGAGTTTATTTTAATTGTGCAGAAATTGGTGATTACGACAAAAAGTGTGGAGTATATGCCATTTTTCCTTTCTCTTGCTTCGTTTGGTAATAGTGTTGCCTGGTTTACATATGCCTTCCTCCCTTTTGACGAATTTATCGCTGTGAGTTATCATCATTGTCTATGGCTACTCTATATATGTTTATGTGTTTGTGTGTTAATATGACAAGGTCTACAATGCACGGGACGAACATAAATCTCCTGTTGTAATTGTATCACATGACATGATCGTAATAAGAGATGTATGGTGCATTCCTGTGCTCATTGAGATTTTTTGATCATGTTAATACGCTATTGTTGCATGAGTGATGAGTCTATGGTATTCCTATTGTGAATATGTTTTTGATGTGGATTATAAAATGATAATTTTTTATGGGGTATTATTATTTGGGTCCCTATGTTTTTTTGAATTACTTGTTTTTTACTCATTTATTCATTTTTTTACTGGATTGGTCCCTATGTTTTCAAAAACCACTCAATTTGGTCCCTCTTTGAGTCAGACATTAGTCAAAGTTAACGGAAGAAGCATCTTTAAATAAAGAACATGCCACGTGTCAACACCATAAAATGAATGGAAAAAAAAAAAACTAACATCAATATCTTTATTCTTTGGAAGAGATCTCCCGGATCTCCATCTTCTCTCTCCTCTTCGATTATCAATATCAATTAAGGAAAAAAAATCAAAGAAACAAAATAAAGATTTTTTCTTCGATTTAAAATGGATTTGGTAGAGATCCAAATCCGAAATATATATATATATATATATATATATATATATATATATATATATATATATATATATATTAGATTTTGTGGAGATCCACCTCTTGGAGATCCAAGATGATTTCAAGACTGCGACACCGGCTGATGAACCGGCAACCATCGCCGCCGCCGTCAACAAACCCAGAAATCCCCTCCCGCCACCAAATCCAACCTAAAAACCCTCCCGCCACCAAAATCCAACCCAAAAAACCCTCCCACCACCAAAATCCAAAATTCTCAACTAATTCTATCATCTCTCTCTAAAATCCTCTCAATTTCTTCTTATCTTCACGATCTACTTCTCTGATCAATTATTCTTCAACCCAGTCTTCTTCTTCAACAAAATCCCCAGAAATCCTCCATTAGACCTGCAAAAACAGAACCATAACAATTAAATCACACTAGAAAATCAACTATACAATTAACACACCACAAGAAATCCACCAAATCAAGTAACAGAAAAGTTAGACATGACAATCTCCTCCAACCACCACCACGCAACGGGAGAGAAAGAAGAGAGTCGATCTCCTCTCACCGGAGGAGATCGGTGGGAAGATCCCCGGACTATTTCTGGGTATTGTGTGGTGGTGGCGTTCTTGGTTTGGGTTTGGGTTTCTGGGTGTTGTGTTTGTGTTCTTGGTTCTTGATGTGTGTGTTTGCTGGTGTTGGTTTGGGTGTGTGTGCTTAGTGATGGCGATGAACTGGTGATTGGTTTTGATGAACTGGTGATGGTAAATGTGAGAAAAGTGTGAGGAGAGAGAAAGTGGTTGGATTTTTAATTTAATTTATTATTGATGGAGCTAGGGTTTTGTTAAATTAAATTAAATTCATTTATCATTTAATTTTAATTAATTTAGTTTTTTTTTTTTAATTTTGGTGACATGTCATATTATGATTAGATTACAAGTTAGGTTAAATTGTAAATTTTGACAAAGTTAGAGGGTGAAATGGTCATTTGTTTTAAGTTAAGGGTAAAATGGTCAATTTACTTTTTTTGTTAGGGTTGACTGTTAAAAATCTGATCAGATGGACCAAATTGAGTGGTTTTTGAAAACATAGAGACCAATCTAGTGAAAACGAATAAATGAGTAAAAAACGGATAATTTAAAAAAACATAGAGACTCAAATGATAATATCCCTTTTTTATTCATAATTGTGTATATTAAAAAAGTTTTTGATGATCAATTAAATAAGTGATTGTCAACCACAAGGTGGTTGCCTTGGTGGTCTAAGGCTTGGGATTAAAAACCCAAGTCCTTGGTTCTACTCTTGGCAATTACATTGTGGCCAGCCATCAGGTCGCTAGCTCAGCTGGTGGAAGAACAAGCTTGGGGCACGGGTAACTCCTAGGTCAGCTGTTCGAATTCTATCTAGGCGAAGGCAAGTTATGATTTACCCACTTGCATCTTTGTGTGGCTGGGGGTGTGGGATAGGGTTTCCTATCTGTTCTACTTCACACAACCAACAAATAGACTATCAAAACCAGCAATTGGCCATGGGTGTGTCATGCAGTTGGGGAGGACAGACGGATGGGTGCCTGGATGAAGTATGGAATCCTCGATACCAAAAAAAAAGAAAATCAGTGATTATCGAGTAATATAAAACACCTTTTGGTTTCATTATGGGTTCAATGTCAACCTAACAATGACTTCTAAAATTATTTATCAAATAATTTTTAATACCATTTATAATGAAATTATTATTTTAGAATCTACAACAATCCTAAACTAATATTTAGTGCCCGTTTAAAAGAGCTTCTCTACCGGTTAAAAGAGTTTTTTTTTTTTTTTTTTCAAATTGTGTCGTTTGGTTATCACGTACGCACTTAGTAGAGCTTTTGGATGATTAAAAAGGTTGTTTTACATCTATTGAGAGAAGCTCAAATTTAAAGTTTTTTCAAGTAGACCTTTTTTAGTTTTTTTAATAACACTAAAATGTCTAATATAACCGTATCATTTAATTTTTTTATTTTTTTTTTTAAGTATTTTGATAATCTTATCATTTAAAAGAGTTTTTTTTTTAATCAACAACCAAATGACCAATAACTTTTCTTTAAAAGCTCTGCTCGGTGAAGATCTGCTTCAAAAGATCTATCACTAAAAGACCAATAACCTTCCTTTTACTGTTGTGAATATGTCTGTCATTTTATTCATAGGTAAAGTTATGCAAGTTGGCGATGGAACAAATTCTAGTAAACTTTTTTTTTTTTTTTTTTTTTTTTTTTAATTAATAGGTCCTCTTAAGTTTTACACAAACATTTCTACCTAAAAAATCATTAAAAAATAATTATATACAAATTATCTATCGAATCAAAGTTTGATAGTATTTTTAAATTTTCAAGTTGTTGAGGAGAGCCTTTAATTTTCAAATTAAAATGAGAATAGTTGCATGAACTTTTTATATGCTATTGCATGTCTAAAATCTTATTTACCAATTAAAATATTTTTGAAAGCAGTAGATATTAGATATTGGTGTGGTATAAATTTGTTTTCTTTATTTGTAACATCTCAATTGCTTTCTAAAATATCTTATGAGGGGTACTGTGTTTTTGTTGTTTTTTGTGTTTTTCAAAATCAGATTTCAAATGGGTTGGGTACTATGTTTTCTCTAGCCCAGCTGCTGCTGTATGGCTGCTATTACAAGTCCACACAGCGAATCAAAGCAGCAAGACAACAACAACTAGGCAGCAAAGGTGAGTTGGACATGTCTGAAGTGGTTGTGTCTGGAGATTCAAGGAAGATAGCAGGCACCACCACACTTCACAATGGTCATCATGGTGGTTCTGAAATCTATGGAACATGATGATGCATTTGCTCTCTCTACCACCGTTCGATCATCATCGATCGATCCAGTTACGTATAAACGATCTAGTTTTATCCACCCCGTTGAACCCTTTTTCCTTCTAGCTAGATACAAGAAACCAAGAGATCATTGTTTTGAATCTGATTTTGTGTGTTGTACTATTATATATGTATCTTGAAGCCATATTGTGTTATGTGTGTGACTTTGAGAGGTAGTGTTTTACTACTCCTCTCTATAAGTGCTTTTAATTTGAAGCACCTAGAAGTGTTTTCAGTAGATTGAAAAGTATTGCATAATTTCTTTGCCATCTTTTGTTTCTAAATTTGGAAATGGTATCCCCAAACAGTCTCTTTTTTGTCTTCTACTTCTTCTTGATTGGGAATATTTTATGGGCACAAAGAGCTTTGACTGTTAACTGTTTAATCCATTAATGAGAGCTACCATTTTGTAGTTTGACACCTAGCTCTACAATTATTCTTCTTTTATTTAATTTTCTTATCTTATTGTATTATTGAGATGCATGGACTTATAAAGATGATATAAAAAGATTAAAAGAGGATCTTTCTAGATGATTTGGACGAAGAATAAGTAGCAAATAATCGTTAAACCCATTAATTCAATTGATGCCTCAATAATTTTCATATAATTTGTCTCCATTTCCAAATTAGAAACTCTGTGGCCTCTAAAAGTATTTATATTCTTTTTCTATATTTCTATTTTCATGTATAAATTTTTGTCTTCATTACTTTATAGCATTATTGTAATTTGTAAATGAATTTTCTGGCCAGCAGGAAAAGTGAAAACCCTTTTCAAAATATTTTACATCTTTTGACCAAAATAATAGCTAGCTAGAGAGTAGAAAACATTTTATAATAGGACTTGGATTCTCTCCTTACCTTATCTTTTTCATTATATTTTTAAAATATGTGATTAGTTATTAATAAAGTGATACACAAGTACACAATTGCTTCAACAGCTGTGAAACAACCACAGGTCCAGAACTCACGTGCAGAAGCCTATTGACAAGCTAACAATTAACACTTGATTTATAGATCAATTAATGGAAACGCAACCACAGATGTAGAATGTAGATAATTAATCATTAATGTTTATATTTTTAGTCCAAGATATGGATATGAAACGTTTGGGGCAATTGTTTAATTATTTTTGCAAAAAAAGGGGATCAATTTATAATTTAAAAAAAATTGGGGTCAAAATTAAAGTTTTTTTAAAAATATATCTAATTTCTTAGGCCATGTTTAGCATGTTGTACGGTACTGGATTGTATATATTTGATGTACAACCATAATTTAACCCTCCCACACTTATTATATTTAAAAATAAATGTGGAAGAGTTAAACTAGGAATTATAATAAATATAAAATATTGATTTGACAATTTAATAAAAGAAATAATAAATAAAAAATTACTGTTGAGTGATAGTGTAATACTATTCACTCAACACTATATTTTATCTTGGTAATTGAAATATAGTATTGTATTGGAGCAACTTTTTACATTAAGTTAGTGTTTTTACACTAAGATAGTGTACCATTGGATATGGCTTTAGGTGGTTGCCTAACTCCCCAAATGAAATTAAGGCTCCAAAATAATTTTACAAATAAAAAATATTAAATACTAATTAAACACTTAGTCTAGTATGTTAAATGAAGTGGGTCGTGGTCGGGTCGAGTCGAGTCGTATCGTGCCGTGCTTGTACGGAATTATGCTTTTTCAGACCGTGTTTAGACCGACTCGACCCGACCCGACCCGACCCAATTTACATGTTTAATTAATAATAGACATGTCTAGCGGAAAATATAAATAAATTATTTTAACTATTAATTTAATATTTTTTACGTTACAGTTAGTTTACATATTCAACGACTCAATTTAAATTTTCACCTAAGACCCTGGATACCCTTAAACCGCTCGGGGTGTCTGCAACAGTGAACACCGTTGGATAGGTGGGTTTGGTTTCTTCGATTTTTGAAATTTAATCCAAGAAATTGTTTTGGTTCTTTAATTTGTGTTGTTCTTTCTTATTCAATTTTTGAAATATTTGCCACCTGGCACAAATATTAAAACAAAATTCTTACTTTTTGATGCAGCCTGTAGCCTGTAGCACATGAATTTGGTGTGGGCGTTGACTAAAAAATTCAGATATTTTAAAGCAGTTTGCATTGACTAAAATAAACCTTTTCAAATTAAGGCAGCAAGACAACAACAACAGCAGCTAGGCAGCAATGAATTGGACTGTTCAAAAAAATGCAAAATACCACTAAAAAGCCAATCAAAATGCTGTTAAGATTTCTACTACAGACTCGTTGAAATTGAACATACAAATATTAACAAGTAAAATTGTATACAACTTAACGGAAAACGTTTTTGCTACAGATTACAGAAGCAGCCTCTTGGAACCAAAATCTACCATCTTCACTCTCCTACTGCCCTAGGACTATCGGAATGATGTTCTAAGCTTAACATATATTTACAATCTAATTATAACTCCGCAGTGCTCTCACAGGAGCTCCCGAGATTGGCTGTTACCTCGTGAATTGACAATCTGATTATGTTTCTCACTGATGATGATGATGATGATGATCTTGAAATATCCAGACACTCTTGTAGGTCAGCATCACAAGCGATCAGAACCCACTCTTGATCATCATCCAGATACTTAATGTCGAAAGTACCCACCTCCAGCTTCAGCCTCTTGGCCACTTCCTCTTTCAATTCAAGAATACTGGTACTCAAAGAGATTCGAAACCTTATTATATCTTCTCTAAAAGTTGCCTTTATCGTTACACTCTTCATTTCCTGCATTTTAGCATGTATATGTGACATCTTTTGAGTTAGAGAAGCAACAGCTTGTTTCGGTGACAACATATCAGCACATGGCGCGTTTGTCCAACTGAAGTCTGCAAATCGCTCATCCACAATAGCATCCGCTACTGCAGGACATAGGTTTCTCAAATCTTTCGAACTTCCAGCATCCTCAACAAGCATTCCTCCGAATGATTCTTGAGGTTCTGTCGTCACAAGAGCTTCAGGCACTGAGAAGGCAGCTGTTAGATTCAGTTCCCCTGCTCGTTGGAATACCAATTCCGGTGAGCCCCCTACTTCGAAGCATGGCTCGTGGATAGAAGAAACAAGTGGATCCTTCATGGGTGCACTTTCATTTGCGGGGCTACCTTGACACGAACCATGAGAAGTAGGGGTCCCCACACTCTCTTCTCTCGATCCACTCCGTGTTTTGGAACTGTTTGAGCCTTTATTTATTTCTCCTGAAAGCGTAGCGTGCTCATGAACAAGTTCCTTATGACTCAATGTTCTTTCCCTCAACAATTGATTTTCCAACCCGGCCTGTCCATCGCTTCCTGGTGGTGTTCTACAGCTGGGAAATTCATTCTTTTCACTGAGAGGATCAGAGGGTTTAGAGCTAGGTGAGTACTGTTGATTGGAACCATTCAAACCAGAAGGCCAAGAAATTGAACCAACAGCAACTGGGAGTGGACTCGTAGCGAGAGAAGTTAAACCGAATGTTCCATCAGCAACTTGGACAGATTCAATTACACGCTTTAGTTTAGTAAGGGAACGATTAACCTTGTTGATCTTGCGAGATGGCCATCTAGAGATCCCATGCTGCCTGCAGATACGCTTCATTGTTGTAGGGCAAACTGTAATGATGCAAAAAAAAAAAAAAAAAAAAAAAATCTCAGAAAAAACCATTTTAATCACTACACAGGAGCCAAGCAAAATCCAGCATTCTTGTATACATATATAAATTTAAGCAACTCAGAAAGTGCACAAATTTAAAACTAAAGCAATAATTTCTAAGCACATAAGCATACCGCCAAGGCTCTTTGCAGCATCTTTAAGACTCCCAGAAAAATATTGTTGGAGAACTTCTAGACTGATTGATTTCTCAGTCTTTCCACGTTTTCTCTCTGAAGGCTTTTTCATATTTTTGTTCTCTGGAAAAGAAACAGGGTTGTGGCTCTCATCCATTTTCACATCATTGCCTCCACCGTTATTAGCATCATAATTTACCATTATGTGCTGCTCTGACAAATCATGTCGCACCAACTCTTCCCCATTTGGCAACGCATTACGCCCTGGTGGTGATTTCACAGAATGGGAAATTCGAATGGATTCAACTGTTGAATTAAGTTTCTTGTCCGTAGAAGCCTGAAGGATTTCGATAGATCCTTCATCGTCTTCAAGTTTAATCCCAGAGGCGACCTTAAGACTCTGGAAATGCTGCTTCATTGTTGCTAATATGGAACCTAACAAAGCCTTTTGCTCATAGCTGTCTGTGATCACAGGTGGTAGAAAAAATTCTAGAATGTAATCGTCATCTCCAGTATAAGTACTCCGTAAGCAGATGGCAAAACAGCCAGTCAATCCAAACATGCGTGCATAGTGTACCAAAGGGTACTCAGTTTTGCAGAATTGGGTAATGTCTGTGCAGAAGCAAGCGCCAAGGGAGAAAAATGCCCTCCCAGCGACCCCTTGATCCTTTTGTAAGTGATGCTCAACACAAGCTTCCCGGAAACCCCACATGTGAGAATCTACCACATAGAACGCCACATCAGTCGTGGACATGCAAACTTGCCCCATGCAGGTACCGTCAATGCTACTACAGCTCTTCTTCAAACCACCGCCATAGGCCAGAACGCTGCGATGCCTGCAGGGAATCCAGGTCTGAGCCAAAGGTAATTTGTGAGTTTCACACACCACTGACAATATCTCCAAAATTTCAGTCAGTGCATTTTGTCGACCCACGTTGCATATCTGGTTTAAAAGCATTGCCAAGTACATAGATCTGTGAGAACAACAGAGAGGGAAGAAATGAAGGAAGAACACCAGATTTATCTTCTTGGTTCCCAAACAAACGCCATATTAAACCCACGTTACGGTCATAACTCACCTGTGTGCTTGGATGATCCAATATTTCTGAACTTTTGAGATTTACTGCCTGCAAAGAGACTGAAGTAATGTGACCGACTTATCTTGAAGCATTTGAAATCAATATACAGTATTCTCCGAAGGATCATATAACATGATTAAAATCACATTTAAATTATGTAAGCAATCATTTGAAGCTCGTTAAATAAGAACTCAAAACAGATATATGCAATGCAAGCAGAGAAGAAACCAAACCTCAAGAGCTTTGCAGACTTTATCGACCTCAGGTGCGTAGTTAATCTTCTGTGAAGTCATTATAAGCTCAATCACACCAACACAGGACTGCCCAGAAGGTTCAAAGACCGGCAAAGCCACGGTTCCTTGAACATTTAGATTAAGAGCATGATCAAGCCTTGAGTACTCTTTACTAGAATAGTACTGCACATTGGGCGTCCACTCCGGCAACTTCTGCAAGAAAACACGGCCAGGAAGTCCGAGCACTCCATCATTCTCCCCGTCCACAGAAAACGAATACATCAGAGAAACCATCCTATACTGATGCAGTCCATTACTGTGCGGATCAAGAACAAAGGGTTGCCCTGAAGTTGTTAGTACAAACCGACCCCCGATTTTTACAGGCACCCAAACTTGAGCTAGAACATGTTGCTCAGTTGAATCTTTGAAGTATCTAAGTGCCTGGCTCATCCTCTCCTTAATCACACAAAACCCATCTGTGTTCTCCTTCGGCATCAGTCCCCGAAATGGAGAAGGAAGCCTTCTGTTTTCGTCATTATCTTTTGTATTCTCCATTTCTGAATTCGGATTACTACCTGTACATTTTGGGAATAATTTTCACTCAAAAATCAAGTCCAAGAAAATTCAAAGCTACATGTGCAGTACAAAACTATATGTTAAATAGTAAAATCATTCATGATTCAGAGACTGTTCACCCTCAAATCATACCATATCCAGATTATAGAAGACAAAAAAAAAAAAATCAGAAATCCTTAAGTTCTTTTTTTTCTTTTCTTATTCGAAATCTCAAGAACATGGAATACCAAGTTCAACCAGGTCTAGTAAACACAAAAACGATTTTGCAATCAAATGTTTCTTTTTTTCTTGTATTACATGATTCACTCATGTAAGGTAACACAAGAAAGTGAAAGAAAAAAAAAATGTTTCGTCATATTAGTTAAAAAATTGAGGTACAAGAAGCTCATGATTTGAACTTCAAAATTTTCCGACAAAAAAAGGACAAAATATGCAACAGTAAGCTAACCGAAAAATCTCAAACTGAACCAAAACCACTAATATCACGACCACGAAAGTCTATTCAGACAAGACACAAAACACCACGAGTACAAAGTGCGAATCTTTGACAAAAGCTCGAACTAATAAACGCAAAAAACAAAAAAACAGAGTCACTGACATTTTAGAAAGAGCGGGTAGTCAGACAAGCGGAGACCAGAAGGAGCGTGGCCGGCGAACCTGCCGCCGTCGTTGTCAGTGTCTGGGAAAGCCCAGAGCGGCGAACAAGGCTGCTCAGATGAGGAAACGAGGAAAGGAGACATGGGGTTGGAGACGAAACTAATCTGATCCAACGGCCAGGAGGATTCGAGATCGAGATCGACGATATCAAGGTCCATAATCATCGAGGAAGTCAATACTTGATGAGTCGGAGTCGGAGTCGGGTCCTTTGACTTGGGAGGAGGAGGGATGCGGTTCTCTTCCTCCGGTTCGGGCATTTGTCTTCGGTTGTTGTTAAAATATAAAGAAGATGAGATTTTGATTGATAGACGATAGAGAGAGAGAGAGAGGGTGGGTGGTGATGGTAATTTGCAGTGTGTTCGAGCGATTCCAGTTTTTAGAGAGAGGGTGGGTGGTGATGGTAATTTGCAGTGTGTTCGAGCGATTCCAGTTTTTTGTTTTTTCTTTTTTTCCATAGAAATGTAGAATCCAAGTATCAAACAGTTGTGCCAGTTGCCATTACAGATAAATTATTGGGGAATAATCCTCTGTGTTGCTACCTATCATGGTAGCTAACTTTTTTTTTTTTTTTTTTACCTTGATTTTGGTTCTCTTGCCTTTAAATAATTATTTTTCGTCTTATCAATTAATTATGGAGTGCTCTTCCATTTTCTTCAGCCAATTATGGATATACATTTTATTTTATTTTTACAGTATCTATCTATCCACCTATCTTATGTATTTTTTTTTTAAAGTTTTTTCTATGGATCGATTTGGAAGTCATTTGTCCAAACCTCAATCTCGCTCATCTACCAGTTGAGCTACGCCCCTATAGGTTAATTATGTATATACATTTAAGATAAGGTTGTTAATATAATATATATCAATCACTCTTGAGCTTTTAATCATTGAGATCACAAATTTACCTTATATGTACTATTGTGAAAATTTTATATGACGTAATAAGATAAATAAAAAATATTTTAAAATAGGTAAAAAAAATTAATGACTATCTTCTTTCATATTATAGATAAATATATATATATATATATATATATATATATATATATATATATATATATATATATATATATTTGATTAAAAAAAAAAAAAAAAACTAAGTATGTCATTAATAATTTGTGTTTTAAATAGAAGTATTGAAAACCAAATTTTGATTTGGTTATCTCTAAAATATACTTCAATGTCAATTGTCACATAGAAAGAAGTCTCTTAAAATTATTGATATCTATATTTTATTAAAATACAAGTGGTTTTTGTATTAGAGATGTTTTGATCAATATAGTTTGGAGACCTGAATTAAGGGATCGGTCAAAACCTAATGAAATTAGACACTTCTAAACAAATATGAAAATTAAATTATTTTAATGAGATTTGTCGATCTTAAGTACTAATAGTTTACGATGTCATATTATAAAAGTGGGACAATGTTAAATGATACGGATATCACATTCATTTGGAAGTTCAACTAATCAACACACGTTAGGTACAAATTTAAATTCAAAAATTTGTTCCTAATCATATGTTTTTGTTCATGATCATGATTGATAGTTTGGAATGTATGCATAATAGTGTATTATTAGGCAAATATGTTATTTAAATATAATGTCATGATATGTGTGTTTCGCTGAATTAATATTGTGTCAGTAGTGGAGATTATATAAGAATTGAAAAATAATAATAATAATAATAATAATAATGATTTATTGCAGCTTCCTAGTAGGAGCAGCAATTCATATTATCATGTTGTATTACAAATTCAAGCACATACTTTATATTTAATAGTGTTAAAAACAGAATTTTAATTAACTGAATTTATATATTTTTTTTAGGAATTATGTTATTATTATTTTTGAAAACTTGAAATGTCGATCACAAACCAGGAGAGTTTCAACATTTCAATTTTCAAAATTTCAAGTTTTTATAGAAGATTTCAAGTTTTGGCAACAAGTTTTAACAGAAGATTTCAAGTTTTCGAACCCGTGAAACTTGAAATCTTCTAGAAAAATCTGTAAACTTTTTTGAAAACGATTCTTCACATAAACACACATAATTGATGCATTAAAGCTAAAATCATGTTAAAGTAACTATTTGCAACTCAATTAATGAACGAATGAATGATATTTATCGATTTAGAGCAAATCGGAAAAGTTTTTCTCATTCACTTCATGAAATCTACAACAAGATTATGAAGAACATAAAAGAATGATGACGAAGAACAGAGAAGAATGAAATCTTCAACAATGGTGCAGCCATTGGTGTTCAATTTGCAGGAAGGTGATGAAGAACAAATACGGTAATGAAGAACAGAGAAGCAAGAAGAAGACAGTGAGAAAAATAAACAAAAGAAAATAGAAATATTAATTTGGGGGCATCTTGGTAATTTATGGACACCCACTGAATTTTTTTTCAAAACATTGTTATTAACAATTAAAGTTTCGTATGTGGTTAAAAACAAATTTTCCATATTTATAGTGGTTATTTTTAGCAATTTCCATGTGTTAAAAACATAATTTTAATTAACTAAATTTACTTTTTTTGTTTATGAATTATGTTTTTTTTTTTTTTTTTTTTTATCGTGTTTGTGTCAAACCGAACAATAATCTATCTCAATTAAATTTACTTAGTATTAAACTATATTCACATATCGTATCAAAATTACTGTAACTATTTCGTGTATAGTAAAACTCAACATATAGCATTTTATATTCTTATTGTTCTATATTAATATCAGTTCATCTATAATAATTTAGAGTTTAAGGAATAATACATGACTCGAACCCATAACCTCATTACTGTAAACATGAGGGGCGTATCAATGAACCGTTCACATTTTGTTAACATGCACAAGGTAACATTATATGATTCTACATTCCATTTTAGGAAAATAATCGTATCATCGAATGGGGACACATTGCAAAAAAATAATAAAATAACAATAATTGAAATAATATCTTTTAAGAAAAAACAAATTACAAATGCGGTTAAACAAATGGCCAATGTCATGATTAACTATAGTTTACTTCAACTTCAATTTTAATTAAAATGTTTAATTTTTTTATTATTATTATAACATTTTGGCTGACTCCTAATAGGTTACATCATTTTTTTTTGTAATATATTTCCTTAATATAATTAAGTGACCAAATCGTCTCTTAAAAAAAAAAAGAAAAAAAAAAGGTGATCAAATGGTGAGAAAAGCATAGCTTTACCTATTAGTGGGAATGGTTGTTTTGCTTAAACAAACACAATTAAACAAAAGTTGTTTACTTTTAGGGGGAATTGCACAAACATCCCCTGAGGTTTGATAAAATTGCACGAATATGGCAGTTTTGACCATATATGTACAAACTTCCCTCAACATATGAAAATTGTTGCACAAACATCCCCTACCGTTAGATGGATCCGTTAATCAATGGTCAAATGTGTAAAAAGTCCAAAATACCCTATATTTTTATTTTAAACATTATTAAAAATTCAAAAACAAGATAAAAAAATATTAAAAAATCTTTTAGAAAATATGAATGTATCTTAAATTAGAAAGTTGGAAAAAAAATTCATCTTAAAAAAAAAAAAAAATTTTGTTTGTGCAATTCCCCCTTGATTTTAAATAAATTTAAAATTTAAAAATTATTTATTATTAAATTGTTTTAAAAACTATTTTTTTATTTGTAAAGATGATTTATTTTTTCCAGGTTTTAGATTTAAGATACATTCATGTTATCGATTTTTTTTTTTTATAAATATTTTTTATCTTATTTTTTAATTTTTTTAGTTTATTTAAAATAAAAATAAAGTGTATTTTAGATTTTTTACACTGTTGACCATTGACTAACGGATTTATTTAACGGCAGGGGATGTTTGTGCAACAATTTTCAAATGTTGAGGGAAGTTTGTGTGTATATGGCTAAAACTACCATATATGTGCAATTTTATCAAATCTTGAGGGATGTTTGTGCAATTCCCCCTTTCTTTTAATATGATTATTAGCTTAAAGTGTTAGACCAACTTTCATTGTCTTTTGTGCTTAGTCTTTGTTTAATTATGTTATTTTAAACACTATTTATTTGTATTGTTATTATATGATGCCATTACCTGTAATGCAAAAAGACAATATTAACCCTCTCTCGAATTTACAATCATTTTCTCCTAACCAGTGCAATTTCTAAGATGTAACATAGAGATGTGGTACAAGAGATATGATCTTATACGAATTACGATAACAAAATTTAAACCATGGTGGTGAAATTTTATTTTGAAATATCCAACCACCAAAACATGTGACAATCGGTAGTTTAAATAATAAAATAAAATAAAAATCTAATTGTTGATATCGAAAGTAGTAGAATTATTATTATAATGAAAATTTAGATATTTATAATTGAAATATTTTATTTAGATAGTATCAAAGGTATAGATTTTTGAGGATATAATTAATAGGGCCAACTTGTGATAATGACATGTTAATCTTATCAAAACAATCCGGACCTAGGTCCAAACATTGGCTTTGGTTGTTGCTTTTGATAGTGAACAAATTACACATGGTCCCTTGCCATAGTGGTGGGCCTTCCTTTGGGAACCCCCTACCACCAAGGTTCAAGACCTAGTGTGTGTATAGAATTATGCAAATTTTCCTTGGCCCATTTAAAAACATGGGTGTCGTCCCACTTTGTGTGGGTGGTTGTCCCTCCTTCGTGTGGGTTCTCTCTCCCCGTCCGTGGGAGCTTCAGTCTGGGCTGTGCTTGGAAGTCGATTCTCGATAGGTCCCAGTTGTTGTTGTTATCATGTAATCATGTAATCATATCATCATGACATCATGACATCATGTCATCATGTCTTGGATCTGTATTCCAGTTGTTGTAATCCTATTGTTGTATTCCAATAAAAAAAAATTAAAAAAAAAACTAAACAGCTTTCTTAATTTTCAAAAAAAAAAAAGATAGTGAACAAATTAATTAATAAAAAAATGCTAGAGTTTATAATTGTTATTTTAATTTTTGTATCTCAAATTATGATATTTATGATAGTGAAACAAAAATTAATAAAGAATAATACTAGAGTTTATAATTTTTATTTCGAATTTTATCCCAAATTTATGAGACAACTAACACCGAACTTTCAGATCCGGCCGACTATGACAAATGGACCACCCGAGGGAAACCATATCCTTTGAATTAGTGAAGAGGTCAGCACCACGTGGTAGTTTCCCGGCCAATCATTATTTGCATGTGGCATCTGGAAATCGCTATTTCTTTCAAGATTTTAGGGTGTCGCAAGGAGTGAGGTCATACTCAATTTAAGTATTTAACCAAAAATAAATAAATAAAAACATTTATTTTCTCTCAAATGTTTGACACATTACATACAAATATTATTAGAGTATGTCTAAATTCGGCACCCAATAGGATGAGCGTTTCCCCTATAGAACCCCACCCCCATGGGCCCCATGAGGTGTTGGGAGCAAAATTTACCCCAAATGGATTTTGGAGTTAGGGTTGAGGGCAAATTTAGCCCTTTTATAAATGGGGGAGGTGCCCCCATTCCCCTATTTTCTTCATATATATATATATATATATATATATATATATATATATATATGTTAATTTTATATCTAAAGTCTAAATATTTTTTTTTAAACAATAACTACTTGAGATTTGAGATTGTCTAGATTTTGTGTGACTTCTTGTCTTGTATTTTGGATTGATCGAAGATGTAAACTTTAAATTTGTTTTGACTTTTATTGTGTAATAATCTATTAGAATTATTTGTATTTATTTTGGATTTCTTTAACCAATTATATATTTTAGAATACATATTTTGATTACTTTTAGGATTGAATATTTTAACAGTGTCAAATTAGAGATTGGATGATCGGATTCCAAATTCCAAACTTAGATTTTCGGATTAGGAATTGAAAATTTATGATTGGAAACGAAAAAAAAAAATGGGGTTTGGGGTTTGGGGTTTGGGGTGGGGGAACCTCCCCCCGAACATCTCCACCCCCAATCCCCCCAAATGGGTTTGGGGTTGGGTGGGGTGGGGTGGGGTGGTGGGATCATCCTCCGCCCCAATAGGACACATCCCTAGTGTGTAAATGATGTGGTATCACTTCAAATCCATTCATTTAAATCTAATAATTTAAATAAATAGATTAGAGTGATGTTATATCATTTGAATACCAAATTTAGATAAAGTAGCATTACTCATATTATTAATAAAGAAAATCGACATAGACTGCGCTTAAAAGTTTTTTATTATTTTATTATTTTTTATTTTTTATTTTTTATTTTTTATTTTTAACATTTTATAACATCTTTTGATATTTGTTAAAGAAAGTCTATGATATACATATTTAAAAAAAAAAAAAAAAAAAATTTGGTAAAAATTATCGAGTGTAAAATCTAATACCTTTGTTTTCGTGTTGAAACCAAACCCCCACAATTGAAAGTTACTAAAAGTCTATGATAATTTGATATGTATTTTTAGTGAACCTTGAAAAGGCTAACGATGCTTTTTGAAAATGAGAAAAAACTTTTTATATAAAAAAACGAAAGTGAAAGGGAGTAACATTTATCTTGGCCGAAAAGGACAATAAAAGAGCTAAAGTGGGGGGTTTTTTTTTTTCCACACAATCAATCAAATAATCATACATTCTTATTTTTTTACAGAAGCAAAATTGCATTTTTTTTTTTCCATGTGGGTTTTGAAGTCATAATGGAGCAACTTGGTTGGAACTTGGAAATTCTTCCATAGATATTACTCCCTCGGTTGAAACAAAAGATTAAAAAACAAAAAAGGGGGAAGGAGACAAGAAGTAAGCTGTTTTTGTGCTTTTGTTGCTTTTATATATGCGTTGATGACAACAAAATTTCACCAACTCAAGTGGGCTTTTATTGACCCACTAGTCAGTAGTCACCCCCTCCACTTGTCTCCCTACTTGTACGTGCTTGTTTCTAAGCTTTTGTTGAGGCTGAATATGCATCCACTTCACTTTATAAATTTCTATATTCTAGGAAATAGTAAAACCCATATAACAACAACTTAAACCCGAAACATTATCAGGCTGAACTACATTGGAAAAGGCAGTGTTTGCCATTCTCACACATAAAACGAGTATAAAATAAGATATTGAAAACACATTTGGTTTGTTTCAGGTAAAAAATATAAAACATATACAGACCTAGGAGGCTCAGACGAAAAACTTGGATGTTTTTCCAATTAATTAAACCAATTGGCCGACCTTGGAATCCCTACAAGTGGATTCGGGTTGCCAATTCACAGGTGTTTTCAACTGTTCCTCCGGTGAGGTAACTTGGTCAAAATGTCGTCAAAATGACTTGAAAACATGATCTAAAATGTTCAAGAAACATGACGAGATAAGGAATTTATATATATTTATAACAGGTTCGAATCTATATATGGTGGACCAAACAGAACTGTTACCTGTCTGTTCTTCTTCAAGTTCAGAGCAAATTCTCACATTTCCAATTAAGATGCAGTGAATTCTGCAACTGGTAACTTAAAAGTGTAAACTTTGGCATAGAATATATTACAAAATTCTTGCGATTGGGAGATTTGATGGGAACCTAAAATCATGGCTTAGCTTATAATCATATCTTGGCTTCACACTTTACACACTCTTGATCGGACATAAATAAGGATCCTCTACTGATCTAAGTATTCACTTAACGAAGACATACATATGGTAAATCAACATTCATTGGAATGAAATCTAGTCTGGTCTTTTCATCTACGGTGGATTGGTGAGTGGTGACTAGCAAAAATGACTCCTATAAATCTAGTTCAAGAATCTGAAGATATGAGGACCACTACATAGTTTTTTTTTACCAGGATTTATTATGTGGGATACCAGGACCAGGACATAAAATCTTAGATTTGCTTGATTACATTGAAGAATTCTAGCAAAGAATAATTGGAAAAAATAAACGAAAAAAAAAATATATATATATATAATCATAATGGAGAATCATTGAACCAAAACCACATATATATATATATATGTTGACAGTCGACATCAAAAGAAGATCGGCATTAAAAAAATAATCAAGATTCAGTGAAAAAACTTTAGTTAGTGCTCATATAACTTTTATCATCAGTGCTTGACCACGTCAAACAACATAAATAAATTGAAGAGACTTCTAGCAAAATTTGTAAAGTCAACCAAATGGGAGCGCATAAAATAAGTTTACTATGTGAAGAGAGAGTGATTTGGCAAATGAAATTATATATAAACTGTATGCAGACAACATGACCAAATTGAGCAGCAACAGCTAAGTAAACAACGATGGCCATCGATCGGTCCAATGACCCCAGCAGGGTTCAAGATGCAACTGGAATTCATTCACATCAACATGTTTCGATGACATAATTTACTTGTAGAAAAAAAGAAACAATGTAATATATATTCCAAGAGTTTAGGGTCAATTTGGAACTTGTTAGTTGCATGAAAAATAAATAAATAAATAAATAAACAATGCAGATGCAGCTGGCAGGAGTTTGATGAGCCATAGATCAATTTGAATCCAATCAACAAAACAAGAAAAACTAAACATGTAAAATATAAAAACATTGAAAAGAAAGAGCTAGAAAAGAAAAGGTGTGATTGTTTTCTGTTGGTCCTATAGATGGTATGGTTATTATAATACATTATGGTTGTAAACAAAGCCGTAAACTTCATAAGAATCATCTGACTTGGTTGTAAACAAAGCCATAAACTCCATAAGAATCATCTAACTTTAATGTGGCAAACAAGTACATGAGGGAAAAAGTTAACTTATTTTCTCCTGTTAAGTAGTGGCTTCGACAACACCTAGCATCAAGCTTTGTCCCCAGTCGTTTGGACATCTTATATTATTTGGAATTTGGATTAGTTCCCAATTAGTTCAAACCACAAAAACCTGATCTTCACTTAGTTGGGGTCCAACAGCTTTGGAGGAAAAACAAATAATCGACTTCAACAGCTCCAACCATCCAACCTGGCAATATGTCCTAGAGTGTTTAAAATTTTACTTGTTTAGATAGCTATATGGGTGAAAGGCCTCAGGTTCAGTGGCTGGGAGACATCACACTTATGACTTATGAGCAGTAATGTAAGGTTTAGCTTCCTTCTATGTTATGAAAAAATATACAACAAAAGCAAAACAAAAATAAATATACTGTTATTTAACTATGCATACATGTCTTCTCCGTTTTACACACGATAACTTCCTACTCGATTTTCAATACGAGTTTTATGTAAGTCTTTTTAGGATTTTGTTATACGACACAACTGGAAATAAGCCTCAAATTAAAGAGTGGACCGTCTCTCATCTTGTTTACATAATTTGAACAATGATAATGAACAATTGGCAAGCAGATAACAAAAAACTAAGCATATAAAATCCATCTCGAGGTGGAGTTGTAATAGCTTTAGCTATCTCAAACTCCCTCTTGCAAACAAGGTTTTCTATAGTGAATAGTGATATTGCAACAACTTATATGCTCGTATAAATATAATTGTAAGCTCAAATAAAAAGTTTATATGCAATCAATAACAACTGTTATGCTTGTGCCAATTACATCTCTAAGGCAAAACCACTAAAACTGTCACCACCCTTATATCATACAGACCAATCAGTGGCAAGCAATAGTAAAACAGATCAAAGGATCAGCTGCGTAAAAAAGAAAAAAAAAAAAATTTGACCTACTTCAAGTGTACCACTAAAATCCCACTCAGAAGAAGATAATCGACACACCCATTGTGAAGCATCCTGCTGCCACCCAAGGACTCAATCGTTCACCTGCTTCAAAGTAACAATCAAAGTCATCCACAAATGTCGGACATTTAACCATACCGTGAAAACATGTGCATGTTTTTGTTCCAAATTTAAGTATCAATGAAAATCATAAACCATCCCCCGGAATTTCTACATGCAATTGAGTGTGCACAGGTGTGCTTCCCTATTTACATGAAAATACAATAGATGAATAGTCAAGAAATCATTCCTCATGGATAGGTAGGAAGGCAGAAGTCAACGAGGGAAAGGTGATAGCGGGGATTCCGAGCATAGTATAATTCCTCAGTTACAATGGGTTGGGTTTTGGGTCTTCTAGATGGAAGGAGTGCACATTATAACATTCCTACACGACTTCAATTTTGTAGTAACATTGTAGAAAGATTTTTCAATAATGTATCTTATTCACACAAGACAAGACGATAGAAACTCATAGGCAGGTAGTGAATCTCATAAAGAGTTCAATCCTCCCTCTCAAAACGAACTACACTGGACTCATGCTTAATTACATATTTACATCTACTATACCATTACTTATGCAGCGTAATAACGATCACTGAAGCAAAAACTGAATAAACTTACCTATCCTAGCTGCCTTCCAAAAGAATCCCCGAAACCTGCCATGAACAAATTACACAAATTCAAACACCAATGTTATACTCTAAAATCAGTATCTCAAAAAAAAAAAGAAAAAAAAAAAAAAAGCAAATGCCACTACTAAAACAGTCTTCCTAATAACACCATCAACTAATTTTTTTCAAAAAAATTTAACTTTGAGCTAACTAACCAATATCAAGCTACGAGAAGATTCAAATTAAATGCAAAATAAATTTTTTAACCTAAGCAAATAATTCAAGGCAAACACAAAACAAATTGATGGATGGAGATAAAATAAGCGACATCATGAATAAAAAAATCAGAAAGCGATAACTGACCCGGTTTTCTGTTCGAGGATGGTAGGAAACTGCATCCTGACGTAAGTGCACGTGCAAATCACGAGGAGAACTACCGTCAAGAACGAATGGAAATTGAAAAGCGCCGACTGTTTAGAGAAGAGAGAACAACATACAATCTGTGGTCAATTTCGATCAAAAAAACAGAGAAATCTGAAATAACAGTAGCATAAATAAGAGATAGAGGGCTAATTCAGATCAAATTTTGGTTACCATTGGATTCGCTTTGCCTTTGCGATTGAACTAAAATTCTTCTTTTCTTCTTCGTGTTTTTTCAGTGTAGATTGTGATGTGTTTAGCTTCGTCTCGTTCAGATCTT
This sequence comes from Acer yangbiense, assembly GCA_008009225.1. Classification (NCBI taxonomy): domain Eukaryota; kingdom Viridiplantae; phylum Streptophyta; class Magnoliopsida; order Sapindales; family Sapindaceae; genus Acer; species Acer yangbiense. The sequence continues at coordinate 5,013,449 of CM017771.1, forward strand.
GAGAGAGAGAATGGGCAGACAACCAAGTAAATTACTAACGCGGCAAACGATGTCGTTTTGTTTAACCTAGACTAGACGTTATTTTTAGGGTTAATTGCACTAACTTACCCTTACTTTATTGAATCTAGCAAGACTTCAAAATGATGTCTTAAATTAACACAAACACCCCTTGCCATCAAGTCAATCTGTTAACTTTAACGGTTGACTAACCTTGACCAATGAAAAACCAAATATACCACTGACACATCATCCCAAACATAAAATATTTTTGAATTAAAAAGTGAAAAATCAAATTTAAAAAATAAAAAAAAAACAAGATAACTAGTTCATAGAAACATCCTTAGTTCGTGGAGAAGGCCGATCTTTGCCAGAGGAAATCGACAAATCTCTTTCAGTAGAAGGAGATCATCAAAGATCTCTTATTTCTTTCGACGGTGGAGATCCATCGTTGGTAGATTGTTATTTTTTTATTTATTTTGATTTTTCAATTTTTAATAAAAAATATTTTGTATTTGGGATAGTGTGATAAGGGTATATTTGGCTTTTTAAGAGTCAATGTTAGTCAACCGTTAAAGTTAACGGATTAACTTGATTGCAACGGGTTTTTGTGTGAATTTATAGTATCTTTTTAAATATTGTTAGATTTAATAAACTAAGTGTAAGTTAGTGCAATTAACCCTTATTTTTATTCTAAATGGTTTTCTAAATTAAGAACACAATTTCACCCGAACCGCAACGATCATGAAAAGTTTTGCTAATTGGGTTTGCAAATGGGTTTGAGTGTTAAATTCAAACCAGAATGAGTTTGAGTTAGGGTTTGAAAACAATCCCGAAGGACCTGAATCCGCTTGATTTGAAAATAGAATAACTATTATTTTTAGTAATTTTACTATTATGTTTTTTATTTTATTTTATTAAAATGGTTTGCAGGTTGACTTGCAAACCCGCATAAGTTCATAGGGCGGGTAGGTGAAAACTTGAACCCACATAATTTTATAGGAGGTTAGGGCCAGTTTGGTATTGCTTTTAAGAAGTTAAAATCAGCTTATTTTATAATTTTGACATAAAATGATGTTTGGTAAAATTTCCAAAAGTGATTAATTGATAATCTGACACGTTTTGACAGTGATTTTGAGAAGTATGTGGAGAGTTACTTTTTTTAAAGTGATTATGGAATAATCTATTTCAGCATTTAATGAATCTTTTAAAATATCATTATTATCTTTATGAAATCAAATTAAAATCATTTACATACCTTATTTCATCTAAAAATTAAAGATTCTAATTAAATATTGATTTGATTTATAAAATCTTTTAAAAATATTTTTATTGTTCATATGAATTTTTTTTTTCCAATTTAAATATTCTACTTAAATATTGATTTAATATAATATAATTAATGAAATAAATAAAATAAAATTCTAAAATCATGTCTATTTTAGTCATTGTAACTAATTTCAACACTTTTGAAATAAAATTACCAAATATATGTGTACTGCTTTTGAGCTATACAGTCGTTTTAAAAGTTTAATTATCCAAACATATGCTGATTAACTTCACAGCTGATTATTCTTTCAGCACAGTTAACAGTGATTATTATAAAAGTTACAGCAATACCAAACTGGCCCTTAGTATTAAGTGTCAAAAAATTTCACGGATCTGGGTTTAGATTTAGCAAAACCCAATATGTTGCCATCCCTAACTGGAACCCCTTCCTCTCAAGTCTCAAGTGAGGGAAAAGTCTCTTAAATACTGGATTTACATTTTTATGAGCAAGATGGTGAGACTCATACACTCACACCCTCGTATTAAGATAGCCACATTTGTTTTTTTTTCTATGAGCAAGGGGTAAGACTCGAACCCCTAAGATTGAGGTAGACGTACCAAACTTGGTGTGCAACCCTATAATTGATACATATTCAAACAATTCTTGCTGTTCTTTACGACATTGGTAAAATAAAGACAGAGAGATAAAACTATTAATGAGTCACAATTTCATAAGAAAAAGTTTAGAGCGGGAGAGAATCCAAATTCGAATGTACAAAGGCGTTCAAGAAACCAAAATCACTATAATATAACATCATAATTGAAATTAGAGCATATATATTCAATGCAAGATCAACATAACTTTTTTTTTTTTTTCCTTTTCTTCAAAGTTTAAATAAGTTCCATCATTTGCTATCCAATGATGATACATGAGCTCACATAGAATCCAGTTACAACACAAGACAATCCCTCAAAAGATAGTAAGATACAGTTCCTTCTCCCCAGAAACTTCATCCACAACAAATTCCCCCCCAGAGATAGAAAGAATAAGTTAACAAGAAGCTTCATTTGCTCTCTCCTTTCCGGGGGGTAACTTACCCTACCCCAAATGATTGCTCGGCTATTAATCACCTCCTTGGGAGCAAGCAAATAAGCTCCTTTTAAATCATATATGGGATCACTGGAGTCAAAGATATCCAAATGCGGTGTGGACCCATACTCAGCCACATCCCAAATCTTTTCTTTTGATGGACTCAGATGTCCATTGCTCTGTCAAAATGATCTGATTAAGTTAATTGACTCGATTCATCTGCTCATAAGCGTCTTGATTTCTGTTGTGGAGGGTATCCTGGCATCATTCCTGGATCTTTCCTTCTTAACTGTTGCTGTTGCTGCTGATGAGCCTGGGCGGTCATACCCCGTTGCATTGGCATGCCACCAGGATTTATCCCACCCGCCGCTCCTGCCTGAGATGGAAAGTTGTATCCCATCATGCCCTGAGGTTGCATCCTTTGCAAGCCGACAGCAGCCATTGGCCGAGGGACATTTCTATTTGACATTGCATGAGCCCCTGCCATATTCCCAGGGGCAGGATTTCCAGATGCTGGTTGTGGAGGTTGAAGGGAAGTTGTGCCTTCAAAATCTGTATTTGCATCTACCGGACGGGTAGGATAGTTCACAACTTTCTCCCCAGGCTGAGAGGGAACCAGTGCATTGCGTCCTGGTTGAGGTTCAGTCCGAAAATATTCATGCTCTAGAGCTTGTGCAGCTGTTATACGCTTTTGAGGGTCATATTCAAGCATCTTTGAAAGAAGGTAATATGCAGGACTTTTCAGGGGGAGATGAACAACACTATGAAGTCCATTAGTTTCATACTTGCGTCCTTGAATGTGCTGTGAATCTGAGTGCCAATGTGGAAGAGTTGCAAGAGTTGGCCACTTCTCTGTCGTTGGATGGCCTAAGATTTTGAATATCTTGTCAAGTTGATCAAGCTGAAACGGATTTTGTGAAGATTTGGCTTCTGCCCCTTGAAATAGTGGCTTCAGAGTCAAAAGCTCAGCAAAGATGCATCCAACAGCCCACATATCAACAGCACTTGTATAGTGCTTTGCCCCAAGAAGCAACTCAGGTGCACGATACCAAATGGTAACAACAACCCCATTTTCGGATAAGTACTTTAAGGGAGCTTGATAAATTCTTGCGAGCCCAAAATCTGCAATTTTCACAACTCCTTGTTCTTCTCCATCACCCATAACCAAGATATTTGAGGGCTTAAGATCTCGGTGTATGATCCAATTACTGTGGAGATAGTTCAGGCCATTTAGCAGTTGCCAGAGTAATGATTTCACAGTGTAAGGGTTGATAGTATGGTTAACCTTGTCCCTGTGATGTCTGATGATTTCATAGAGGTCATATTCAGCATAGTCAAAAGCCAGATACAGTGACATGTCTGCATGATTAATGTGCACATTGACAAGCTGCACAACATTCTCATGTGTAATCTCTCTAAGCAACATGATTTCACGAATGGCAGTGGGGGAGACACCATCACCGTCTTTAGATTGTTTAAATTTCTTGATAGCAATTGCTTTTCCTCGGTTAGCAGGAGACTTGGTTCTAGCCAGAAAAACAAGACCATAAGTACCTTCACCGATCTTGCCTATCAAATTGTATTGTTGCAGCCACTCTGGCTTCTCACTGTTGTTGTTGGAGGTACCTGTGCCGGTTGTGACACCTCTGTTGGTATTGTTGCCATCTCCCATGGTTCCTTTACAGCATGGATGGTGTGTGTCCAATAAATTAGTAGTTATCAGGGTTGACAAGAAAAACGACTACCCGTTTGGCCTCTGTAAGAAGTTTTCAGCGTCCTGAATTCAGAAGAGGCAAGAATATAATATACATTAATAAAGATATCTAGAAGAAACGATTATAGGAGTTGGAATGGTTGCGAAGAGGCATCAGAGAAACATGTAACATATATTAACTTAAAAATTGACGTGACTAAACCATCAGAGAGACCAGTTTATAACTAATTATCCATTTATATCTTTTCAGGCTTGGCTTTAGGATCTGCCAATCCCGATTTGCTTTGTGTTTTCCCGACAACATTGACTGATAAAACTACAAAAAAATGTATCTGATTAAACCTAAGAATCACAGCAATAGAAGTAACTCAAAAGACTCTAGCTTGAAGCTCATTGGACCCAGTAAACACAACTAATCATAAAAACTGAAATAAACGACCATTATAGAAACAAAAAGAGACAAAAAATAATCTATATTTCAACATGTAAAATCAAAATTAAACCCATAAAAACAAAATCAATAAAAACTTACAAAGATCATAATAAATAACTAAAATTGACTAACCTATTACACAGGTACAATATCTCAAAGAGAATAAAAAATCAAACGATTCGACACCCGCCATCAGACGAACAAATCTGCACATATTCAAAATCTCAGAAACTACAATCTCCAGATCCTACCAATTATTGGTTTTTATCTCTAAATAACTGTAGAACAACAAATTGAATAAAAATTGAAGCACCGATCGAGCTGGAATTCAAATGATAAGAAACATAATGAAACCCTAGAATACACAAAATTTTGCACAATCGAAGATATTGAAGATAGACTATACCTGAACGCGACGTCGCAGGAAAAAAAAAGCTGATACAATTAACGGCTTTTTTCAAGCTATAAGATGTTTACGGTGAGACACAGCAAAGACTCAAAAAGACGAGACCAAAAAAAAAAAAAAACATAGTTTTGGTCGGTGTGGTGCAGTGGTGGTGACTGCATAGTTGGGTTTTGCATCTCTCCTTTTTTGTTATGGACAAAATCTGTCTAGCTTCCAACCGGATCGTGCCACGTAAGGTCGTAGTTTAAAATATACATATTTCCTTTATATGAGTCGTAAAATACTTAGGGAATTTATGTAAATATCCATGATATTTTTGTAAAGTTATAGTTTTTTACATCGGTGAATATGTAATGTATTATGTTTAAAAAAATAAAAATAAAATAAAATAATATGTAATGTATTTATACCTTATGGAATTTCTTACAAATTTAGTAAACACATGAATTTAATTCTCTTTTCTAAATAGAATTTCTAATTAGTAAACTCGTTATAAATATAGAGTTGCGGTACACACAAGGGATATTGGTAATGATTATAGAAGAATAAATCATAAAATGCAATTAAGAATGACACCCTCCAATGAAAGATAACCTTTCAATCGGTTTTGAATCTATAAAATTGGGGACTCATCATACTCACAAATCAAATGAGCTTATTTATAATTTTATACTACTTATCAAGATACATATTATATTGGATTCAGTGAAGATAGATACAAAGGTTTTTGGGATCTTCAATTATCCTTCTGCATAATTTATTGTCTATGGACAAATGATAAGAAGAAATCAACAAACTTATACCCTTATATAGTAAACTATTCAAATTCTATGTCAAAGTATCAATATTGTACGAATCAAGACGGTAATAACATTATATTTGAATACATATGTCTTCCTTTTAGTATTAAAATTGATTTGAATTGTATGAGGTAAACCATTAAAATTAAGTTTTAATGGAAGATACTCAATTTTTTTTTTTATATACATAGAAGATATTCAATTTTATATGGGCTTGTATATGTATTATATTCATATTTATACCATATATTTATTAGATATTAAATGTTTTTGAACCAAAAATGAGTTTTTTATATATATATATATATAATTATTAGATTATTGATTATATTAACTTCTTCTGTTTTGTAAAAAAAAAAAAAAAAAATCATTAAAATTTGTTATTTTTGTGCTTTTCGTAAATTATAAGAAATTTATGTTGATATCAATATTTATATTCTTATTATTATTTCCTTTTGAAATATTATAAATATGAAATATCCACTATGGTCAAACGACGTCGCAAAAGTTTTAGCTGGTTTCCCGCCCGCGGAAATTGTTCATATATATTTTAAGCGTTGGAAAAAAAAAAATTGAAATCGCAAGCACTGAAATGAAATGAAAATCTCATGAATTTTTTTTGAAGAGAGATGGAGGACGCGAAGAGACGGTGGTGCGTGACCTACACGAAGCACATGAAGCAGAAGAGGAAAGTTTACCAGGATGGTTTCATAGATCTTCACATCTCAACTAACAAAGTAAGATTCACTGTAAAATATGAATTTCGATTAATTTTTTTTTTTAACTATATAGTTATTTATCCATACATGTTTAGCTCATTATATGAATTTGATTACGATTAATTTTTATATCGTGTATTTGATTCAGGTTAGTCGGTTGATTTTGTGTTCAATATAGTCCGGGTTGCTAAAAAAAAATTACGAAATTAGGTTTTGTCGGTGAATAGTGAATCGAATTCGATTCCTGTATATATTGTTTTTATTTATTTATTATATATCATGTTATGCTCGTAATTTTTTTCCTTGTTTTCTCACTCGCTGATTTGGTACACAGGTCAAGCTGTATGATGATTGTGAGAAGCTACTGGAATGCAGGATCTTGAAGAAAGACGAAATCATCAGCTGCGGTGAAACACTGACATTCAATGCTTATTTCGTTGATGTTGGGGATCCCGAAGGGGATCATAAACCCATACGTGATTTGAATTTACAAGGAAGAGATAAGAAAGTCAGTGAGCAACCCAATCTATCGTGCAAACAAAGATTTGGGAACAAATCATTCTCTTCTGGTATCACCCTTTAATATTAGTTGTCTAATTAGTTTAAGTACTAATCATGTTTTGGTTTGTTATTTGATGATCTATATTGTTTTTATTATGTTAGATGGAAAGATTGATGGAGTGAAGAAAAAAGCACAGCCGAATTGTACAAGTCCCTCGCAAAAAATTATTCGTGGTAAATTCAATTTGCATACATAATATGATGAATGCAGCATTTATAAATTAATTAATGATGTATCTGATTCAATGATTCTGCATAGTTATTGAAGTGATTTATCTTGCATTAATCAGGATTATAAAGGGAAAATGTTAACGAATCGTATTTGAAAGGCTACTTACTCTATGGTGCCTAACATTAACTTGGTTTGTAACTGCTGTTCATATTTCAAGAGTTCAAGAAGAGGGAATTGGAAAAGTATGGAACACCACAGAGTAGTCCAGAAACGAAGGAAACAAAGACAACAGGTTAGTTATAATTGCATGTGCCGGCACCTACAGAGGACATTTTTAAATTTAAATTTTGTGTCTAGTGAATTGGACTATTGGAGTATTACATGAATGTGTCAATGCTGCTTATTTGCTTCACATATGTTATCTCATATGAATTTCTCAATGTCGACATATGATTTACTGCAATTTGTTCAGTTTAGACTTTATAACATTCACTTTTTTCTAAATTTTGGGCTATCATGTTTCCTTCTGGATACAGAATGGCAGGTCCTGTACACTACACAATTAACTCAAAAGGCCAAGAAATATCATGATGGTTTCGTACGACTCAAAATTTGTGGATCGCAGGGGAGACAGGTTGCTTTCTTAAACAATCGAAGTCTTTTTTCAATCCAAGACCAATCATCCTCTTTTTTTATTTCAATAAATAAATATATCTACAGGTCTCTTTCTCGATTATTACTATTAGTTGTTCCTTCATGATGCTGCTGCAGGTTCTTTCTTTATTAGTATGTGTTTTAGGCTGGGTATGTCTTCATAGAAAATTGGTATTGACACTCAATTTTTTTGTCTTCAGATTCTGCTGTTTGATGAAACCAGGAAACTGTTAGATAGCAGATTCCTTAGGAGAGATGAAGTGATCAAATCCAGTGAGTCAGTAGCATTTGATGGTCATTTGGTTGAAATTGGTGAGCTTGAAGAAAATCGTGAACCTCTAGCAGACTTGAATGTTCACAGAAACAACTCCAACATTGCTGGGAAGGCTGAGGCATTGCATAGACAACAAAATTATATTAAAAATATCAATAGTGATGGAAAAGGTTAGCATGAATATTTTGATTTCCTTAATCGTTGCAAGGTATATCGATGATTGTTGATCTGCTATTTCCCCTATTCCATTTGAATGATAGACTGTAGACGATATTGTAACCTTTCAACTGTTGTCAATATTTCAGAGTTCAGGAAGAGTGAAGTGTCCCAATATGGAGCTCCACAAAGTGGTCCAGAGACAAAAAACTCTAGTACAAACGGTAAATTCTTGCTGCTGTCTACAAGAGCTGGAAAACCTTAATTGCTGATCTGCTGTTTGCTGCTGTTATCCTTACTTTTAGTCATACACATTGGTACCCATACTCAAAATTTAGTCATACACATAGGTACCCATACTCAAAATTGTGCAACTGCTGCAATGTAACATCAGATGATTCGATGTCATATTGTTTAGTATTACAGAGTCAAATGGACGCTTAATGAATTTGAAGAAATTAAATATTAGTTAAGTTGAAACAAATGGGTGTTTCGGTATTTGCTTGAGGTGCACTGGATGCAAGCTTGCAATTTATGCAAACATGGCTAGCTTATTTTCTTCTTCTTCTGATAGTTCTACTCTACTTTCAATGCAGAATGGCAGGTCATGTACACCACACAAGTTACTCAAAAAGCCAAGAAGTATCATGATGGTTCCTTAAGACTTGCTATTATTGGATCTTTTCGGAGACAGGTTACTTTCCATTATTTCTATAATCTTTTCTTCAAATGGCCATTTATCCTGCATATTGATCTAAAAGATAATCCACTCACAAATTCTATTTATATTATTATGTTTTCATTTAACTTATTTTGTGCTTGAAATGCACTTCATCAGTGACTCCTCAGTGATGTCTACAAATTCTTTATATCGAGCTATATGAAACTTTTTATGCCTTAATAAAGGCACAACTAGTGCTAAACTGCTAACGATATCTTTTTATGGTCTCTTTAGGTCATGCTGTATGATGATGGCAGGAAACTCTTAAATAGTAGATTCCTCAAGAAGGATGAAGTAATAAGATCTGGTGAATCAATATCATTTGATTCTCATTTAGTTGACATTGGAGAACCTCAAGAACATCGGCTTCAAATGGATGTGAATCTTGAAGGATTTAATAGCAATGTTGTTCAAAAAACAGAGATAATGCATAAACAGCAGAACAGTCTAAGAGCTTATAAATCTGTCGTAAAAGGTTAGATAGCATGAGCATTTGTTTGTTAGATTCTTCTGTTCCTTCCAGTATTTATATAAGGATTGTGTTTTTTTGTTGTTGAAAACATATAAGGATTGTGTTAATGTGTACCCTAATGGCACTTTTACAATTGAAAAAGTGATAAAATCTACATATTTATTCTTTCAAGACACATGAAAGTGTGCATCAATGTATTGAAAGAATAAATATTAGTTTCTTATTACGTTTTTGGATCCTTTGTGTGCCTGTTAAGAGGTTCCTTCATCTTAGTGTGTAGGTCTTATCATCTTTTCTACTTTCACGTTTGGTGTTTGCGTTATATATTTCCCATCCCAATAATGGAAATGTTTTGGCTTAAACATGCAGGAAAATCTCAAACCGGTGCTTGCTCAAGCAAAAATGCAGATTCAACTTTTAACATCTCCAGTGAAGCGAAGAAGAGCATCCCTACAGACAATCCATTACGTGATGGTGCGTCCATTCTTAACCGCTGTATCACAAGTAACATTTTTTTTTTTTTTTTTTTGAGTCTGAAGCATCATTTACCTTTAAGTATATAGTTGCTTTATCAGTGAGTCATACAACTTTCTAAATCCGCACCTAAAAAAACAAATTCAGATCACAAGATTCTATTACAGATTCAACTTTCAGGCATATAGTTGCTTATCAGTGAGTCATACAACATTCTATGCATGCATAGATTTTACTGGCAACTAATGCCGAGTATCTACATGTGCAGCCTCTCAGATCTTGTCTATTCTCCAAAGACCCATGACTGTGAACAGCATTGATGCTGGGTGCACCGATAAGGAGCTTGAAGTTTCAGATGCTGTAGATCATAAATCATGTAAAAACTTGACTGTTGGTAGACCAATTGAAGATACAGAAACTGGAAATTGCCCTGATCTTATGTCTTCTGCTGGTAAGCTTATAATAAAATGACCAGCTCCGGACTAATAAGTCTCATTTAATGTTTTATTTCTTACATATGATAAGTATACACAATCTGATTCAAGTTGGATTCTGCAGCAAAATCTGCTAGTAATGGCAGTCAGATCTCCAAGGACTATGAAATAGGAAACTTCAACCAGGTTTGGGATTTGGATAACCAATTTGTTTCTTTATAATCTCTTCTACGAACACAAGCTCTCTTTTCACTTCACTTCTTTATCTGTTTATGAGTTATTGAATTTTTTTATTTTTTTTTCAGTCTCAATTAGATGTGAAAGCTGGTGCTGGCGACAAGAGCAATGAAGAAGTTGACGAAAGAAAAAGCTCAGAGAAGCTTAACACTTCATGCAAAATGGAGGAATTCCCGAGTTTCGACCTTGGATTTTGAGCTTAGGTGAGTGCAAAATAAATATTTCTTTCGATACCATTAATGGTGATGCCTGATTTGGCTACATTGATAAACAATCTGACATAGGTCGACAAATGCACGAGGGAAGCATTTTTCGACCACTTACGTAGAGTATCAATGTATCATCGGATAGTACATGACAAATTTTAAACAAAACTAATACGAAATATAAATGTGAACTACGATTGCTCCTCTTCCTACAATGCCTCTGGTTAATTCTGTTTTTCAGTTTTCATCCAAGAATTTGTTTAATGTGCCTTCCTTTCTGGTCTTTCTCATGCTGAGCAAGGCCTTAAAGAGTCGTTTGCTTTTGCTGGAATATTGCTCAAAATCTTTATTACTCCTGTTTTGTTCGGTATGAGAAGCCAACGAAACTGATCTCCGAGGCTCTGATGGGTACTGAGAGTGAGAAAGCACAAGAAAATTGTTTTTGGTCAACAAAATGCTATTGTATAACTGAGTTACTCATTCGAAATCCATTGATTTTTTTTTGTTCTTACCCGTCGTTTTGCATTTGAATGGCTTGGAGAGGGAGATCTTTTCAATAAAGATCCAGCGCGTATAAAGTGACTTGGAGAGGTTGCTCGTCTCTCTGATTGATACAAGAAACATAATCAGCAGAGAGTTTCCAACAACTAAAATTTAAAAGCCAAGAACAGAGCTAACCGGGTTTCTTGTTGTTCGAAATCCTTGTGAAGGAAAAGGTTCCCTGTCTCCCAGAAGGTAGTGGAGATTGCAACGTAGAATGCAGTTCTCTGCATCAGAATTTTGTACATAGAACGTGATCATGGTGAGACTAGAAACTCAATTTCACAGAATAATGAACTTTATTTTTTTTCCATTTAGATTACCTCACATATGAAGAAGGGCTCTGCATAGTTGTTGATTGAGCAGCTTCGTGAAACAATCACATAAACAAACATCAGGTACTTATAGAAATTCAACATTAGTCATGATAAAAAAAATCGATAAAATTACCAGTTTGAAACTGATGCAAGTCCTCTTCAGCACTCAGGCAGCCACCACTGTGGTGGTTGGATGTGGTCTGGTCCAACAAATCATCTTCATTCTCTTCAACTGTAACAATTCAGGTAAATCTCTTGATTTTCAAAGCAACCTTTGAAGAATTCTAGAAAGAAAAACCCAAAAAAACAAATTATAAAATTTGCAAAGAAGGAAAATATATTTGCCTGGAAAGATGTACCGCTTATGGTGCCTTGGAGTTTTGATCACCGATAATTGTTCATAGAGCCCATATTGATTGATAAATTCTTTGCATGATTGAACTCTCTAAGTTGTCACCCACAAAAAAAAAAAAATAAATAACATACTGAAAGTAAAAAAAAAAAAAAAAACTTACAAATTTCAGATATTTTCTACAAAAAAGTGAAGTTGTCAAGTACCTTTTCAAGGCAAGTGAATCGGAGTTCTGTTTCAGAAACTTCACCAATCTTTTCATCCAAAAGGCTGTTGACTTTGAATGCCACAGAACCCAAGTGGTCAATTGTGTTGATCAGAGCTTTAATGGCATAATCTTTTGAAGTCTCCATCACACTATCGATAAATACCAAGATCAAGAGACAAAAAAAAAAAAAAATTGAAAATAAAGGGTTGGTAATCAATCTCTTTTAAAATTCAATGTAATAGAGAAGAATTTTGAAGAGTAAACTCACATATGTTTCTGGTCCTGTTTTATGTAAGAAACTTCAAAGAATTCAGCCGCTGAGTACAATTGTTTCCTCAAGTTCTTCAAATCCTGAAATCAAATTCCAAGAAAAAAAAAAGTGTGTACTAATAAACAAAAATAAAAAAATAAAAAAATCCCAATTGAATGAACAAACATACACACCTTGAGAGTATCTGAAAATATCAAGCTTTGTTGCATGAAGAATTCATCATGGTTGGAAGCTTTTTGAGCAGAAGAAACTGATGAAGAAGTTGAAGCCATGTACACAGATTATAATACTTCAGAGAGACTCGAAAGAATTGATAAGAGAATGAACCCACTTCTGACTTCTCATTCAAGCTCACTGGTCTCTCTCTCTCTCTCTCTCTCTCTCTCTTTACAGTTTAACTGAAAAGACTAAAAAAAGCTACTGAAATTGAGGTCAAGATATGACAATAACATCTGTTTTGCTTTTCACTTTGTCTCTAGACATTGAAGTTTTGAGTTTATATAGAGAGAGAGAGAGATAGAATGAGTGTGTAAATTATTGTAAGCAGACAGAGCCACAGAGGATCGATCAACAAGGGAACAAGTATCTGATAGAGGGGGGAATCAGTGACGTTGATTATTTTTTGAGTGGAAAGTTTCAACTTCCCTTTTTTGAAAGCAAAGTAACAACAGTTTGGATTCTGGCTTTTTGTGGAAGTTGATTTGATGAGAAGGGTTTGTTTCTCTACAGATGGGGACTTGTTATGGGTTTCATAAAATCAGCCATGTGGTGGTTTGATTGTTTTTCAAAGTTTGGGACCCACCTCACTAACTAGAAGAAGGAAAATGGTCTTTCGTTGAACCCTTTTTTTTTTTTTTGTGTGTTTTCTGAGAGATTTTAATATGATAGATGGAGTTGGTACAAAGCATGCGAAAATCCCATGAATGTGTTTAATGAGGTTTCCACTTCCTGACAGAAAAACCCACTCCTTTTTTTTGTTTATGTTTATGATTCTCATCAGTAACAATAAAGAAAACCCACTACTTTTTTTGTTTATGTTTTATGATTCTCATCAGTAACAATCATGAGTTACCTATAGAATTCAATACCAGGTATGACTCATCTAATAATTCGATTAGTTACATAATGTTACGTTATTTTCAAGACCGACCTGACCTGAGTCGAAAATGATTCATGACCGGGGTTAAAAAGGTTAAAGAGCTCAAGTTATCAAAATTTTGGGTTGGGAAATAAGAGGAAACAAAATTCTTAAAAGTCTTAGATGAATTGGGCAGTAGTTGAGAATTCATTCTCAGACGGTTGGATTATTATGATTAATCGTACCCATTCAACGATCACCATTGGATAATAATTAGACGGCGACTTCATTAGTCAAAGTGTAGTTACTGTAGTAGAGTCAAATATGCCTCAATTCAATCTCAGATTTGTTAACAATCAACAAATACACATGGTAGATAGAGAAGCTTGCTTAAATGGGATCATGTGAATCAGAAGAAATCAAAGTGACCGAATAGGAATACAAAAACGAACAACAATTTTAAGTTCTACACCAAATGGGGAAAGTAAACAATTGTTGATGATAACAGTTCTATCAAGAGCCTGGAGTATCGAAAATAGGAGAAATTGGAGAGGCACATGCGACAGTGTAGCAACTCTGATTACACAATCCGCTCCAACTCTCTGGCATAACTGAGAGTCTGGTTGATGAGTTGCAGAGATGGTATCTCCTTGCAAGGTGCAGAATCTTTGGCCTTCTGGAAAAACACACTCCCGTCCTTTACTTCCCACTCGGGATGCTCCTGTATTAGAAATACAAAATATTATGAATTCAAGCAATTTGATCATATGACTCGGTGAAAATGTGAAATCGATATAACATAAAACGAGCTATGTTTTAATTATTTACCTCCTTGCTATATTCCAAGAGTTCTTGGTCGGAAGTGAACAGCAACATTTGGCGGGCATCATTAATTGAAAGATAATCATATGCCTTCTCACTACACCCAGCTATCTCATCTCTAGAAATGGCCATAATAGAAAGAAACTAATGAGCACACAAACATAACAGCATTACAGTGTAGATGAATAAAGTAAACAGATTTGAAATTCTATAAGAAGTCAATAAAAATGACTTGGATCCACTAGTCGGTTAGTCAAAAACTACGTGACACTGCATAAATGGTAAGAGGATTAGAAATCAAATGAGAACGGAGCCCTCTTCAAGGATTTGCATCACCTTATTCTGCACTCTCATTTTCCAATGAAAAATAGATACAAACAATATAACAGAGAGCTGAATAGAACCTACCGTGAAACACTGAAGGGGAGAGTTTAAAGGATCAGTGCATTGCACTGACATGTGTTTGAATTGCTAGATCTAATCGCATCTAAATGTATTTATGTTTTTTTTTTCTCCAAACAAGACTTGCAATGATACTATTATTGGTCATTCATTATCCACCAAATTATAACCATTCAGTGAAGTCTTACCTAACTGTCTTTGCCAGTAGATCCATGAAATAACCGTAAGTCTCGTTAGGCACATTTTGCTTGGCACTCAAGACACGGTTGTAAGCCCCTTCCATAAAGGACTGCTCCAACTCCACAGCATGCTTGATGCAAGGGTTCTCCAAAGCAGTGGATGTAAGCAATTCCAATTCAGTATGGAATTCAGCAATTCTATTCTGCACTAGAAGTCTCAAAAGGTTAAGACCCAAGATCATGTACTCATTTGGTGATTCTGGAAGACGGTTCCTGCTTGATCAAAGAAAATTCAAGTCACTACTCACTAACATTGCCTTCATAAGGAAAAAAATAGAGTAGCAGTTTACATCAGAAACTAATTAGCATGTTTTAAACCATGATAGCGTGGATGTATCACCAATCAGGGTATTGTAATAATTGTAATAGTTGAGAGTAGAATTCACTATTACTTGTTCAAAAGAGTCACCAGTTGTTGGGTAGCTAATAATTGTAATAGTTGAGACAGTAGAATTCTCTATTACTTGTTCAAAAGAGTCACCAGTTGTTGGGTAGCTTGGACGTGGCGAAACTCAGTAATGATTGGATGATTAAAAAAAAACCTTACATTTTTTAACAGGTTTACCATACTCCTAAACTATGTAGCACGGATACGGATACAACACGATCCGGGGATACAGTAAATCTTCAAAAACTAGGATACGGATACGGCAGGATACGTCAATTAAAATAATATATATTTATATTTAAAAAATAATAATAATATATGAAAATATATTTGATAATTCATTCAAAATAAAAACATATTCAGAATTCAAATAAAACATGTCACATAACTACATAAGTCATAATAATGTAACATATTACAGGATTCAAATAAAACATGTTACATAAGTCGAACATATTACCAAATCCAAATAAAACATACGTCACATAAGTCATAACATATTACAAAATCCAAATAATACATAAAAAAAAATTCATAAAACATATTTTAAATTCCTAATTAACTTCATTATCATCATTCATATTGTTAAAGGATATAAATAATTCACCTCTAACTCTGGTTCATCAAGAGAAAGGTTTGCAATCTCAAGTAAACCAGTATTCTCCATGTCAATGGAATCAAAACCAAAATTTCCTTACAATTTCATTTTGACTCCTAAAATTTTGAAATTATAATTTGACCCCATTTTATACTAAAATAATTATAATATTGCCCCAAACGTATCCTCCAAGTATCCTCCAAGTATCCCCCAAGTATCCTCTAGTCAAACTTGTGAAAAAGTCAACGGCTACACCATTTGGCGTATCGGATACGTATCCTAGAGTATCCGGGAAGTATTTGAACCGGATACGAGTTCGATACGAGTTACCTCCACCAAATGGAGTATCCGTGCTTCCTAGGTCCTAAAGCAACGAGCAAGATTGGATGAAGGAAAATTGAAAAAGGAAGTCGTCCGAATGAACACGTTTCCTAATTAGCATGTTTTATACCAATATAGCAGTAATGTATCACCAATCGGGGTATTGTAATAATAGTAATAGTTGAGACAGTAGAATTCACTATTACTTGTTCAAAAGAGTCACCAATGTTAATGGGTCGCTTGGACGTGATGAAACTTAGGAATGATATTTAGCTTAGATAGACACCTTAGGCAATCAGTTTCGGATCTAATTTTAACAGATACTAACGTTTTTCAACCGGTTTACATTACTCCTAAAGCAACTGGCAAGATTGGATGAAGGAAAATTTGTAAAAGGAAGTCGTCAGAATGAAAACGTTTCCTCAAATACGGAGTAACATTCAAACATGACCTTAACAGGAAGACACGAATGATTTACCTGGCATCTGTATAATAGGGCTTCAACTGGAAGAAATCCCTCTCAAATGCATCTTGATCCTCAATCTTCACACTTAGAAGAACAGCATGCTCAAAAATATCCCCTGAACATTATCAGACACAAGAATATCAGTGGCAAAATAACCTCAAAATAAAGATCTGACCTGCCCCAACTAAAACAATCTTCAAATTAATAATATAGAAGATCAAGAAGATTGTACATTTGTACATCATAGTTTAGAAAAACTTGAATGTATCATTTCTATTCTTCAAATAGTTTAAACCAACTTCTTATTCATCTGGCCTAGTTCAAACTTGCAAAATCTCTATAGTTTAAAATTTTAACGATTCAATTGAAAATGAGCTAGAATCGGTAGCAGAACTAAATCTAATTATCTATAAAAACCTGATGAACAAAACATATCATAATCAACAGACTTGAGTCAAGAACATTACTTGCTAATGTCAATTCATGAACCGAATTAGGTGTTTCTTCAAACAACGGTGGGAGGCTTCTGAACCCAGTCAGCATAACCTACAAGACAAGAAAACAAGATAATTCATGCCACAAGCAGATACCGGAAAATTCAACCCAACTAGCACATTAACACCCACCAAATACAAGATACTCAATTCTATAATTCCGGGTCTGAAACAACATTGCTATAACTAGATAAACAATGACCTAACCAAAAGACATAGATATAGATATTCAGGAGT
Source organism: Acer yangbiense (assembly GCA_008009225.1). Lineage (NCBI taxonomy): Eukaryota > Viridiplantae > Streptophyta > Magnoliopsida > Sapindales > Sapindaceae > Acer > Acer yangbiense. The sequence goes on from CM017771.1 coordinate 5,030,971, forward strand.
AAAATTTACAACAACCTATTAAATTACAACATAATCAGCCATAATAACAAAAACCCACTTTAAAAACAAACGGCAAGCAACAAATCAACTCCAACAATATAAAAATCAACACACCAAAACACATATCAATAAGAATCCTAACATAAACGAATCGCCAGACTGACAGTTCAACATCTCTGATTCGAAACACACACTTACATAACGAAAAACCCACAAAAAATTTCGATTTTGCCACCGAAACACAAAGCAAATCAACGAGAAATGGAAGGTTACAAAGCGACGATCTTTAGAGTTTAGGGTTTAAAACAACTCACCTTGAGCTGAGAGAGCTGTTGGGTACACGTGTCGTAGTCTTTTCTCGTGATTGCTGCTTTGAATCGCTCGAATAGCTGAGACACTTCAGTGAGCTTCGGATCCATCTCTCTCTCTCTCTCCGTATCGTCGCTCTTCGCTTTTCCTTGTGTCTCTTCTCTGTGTAGTTGATTTTACTGGTTTCGAGCTCTTGGCTTGGTTTCGAAGAAAGCACTTCGCTTTTGTATTGTTATTAGACTTTGATTTTGGGCCTTTATTTGGGCCAAATTTGGTTTCGTCAGTAACCCGACCCTGATGGTTACTTGGGATTGGGCTTTTTGTCCGGCAAAAACATATGGGCCTTGCTTGGTTGGGCCCAAAATGTATCGCACAATGTTGCTAACATGCGTTGGGGTGCGTATTGCGCACCCATCTTATCCACATTTCTTCTACACTGAAAAATCATCACTGCTGCTCGAAACAGAGCTCAAAAAAGAAAAAGAAAAAAAAATGGCGACTACTTCTTCGCTCACTTCATCGACTCTGACCAGCCACTCGAAATCCCCATTTTGTCCTCGACATTTCTCTCTTCCGCCACCACCACTTCTTTCCTTCGCTCACAGTCTCACACCGTTTACCGCGAAGTCGAAACCTCTAGCTCTCCGGAACAGAAGCGACGACCCGGCTCCGGGTTTGACCGTCAGAGCGCAAACCCTAGACTTCTCGGGTTCGTTCTTCGAAAGCGGAGGTGGGTTCGGGTCGGATGATGACCCGACGGCCGTACCACCCGGGTCGGGTGGAATTGCGACCGCGATTGAGGACAAAGAGGAACCGCAGTGCCCACCTGGATGTCGACAGTACGAGACGATGATGGTTTTGAGACCGGACATGTCTGAAGATGAGAGACTCGCTCTTACACAGAAGTACGAGGAGGTAACAACAGATTTTTCATGAATTTATTTATTTTTTCGTCTATTAAATACAATCTTGCAATTGGATAAAATTATAGTTTTACTGGTGATTTCTGCACTCAAAAGTTCATATTTTGCAGTGTATGGTGTTTGATAAGATATGTTCTCGATGAAGTTGTAACTTGTACCTGGAAAAATACATTTTTTTTTTTTATATGTTTTGGATGATAAATGAATTTCATTTATGCTAAAATGCAGTTGCAGAAACACAAAGAGCAAAAATGAAGTTAAGAGGACGAAAAAGATTAATGAAATTTAGTGTATAGCGAAGCAAAACTGAGTAAAATTCTTCCGTCTTGAGTGCTTCAAACATGATATATTCTATCGAATGTTGATAATAACCAATCATTAGTATTTATACACTTGCTACTCGAAAGTCGAAACATCAGAATATATGTCATTTTTATTATGAAATGTGTTTTTGAGACGCGGCTTTCCTCATTGAATCACTTATTCAGATGTTGTACACTGGAAAAACTCAAGCAAATAAACATATATATGCTAGATTTTGTGCTTGATATATTCTTTTGAATGTTGATGCTAGCGAATCGCTAGTATTTATATTCTTGGCCTCTTGCTACTCGAAACATCGGAATATATGCCATTTTTCTTATGGAAATGCGTTATAGAGATGCGACTATCTTTTCATTGAATCACTAATTAGGATGTTGTACACTTGTACACTGGAAAAACTCAAGCAAATAAACATGTATATGCTAGATTTATGAAATTCCGTTACAAGATCTTACATAGACATCTCAGCATGTCAGAAAATATAGGTAGAAAGAGCTCGAGGTCTGTGGTGTGAACCTATTTGTTAGTAGTTAAGAAATTGAGTTGAAATTTGTATCTGACTACCAGAGATATATATAAAATCGTTTAAAGCGGTAATAGTTGCATTTTTCCAAAATTTTCTTATCTAAGGAGTTAAGACAGTAAAAGACCGCTCCTGATATAGCATAGGGTGCCATTTTATTGCAATTTTTTTTTATGGTTTTCATAATGATGATTGTTTTTTCAGTTGCTTGTTGCTGGGGGAGCCATGTATGTAGAGGTATTCAATAGAGGGGTCATCCCACTGGCTTACAGCATCAAGAGGAGAAACAAAGCAGGGGAATCCAACACTTACATGGATGGTATCTACCTCCTGTTCACCTATTTCACGAAACCTGAGTCCATTGAAAGTGTCGAGATGACAATGAATACAGATGACGATGTTATCCGTTCATCGACTTTCAAAGTTAAGAAGCAGAAGGTGAAGCGTTAGCTTATTTTACACCCGGATGTATAAAAGAAAGGTTTAATTCGACTGTAAGCTCTTATCTCGCGGATCTTTTTTGTTCCCAGAATATTTGAATTCCATTTGTTTTTTGTAGCAAAATTTGATCAATGCCAATAGAATGAGATATGCAGAGTTATAATCATTTTCTGGTGATTTCAAGTCTTTCTAATTGCTGCATTCATTCCTAAGAATCTCGATCTTTTGTGCATTCTCAGAAGATGGATGATCATTTTGCTCGAGTAACCCTACTTGACTCGTTTTTTTTTTTTTTTGGTCAAAAGCTCATTCTAAATAATGTGTACACTGATATGTGATCTGTAGCATATAGATTATAGGTTGATATGATAGTAACAAGTCACTCGTTACACCATTTAGTATGGGTTTGGGATGGAAATTTTTGGATGTCTAATGTTTACTCTATTTTCTACTAAATTGGATTAACCAAACCTATAGATTTGTTAGAATATTTGTCATTAATGTACATGATGTTTGTTTTGATTAAGGAATCAATTAACTTAATTATAGGATTTCTTGACTCTTTCCTAGTTGTATTTCTCCTATAAATTACCTCCTATACGGAGAAGAATAATAACAAAAATATGAATTTGTTCATAGTATCAGAGTCTAAACAAATTGTTTAGGGTTCTTTTGCTACTTTCAAAATCTTTCTTTTCTGGATATTTCTTTTATCTTTACTGCTACTAAGCAACAGTACCTGATGCTCTCTTTTTTGATGAGCCTTACCACCGGTATCTCGTCGGACTTCCTGACAACCTATCACGTCACCGGTCTTCTTCCGGTCATCCTAAACCTATCTAGTGACCCGCGTTGCTTCAACTTCCTTGTGACCCGACCCTACCCGTGTCGTTTTCCTCTTCTCCAATAGCGATCCGCATCGCCGATCCTTCCAACAATGACCGTCGCCGACCTTCTCGTGCCGCCATTAGACTCCTGTTGTTGGTTGGCCTCTTGAATCGATTTAGGTTTACATCTTCCTGAACTCAGTTAACTTAATTATAGGATTTCTTGATTCTTTCCTAGTTGTATTTCTCCTATAAATTACCTCATATACGGAGAAGAATAATAACAAAAATATGAATTTGTTCAAGATTGTCCAAAAAAGGCATGTCATTTTCCCTCAATACAACAGAGGATCCTGCTTCCAAATACCATAATCTTTATCTAGAGAGAGAATCCAATAATTCAATATAAGATAAGGAGAGAGTATTCATGCTCCTTCATTGAGAGCACTTAGTAATACAAGTTGAGAGATAAAAAAAAGTCTTCTGGTGTCAACATCTACCAATCATGTTTAAAACAACTAATACAGTGAAGTCTGATCTTATAAGATTTTGATTGTGATCTAATCATGTTTGGACTCCACTTTTTCATTTGTAAAAGATTCTTCAGCTGCAAATTTCTGGGCATTACTAGGAATAAAAGTGGGTGCTCTTTGTACATTTTTTTTCTTTTCTTTTTTTTCTGTTGTGTTATTATTTTATTTTTGAGTGAAAACAGAACATTATTATACTTTATTGTAAGTAGTAGGAATATAGTGGTATGGTTTTTGAGATCTTATCTCATCCCTCCACTTTGTGTGAGAGAGAGCTATCTTCATGATCCACCAACAGCAGTGAAATCTTCTCAAAACCAATTAAAAATGACACACACCCAAAATTCAAAACTCCTGATTGCTTACAATAATATTAAAACAGGACAACTAGCACCATTGTTGAATCATGAGATAAATGTGATATCCATTAAAATAGTACAGGAAATAGAAGAACAGTTCTTGTGGGACTCATATCAGAGATCAGATTAACCCAGATATTTATTTTTACCCTGATTAAGACATATGAATTAAGTCCTAAGTACTTTAGTAATAGTTTATTGTTCGAATTCGATTAAAAATAAATAAATGGAAAAGTAATGGTGTTGATCCCCTAGTGTTTATGTCATGATAAAAAGATTAGAGCATAAACATCACTTTTTTCCAAGAATAAGTTCTTTATTTTTTTAGTATAGAGTAAAAAAAAAGACTGGTAGAGAACAGGTAGGTTTTGCTCTAATGTAACAAACACTTGAAAGATCTTCCATTTTTATTTCTGAGAAAGAGTTAAAAGAAAAATTAAATATCTAGGTTGGTTTGGTGCTGTTTAGACAAAATAATTGGAGATGTGTCAATCAAACTGAAGTTGATTTAAACCCACTTTGTTAAGCTTATAAATTATAATAATATCAATTTAGAAGGTTGTTAAGCTATTTGACAAGCCAACCATGGAAAATACTAATAGCTCAAAAACAGTCCATGTCAAGCTTTCCTTGAACAAGAATAAACCTACCCAACTCAACAACAAAAAAAAAAAAAAAAAAAAAAAACCCACCATACAAGCTTAACTAATTTCTGCAGGTGGGATCTTTACAATCTCTCCAGGCAAGAACCAATATTTCAGGAAATTGGATTGTTAGCAAATGCATCAGCTAAAACCCTTCACCAAACATTAAAAAAAAAAAAAAAAAAAAAAAAAACATGTATCTGAAGAAAGTGTGAATCATGATTGATGATGCTCATTGGTGCTTTATGTTGTGTGAGGGTCCATGCACACACACAGACACACTAGTGGAGAGTCTTTGGGATGTCAAATCATTAGAAAAGAAGAATATATACTACCATTACCATCTTGTAAATTTTGATCTCAAAAAGCAAAATTTGGAGGCCTTCTTTATTAATAGAAAAATGTAACATTATTTATATGCTTTATAGCTTCCATTATCTCTGTGTCTTATAGTACTTCAATTTCTTCCACATACATAAATACTCTCAACAAGGCCTTGGTGGTGCTTCTTCTATCTCTTCTTCAAGACATTGACTGATCTTCTGCTGTCTGGTCTGGTTTTTTGAATTGATGGGGCTTCCTCAAAATCCTAGTACTCCTCCTCCTCACTTGTATCCTCAAGCTCTTCAACTTAAACTGTACCAAGCTTTCATTTTCTCAATTCCTGTCCTCTTCTCTGTCATTCTCATCTTGTTATTTTACTTGTTTTATCTCAAAAGAAGGGCTTCTATTCTCTCCTCCTCCACGCCACCGATACTTCCAACAACTTCTAATCAGGCTTCCCTTTATATCCACCACTCTGTAAGAACTAAGAACTCTCTAGGCATATTAAGTCGAATTTTATCTGTTAAAGCAAGTTTTCATGCTAAAAGATGGTTTGTTTTTCATTGTCAGATGGGCTGGAATGTGGATATCAGAGGCAAGCTTCCAATTGTCTTGTTTGATGAAGAATTAAAGAGCAGGGATACACAGTAAGTTTTTAAAATCCGAAAAACCGAAATTTATATATGTATATGATTTGATCTTTTCATCAATTTTCATCAATGTGGTCTATATGAAGAAGCATCATGCCCTACAACATGTGCACACAAGGTGGTGTTAAATCACTTATTTTAATGAAAAAGTGTCTTACAAGGCAAAAGTTACCTTAAAATCATGAGAATTCTCTTTAAATGTTTTATGCCTTGTAATAAACAACCACCTGTCCCTGGAGACAAGGCAAAAATTCCATCTTTTTCTTCTTCACATGCCAGTGAGAATCTCCATTTACATCCACTCTTTTTTTTTTTTTTCTCTAGACTTGCTTTCTTGTTACAGTAAAAAAGGTGGACAAATTGTGAACAAGTTAAAAACAAACAATTGTGCTTTGTTCATTTGGGTTCAAGGATTCTTCTTCACTTGGTCACTCGAAAGATTCTATCTTGCGTGTGCCCGTGTTATGTAAATATGCCATAGCATCATCAAGTTGTTCATTCATGACTTTTTCTGGTTGCATATGTACTTATTTATACGAATCGAAACTGATTAACTTTAAACCCATAAAAAAAAAACTTTTGATTTTGAACAGATGTTGTGTTTGTCTTGGAGAATTTGAGATAAAAGAAGAGTTGCTACTAGTTCCATCATGTAAACATGTGTTCCATGTTGACTGCTTAAATCACTGGCTTCAATCAAACAGAACATGTCCACTTTGTAGATGCTGCATTATTCCTATAACAAAGCTCCACATTCCACCACCGTCACCACCACCAACAACTGTGTCCGAATCACAACAACAGGATCATAACAATAACTCCAACCAGAATCATCAACAGAATATATCATCATTGGAACATCATCGACAACTAGATGATGATGGTAGCTCAAATACAGATAATTTTTGTAGAGAACATCTTACCATACCTATTGAAGGATCATCAAGTGAAAGTAATGCTTAAGTAGAGCTTTGGAAGATTGTCTGAGGAAATCCAAACATATAATTGATAATAGAAATCTTATAATTGAGTGATCTGTTAAAAACACAAGTTTTCTGACCATAAATGGATGCTTTGTATGCATTCATATTCTTCAAGCCGCATCAATTCATGCCAAGCTTTTATTGAAAGTAGCTTGATTGGAGGTCAGGTATACAAGTCTTCAGGTTTATGTTGATAGTGTGAGAGAGGTTCTATATAACTTTGTAAAAATACATTATTTTTTGCAACAATTTTGTTATCTTATTTTCATTTTGGAACAACAGTAGTCAAATGTGTCATTTTATGGTATCAGAAATACAATGCAACTGAACTGGAATGCAAAATCTTAAAAATAAACCCCCCAAATCATCACTTAAAAAATTAGAGAAGTTGCAGTGTAGTAGAGAGCCCAAGCTAGAAATGCTGCAATGACAGTAACTTTTGCAGGAAGTTTCCCTTTGTCACTTCTCAACACAATAGCTTCATAAATTGGCCAGCAATTCACCATCACAAAACTTGACAATAACATCTGCAAAAACTGTCCCTGCATATCGCCGACACCGCGAATGATTTGCAATAAACCCCATGAAAATGAGAAGAAATTAAGTATTGCTGCCATTGTTATTGGCACAAACATGGGTGATGGTTCTCCAAATTCAAAGATTTCTTGGTCATATCTTTTGCTCAGTTCATCATCAACTACTTTGCTGGTCACATTGAACCCTAATGCAGAAATGCCCAAGGAGTTGAGGAAGTACTCGGTGAATCCAAAAAGGTAACTTGAGAGTCCTTTTATCATCCATATTCTCTGATCATTCCACCATTTTCCAAAGGTCTCTCCTTCTAGCACAAATTCCAGGAACTCTTGTCCATAGGCCCCAAGAAACAGAAATGTGTACAAGAAAAACAATGGTTCTGAAACCTGCATGTAGTTTTTCAATATCAATCAATCAATCAATCATTGCATTTCTAAAGCCTATAAATTAATTTTTGGGCGCGTTTACAATCAGGAATGAAATTAAAGGGAATCAAGTTCCAATAGGGAAATGAAATCAAGGAATGGAACTGATTCCTTGGGTGGAAGGGAGGAATCAATTTTCAATTTCCAACAGGAACTTCCCAATTGATTTTAGTAAAAACAGTAATCATAAATTAGTAATTGAGTTCCCTTTTCGTCATTAGTGAGGATTCCTGATTAGTAAAGGCATTTATAGTTGAAATTTTAACATCAGACGTCCTCATGACATATCTCACTATAACAATTAAGACTAGAAGTCCGAACATAAATAAAATGTGAACGCACACATCAGATCAAAAAAGACTCTTTGAAATTAACATACCTTTGGTAAGATGGTAACTCCATTGAGGAGAGCAAGTTGGGGAAGGAAACCATACACAGTGATGGGAATGGAAAAACTTGGCCAGAATGCAGAATGGGTATAACCTAGGCCCATAAGGCCCATACTACGGATACCAAATGTTACGGGACTGTACTTAGAAAAGGCTACCTCAAGAAGCCCAATGGCCCATCTCTTTTGTTGATTAAGCATATCAAGTACGTTGGTTGGTGCATCCCCATAAAATGCTGGCCTCTCCGGATGGCAAAATGTTGACCTCCAACCCTCACAATGTAGCTTATAACCTGTGAAGTAGTCCTCCACCAATGAACCATATCTAAACCCAATCTGCAACAATTCAGAACGAGACAAAAAAAATCATGTCATTCATTCAAATATCGTTTAACAAAATTATGTGATTTATGTTACATATGCATTTATATCTATAAATATTTAAAATTACTATCATAATTGATAGTTTTTCCGTAAATGAGCTAACCTTAGAGCCCCATTTGGTTTGGTTCTCATAGTTGCAACCAGCTACACGATGAGCTAGTGACAAAATGGATGGTGACTTGATGGGTTCATTGACAATGTGGTCGGGACTCAGTTCAACAATTTCAGGAGCGATAAAGGTCGAAGGATCACCGAAAAATGCTCGACGACAGAAAAATGCACCAGTTCCAACGTAACTGGGACCTCTTAAACCATCAAAGCCTATAGGATTCAATACAAACAGACGTTTGAACTCAGAAGCATAAATGTCATTCTTGTTGATTCCATGGAAACGCTGAGGGAATTGAACAAAGGCCAAGTTGGGTTTGATATTCGGGTCAGATATGTAGCAGAGAGCCCTGAGAGGAGTTTCTGGGTCATTGGAGTACATGTCGCAGTCCAGCGTCAAGACTATTGGAGCATTGCTCATGGTGGCCGAAACTCGAAGCTTCATAGAGATATAAAAACATAAATTACTATATATCACAATTTTTCTCTAATATGGATATAATATAAGCATGCTTATAACATACTAATATACATCACCATACTTTTGCCATATAAACAACAAAACTTTAATCATAATAATACATATGGCAAAAAATGTGATGATGTGCTATATATCATGAGAGCCAGATATGTATGGATTTATATATAAATTTAAGTTCAAAATCAACATTATAGTTACTAGATCTTTAAGAAGAATGCATTTGTAGTAGAATTTTGTCAAAATAGGCATATAACTGACATGTCACGACCATCTTATTGCAACTAGAGGTGTCAATCACCCGGTCCAGCCTGAAATCTTTCAACCTTTTTAACTGTTTGGATCGGCCCATACCCAATAGAGTAACAAACATCTAAAATTCGATCATGGGATTTGATCGGATCGGACTGGACTGGACTAGAACATATTCGGATTTAGATAGAATTTGGGTCGAAATTCATTTTTGTCCTTGAAAAGCTCAATTATTTATAATTTATTTTCTTATACTGTAATATAATTTTTTTAAAATTTTTTTTAAAGAAAAGACATATTTGGTAATGTGTGGGGTGTGCTTACAAGATGTAAGATTTAAAAAAATTTAATAGGGTGTTTATACAAAAAGGGGTGCACATACAGTTTTTCAGGGATTCAAATATTATAACTCTTTTGACAATATTTGAATCGGATCAAAAGGGCTTTGGACCAAACCGGATTCAGACCATACGAAATCTGATTCGGGCCAGATCGGATCCATTCGGCCCTTAGATGCCTTTAATTAAAACATTTCTTCATTAAGAAATGCATTAGTAATATCATTAAGTTTGACTTAAAAAGAATCATACCAGGGCATTGAGGGCACCGGCTTTGAAATAGTGGTGTGAAGTTTTGCTTTTCTCTCTGGAAACATAGACAAGATTGGGCAGATAATTTCCTGTTATGTCTTTGTCTTTGCTACTCTCTAACAAAACCTGTCCATTGGTTAAATGTAAATCAATTTTACTGTATTCTTTTTAAGAAACCTGTGGTAGCTCCCAATACTTCTACTTGTACTAGTTATTGGGATTGTATTCGAACAATTAAATGCAATTCAATATTATTATCATAGAGTAGTCTGATAAAATTATTGTATTGAAAAATGTCACCTGAATTACAGTGGGATGATCCTGACGGGTAAATCGGTCCGTCCATCTATTGAAAGCTTCACGTTCTTGGTCTGAAGTGATATATTCATCACTTACTTTCCCAATCTCAACAACATGCTCTATTCTCACTTTCATGCTCTCGTACATCATCTGTTATATGAATCAAGAAACTAAAAGAAGATTAATTTTTGGTCATTTATCATTTAACGGAAACATTAAAATATAAAATTGCGATATTCTTTTTTTTTTGTTTTTTTTTTTGGTAATATTCTTTTTTTACATTTATTCGAATCTTGAATTTTCAACCGTTAATTACCTAACAACAGGGTATTGACATACGGATAAAGAAAAACATGATATCAACCATCTAAATCAGAGAATGACTTATTTCTTAAATATTAATTAAAAATAAAACAAAATCGGCTGTAGATAACATTGAGCCATATCTACAAAATAAAACAAAAATATACTTTTGACAGTCAATTTTCATTTTAGGTTTTTAGTGACCGCAAATTTTTCAAGATGAACAATAATTCTTGGGAAGTGCAGTGGATTGGATATACATGAATAATTATTTTACATGTAACCTCTACTCAAACATATTATGAATCGAAGAAGCTGATATTTTTATCGAAATTTCTAAAAATTCAAACCTAAAATATACCTTTGACAATAATTCTGGGGAAGTGGATTGGATATACATGAACAATTGTTTGGCATGTAACATCTACGAAAACATTCAATCACAAAAAAAAAAAAAACATCTACGAAAACATTCAATCACAAAAAAAAAAAAAACATCTACGAAAACATATATTTCACCGAAATTTTTAAAAATTCAAACATTCCATAGACCTTTGACAGTCAATTTTATTTTAGGTTTTTAGTGACTGCAAATTTGTCAAGATGAACAATAATTCTTGGGAAGTGGATTGGATAGACATGAATAATTGTAGCATGTAACATCTACGAAAACATATTATGAATAGAAGAAGCTGAAATATATCATGACACATAAGCATTGCAATAAATGGATGGCCAAAATGTGATTGATTTTTACGGTCACTTTATCAACAATTAATTACATGTTTTAAAAAATGTTATAAAAAGATCAGATCATCAGCCGATATGACCCAAATCCTAATAATATGGTATGTACTGCAACAGTGCAACCACGACACACGTAGCGGTTTGCACTATTTGACAGCTGGTACGTGCATCTATATATATTTGACATTTCATTGTGCATTTAACTCAACTTAATTACTATATATAAGTTTGTAGTGGCTCAGCAACTAGCTATTTGTCCAGTGTGACAGTGACAATATATTATATATACGTACATTTTATCTCTTCAATAATTGACTCATATATCTAGCTAGGGACATACACCTATTCTTCAGAGTTTCAATTCACACTACCAGACATATTCTTCCATGTCTTCTCTTCGTCATGGTTTGTATATATTAATTATATGTATATACCTTGCTAGCTAGTTTGGAAATTCTTTTATCTATCCAGATTAATTATATAAACATAGAAACCAACATCACTACGGATTATAAATTATGTCTAGAAATTTGCAGTTCAGAATTTTAATTATATTTTACATGTCACATTATCAAGTGTCTATTTGGTACAACTTCTCTATATGGACCTTTTCTTGGTAGAATTAACTTTTAGAAATAAAGTTTCTACAAGTAAAATTGTGGTGGAAAAGATGGTAAAGTGTATAAAAAAGCTTGAAATTTAAGCTTTTAGATGTAAACACTAAGCATACATGAGGAAAGTGTAGCGAAGAATAATATTTCACCTTAATATTTTCAGTCTCGGAGTTCCATGAATGATTTGAAGCGAAATATGCATCTGGATTCCTCTCCATAACATCCTTCTTTCTGCAAAACGGTAACCAGTGGCTTGCAAACTTCGCCGCCTCCATGAAAGCGAAGAGAGTGAAGGCGGAGCTGCCGTCATCTGATACGTAAACGGAGATCTTCTCGGTTGGATAGTCATAAGCCATCACTGACAAGGCCGTGTTCACCACACCCATCGGTGGTTCCTTGTAGGGATCAGCCGTGCATATGAACACATCCAGACCCGGAAACTCGTCACGTTTGATGACTTTTTTCAGGTTTTCCGGGTATTCTCTCCGATGAACCGGATGCATCCGGAAGGATTGTGTGGTGGTCCACATGAAGGCTAGAACCATATCCGCAACTAAAAGCGAGAGTGATATGGAGAAAGAGAGTAGGGTTTTGCTTTGGAAGAGTAGTGTTTGTGCATGATGGTAGAGAAGAGTGAAGATGGCACAAGTGTAGACAGCCGCGAACACACGGTTCAGGTTGGTGCGGCGGAGAGGCTCCACCGTGTTGAGGGTGGTGGTGGACTCTCTTAGACCTCCCATTTCTTTGGTGTTGATGTATTGATACTATATGTCACATATGTGATATGAGAAGGCTTAATTTATATGTGAAATATTCTTGTACGTGAGAAACTAAGGCAAGGCTGTGTAATTATCGGAGGTTTAACTAAATTAAATTATCCATACCGAAAAACAATTATGAAAAACAATACAGAATGGTCATTTTTAGGGTTGGTTCTTCGGTTTCAATATTTCATAATGAATTATGGAGTTAAAAGTAAGAATTTTTTGTTATTTTTAGGGATGGCTCTTCGATTTCATGAATTCATTAACTCTATAATTGTGAAGTAGAAATGAAACCTACGCTACGGGGATAATGATGATGATAATAATAAGAGTAATATTAGGTTCTTAATTTTTTTTTTAATTTAAACTATGTGATTTTACATTTTTAACAACTCATATACCATATGATTTAAGTATAAATTTGGATAAATTTTTTGGATATTCTAAAGTTGCTCTAATAATAAAATGAGTTTGATATATAATAGAAGCAAGTTGTCTCGGACACACCGATTAAATTGGAGTTTGACTCGGTCAAACATGAATCACAAAGCAAGAAAAATTGGTCATTTTCTTAATATTATCGTTTTGTTTCGTGGTGCTTCAGTAGGGTCGGGCGGTCTATTATTATTGAAAATGATCCCACAGTCTACACACAGATTTTTGTGAGAGACACAAAATATAAACAAGTAAATATATATACTCCCAAGTCAGCGGCTCGAATCCTAACCATGGTAAAAGTTTCAAAAAATATCTAGTCTAAGGGGGTGTTTGTTTTTTCGTCTTAAGTATTAAAAAACCTTATTTTAAGTAAGTAAAGTAACATCACTTATTATTTAAGACACTCTTATTTGTTTGTTTTTTATTTGAGAGTATCCCACTTAAATATTAATTGGTTTTGGTTTTACTATTCTACCCCTATTTTAACAAACCATTTAACTTTGAAGATATTTATTTTTATTTTTTAATGTATTTTCATTTTTTAACAAATATTTATTTTTATATAAAAAAGTATTTTTTTTCATTTACAATTTATTTATTTATTAATTTAAATATTTTATTTAAAATATAATATAATATATTTTAATTTATTGAAAAAAAATAAAAAAATAAAAATTTTATATCATTGAAAAAAAAGAAGCTAAATAGCCATATCAGTCCATCATGAGATTCACGACCAACCATCTGCCGTGTACCAAACGCCGCCGCCGCTGCTGTTGCGAGTCACCCATCACGGCCGGTCTAGAAAGATTCGCCGGTCACTAATCACCAAACCCCCGCAATCAAAGTCGCCGATTTGTTCTCTTAATCACGAATGAAACCCTCGATTTTGCAGACCCGATCACCAAAGATTCGATGTGTTGCCGCCACCGCTGTGTTCGCCGGAGTCAACCTTACCTTATCGACTGTTCCTTGTTGTTGATATACTCTTGCCGGAGACTCACGCGACGAACGGATGAAGCGCCGCCATCAAGTATTGAAGTTTTTGACAGATAAAAGCGCCACTCTCCATCTCTAGATATGAAACTACAGCGCTCCATCTCACCGCCGGAAGCAAGGAGGAGGTCGGCCGGCCTCCTCCGGTCAAATCCCAGGGAGGCGTCGCCAGCGTCGGCGCCTCCTCCTAGGTTTATTTAGGGTTAGGCTAGTGTTAGGGTCATTTAGGAAATTGGGGATTTTTTTGTATTGAAGGTTATTTTTGGTAATAGATTAATTATACAAGGTTAATTGTGGAAATATGTGAAGGTGTTAATTATGACTTATTTCATAAGTGAAAAGTCAATTTTTTTTTTACTTTTTCAATAAGACATATATATCTTAAAATAAGATATAAATTGGAAAAACAAATAAACCTATTCATCTTAATTTAAGTTATAAGAGGTAATAAGATTTATATAGGAAAAAACAAACAGCCCCTAAGACTCTAAATTGATTGTCAAAAAAAGAAGAAGCAAATATATATAAAATAATGTTTCAATATATATTTATATATATATGGTTAAAGATATAGGATTAATTTAAGAGAGAAAACCATAAGTAGCCATCCAACTTATCATACTTTTGTTTTTAACCACGTTTGAATTTTTAATTGTTAATAACCACTTTTTTTAAAAAAATTCAGTTTAGTACCATGAATTACTAGAGTACCCCTGAAAATAGTGTTCTTTAAACATCGAAACAAACTTGAAATCACGACTAAATTGAAATACACAAACTTGAAATCATGCCTAAATGGAAATATTAAAACTTGAAATCATGCCTAAAATAGAAATATTAAAACTTGAAATCTTGACTAAATTGAAATTAGGATAAGTTTTTTTTTTTTTTTCCCTCTTTCTTCTTCCTTTTCTTCTTCCCCAAATTCAAATTAGGTTTAGGTTTTTTGTTTGTTTTGTAGATCAATTCGCCGACGATCGTGAAGCACCGAGCCGCCGGACATCGTCGATTGGTCGTC
This sequence comes from Acer yangbiense, assembly GCA_008009225.1. Classification (NCBI taxonomy): domain Eukaryota; kingdom Viridiplantae; phylum Streptophyta; class Magnoliopsida; order Sapindales; family Sapindaceae; genus Acer; species Acer yangbiense. The sequence goes on from CM017771.1 coordinate 5,046,147, forward strand.
GCCCATCGCCAGTCATGGTTCGTGCAGTCGCCCATCGGAAGTGAAGTCGCTGGTTCGTGAGGCCGTGAAGGGTTGCTGGTCGCTGGTCACTAGTCACTAGTTCGTGTCGCCGCTGGTTCGTGGAGGTCTTGCAAGCTCGGCGATGACTTCTGGCGTGGACTACGACGTCCGGCGATGGCGACGGCACCGAGAGGAGAAAAAGAGAGAGACGATCGGGAGAGAGTGAGCAGAGGAGAGAGAAGGAGAAAGAGAGAAAAAAAAAGGAGAGAGAGTGTTTTGGAGAGGTTTTTATATGAGGGCTTTTGAGTAATTTCTCAAAAACATGGTTAAAAACAATTAAAAGTATGCATGTGGTTAAAAAAGAAAATCCCATAATTAGATGGGTCAGTTTTGGCAATTTCCACTTAATTTTAATGGTCAAAGTTGGCGTCTGTTTATAAATCGTTTAGTTAATTAATTACGGCTTTGTTACGGCATGAAATCAGTTAATATAGCAAAAATAAGATTCTGATTGATATATTAAAGGTGGTGTCAGTGTCCAAGTTGATGGGTGATCTTGATACATCCAAGAGGAGTTGTCAGTTTATAGAAAATGATCGCAAATATATGTATCTATAAATAGTCAGTCACGTCGGGCTGACTATATAGTATACATCAACAACAAGGAAACAAATGAGGATCTTCAATCTTGGTTTCCACATTCATGGTGATGCATGTCATTGGAAAAATATCGATTAGCATATCCGATGCTAACAAATCATCTCACATTTATTTTATAATTAATATATTAATACGGTATATATGATCGCCATGAAATGCAATGAATGAAGATCCTCCGAATCCAAACCATGCATGCTTGTCTGCCGTGTGTCTTCTGTCTTGTTCTAATTATTTTCTTTAGTTTCATGTAGCTTTCTAGTCCAAATCAATCTCAGTCTACCCTCTCTCTTTCTCTCTTGCTAGTTTAGTAAAGTTGCTAGCTAGATAAACAAATTGCAGGATATTCCCTTTAGGTATGGAATCGCTAGACGTTAGCCAATAATTGAAACTTTTGATCGATTGTTAAAACAAATAAGAAAACTATGTTGGGGATAATCCTCTAGAACCGATGAACGCGGAAACGCCGTGTCTAATATACGCCCATAACTCATAGCAAATAATAACGTCAATAAGCAGAAAAATAGATGAGAGAAAATAAAACAATCACAACACAAGATATGCGTGGAAACCCAAAATGGGTAAAAAACCACGGGCCGTCAGGACGACAGAGAAAGTTCCACTATATGATAAATTGTTACAACCATATACTCTAGGATTCTCTCTCACACCTAACCCTAAACCATGCTCACAAGATCCTCACCAAGAACCCTACAATATCCCCTAGGTCTCCCCTAAATATCACCCACGGTCTCTAACTTGATCCACCGATATTCCCTTGGATCCCTCCTCGGATATTCCCTTTGGGTCTCCCCGGATCTCACTCACACTCTCTGATGTTTACATGGTGTTCTATTTGCTCCACAGCCTTTGGTGTTTTAACACACACATCAACCTAATTACAAGGTTCTATTTATACTAGTTACAGGGAGTATAATATAAAAGGAAATCCTACTCCTAAACGTACAAGACTTACTTGTTCCACATAAATACTATTTCCTTTTATGACAAGTCTTCTTGTAGGGAGTAAATCTTTTTCCTTCAAGCACAAGAACTTCCAAAAGAATACCTTTTCCTATTCTGCGCAACATTCCCGATCTCAGCAATACATCGTCTCTACCATATTCGTCACGGTGTGCACCCCGCCTCCCAGCATGTTGAAACACGTCAGCTCCTGATCATTCTTGTCGCCGCTGTCCAGCCACGACCGCTGCCATTACGCTGCCGAATAATTCGCAGCGCTGCCGTACCGCTGCCATTACTGCTGCCAAAGCACAGCGGCAGCGGTTTCACGTGTTCTTCGTTTCCCCATTTCTTCTAGTCTTCAACCTCCCTCAAACACCATCATTCAACTTCCAAATGTATCCCATGTCTTCTAGGAAGCTCCACATCAGTTGAGTCTTGTTTGGTTCACATCGGGTTCATTCGAGAATACGAGCCAAAACCTAACAATTCTCTCATTTAGCTTGAATTCTCAAAACTTTGTCCATAGCCACAATTCTCATCACCGAGAATCAACATACCCCACCACAAGGTATAACCACTTAGGAACGAACCATCCTAAGATTTTTCTTTCAACACTTTTTTTTGTTTTTTTTGTTTTTGTGTTCGTTGTTCCGGCACTATGTCGAAATAACCTGCTGAAATTGTGGTGCAACTTCTCAAGTCAGATTTCCAGGGAGTTCGTCAACCATCGACATCTTTGTCCACCATACACCTTGCATCACTTTTTGACCAATGCCATGTGCACCATTATGGACCACTAGTAGCAACATATCCTCTTCCATGGCCAGTGGGGAAAACTGCCAAAAGAATAAACCTGTCCTTACATCACCCAAACTTGTGAAAGACCTTCCGTCCTTACATCACATACCCGGTGAAAGACTTCTACTAGAAACTAGGAGTGCTCTGCCGGATAAGCCCTACACCATATCACAGAGAGATTTTTTTTTTTTTTTTTTTTGTAGTCAGGAGTTTTTTTTTTTTTTTTTTTGATAGTCAATCAGCTCTTTGTGTAACCCAGATTGAATCTCCATGACTTGTACCTGTCACCATAAGCCAAACTTCTCCTCCATCAAATTCTTCCTTTCATCAAACTCTAACGAGTTCAAATACCGCCTTCAAGACGTATCTCCTTTGCTAAACCATACTAGGCAACCATGATCATCATTATCCCAATGCCACCAAGTCCTCCATACGATCTCCCATAAAGACTTGTCATCGCCATCGCCAAACCATAAGGCTTTAATACCAATTATTGGCGGATAATCCTCTAGAACCGATGAATGCGGAAACGCCGTGCCTAATATACGCCCATAACTCATAGCAAATAATAACGTCAATAAGCAGAAAAATAGATGAGAGAGAATAAAACAATCACAACACAAGATTTACGTGGAAAACCCAAAACGGGTAAAAAACCACGGGCCGTCAGGACGAAAGAGAAAGTTCCACTATATGATAAATTGTTACAACCATATACTCTAAGATTTTCTCTCACACCTAACCCCAAACCACACTCACAAGATCCTCACCAAGAACCCTACAATATCCCCTAGGTCTCCCCTAAATATCACCCACGGATCTCTAACTTGATCCACTGATATTCCCTTGGATCCCTCCTCGGATATTCCCTTTGGGTCTCCCCGGATCTCACTCACACTCTCTGATGTTTACATGGTGTTCTATTTGCTCCGCAGCCTTTGGTGTTTTAACACACACATCAACCTAATTACAAGGCTCTATTTATACTAGTTACAGGGAGTATAATATAAAAAGAAATCTTACTCCTAAACGTACAAGACTTACTTGTTCCACATAAATACTATTTCCTTTTATGACAAGTCTTCTTGTAGGGAGTAAATCATTTTCCTTCAAGCACAAGAACTTCCAAAAGAATACATTTTCCTATTCTGCGCAAGATTCCCGATCTCAGCAATACATCGTCTCTACCATATTGGTCACGGTGTGCACCCCGCTCCCAACACGTCGAAACACGTCAGCTCCTGATCGCTCTTGTCGCTGCTATCCAGCCACGACCGCTGTCATTACGCTGCAGAATAATTCGCAGCGCTGCCATTACCGCTGCCAAAGCCACAGCGGCAGCGCAGCGGTTTCACGTGTTCTTCATTTCTCCATTTCTTCTAGTCTTCAACCTCCCTCAAACACCATCATTCAACTTCCAAACGTATCCCATGTCTTCCAGGAAGCTTCACATCAGTTGAGTCTTGTTTGGTTCACATCAGGTTCATTCGAGAATACAAGCCAAAACCTAACAAACTCCTATACTAGAATGTCACTCGAAATATATAAATGGGGGCCCTGGATCTTGATGTATTGGTTTACTTTGATGAGAGAGGGATTTCTTTGTTCGAAATCAATTTGGGCCACGTAGTGATGATTATGATAATTGATGGCTTGATGTCATGATTTAAAGACAAGATTAAGATATAAGGATGTATCATTTTTACTATTTCTCATTTGGGTCAAGGGATTTGTTGTAATCCGATGAGATTGAACTCAATAAAACTACAAACACAATCTGAAACGTAACTTCCATACTAAGAGAGGGGTCTCGTAGTGATTTAGTTGCTTTGAGAGGGATTGGATTTGGTTTCAAAGTATTTGAGGTCACGACCTTTCAAGATCCATAGTTATATATGATTCTCAAGCACCCATTAGAAGCAGAACGATAAAGATGTCTTCCATTAGAAGTATTGAAAACGTATAGTTTGCAAAACCCACCGTTCACGAGAGGCCTCACCTTTTTTGCTTCTTTTTAGAAAACCATTTCTTTTTAATTTTATTTAATTTCCACAAATCATAGATTATCCGTTTTCTGTTTATTTTTTAATTTTTCAATTAATTTGTTTTGAAAATACACAATTATTTTAAAAAGATGATAAAAAATAGTACTTTCACGTCGTATGTTATGTTTGACCATTACTTTTTTGGTCAAATTGACCATTTTGATATATTTTCAAAATTTGAGGACTAAAGACTCTAATACCCATATATCGGGTAAAAAAGTGATGTGTTCGCCTAAATATGGAGACTAAATCTTAATCCCACTCTTAAAATTTAGTGATCTAAATCAATTTATGCCAAGTTTTTATGAAAAGCATCTCGGATTAATAGATATTATTAATAAAAAAAAAAAAATTGCATGTACTACAATATAAATATAATAATTAAGATGGACCATATCTCCTCTCCATTGCCAAGATCCAATCTCCCAATATTATATAAGTGTTTGTTACCTAAAAGAATGCTATTTAATATTATATAATGGTCTAAATAGATGGATAAATAGATACTGCCTCAAAAATAAATTGAAGACGTATAGTAAAATATTAAATTTTTTGAAACAGACTTTACTTATCATATATGGTTGAGAAATCAATTATTTATAATATATATGTATATAAAGCCTCAAGTGGGTATGTTTAATCCAAAGTAAATTTATAAAATTAAATGTTAAATTTGTGATATTAAACATCGATAAAATACACAGTTTATAGATAGAAATAAATTTTACTGGAGATTTTCTGAAAAGTCGAACCAATGAGAGTAAGGAAGATGAAAATATATTGTTTTGGAATATTTTGAAAATGGTTAAATTTCTAATGAGATTCTGATTGATATATTATATATATTATCAAAGGTAGTGTCAGTGTCCAAGTTGATGGGTGATTTTGATACATCCAAAAGGAGTTGTCAATTTATATCACAATTATATGTATCTGAAAATCTGAGATGGGCAGTAACGTCACTACAAGAAAATTGGGCTATAGGGATGAAATTTTTTGGGAGAATAAAATTTGTTCCGATAGAATGTCTATTGGGATGCAATAACATATTCGTCCCTAAAAACTACAAAGCTGAATAAATAGGGATGAAAAAATTCATCCTCATAGAACGTCTATTGGGACGAAACAAATTATTCGTCCCTAAGAAGGACAAACTTGACGAGACTTTTAGGGACGAAAAATATTTGTTCCAATAGAATGTCTATTGGGACGAAAAAAAATATTCGTCCCTAAAAATGCAAAAGTGACGAGACTTTTAGGAACGAAAAAAATTTGTCCAAATAGGATGTGTATTGGGACGAAATAAATTATTCGTAAAAAGTTTGATTTTTTTTTTTTAAAGAAAATAAAATAAAATAAATTTGAGATTTGAGGACTTATTAGGACAAAAATAATATCATTTTTTATAAATTTAAGGGTTAATTACACAAACATACCATGTGTTTTGCCATTATAGCAAAATATTCAACAAATAGCCTTAATTACACAAACAACCCATTCCGTTAGTAGAAAACCGTTAGATTTAATGGTTAATTGGAAAAGGCTACAATGCCCCTAAGTTGAAAAAACAATTAACTGAAATTGAATAAATATTAAATGAAAAAAATATAATTAAATTGTTGATAAAATATTAAATTTTGAAGTTATAAAAATAAAAAATAAAAAATAAAAAATAACTATGAGATTTTTTTTTTTAAAAAGCTCAAAAGATTTGGATTAAATTTTAAAATACTCAAAACAATATGGAAAGAAAATACCTAAAAGATCTGGAAAAAAGAAAATACCCAAAAGATCTGGAAAACAAAGACTCAAAAGATTTGGAAAAAAAAAAAAATACTCAAACGATCTGGAAAAAAAATACTCAAAGCTTTTGCTATTACATCAACCATTGAAATCAATCTTCAAATCGAGTTACTTGAAATCACTATTGCATATAATCCTAGAATCTTATAATTTTCTACTGTTAAACAAATCATTTATCCTCTAATAGAGATCAAAACTACATTAACCTAAGAGAAGAAATGATTTTATGTAAATATACAGGCAGTCGAGGAAAATTCACAAGCATATAATCTTCCATTCCATTTTGATCGCTTTTCTTTGGAGATCAACAAATAATCAAAGTGAAGGGCACCCAAATGAAATGAGATCATTGAAGAGAAGCCTACAGTGACTGGGTTGGGTCTTAAAGAATCCAAAAAAGAATGAACCAGCAAGATCTTACTAGTCATCATCATCTTCCTCGACCGCCTCTTCAACAATTGTCTCCAAACCAGGCGAATTGGAAGGCTTTAGTGGGTATATGATGGGAGCTGGAGCTACCTCCATCCAGGAATGAAGATTTTTAGAAAAAAACTGGAAAAAAAAAAAAAAATCTTCGACTTCATCATCATCTATTTTCTGAAAAAAAAAAAATTCAAAAAAATTCCATCTACAACAAAATCCAACCCAACAGCCAATAATCTTCATCATTAATTCCACAAAAAATAAATAAATAAATAAATAATATCTCTGATGGAGAGCTAAAGAATAAGCCACCATCACAGTTGAACTGTGTGTCAACAGCCGCCGCCGCAAGTCACCGATCACCACCGGACTAGAAAGATTCGTCGGTCACCAATCACCAAACCCCAGCCATTAATGTTGACGATTTGTTCACCGAAAATCGCAAACGAAACCGGCGAAGAATTCGCCTTTGCAGTCCAGATCCGTCGCGATTCAACGTGACAATTGACGAAGGTCGGTGCCGGCGGTGGCATCGTTAATGTATTGTAGAGAGTGGGGGTGGCATCTTTTCCATTAGTGATGAAGTTTCCAAATTTGAAAATGAACTGGCGGGGTTGAGTTTGGAAGATGAAGGGATGAAATTTCCAGATCTGCTATTTGATAGGTAAAATGACCGGTTTACCCTTGAACGTGAAAGTCAATCGTTAAATCTAACATTTGACCGCTAACGGTAGGGGTTGTTTGTGTAGTTAATGACATTTGTTGAATATTTTGCTACAATGTCAAAACATAGGGCAAGTTTGTGCAATTAACCCTAAATTTAATAATAAGAATCTAAAATGTAAAACCACTTTTTTAAAAAGTTGTAATATTTCTCATTTCCTTTTGTGATAGGGATTCAAATCTTACACTTTCCTATTAAATTGTAAAATGTAAAGAAAGTCTCTCTATTCTGAGGACGACGATTAACAATTGACTATTTGACCTGATAATATATGATTTTAACAAAATAATTTAATTAAATGCTATAACAAATGTTTTTGAATATCAATTTGTTTATCATATAAAAATAAAATTTAAATTATTAGAATTAATCTACAAATAAAATTTTGATCGACAAATAATCAATAAAAATTTAACAACATGTGGAGGTTTTATATATGAAAATTATGCATCAATTAACACACCTGTGAGAACAAAAGATTAAATGTGAATAGGGTGTGATGAGATGGAGCCGACGGGTCGTGGGTGGCTGGGAATGGCTGAATGGGCCTTGTCCTTCAAGGCCACCAACCAGTGTTATTTATTTATTTATTTATTTATTATTATTTTTAAATTTCAATTTCGTCCCTATAAGATATCTAAAGAGACGAAAAAATTATTTAAAGGGACGAAATATTTCGTCCCTACAGGTAGTCAAAGGGGACGAAACTACAAATTTCATCCCTATAAATTGTCTATGGGGACAGATATTTTCGTCCCTATATATTTCCAATTAGAATGAGCAAAATTTCGTCCCTATAGGTAGTCTTTGGAGACGATTTTCAATTTTCGTCCCAAAAATGCTATTGCGACCCATCTGAGGCGACGTAATTTGGGATAGATTTTTTTCGTCCCAATAGGTTTTCAGGGACGAATTTTGGGCTATTGGGACGAAAAAAAAATCGTCCCAATATCCCTTTTTTCTTGTAGTGCGTGGGGGGTGACAATATAGTATACATCAACAAGAAGGAAACAAATGAGATCTTCAATCTTGGTTTCCAAGTTGACGGTGATCATGCATGTCATGGAAAAATATTGATTAGCATATCCGATGCTAACGAATCATCTCGCACAACATTTATTTGAGAGAAAATAGCACTAGACATCATTAATTGGTGATGGAGTCTCAAAAAGACCATTCACTATTTAAATTATTCCAAAAACATTATTTTGACAAAACATTGTTCATTAACAGTCATTCTGTCAAAATCTAACAGAAAGCTACCGTTATATGTGACAAGCAACAAATAATTTTATGGGCAATATTTTATGTATTTTGATTATTTAATAATATATAAAAAGTAATGATTTGATTAATTTAATATTGTTATAGGCAATATTTCCTATTTATGGGTGACATTAAACTTATTATTATAATCTGATAAATTTAGGGTGACATCAAACTTATTTCCTAATTAATTTATTGTTTAATTATTTATATAAAGTAATGATTTGATTGTAAGAATATAATCAAATAAACTTCATTAAAAGCAGTACCATAGTTGTCCCTGCTTTAATGGTGGTCTTTAACAAAAAGAAAGAGAAGAATAAAAATAAAAAATAAAAAAAATAAAAAAAACACTATGAACATCCTTATCAAATTGTGCCTTAAGATGGTGACTTGATGATTTTACAATATTACCCCTTCTTGTTTTACTGTTTTGACAAGTGGCAACAATTGATACTTTCTTTCTATAAAATGGCTAATTTGAATCATTTTAAAAAATTAATAGTCATTTAGTGACTGCCTCACCAAATTAATGACACTAGAAATCATTGACCCTTTATTTTATAATATGGTATATACGATCGAAATATTATGCAACGAATGAAGATCTTCCAAGTCCAAACCATGCTTGAAATTATTTTGTCTTGTTCTAATTATTTTCTTTAGTTTCATGCGTGTAGCTTTCTACTTTTCTAGTCCAAATCAATCTCACTCTACCCTCTCTCTCTTGCTAGTTTGGAAAATTGCTAGATAAACAAATTGCAGGATATTCTCTTTAGGTATGGAATCATTAGACGTTAGCCAATAATTGAAACTTTTGATCGGTTGTTAAAAAAAAAATAAGAAAACTCCTAAACTAGAATGTCACTCGAAATATATAAATGGGGGCCCTGGATCTTGATGTATTGGTTTACTTTGATGAGAGAGGGATTTCTTTGTTCGAAATCAATTTGGGCCACGTAGTGATGATTATGATAATTGATGTCATGATTTAAAGACGAGATTAAGATATAAGGATGTATCATTTTTACTATTTCTCATTGGGGTCAAGGGATTTGTTGACATCTAGCGAGATTGAATCCAATAAAACCACAAACATTAAATGTAACTTCCACACTAAGGGAGGGGTCTCCTAGTGATTTAGCTGCTTTGAGAGGATTGGATTTGGTTTCAAAGTTTTGAGGTCACGAACTTTCAAGATCCATAGTTATATATAGTTCTCAAGCACCAATTAGAAGCAAATCGATAAAGCTGCCTTCCACTAGAAGTATAGAAAATGTATAGTTTGCGAAACCCACTATTCGTGAGTCTCCACCACTACGAAAGGGGGAGGCCTCGCCTCCCTCACCGTCCCATTTTTTTTTTTTTTTTTGAATTTCCTTTATAAAAAAAGTTCATATAAAAAAAAACGATTTTGTTTATTTTAAGAAAAATATTTCTTTTAGATTTTATTTGATCTTCAACAATTATCCGTTTTTTGTTTATTTTTTAATTTTTCAATTAATTTGTTTTGAAAATACACAATTATTTTTTAAAGAGAATAAAATAGTAGTTTCACTTCATCTGTTATGTTTGACCTTTACTTTTTTGGTTAAAGGGACCATTTTGAAGTATTTTCAAAAGTTGAAGGCCAAATATTATAATAACCCTTATATCAGGTAAAAAAGTGATGTTTCGCCAAAACATAGAGACTAAATTTTAATCCTCAATCTTAGAATTTAGTGATCTGAATCAATTTATGACAAGCTTTTATCAAAAGCAACTTGATTGGAGGTTGGGTATACAAGTTTTCAGGTTCATGTTGATTGTGTTAGAGAGGTCTATATAAGTATAAGACTTTGTAAAAATACATAATTGTTGCCACAATTATGTTTTCCCATTTTCATTTTGGTGCAGTAGTGAAATATTTCATTTTTATGGTTTTAGAAATACAATGTTTTCTTCAAATGCAGACTGGGAATTAAAATAGTGAAGAAGAATTACAAAATCTTGAAATAAACCCCCACTAGTCATCACTTAAAAATGAGAGAAGTTGCAGTGCGGTAGAGTGTTAGGTTTTGACTTTTATTCCTAAGCGAACCAAATGTGAACCAAACAAGACTCAACTGATGTGGAGCTTCCTAGAGATGTGGGATATGTTTGGAAAATGGATTGGTGTAGTTTGAGGGAGGTTGAAGATCATGAAGAACTGAAGAAGTGGTTCGTTTCATCGTATGGATCGCGGTTTTCTGAGCGATGTAATTTAAGGTGACTTGTAACAGTTTAGGAAGTTGGTGCGCAACTGTGACCCGAATCGTAGTCAATCATAAGCATGCGTGGAAAGGGAAATCTTCAACGAAAAAGTAAAGTGTTCTTTTGGGAAGTTCTTGTGCTTGAAGGAAAAGGAATACTCTTTACAAGAAGACTTGTCATAAAAGGAAATAGTATTTATGTGAAATAAGTAAGTCTTGTACGTTTAGGAGTAAGATTTCCTTTTATTTTAAACCCCCTGTAACTAGTATAAATAGACCTATTATCTATGTTATTAGATTTAAGGTTGTGGAGAAAAAAAACACCATGTAAACATCAGAGAGTGTGAGTGAGATCCAGGGGAGACCAAAGGGAATATCCGAGGAGGGATCAAAGGGAATATTAGTGGATCAAGTTAGAGATCCATGGGTGATATTCAAGGGAGACCTAGGGCATATTGGGGGTACTCGTTGAGGATCTTGTGAGTGGGGTTTAGGGTTGAGGTGAGAGAGTTAATCCTGGAGTATATGGTTGTAATAGGTTATCATATAGTGGAACTTTCTCTGTCGTCCTGACGACCCGTGGTTTTTTACTCGATTTGGGTTTTCCACGTATATCTTGTGTTGTGATTGTTTTAATCTCTCTCATCTATTTTTCTGCTTATTGACATTATTATTTGCTATGAGTTATGGGCGTATATTAGGCACTGCGTTTCCGCGTTCATCGGTATAAGAGGATTATCCCCAACATAGAGAGCCCAAGCTAGAAATGTTGCAATGACAGTAACTTTTGCAGGAAGTTTCCCTTTGTCACTTCTCAAGATAATGGCTTCATAAATTGGCCAGCAATTCACCATCACAAAACCTGACAATAACATCTGTAAAAATAGTCCCTGCAAATCGCCGATTCCACGAATGATCTGCAAGAACCCCCATGAAAATGAGAAGAAATTAAGTATTGCTGCCATTGTTATTGGAACAAACATGGGTGATGGTGCTCCAAATTCAAAGATTTCTTGGTCATATCTTTTGCTAAGTTCATCGTCAACTACTTTGATGGTCACATTAAACCCTAATGCAGAAATGCCCAAGGAGTTGAGCAAGTACTCAGTGAATCCAAAAAGGTAACTTGAGAGTCCTTTTATCATCCATATTCTCTGATCATTCCACCATTTTCCAAAGGTCTCTCCTTCTAGTACAAAATCCAGGAACTCCTGTCCATAGGCCCCAAGAAACAGAAATGTGTACAAGAAAAACAATGGTTCTGAAACATGCAAGTAGTTTTTCAATATTAATCAATCAATCAATCAATCATTGCGCTTCTAAAACCTATAAATTAATATTAAAGCACGTTTACTAATCGGGAATGAAATGAAAGGGTAGCAAGTTCCATGAGAAATGAAATCAGGGAATGTAACTTGATTCCTTAGGTGGGAAGGAGGAATCAAATTTCAATTTCCAACAGGAACTTCCCAAATCCCAATTGATTATTGATTTTCTCACTGTTCCCCTTATATCCACCACTCTGTAAGAACTAAGAACTCTCTAGGCATATTAAGTGGAATTTTATCTATTAAAGCAAGTTTTCATGCTAAAAGATGGTTTGTTTTTCATTGTTCCAATTGTCTTGTTTGATGAAGAATTAAAGAGCAGGGATACACAGTAAGTTTTTTAAAAACCGAATTTTATATATGTATATGATTTGATCTTTTCATCAATTTTCATCAATGTGGTCTATATGAAGAAGCATCATGCCCTACAACATGTGCACACAAGGTGGTGTTAAATCATAAATTTAATGAAAAAGTGTCTTTCAAGGCAAAAGTTACCTTAAAATCATGCAAAATTCTCTTTTAATGTTTTATGCCTTGTAATAAACAACCACCTGTCCCTTGAGACAAGGCAAAAATTCCATCTTTTTCTTCTTCACATGATGCCAGTGAGAATCTCTATTTACATCCACTCTTTTTTTCTCTAGACTTGCTTTCTTGTTACAGTAAAATAGGTGGACAAATTGTGAACAAGTTAAAAACAAACAATTGTGCTTTGTGCATTTAGGTTCAAGGATTCTTCTTCATTTGGTCACTAGAAAGATTCTATCTTGCGTGTGCCCGTGTTATGTAAATATGCCGTAGCATCATCAAGTTGTTCATTCATGACCTTTTCTGGTTGCATATGTACTTATTTATACGAATCGAAACTGATTAAACTTTAAACCCATCAAAAAAACCTTTTGATTTTGAACAGATGTTGTGTTTGTCTTGGGGAATTTGAGATAAAAGATGAGCTGCTACAAGTTCCACCATGTAAACATGTGTTCCATGTTGACTGCTTAAATCACTGGCTTCAATCAAACAGAACATGTCCACTTTGTAGATGCTGCATTATTCCTATAACAAAGCTCCACATTCCACCACACCACCAACAACAACAACAACAACTGTGTCCGAATCACAACAACAAGATCATAACAATAACTACAACCAGAATCATCAACAGAATATATCATCGTTGGAACATCATCGACAACTAAATGATGATGCTAGCTCAAATGCTGATAATTTTTGTAGAGAACAGCTGACCATACCTATTGAAGGATCATCAAGTGAAAGTAATGCGTAAGTAGAGCTTTGGAAGATTGTCTGAGGAAATCCAAACACATAATTGATAATAGAAATCTTATAATTGAGTGATCTGTTAAAAACAAAAGTTTTCTGACCATAAATGGATGCTTTGTATACATTCATATTCTTCAAGCTGCATCAATTCATGCCAAGCTTTTATTGAAAGTAGCTTGATTGGAGGACAGGTATACAAGTCTTCTGGTTTATGTTGATAGTGTTAGAGAGGTCTATATAAATTTGTAAAAATACATTATTTTTTGCAACAATTTTGTTTTCTCATTTTGAAACAACAGTAGTCAAATGTTTTATTTTATGGTATCAGAAATACAATGCAACTGAACTGGAATACAAATTCTTAAAAATAAACACCCCAAATCATCACTTAAAAAATAAGAGAAGTTGCAGTGTAGTAGAGAGCCCAAGCTAGAAATGCTGCAATGACAGTAACTTTTGCAGGAAGTTTCCCTTTGTCACTTCTCAACACAATAGCTTCATAAATTGGCCAGCAATTCACCATCACAAAACCTGACAATAACATCTGCAAAAACTGTCCCTGCATATCGCCGACACCGCGAATGATCTGCAATAAACCCCATGAAAATGAGAAGAAATTAAGTATTGCTGCCATTGTTATTGGCACAAACATTGGTGATGGTTCTCCAAATTCAAAGATTTCTTGGTCATATCTTTTGCTCAGTTCATCATCAACTACTTTGCTGGTCACATTGAACCCTAATGCAGAAATGCCCAAGGAGTTGAGGAAGTACTCGGTGAATCCAAAAAGGTAACTTGAGAGTCCTTTTATCATCCATATTCTCTGATCATTCCACCATTTTCCAAAGGTCTCTCCTTCTAGTACAAATTCCAAGAACTCTTGTCCATAGGCCCCAAGAAACAGAAATGTGTACAAGAAAAACAATGGTTCTGAAACCTGCATGTAGTTTTTCAATATCAATCAATCAATCAATCATTGCGTTTCTAAAACCTATGAATTAATTTTTGGGTGCGTTTACTAATCAAGAATGAAATCAAAGGGAATCAAGTTTCAATAGGGAAATGAGATCAAGGAATGGAACTTGATTCCTTGGGTGGAAGGGAGGAATTAATTTTCAATTTCCAACAGCAACTTCCCAATTGATTTTAGTAAAAACAGTAATCATAAATAACTAATTGAGTTCCCTTTTTATCATTAGTGAGGATTCCTGATTAGTAAGCACGTTTATAGTTGAAATTTTAACGGCAGACGTCCTCATGACATATCTCACCGTAACATGATATCGTGTATAATTGTAACAATTAAGATTAGAAGTCCAAACAGAAATAAAATGTGAACGTACGCATCAGATCGAAAAGGACTCTTTGAAATTAACATACCTTTGGGAAGATGGTGACTCCATTGAGGAGAGCAAGCTGGGGTAGGAAACCATACACAGTGATGGGAATGGAAAAACTTGGCCAGAATGCAAAATGGGAATAACCTAGGCCCATAAGGCCCATACTACGGATACCGAATGTTACAGGACTGTACTTAGAAAAGGCCACCTCAAGAAGCCCAATGGCCCATCTCTTTTGTTGATTAAGCATATCAAGTAGGTTGGTTGGTGCATCCCCATAAAATGCTGGCCTCTCCGGATGGCAAAATGTTGACCTCCAACCCTCACAATGTAGCTTATAACCTGTGAAGTAGTCCTCCACCAATGAACCATACCTAAACCCAATCTACAACAATTCAAAATAAGACAAATAAATCACATCATTCATATCATTCATTCAAATGTCGCTTAACAAAATTATGTGATCTATGCTACGTATGCATTTATATCTATAAATATTTAAAACTACTATCATAATTGGTAGTTTTTCCGTTAATGAGCTAACCTTAGAGCCCCATTTGGTTTGGTTCTCATAGTTGCAACCAGCTACACGATGAGCTAGTGACAAAATGGATGGTGACTTGATGGGTTCCTCGACAGCATGGTCAGGACTCAGTTCAACAATTTTAGGAGCAATAAAGGTCGAAGGATCACCGAAAAATGCTCGACGACAGAAAAATGCACCAGTTCCAACATAATTGGGACCTCTTAAACCATCAAATCCTATAGGATTCAATTCAAACAGACGTTTGAACTCAGAAGCATAAATGTCATTTTTGTTGATTCCATGGAAACGCTGAGGGAATTGAACAAAGGCCAAGTTGGGTCTGATATTTGGGTCAAATATGTAGCATAGAGCCCTAAGAGGAGTTTCTGGGTCATTGGAGTACATGTCGCAGTCCAGTGTCAAGACTATTGGAGCATTGCTCATGGTGGCCGAAACTCGAAGCTTCATAGAGATATAAAAAAACATAAATTACTATATATCACAATTTTTCTCTCATATGCACACGATATAGACATGCTTATAACATACTAATATACATCACCACACTTTTGCTATGTAAGCAATATAACTTTAATCATAATAATACATATGGCAAAAATGTGATGATGTACTATATATCATGAGAGCCAGATGTGTATGGATTTATATATAAATTTAAGTTCAAAATCAACATTATAGTTACTAGATCTTTAAGAAGAACGCATTTGTAGTAGAATTTTGTCAAAATAGGCAAATAACTGACATGTCACGACCATCTCAATTCCACTAGAGGTGTCAATCACCCGGTCCAGCCTGAATCTTTCGACCTTTTTAACTGTTTGGATCGGCCCATACCCAATAGAGTAACAAACATCTAAAATTCGATCATGGAATTTGATTGGATCAGACTGGACTGAACTCGGTGGTGGTGTTTACAAGATATAAGATTTAAAAAAATTTAATGTGGTGTTTATATAAAAAGGGGTGCACATACAGTTTTTCAGGGATTCAAATATCAAAACTCTTTTGACAATATTTGAATTGGATCAAAAGGGCTTTGGGCCAAACCGGATTCGGATCATCGAAATCTAATTCAGGCCAGATCGGATCCATTCGGCCCTTTGATGCCTTTAATTAAAACATTTCTTCATTAAGGAATATATTTAATTACTTGATAAAATGCATTAGTAATATCATTAAGTTTGACTTAAAAAGAATCATACCAGGGCATTGAGGGCACCGGCTTTGAAATAGTGGTGTGAAGTTTTGCTTTTCTCTCTGGAAACATAGACAAGATTGGCCAGATAATTTCCTGTTATGTCTTTGTCTTTGCTACTCTCTAACAAAACCTGTCCATTGGTTAAATGTAAATCAATTTTACTGTATTCCTTCTAAGAAACCTGTGGTAGCTCCCAATACTTGTACTAGTTATTGGGATTGTATTCGAACAATTAAATGCAATTCAAATATTCAATATTATTATCATAGAATAATCTGATAAAATTATTGTATTGAAAAACGTCACCTGAATTACAGTGGGATGATCCTGACGGGTAAATCAGTCCGTCCATTTATCGAAAGCTTCACGTTCTTGGTCTGAAGTGATATATTCATCACTTACTTTCCCAATCTCAACAACATGCTCTATTCTCACTTTCATGCTCTCGTACATCATCTGTTATATGAATCAAAAAACTAAAAGAAGATTAATTTTAGGTCATTTATCATTTAATGGAAACATTAAAATATAAAATTGTGATATATATATATATTTTTTGCAATATTCTATTTTTACATTTGTTCGAATCTTGAATTTTCAACCATTAAATACCTAACAATCGGGTATTGACATACGGATAAAGAAAAACATGATATCAACCATCTAAATCAGAGAATGACTTATTTTTTAAATATTAATTAAAAATAAAACAAAATCGGCTGTAGATAACATTGAGCCATATCTACAAAATAAAACAAAAATATGCTTTTGAGTTTTGACAGTCAATTTTCATTTTAGGTTTTTAGTGACCGCAAATTTGTCAAGATGAACAATAATTCTTAGGAAGTGCAGTGGATTGGATATACATGAATAATTATTTTACATGTAACCTCTACTCAAACATATTATGAATCGAAGAAGCTGATATTTTTATCGAAATTTCTAAAAATTTAAACATAAAATATACCTTTGACAATAATTCTGGGGAAGTGGATTGGATATACATGAACAATTGTTTGGCATGTAACATCTACGAAAACATATATTTCACCGAAATTTTAAAAAATTCAAACATTCCATAGACCTTTGACAGTCAATTTTATTTTAGGTTTTTAGTGACTGCAAATTTGTCAAGATGAACAATAATTCTTGGGAAGTGGATTGGATAGACATGAATAATTGTAGCATGTAACATCTACGAAAACATATTATGAATAGAAGAAGCTGAAATATTTTCATCAAAATTTCTAAAAATTTAAATGGGACGTGACGGAAAATTACCGTCGAACCTAGGCGGGCGAAGCCCAACAAATTTCAAGTCTGTCTCCTTAACCACTCGGATATATCGACTTGCAGCCTAAACTGACCAGCTACATTATAAATTAAAACTGATAACATAGATTGATTATTTATTTATAGAATTTAGATCCTCTGCTGATCTGATATTTTTTATGACTTCACTTAATATCATGACACATAAGCATTATAATAAATGGATGGCTAAGATGTGATTAGTTTTTACAACCACTTTATCAACAACCAATCATATACTTTAAAAAGGTTATGAAAAAAATCAAATCATCAGCCGATATGACCCAAATCCTAATAATATGGTCTGTACTGCAACAGTGCAACCACGACACACGTTGCGGTTTGCACTATTTGACAGCTGGTACGTGCATCTATATATATTTGACATTTCATTGTGCATTTAACTCAACTTAATTACTACATATAAGTTTGTAGGGGCTCAGCAACTAGCTATTTGTCCAGTGTGACAGTGACAATATATTATATATACGTACATTTTATCTTTTCAATAATTGACTCATATATCTATGGACATACACCTATTCTTCAGAGTTTCAATTCACACTACCAGACATATTCTTCCATGTCTTCTCTTCGTCATGGTTTGTATATATTAATTATATGTATATATTAATTATATGTATATACCTTGCTAGCTAGTTTGGAAATTCTTTTATCTATCCAAATTAATTATATAAACATAGAAACCAACATCACTACGGATTATAAATTATGTCTAGAAATTTGCAGCTCAGAATTTTAATTATATTTTGCATGTCACATTATCAAGTGTCTATTTGGTACAACTTCTCTATATGGACCTTTTCTTGGTAGAATTAACTTTTAGAAATAAAGTTTCTACAAGTAAAATTGTGGTGGAAAAGATGGTAAAGTGTATAAAAAAGCTTGAAATTTAAGCTTTTAGACGTAAACACTAAGCATACATGAGGAAAGTGTAGCGAAGAATAATATTTCACCTTAATATTTTCAGTCTCGGAGTTCCATGAATGATTTGAAGAGAAATATGCATCTGGATTCCTCTCCATAACATCCTTCTTTCTGCAAAACGGTAACCAGTGGCTTGCGAACTTCGCCGCCTCCATGAAAGCGAAGAGAGTGAAGGCGGAGCCGCCGTCATCCGATACGTAAATGGAGATCTTCTCGGTTGGATAGTCATAAGCCATCACTGACAAGGCCGTGTTCACCACACCCATCGGTGGTTCCTTGTAGGGATCAGCCGTGCATATGAACACATCCAGACCCGGAAACTCATCATGTTTGGTGACTTTTTTCAGGTTTTCCGGGTATTCTCTCCGATGAACTGGACGCATCCGGAAGGATTGTGTGGTGGTCCACATGAAGGCTAGAACCATATCCGCAACTAAAAGCGAGAGTGATATGGAGAAAGAGAGTAAGGTTTTGCTTTGGAAGAGTAGTGTTTGTGCATGATGGTATAGAAGAGTGAAGATGGCACAAGTGTAGACCGCCGCGAACACACGGTTCAGGTTGGTGCGGCGGAGAGGCTCCACCGTGTTAAGGGTGGTGGCGGAGGTGGTGGTGGACTCTCTTAGACCTCCCATTTCTTTGGTGTTGGTGTATTGATACTATATGTCACATATGTGATATATATGAGAAGGCTTTATTTATATGTGAGATATTCTTGTATGTGAGAAACTAATATTATTTGCTTAATATTATTTTATATTATATTGTCGTTTTGTTTCGTGGTGCTTTTTGTTTTTATTAGAGTAGGGTCGGGCGGTCTATTATTATTGAAAATGATTCCACAGTCTACACAGATTTTTGTGAGACACACAAAATATAAACAAGCAAATATATAGACTCTCAACTTAGCTGTTTTAAAATAATATCTAGTCTTAATAGGTGGATAGATAGATAGATAGAAACAAGCAAATATATATAAAATAATGTTTCAATATATATATATATATATATATATATATATATAAAATAAAAGAGGGCTGCTACATACAACTGGGGTAACAGGCTCGCAGCACCGCCGCGGTCCCGTAGTGCAAAATAATAAAATAAAAAATATATGGAACCCGCGTAATAAATATATGGGACCCATGTATTTTTTTTTTTTTTTTTTTTTTTGCACTACGGGGCCACGGCAATGCCGCGACCCCAGTTGTACAAAGTGTTTCTCATAATAAAAAATAAATCATTCCGGTAAACTACCGATATGCATTAATTTTGAAAAATCTGGAATTTATGATATACAGAAAGAAAAAAAAAATTTGCATGTACTATAATATAAATAGGGGTATTTATAATTTGGTCCCAATTTAATTGGGAAACGTCACTTTTTTACTCATTAATTGAAATTTCATCAATTTGGTCCTTACATAATTGAAAATCAATCAAATTAGTCATACCGTTAGTCAAAGTTTTGACTAACGGTATGACTAATTTGACTGATTTTCAAATACAATGACCAAATTGATGAAATTTCAATTAAGGAGTAAAAAAATGACGTTTCCCAATTAGATTGTGATCAAATCGTAAAAAAACCCTAATAATTATATGTTATATGAAAAAAAAAAATTAATTTTTTTTTAAAAATAGTATCATTTATTACATGCCACGTGTCGCGACCATAGCAAAACTAGTTATTTTTATTACATATAATTGTTTAATAAATATTATTAGAATATGTTATATTGTATAATTAGATATATTGGAATATGGGAATTGAAAAAAAATATATATGATCGTTATTATATATATGCTTATTATTAATAGTATTATTTAGTACGTATGTTGCTGACTTTGTGAACTCTAAAAGTTGTGACTATTATATATATCGGAAACTGGAAATATATGATTATTATTATATTTTTTTTAATAATAATAATTATTATTATATGTTATATTGTATAAATAGAATCATTAGATATATTACAATATGGGGAATATTTAAAAAAAAAAATTATATGATTGTTATTATATATATGATTATCATTTAATACGTATGTTACTGACTTTGTAAACTCCAGAAGTTTAGACTATTATATATACAGTCTTTCTATTATCAATTCGAACTGACAATAAATATATCAGGACGAAGAATGTGGACCACAGATTATGAAGAAGTTTTGACAAGTGCATACACTATGAGTCAAAGTATGTAAATCTAGTGGTTCACATTTTTCGTCCTGATATATTTATTGTCAGTTCGAACTGATAATAGAAAATCTGATTATATATATATATATATATATATATATATATATATATATATATGTATGTATACAGTCTTTCTATTATCAGTTCGAACTGACAAAAGTTATATTAGTTCCTTGTATGTGGACCACTGGATTTAAATATTTTGACTGATAAGTGCATACAGCCAAGTCAAAGTATTTAAATCCAGTGGCCCACATACAAGGAACTGATATAACTTTTGTCAGTTCGAACTGATAATAGAATTTCTGTATATGTATATACATCAAAAAATGGAAATATAAGATTATTATTATTATTATTATATATATATATATATATATATATATATATATATATTAATAAATATTATTAGCATTATACATTATGTTGTATAATTAGACATATTAGAGTATGGGAAAAAAAATTCTTAAAAAATTTCTTAAGAATATAGTATCATTTATTGTATACCATGTGTCGCGACCATAACAAATAACTATTTTTATGTTATATGAAAAAAAAAAAAAAAAAAAAAAAACTATAAATATAGTATCATTTAATGTAGGCATATCTAATAATAAGGGGTATTTACAATTATGTCCCAATCTAATTGGGAAACGTCACCTTTTTACTCCTTAATTGAAATTTCATCAATTTGGTCCTTACATAATTGAAAATTAATCAAATTAGTCCTACATTTAGTCAAAGTAACGGTTTTGACTAACGGTAGGACTAATTTGATTGATTTTGAATTATGTAAGGACCAAATTGATGAAATTTCAATTAAGGAGTAAAAAAGTGACGTTTCCCGATTAGATTGTGACCAAATTGTAAATACCCCATATAAATATAATAATTAAGATGGACCATATCTCCTCTCCATTGCCAGGATCCAATCTCCCAATATTATATAAGTTTTTGTTACCTAAAAGAACGCTATTTAATTACAAAGACAAAATACCTGTGTCTTACTTAATTACATGTAAGAAGACATAAAACATCTTCATTAACTGAACTAATTTGTAGTCAAAGACTCAAAATCACGTATTATTTGAATGTTTCATTTCAAACCTAGCAGTAGGACTAATCAATCATTGAATTGGCGTACAGATTTTCCTAGTTCATTTTTCATGGCCGTCTCTGTCAAATTTTTGTTTTTATATACAAGTTAAAGTATATATGATAATCTTAATGGTCAAAGTTGGCGTCTGTTTATACATCGTTTAGTTAATTTTTTTTTTTTTTTTTTTTTTTTAAAGCAAACAAACAAATTACAGAGACACACGACATTCAGCCAAAACAAGAGACCTAACACAAGACAGAAATTCCTCCAGCCAAAACAAGTCATCAACACAAGAGAGGCTGTTTTTAGCTAAAACATGGGCTACCTGATTAGCCTTTCTAGGAACAAAACTAATAGAACCACACCTAGCCTGATGAAGCAACAACCGAATGTTTGAAATCACAACTCCTATCTCAGAGAAAAGAGTATCCTTACCCTTAATCCAACCTACTACAACTTCCGCATCGGACTCAATCCGACATGGAAATAACCCGGCATCAATAGCAAGTTGAAGGCCTCTAACAATTGCTACTGCTTCCGCAACTTGCGAAGAGAAAGTAGCGTTGATCTTTTGTGAGCTTGCGGCCATAACCAACCCAAACGAGTCACGGATGACCATCCCAAAACCTACCAAATGTCTATTCCCATTGAGCGCCGCGTCGCAATTAATTTTATACTCCCCTGGTTCCGGTGGTTTCCACACCTGACATCTGGAACTTTCACTACTAGCAGCTCTATCCGAGCCAAGGCTAGCCGAATGAAACTCCTTCAGAAAACCAGACGCCCACTCCACAATGTCAACCTCTCCAATCACTTTAGGCTCATGAATAGCAACATTGCGAATGGACCATACTTTCCAAATACACACACAAAAAAGCCCCAGGTCTGCAGCATCCAAACGAGAAAAACAGTCCAGCATAAAGGGAAAAAAATGAAAAATATTCTTGTGGTTACCAGACAGCTTTAAAGACCAGACAGCCCGCAGAGGTTTAAGAAGTCTGCAGCTCCATAGGCTATGAAGGACTAATTCGGTACTGCAGCTACACATTGGGCAAATATTAACAACCGGAACTCTACGACGAGCCAAGTTCTCAAACGAGGGAAACATGTTATTACAAGCCTTCCACACAAAAATCTTGACCTTATTAGGAATATTGAGCTTCCAAAGTGACTTCCACCAAGCAAAAGACTCACAAGAAAACGAACTAGAATCTGAGGAAGAAGGATCATCTCTCATAGCACAGCCTACCCAATAACCACTCTTAGCCGTATAGGAGCCTTTGAGATCAAAGTGCCATTGGATAGAATCCACCCTTCGGTTTTTCCCAATCGGAATAGACAAGATAGCAGCCACATCATCTTCAACAAAAACACTTCTTAACAGCCCTACATCCCACATTCCTGAATTGGAAATGAGCTGATTTACTGTGGCATTCTCGCCCAAATGAGGAGGAGAGAAATGCCTAAAAGTGGTAGGTCTCGGGGTCTATTTATCTTTGTAAATACGGATCTTGGAGCCGTCCCCCATTCTCCATCTTGCCCCTGCATCAATGATTTCCTTCCCCTACATCAAACTTCTCCATAAGAAAGAAGCTGCAGGCTTCATCACAGCCTCACTAAAACCAACATCCGGAAAATAACAATCTTTTAATACGCAAGCAGCTAATGACTTCTCATTGGACAAGATACACCAGCACTGATTAGCTAGAAGAGCTTTGTTAAACACCTTTAAATCTTTAAAACCCAACCCTCCTCTCTCCCTAGCCACACATAATCGAGACCAAGAACTCCAATGTATTTTTCTAGAAGTTCTATTGCTTTCCCACCAAAACCTAGCACATAACCGATAAATCTCATTCAATAGGCCTTTAGGCAGCTGAAAAAGACTCATTGAATAAGTTGGTATGGCTTGTATAACGGCCTTAATTAAGACCTCCTTACCTCCGGTTAAGAGAAATTTATCACGTCAACCCTTTAACTTATCCCAAACCCTACTAATAATATTAGCAAAAATCTCCTTTTTTTTCCTCCCAGTAAAGCAAGGCAAACCTAAGTACTTCTCATGGCAAGCCACAACCCCAATACCCAGGATTGCCGCTAACAGCCCACCTTTTTGACCGGTCATAGAGGGACTAAAACAAACCGCTGACTTATCGAAATTAATCACCTGACCAGACGTCCTAGCATAAATATCAAGAATCTTCTTAAACGTAACACAATTAGAGACAGTAGCCTTACCGAACAGAAGGTTGTCATCCGTAAAAAGGAGGTGAGAAATTGCTGGACCATTCTTACTACACTTGAACCCCTGTAAATCACCTCTAGTAACATATGGATTAATTAAAGAAGAGAAGCCTTCCACACATAGAAGAAAGAGGTACAGGGAGAGTGGATCCCCTTGGCGCAGCCTACGCGACGGCTTAATGAAGTCACACACTTCGCCATTAATTACAAAGGAATAAGAAACTGAAGATATACACTGTGAAATCAACCTAATCCACCTCGCAGAAAAACCCAAAGACTGCAACATTTTCTCGATGAAAATCCACTCTACACAATCATACACCTTCGACATATCCAATTTGATAGCCATAGAACCCCTCTTCCTCTTCCTTCTTTTAATCCTATGAATACATTCAAAACCCACTATAATGTTATCCGAAATCATTCTCCTCGAAATAAAAGCCCCTTGTGTCTCCGAAATCACACCGTCTAGAACCTGTCGGAACCGGTTAGCGATAGATTTTGCCACAACCTTGTATATGACATTACAAAGACTTATTGGCCTGAAGTCAGTAATTTTTTCTGAAACTTTCTTCTTGGGAATAAGGATGATCAAAGTCTCATTCATTTTTTCCATCGAACCACCCCCATTAAGGATTTTCAGACAAGCCTTAGTCACACTCGGACCTACTCTATCCCAGAATTTCTAGTAAAATAAAGCTGGCATACCATCCTTACCCGGTGCTTTCCAAGCTCCAATATCAAATACTGCCTTTCTAATATCAGAAGCAGTGAACTCAGAGTCAAGGAAATAATTCAGTGATGGATCAACTTTAGGCTGCACCCCCACTAAAATCGAATCTAAATCATCCTAGGGAGGGTTACAGGACTGAAACAGATTCCCAAAATAATCAAGAATAATATTCTCCATACCTCTATTAGTTTCTTGCCAATGGTTATCAGGATCCCATAGACCTCTGATACCATTACGGGATCTCCTGACTGTGGCTTTCATATGAAAAAAACGAGTGTTACGGTCCCCACCTTTCAACCACTCAATTCTAGATCGTTGCCTCCAGTAACGCTCTTCCTTCTCCAATTCAACATCCAAACTGGATTCAATAACCTGAATTTGCCTCCATGAATCGGCACTAATATTATCGTACGCCTCCTAGAGTTGCCCCTTTTTACTAGTAATAACATCCTTTAACTCCCGCCTACACTTATTGTTCCATTGTTCCAGTCGATTGCCACAAACCTAAATATTGGTAAGAGTCCTTTCCACCGCATTTAACCCACAATTATCTACCCAAGAGTCTGAAATTAGCTCCCTACACTCCTGCTTTTCCACCCAGCATTCCTCAAAATGAAATCGCCTCTTCCTAATAAACTCCCTAGGAATTACTAGAGCAATCGAAAAATCTAGAAGGATTGGACGATGGTCAGAGCGCCAATAATTAAGATGAGAGACTTTGAAAATCGGAAAGAGCGTCTTCCACTCAATATTAGCCACGCACCTATCCAACCTTTCCTGAATCATGGCCGTTCCCTCCCTTTTGTTACACCATGTAAACTGCTGCCCCACATAACCCAAATCCTCCAAACCATTATTATCCAGATCTTCACGGAATCCAGCCAGCGAAGTAATACTTTTAGGAACACCACCCATCTTTTCTGTATCATTCAACACTTCATTAAAATCCCCCAAACATAGCCAAGGCAAATCATGCAATCTCGCCAGCCGTCTTAGATGCATCCAAGAATGTATTTGTTGACTAGCATCCGGGTTGCCATAAAACCCTGTGAATCTCCACCACCGACTCATAGGACAAACCACTCTGACATCAATGTGCGCCGAAGAATAACTGAGAAGAGTAACTTGTACATTAGCTGACCAAAACAAACACAGACCACCCGAATTACCCACACAGTTGACCATTAATTTACCTGCAAATCCCAATTTGATACGCAGCACCTTCATCCTAACCTGGTCCGCCTTTGTTTCCATTAAGAATAACAAATCTGGCTTAACCTCATGCTTTTGGGAAAGCAGGGCATTGAATGCCCGGGAACTCCCCAGTCCCCGAGCATTCTAGGACATAATAATCATTGGACTCGGCGGACCAATGATTATCGGTCGGTCGATAGATTCTCTTCAAAAGCTTTCTCCTCTGCTGGTGAAACCGCCATACTGGTAACCTGCCCAACAGAACTATAACTGCTACCATCTCCAGTGATACTCTGTAAAGAGCTTCGAATATCCCCAAAATTATTCATCTCTGACTCAAGACTCCCATCCATAACCTTCCCTCTCTTACTCCCATGGCTCCCTTCCGGTTCTCCTATGTCTAATTTCCGCTTGCCACACCTCAACTCTGAGACCTCCCCAGCAATCCTTAACTTTCCTCTTTGAACCCCAATATTTCTTCTTGTTATTCCTATTCCCTTCTTTCCTTTTCTTGCTAACCCGCTTGGACTTGTTATATTAGAAAGTAAACTAGTTGGATAAACCTCACTTGCCAGTCCAATCATCTCCTCTTCCAACTCAAGCCCACTAACGTCACTTAGGTCGCCAATTCCGGGTTGGGCCCTTTTAATAATATCATTTGCTTCCACCTTGTAAACTTGATAGGGCGGTGACCCATTTGAGATATATGGGTGGAATCCAAATCCTGTTCACCTTGACCAACCTCTTCCCTCACACTATTGCTTATATTTTCCTTATTAAAATCATTCATATTTGCCTTGAGCAACTCGCCATTAATGTCTCCATTAATGTCACCATTAATACCCATCCCTTTTATCCCAATATTCTTCATATTGCTGACCTCCATCTCAAGCTAATGTGATCTACAACCCCCATTTATTGATCCATTCTCCTGTGGCCTGACATCTTTCTTCATCGACCGTCTCCGATCCCCAGCCAATTCCTCTTGCTCTTGAGGCTCGCTTGGATCACACATCAATGTGCTGACCAAATCCATGATGTCATCCCCCTTATCACTCACATTTAAGATAGGCGAAATCTCTATTCCGGCCGCGACCACTGGATTCATTTCTTTCCCTTTAACCGGAGAAAAGAAAGACCCCCTCTGAGAATTATAAGTAGATTTATTCTGAGCACCAGAGGCCCTAAGCCAAGCCCCAAAATGGTATTCTACTTTACCGTTAACTGTAGGACAAAGATCATCCTCAACACATTCCGACGTAAAATGGTTTATCATGCCACACTTGAAACAATGGTTGGGGAGTCTCTCATATCTAAGAATCAAAATAGTTTCCACACCATCTCCCATTATATCCACCCTCAAGCAACGTTTCAAAGATTTCGTAATATCAATTTGAATTCTAACCCGCATAAATTTCCCCACACAATCCCCTGAACTACCTCCATCTATATCTAGGACTTTCCCAATCATTCCACCCAGAAATCTTCCTATCTCCCTAGTCATACACAGGAGAGGGATTTGGTGGATTTGTACCCAAAAATCCGCCTGACTAAAACTAAGCGCCTCAATAGTACCCATTCCCGTAGGTTTCTCCATAGCAATAAGAGCATTATCGAAACTCCATGGACTTCCTGCCATAACCTTAACAAGATCATATTCATCCCTGAAATGGAATGTAAACGTATTTCCTGACACTGATTCAATATCTAGGCCCTTCTTAACTTGCCAAATTTTACCGATAACACGTATAAAAGCGTCTCTGTTTACCCATTTTCTGGTTAGGATTCTACCCACCAGACATAATGACAACCTATTAATAGCCTCCACCTTAAGTCTATCATCAAGTAATTGCACAGGACCGTCACAAGAGTTAATAGATAAAGAAGCACACAACGAAGTAATGTCTTCTGAATTCATACCTACCCAACCCGAACAGGAATCACCCTAATAACTGTAGTTGTTAAGTAGAATAAAAGCACCACACCAGACTACTCTCACTCACCTTTTCAGAGAAAAAAAGAGGAGAGACTTTTATTTGCAACTTTTTTTACATCGTTTAGTTAATTAATTACGGCTTTGTTACGGCATGAAATCAGTTAATATAGCAAAAAGCCAAAAATAAGATTCTGATTGATATATTATATTTATAGATATTATTAAAGGTGGTGTCAGTGTCCAAGTTGATGGGTGATCTTGATACATCCAAGAGGAGTTGTCAGTTTATAGAAAATGATCGCAAATATATGTATCTATAAATAGTCAGTCACGTGGGGCTGACTATATAGTATACATCAACAACAAGGAAACAAATGAGATCTTCAATCTTGGTTTCCACAATCATGGTGATTTATGTCATTGGAAAAATATCGATTAGCATATTACTGAAGACGGACAGTTAAATGTTTAGATAGGTGGTCTAGATTGATTATATTTAATATTATATAGTGGTCTAGATAGGTGGATAAATAGATACTATTTTAAAAAATAAATTGAAGACGGACAGTTAAATGTTAAATTTTTGGAACAGACTTTACCTATACTCCACATGTATGGTTGAGAAATAAATTATTTATAATATATATGTATATAAAGCCTCAAGTGGGTATGTTTAATCTAAATTAAGTCTATAAAATTAAATGTAAAATTTGTGATATTAAACATCGATAAAATGTACAAAGTTTATAGATAGTAAGAAATTTTATCGGAGATTTTCTAAAAAGTCGAACCAATGAGAGTACGGAAGATGAAAGTATATTGTTTTGGAATATTTTGAAAACATGAAGAAGTTTATTATTATGTTTTGGTTAATTTTCTAATAAGATTCTGATTGATATATTATATAGATTATTAAAGGTAGTATCAGTGTCCAAGTTGATGGGTGATTTTGATACATCCAAGAGGAGTTGTCAATTTATATCACAATTATATGTATCTGAGATAGTCAGTAACGTACGTGGCCGGGGGTGAGATCTTCAATATTGGTTTCCACATTGACGGTGATCATGCATGTCATGGAAAAATATCGATTAGCATATCCGATGCTAACGAATCATCTCACACAACATTTATTTTATAATATGGTATATACGATCGAAATATTATGCAACGAATGAAGATCCTCCAAGTCCAAACCATGCTTGTCGCTTGAAATTATTGTCTGCCGTGTACCTTCTGTCTTGTTCTAATTATTTTCTTTAGTTTCATGCGTGTAGCTTTATACTTTTCTAGTCCAAATCAATCTCAGTCTACCCTCTCTCTTTCTCTCTTGCTAGTTTAGTAAAATTCCTAGATAAACAAATTGCAGGATATTCTCTTTAGGTATGGAATCGTCAGACGTTAGCCAATAATTGAAACTTTTGATCGGTTGTTAAAAAAAAAAAAAAAAGATAAATCCTAAACTAGAATGTCACTGGAAATATATAAATGGGGGCCCTGGATCTTGATGTATTGGTTTACTTTGATGAGAGAGGGACTTCTTTGTTCGAAATCAATCTGGGCCACGTAGTGATGATTATGATAATTGATGTCATGATTTAAAGACGAGATTAAGATATAAGGATGTATCATTTTTACTATTTCTCATTGGGGTCAAGGGATTTATTGACATCTAGCGAGATTGAATCCAATAAAACTACAAACACGAAATGTAACTTCCACACTAAGGAAGGGGTCTCCTAGTGATTTAGCTGCTTTGAGAGGATTGGATTTGGTTTCAAAGTTTTTGAGGTCACGAATATTCAAGATCCATAGTTATATATAATTCTCAAGCACCAATTAAAAGCAAATCAATAAAGATGCCTTCCACTCGAAGTATAGAAAATGTATAGTTTGTGAAACCCTTATTCGTGAGTCTTTCGTAGTAAGGGGGAGGCCTCGCCTCTCACCGTCCCTTTTTTTTTTTTTTTTTTTTTGAATTTCCTTTATAAAAAAAGTTTAAAAAAAAAAACGATTTTGTTTATTTTAAGAAAAATATTTCTTTTAAATTTTATTTGATCTTCAACAATTATCCGTTTTCCGTTTATTTTTTAATTTTTTAATTAATTTGTTTTGAAAATACACAATTATTTTTTAAAGAGAATAAAATAGTATTTTCACGTCATTTGCTATGTTTGACCTTTACTTTTTTTGGTCAAAGAGACCATTTTGAAGTATTTTCAAAAGTTTAGGACCAAATACTATAATAACCCTTATATCAGGTAAAAAAGTGATGTTTCGCCAAAACATAGAGACTAAATTTTAATCCTCAATCTTAGAATTTAGCGATCTTAATCAATTTATGACAAGCTTTTATCAAAAGCAACTTGATTGGAGATCGGGTATACAAGTTTTCAGGTTCATGTTGATTGTGTTAGAGGGGTCTATATATATAAGTATAAGACTTTGTAAAAATACATAATTGTTGCCACAATTATGTTTTCTCATTTTCATTTTGGTACAGTAGTGAAATGTTTCATTTTTATGGTTTTAGAAATACAATGTTTTCTTCAAATGCAGACTGGGAATTAAAATAGTGAAGAAGAATTACAAAATCTTGAAATAAACCCCCACTAGTCATCACTTAAAAATGAGAGAAGTTGCAGTGTAGTAGAGAGCCCAAGCTAGAAATGTTGCAATGACAGTAACTTTTGCAGGAAGTTTCCCTTTGTCACTTCTCAAGACAATGGCTTCATAAATTGGCCAGCAATTCACCATCACAAAACCTGACAATAACATCTGCAAAAACAATCCCTGCAAATCACCGATTCCGCGAATGATCTGCAAGAACCCCCATGAAAATGAGAAGAAATTAAGTATTGCTGCCATTGTTATTGGAACAAACATGGGTGATGGTGCTCCAAATTCAAAGATTTCTTGGTCATATCTTTTGCTAAGTTCATCATCAACTACTTTGCTGGTCACATTGAACCCTAATGCAGAAATTCCCAAGGAGTTGAGCAAGTACTCAGTGAATCCAAAAAGGTAACTTGAGAGTCCTTTTATCATCCATATTCTCTGATCATTCCACCATTTTCCAAAGGTCTCTCCTTCTAGTACAAAATCCAGGAACTCCTGTCCATAGGCCCCAAGAAACAGAAATGCGTACAAGAAAAACAATGGTTCTGAAACCTGCAAGTAGTTTTTCAATATTAATCAATCAATCAATCAATCATTGCGCTTCTAAAACCTATAAATTAATATTAAAGCACGTTTACTAATCGGGAATGAAATGAAAGGGTAGCAACTAGCAAGTTCCATGAGAAATGAAATCAGGGGATGTAACTTGATTCCTTAGGTGGGAGGGAGGAATCAAATTTTAATTTCCAACAGGAACTTCCCAAATCCCAATTGTATTAGTAATTGAGTTCCCTTTTCCTTAGTAGTGAGGATTCCTGATTAGTAAACGCGTTTATAGTTGAAATTTTAGTAGTAGACGTATTCATGACATAGCTCACTGTAGCATGATTGCGTGTATAAGTGTAACAATTAAGATTAGACGTCTGAACAAAAATAAAATGTGAACGCACGTACCAGAAAAGGACTCATTGAAATTAGCATACCTTTGGGAAGATGGTGACTCCACTGAGGAGAGCAAGCTGAGGGAGGAAAGCATACACAGTGATGGGAATGGAAAAACTGGGCCAGAATGCCAAGTGGGAATAACCTAGGCCCATTAGGCCCATACGACGGATACCGAACGTTACGGGACTGTACTTAGAAAATGTCACCTCAAGAAGCCCAATGGTCCATCTTTTGTTTTGATTAAGCATATCAAGCAGGTTGGTTGGTGCACCCCCATAAAATGCTGGCCTCTCAGGGTGGCAAAATATTGACCTCCAACCCTCACAATGTAGCTTATAACCTGTGAAGTAGTCCTCCACCAATGAACCATATCTAAACCCAATCTGCAAGAATTCACAATAAGACAAACAAATCACGACATTCATTCAAATGTCGTTTAACAAAATTATGTGATCTATGTCACATATGCATTTATATCTATAAATTAAATATTTAAAATTACTATCATAATTCGTAATTGATAGTTTTTCAAGAATGAGCTAACCTTAGAGCCCCAGTTAGTTTGGTTCTCATAATTGCAACCACCTACATGATGAGCTAGTGACAAAATGGATGGTAACTTGATGGGTTCCTCGACCGCGTGGTCAGGACTAAGTTCAACGATTTCAGGAGCAATAAAAGTTAAAGGATCACCGAAAAATGCTCGTCGACTGAAAAATGCACCAGTCCCAAGGTAATTAGGACCTCTTAAACCATCAAAACCTATAGGGTTCAATTCAAACAGACGTTTGAACTCGGAAGCATAAATATCATTCTTGTTGATTTCACGGAAACGCTGAGGGAACTGAACATAGGCCAAGTTGGGTTCGATATTCGGGTCGGATACGTAGCAGAGAGCCCTGAGAGGAGTTTTTGGGTCATTGGAGTACATGTCACACTCCAGTGTCAAGACTATTGGTGCATTGCTCATGGTGGCCGATACTCGAAGCTTCATAGAGATATAAAAACATAAGTTACTATATATCATGAGAGTCAGATATGTATGGATTTATATATAAATTTAAGTTCAAAATCAACATTATAGTTACTAGATTTTAAAGAAGAGTGCATTTGTAGTAGAATTTTATCAAAACAGGCAAATAACCGACCATCTCATTGCAACTAGAGGTGTCAATCACCCGGTCCAGCCTGAAATTTTTCGGCCTTTTTAACTGTTTGGATCGGCCCGGACACAATAGAGAAACAAACATCTAAAATTTAATGAGTAATGATATTTACACCCCTTAAAAACTGTATATACACTCTTAATTAGTTTGTTTTGAAAAATCCAATAATACTCTTAAGTAAAATTACTAAGAGGACTAATTGATTGTTAGTACACCCACCGATAATTATTAATTAGTTTCCTATTTTAATTTTTTGTAATTTTATTTTCCTATTAATGATTTGATATTAACATATATCATAAAAACCTTTTCCATTTTAATAAATCCTAACTAGATTCTCTTTTAAATATATTTTCAATCTTTTTTAAGGAAATACAAATTGATTGGTAAAGGTATGGAAAATGAATCAAAATCATGAGACAAATTTGGTTGTGAAAAAGTAAGTTTTAAATTAATTTTTATAATTTTTATTAGAAGAACAAAATCATTATGTATATAAACAGACTTTTAAATTAACTATATTTTTTTAATTCTTTCAAACACACTTTAAACTTTCTTTTATTTATCAATATTAGATGTTCTTTCTTATAAAAAATATATATTAGATGTTCTTCAATTTCTTCGAACACCTATATATATATTTTTAAATACCATTTAACACATATCTACTTCCACATCAATTAGGACATGGCACAAATCTTGCATCCCTAAAACTATCTCTAAAAGAAAGTGGTTTTCCAATAAAATAAATAAAATAAAATAAATCTTAAAATGGATTTTTAATGAAAAATGGAGTTTGATTTGAAAAAACGAGAAGAGAAAGAAGAGAAAGAATAGTAAGAGAATTAAAGATAACAATAAAATCTGAAATAATAATAAAGTTGATTAAAAAAAATATACAATACAATATAATTAAAGAAAGGGTATTTTTGGCATTAAGTGGGGTTTATTTACAAATTAGAGATTTTTTTTTTACATTTTTATGGGTGTGAGTACGAAAGGGGTGTAGATACAGTCTTTGAGGGGTACCATTATCGCCACTCAAATTTGATTGGATCGGATCAGACAGGGCTGGACTCAAACATATTCGGATTTAAATCGAATTTGGGTTGAAATTCTTTTTTGTCCTTGAAAAGCTCAATAACGAATTTTGACAATATTTAAATCGGATCAACAAGGCTTTGGGCCGAACCGGATTCGGACCATACGAAATCTGATTCGGCCCTTTTGATGACACTAATTGAAACATTTCTTCACCAGAAAATATAGTTAATTACCTGATAAAATTCATTATTAATATCATTAAGTTTGAATTAAAAAGAATCATACCATGACATTGAGGGCACCAGCTTTGAAATAGTGATGTGAAGTTTTGCTTTTCTCTCTGGAGACATAGACCAGATTGGGCAGATAATTTCCTGTTATGTCTTTGTCTTTGCTGCTCTCTAACAAAACCTGTCCATTGGTTAAATATAAATCAATTTTGTATTCCTTTTTAAAAACCTGTGGTTGCTACCCAATTTCTAGCTACTGATTATTGAATTGTATTCATACAATTAAATTAAATTCAACATTATTATCATTGAATAGTCTGATCAAATTATGGTATGGGAAATGTTACCTGAATTATAGTGGGATGATCCTGACGGGTAAATCGATCCGTCCATTTATCAAAAGCTTCACGCTCTTGGTCTAAAGTGATATATTCATCATTTACTTTCCCGGTCTCAACAACGTGCTCTACTCTCATTTTCATGCTCTTGTACATCATCTGTTATATGAATCAAGAAACTAAAAGAAGATTAATTTTAGATTAATTTTAGATCATTTATTATTAAATGGAAACGTAAAAATATAAAATTACAATATTCTATTTTTACATTTAATTTGTTCAAATCTTAAATTCTCAACCGTTAAAAACCTAACCGGGTATTGACATTCAGATGAAGAAAAACATGATATCACCCGTCTGAACTCTGAATAAGAGAATGACTTATTTCTTAAGTATTAAAAAATAAAACAAAATCGGCTGCAGATAACATTGAGCCATATTGATAGACTTTTGACAGTCAATTTTCATTTTAGGTTTTTAGTGACCGCAAGTTTGTCAAGGTGAACAATAATTCTTGGGAAGTGTATTGGATAGACATGAATAATTGTAGCATGTAACATCTACGAAAACATATTATGAATAGAAGAAGCTGAAATATTTTCACCAAAATTTCTAAAAATTTAAATGGGACGTGACGGAAAATTACCGTCGAAATCAAGGTTCGAACCTGGGCAGGCAAAGCCCAACAGATTTCAAGTCTGTCTCTTTAACCACTCGGACATATCGACTTGCTACCTAAACTGGCCAGCTATATTATAAATTAAAACCGATAACACAGATTGATTATTTATTTATAGAATTTGGATCCTCTACTGATCTGATATTTTTCTTGACTTTACTTAATATCATGACACATAAGCATTGTAATAAATGGGTGGCTAAAATATGATTAGTTTTCACAACCATTTTATCAATAATCAATCACATACTTTAAAAAGGTTATAAAAAATTAAAGATCAGATCATCGGCCGATATGACCCAAATCCTAATAATATGGTGTGTACTGCAACAGTGCAACCACGACACACGTTGCAGTTTGCACCTATATATATTTGACATTTCATTGTGCATTTAACTCAACTTAATTACTATATATAAGTTTGTAGTGGCTCAGCAACTAGCTATTTGTCCAGTGTGACAGTGACAATATATTATATATACGTACATTTTATCTCTTCAATAATTGACTCATATATCTGTGGAATGCATACACCTATTCTTCAGAGTTTCAATTCACACTACCAGACATACTCTTCCATGTCTTCTCTTCGTCATGGTTTGTATATATTAGTTATATGTATATACCTTGTTAGCTAGTTTGGAAATTCTTTTATCTATCCAAATTAAGTATATAAACATATATAGAAACCAACATCACTACGGATTATTGATTACGAACATTTATAAATTATGTCTAGAAATTTGCAGCTCAGAATTTTTATATTTTGCATATCACATTATCAAGTGTCTATTTGGTACAACTTCTCTATATGGACCTTTCCTTGGCAGCATTAACTTTTAGAAATAAAGTTTCTACAAGTAAAATTGTGGTCGAAATTCGAAAAGATGGTAAAGTGTATAAAAAAAAACCTTGACGTCAACATGAAGAAAGTGTAGCGAATAATAATATTTCACCTTAATCTTTTCAGTCTCGGAGTTCCAAGAATGATTTGAAGCGAAATATGCATCTGGATTCCTCTCCATAACATCCTTCTTTCTGCAAAACGGCAGCCAGTGGCTTGCGAACTTCGCTGCCTCCATGAAAGCGAAGAGAGTGAAGGCGGAGCCGCCGTCATCCGATATGTAAGCAGAGATCTTCTCAGTTGGATAGTCATAAGCCATCACTGACAAGGCCGTGTTCACCACACCCATCGGTGGCTCCTTGTTGGGATCAGCCGTGCATATGAACACATCCGGACCCGGAAACTTGTCACGTTCGGTCACTTTTTTCAGGTTTTCCGGGTACTCTCTCCGGTGAACCGGACACATCCGGAAGGATTGTGTGGTCGACCACATGAAGGCTAGAACCATATCGGCGACTAAAAGCGAGAGTGCTATGGAGAAAGAGAGTAGGGTTTTGCTTTGGAAGAGTAGTGTTTGTGCATGGTGGTAGAGAAGAGTGAAGATGGCACACGTGTAGACTGCTGCGAACAAAAGGTTCAGGGTGGTGCGGCGGAGAGGCTCCACCCTGTTAAGGGTGGTGGCGGAGGTGGTGGTGGACTCTCTTAGACCTCCCATTTCTTTGGTGGTGTGTATTGATACTATATGTAAGTATGTCACATATGTGATATGAGAAGGCTTTATTTATATGTGAGATATTCTTGTATGTGAGAAACTAAGGCAAGACTGTGTAATTATTGGAGGTTTAATAAACTAAATCAAAATAATCCATACAGAAAAAACATTTATGGAAGAACAATACATAATGGTCATTTTTAAGGTTAGTTCTTCGATTTCAAAATTTCATGATGAATTATAGAGTTAAAAGTGTGAATAAATAGTCATTTTTAGGGTTGGTCTTCGATTTTATGAATTCATTAACTATTTAATTGTAAAGTAGAAATAGAATCTATAGAGATGATGTTGATGATGATGATAACGAGAGTAATGTTAGGTTTTTTAAAAAAAATTATTCAATCAACTCGTGTACTATATTATTTAAGTATAAATTTAGACAATTTTTTTAGACGGCATCTAACTTGCTCTAATAATAAACTGCTTTAGATATATAATAGAAGCAGGTTGTCTCGGACACAGATTAAATCGGAATCTGACTCGGTCAAACGATGAATCACAAAGCAAGAAAAAGTGGTCATTTGCTTAATATTATTTTATATTATCGTTTTGTTTCGTGGTGCTTTTTGTTTTTATGAGAGTAGGGTCGGTCGGTCTATTATTATTGAAAAACTCTACAGTCTACAGTCTACGGTCTACACAGATTTTTTTTTTTTTATAATAGTCTACACAGATTTTTGTGAGACACAAAATATAAACAAGCAAATTATATATATATATATATATATATATATATATATATAATAAACTAATTAATTTTGAAAAATCTGGAATCGATGATATACGTGTTCATGAATATTTGCATGTAAGTCAATAGGGACGTAGCTCAGCTAGTAGATGGACGAGCTTTGGATTTGGGTAAATGACTTTCAAGTCAGTGGCTCGAATCCTATCAATGATAAAAGCTTTTAAAAAAAATACCTGGTTCTAAATTAATAGATATTATAAAATTAAAAAATTAAAATATAAATATAATAATTAAGACGGACCATATCTCCTCTCCGAGAAAAAGTTCAGTGGGACCGTTCCACTAAAGTTTTTCTCCTCCTCTCCATTGCCAAGATCCAATCTCCCAATATTATATAAGTTTTTGTTACCTAAAAGAATGCTATTTAATTACAAAAACAAAATACCTCTGTCTTACTTTTTTTTTCTTTTTTTTTTTAGGAAAACAAGCCACCCAGAGACAGAAGCTGCCTTACTTAATTACATGTAAGAAGACATAAAACATCTTCATTAACTGAACTAATTTGTGGTCAAAATCACGTATTATTTGAATGTTTCATTTCAAACCTAGCAGTAGGACTAATCATATCATTGATTGGCGTACAGATTTTCTTAATTCATTTTTCATGGCCATCTCTGTCAAAAAAAATTTATATATATACAGGTTAAAGTATATATGATTAATTTTAATGGTCAAAGTTGGCGTCTGTTTATACATTGTTTAGTTAATTAATTACGGCTTTGTTACGGCATGAAATCGGTTAATATAGCAAAAATAAGATTCTGATTGATATATTATATTTATAGAGATTAGAGCATCACAATGGTTGAGACCCAAACACAAGACAAGACCCATTTGTGCCACATCATCAAAAATGGGTCTTGTTTTTAAAGAATGGGTCTTGCCATTTGGGTCCACTTTATTTGGGTCTCATTTTCCCACAATGGGACTAAATTGAAAAAGTAAAAGTGGATCCACTTTTTTAACTTTTTTCCAAACAATCATTACTCTTCTTTAAAATATTATATATATATATTCAATAATTATTTAACAAATTATGATTAATTTAAAATAATTTTTTCACAACCGAATTACATAAACAATAAAAATAAATATTTAAAACAAAATATTGTATAAGATTAGACATGGCGCCGGTTTCAGTTCAGTTCAGTTCGGTTCAGTTCCGATCCGGTTTCGGTTCTCCGATTCCAAACCTTCAAAACCGATTCTGATTCCGGTTTTAAAGGTTCGGTTTTGGTTCCGGTTCCGGTTTTGGTTCCGGTTTTGAAGGTTTGGTTCCGGTTCTGTTCCGGTTTCGGCTCGGTTCTGGTCCAAGTTGATGGGTGATCTTGATAGTTGATACATCCAAGAGTTGTCAGTTTATAGGAAATGACCGCAAATATATGTATCTATAAATAGTCAGTCACGTGGGGCTGACTATATAGTATACATCAACAACAAGAAACAAATGAGATCTTCAATCTTGGTTCCATATTCATGGTGATGCATGTCATTGGAAAAATATCGATTAGCATATTCATGGTGATGCATGTCATTGGAAAAATATCGATTAGCATATCCGATGCTAACAAATCATCTCACATTTATTTTATAATATATTAATATGGTATATATGATCGCCATGAAATGCAATGAATGAAGATCCTCCAAGTCCAAACCATGCATGTAGGGATGGCAATGGATCGGATTGGGTATGGATATCCCAATATCCATCCCCGTATTCTTTTAAGATATATATATCCATCCTCATTTCTAAGTGAGCGGGGAGGATTCGGATAATCCGTTAATTAAGATAGAGATATCCATCCCCGCTCCGTTTATATCCGTATCTGATGAAAAAACTTTAAATTTGTATAGTTGACAAAAGAAAAATATAACTAACATATGTAACGGTACATTTTATCCTATTTAAAGAGAAACAAATACATCCAATAAAGTTTAAATATAAAAATTAATAATTACATAATATATTTTCATATATTTAAAATATTAAAATCTATAATGGATCTGAATGGGGATGGATATCCATAGAAAATATCTATCCCCATCTCCGAAAATAAAATGGATATTAGGATAACATCCATCTCCGCTTCGTCCCCGAAATAATAGTATCCATCCTTATTTTAAGTGGAGCGGATTCTTACGAATATCCGTATCTGTGGATAATTTTGCCATCCCTAAATGAATCCCTGTCTGCCGTGTATCTTCTGTCTTACTCTAATTATTTTCTTTAGTTTCATGTAGCTTTCTAGTCCAAATCAATCTCAGTCTACCCTCTCTCTTTCTCTCTTGCTAGTTTAGTAAAGCTGCTAGATAAACAAATTGCAGGATATTCCCTTTAGGTATGGACAGGCTGGGCCTGGACTAGAGGGGCGGCCGCCCAGGGCCCAACATTTATAGGGCCAAAATTTACATGAAATCAGTTATGCATATGGGGCCCAATTTTGAGACAATTAAAAAGGCCCATATTAAAACAAATGTATATGGGGCACATGTTTTACTACTCAGTCCATAACTCAAAGTCTCCAACGGTAACTTAAAAAGAAATGGCCCAATGTCAGTAATTGCATTTAATGTTGTTCAGAGTTCAGACCTTTTTTCTAAGGCAATTAATTATCATCTGCCATATTTATTTCTTTTGCCTCCACCAAACCCATTAAGGCATTAACGCAAGAACGAATTACACCCACCTCCCTTGAGGTTTGCTAAATTACAGATGAAAACGAGTTTATCATTAACTAACACTCACCTCCCCTCCCGTCAGTCAACGTCCGTCAGACTTAACCTTTGACCAAATCAAGAAGGGTAATCTTGTCTTTCAACTTCTTAAACCCACTAAAAGACAAAAAAATATTTATAAAAACGAAATAAAATGGGATTTAAATATTTAAAAAATATTTAAAATACAAACAATATTTAAAAAAGTTAACAAAAAATAATCCAGACTTTAAAACTAATTAAATTTAAAAATAAAACTAATTCAATTTAATAATTAATAATTAATAAATATAATAAAATTAAATAATAAAAAATAAAAAACTTATCTCTAATCACCACCACCCAATCGTTTTCTTCTTCTTTTTCACCAAAACAAATTAAAAATTAAAATCATCATCATCACTTATCTCCACTGATTCAAATCCAAATCACCTTTATCTCCTTTGATCTCATCTCTCTACATCCACCATCCACCATCCACCATCCACCATCATCAACAAATCACCATTATCATCTCTCCCGATCTCATCTCTCTCTCTCTCTCTCTCTCTCTCAATCTCGTCGCCGGCGGCCACCGTAAAAACAATCCCAACCACCACATCCTCTGAGTCGGCCATCACCCTAACCAAGCTTCTCTCTACCATCATCACGATCTTCGATGTACTTCCATGGGTTTTTGGGTTTTTTCGATCTACTCT
Organism: Acer yangbiense; assembly: GCA_008009225.1. Classification (NCBI taxonomy): domain Eukaryota; kingdom Viridiplantae; phylum Streptophyta; class Magnoliopsida; order Sapindales; family Sapindaceae; genus Acer; species Acer yangbiense. Next base: position 5,087,228 of record CM017771.1, read on the forward strand.
AATGTTGCTCCATTTTTACTGATTTAATTTTTTTTTACAAAAATTGATGTGATTATTGGATTAGGGAAACGAAGATGAAATTCGGGGTTGAAACTTGAAAAAGAAATTGAAGGTTGAAATCGAAGTTGAAAATCAGGCTTGGACGAGATATTTGGAACCAGGGAGGCAGCGATGAAGATGAGTGTTGTTGGCAATAATGGTGGTGGTGGTGATGGCTTTTTCTGGGTTTTAAAATGTGTCAACTGCTGATGTTTGAGATGGTAGATGATGGACATGTGTTTGTGTTTGTGTTTGTGTTAGATGGAAATTCGTTTATAGATGAAACTGGATTTCTAGGTTTGTTGTGGTTTTGATGATGATGATGATGGTGATTGTGTTGGTGAACAAATAACAGACGGTGGTTGTGGGTGTGGGTGTTCGAAAAATCTGGAGATTTCCAGGTGGTGGGTTCGATTTTTTTCAGTTTGTTCGATTTTTTTCAGTTTGTATTTCAAGAGATGTTGCGATTAGGTGTTGTGGCTAAGTTGTGCTTGGTTATTCAAGTGGACTCTAATACCAAGACCAAAGACAAGGCTAGAGAATTGCTTAAGTTGCATGCACGGGCTTGGAAGAATTCTTCTTCATGTGTGCCTTTGAAATTAATTGCTTGCTTCATATCCAGTAGCTTAATTCAGTGATGGAAAGAACATCACAAATTTCAATTTTCATTTTTATCTCTTTTATAAATTTTACTTTTGTGTACATAATTGATTGATGGTTATGACAGAAATTCATAGAATTGGACACAAAATTGTGTTGACAAAATTTCATGGCACATCGATTTGTTCTAGTTTCCGAAATTTAATGCATGATTTACTAATGGGTGTTTGAATGATTTTCTGGAATTTTTTGGTCAATGATGAAGATGGCTGTGGGATAATGATGGTTGTGGGATGATGAAGATGATGATGGCTGTGGGATGATGAAGATGATAATTGTTTTTATTTCTTTTTAATTTTTTAATTTCTGTTTTTGTTTTTTAATTATTTGTAATATTAATTATTTTAATAAGTTTAGGGGTATTTTGGACTTTTACATGGTTTGATATGGTCAAAGGTTAAGTCTAACGGACGTTGACTGACGGAATGGGAGGTGAGTGTTAGTTAATGATAAAGTCATTTTCATCTGTAATTTAGCAAACCTCAGGGGAGGTTGGTGTAATTCGTTCTTAACGCAATAACACCCTATCTGGCTCTCTCTCTCTCTCAACTCTAAAATATAAAACTCTCACTAAAATCTTTAAGTCTCATTGTCTCAGTTCGTCACTCTCACTGTGTTTTAAGTTCTAACTTGTGAGTTGTGACTTGTCACTCTCACTAAGGTAATTTTGTTTTTGGTGTATTTTATTTTATTTTTACAAATTGTAATTTTATCTCTGTTTTTTAGTTTTGTACTTTTCACTTTTGTTTGCCTAGGACCTAGGTTTTTGGCTTTTTGCCTTTCCCTGTGCCTGTGGGGTTGTTTCGCCTATGGACCTGTGTTTTTTCATTTTTGTTTGTTAAATGTTGAGTTGTTGACCACTTGACCTTGTGTCCTTGTTTACTTGGTTTGCCTTTTGATGGCTCTTTATTCTTTATTCTTTAATAAAAATTAATGTTCAAAAAAATTGATGCATTTAATTGAAACAATTATTTGATTGCAATTTGTAAATAATCCTAGCTATAATTTTATGAATCCAAATTTACAAGAAAGGAAATCAAATAATTTATCAATACATAATTTGTATAACTTTTAGTTAGTTAAGTGGTTAAGCTTATGTAGTTAACTAGTTATGCCTTATCAGTTATCTATAATCTACTTATCTGTTTAATGGCTTAACTGAATCTTAATTATTAATTAGATATTTAATATGTATACAGTATATACAAATACAATATAAATGATGATGACTTATGAATTATGAGCACATGCATCAATTTGCCTTTAGAAGCCGAAGGATATATGATATATGATATATTCATATATCATATATGGTTGTCGGTTTAGCACTTTAATTATTTACGAGTGATAGCCTATAATATAGTGGCAGAGTATAGAGGGCCTCATTTTCTAGGTTCGCCCCGGGCCCCGAAAATCTCAGGGCCGGCCCTGGGTATGGAATCGTTAGACGTTAGCCAATAATTGAAACTTTTGATCGATTGTTAAAAAAAATAAGAAAACTCCTATACTAGAATGTCACTCGAAATATATAAATGGTGGCCCTGGATCTTGATGTATTGGTTTACTTTAATGAGAGAGGGATTTCTTTGTTCGAAATCAATTTGGGCCACGTAGTGATCATTATGATAATTGATGTCATGATTTAAAGACAAGATTAAGATACAAGGATGTATCGTTTTTACTATTTCTCATTTGGGTCAAGGGATTTGTTGTAATCTGATGAGATTGAACTCAATAAAACTACAAACACAATTTGAAACGTAACTTCCATTTTAAGGGAGAGGTCTCGTAATGATTTAGTTGCTTTGAGAGGGATTGGATTTGGTTTCAAAGTATTTGAGGTCACGACCTTTCAAGATCCATAGTTATATATGATTCTCGAGCACCCATTAGAAGCGGATCGATAAAGATGTCTTCCATTAGAAGTATTGAAAACGTATAGTTTGAAAAACCCACCTTTCACGAGAGGCCTCGCCTTTTTTGCTTCTTTTATGAAACCCATTTCTTTTTAATTTTATTTGATCTCCACAAATCATAGATTATCCGTTTTCTGTTTATTTTTTAATTTTTCAATTAATTTGTTTTAAAAATAAACAATTATTTTTAAAAGATGATAAAATAGTACTTTCATGTCGTATGTTATATTTGACCATTACTTTTTTGGTCAAATTGACCATTTTGATATATTTTCAAAATATGAGGACCGAAGACTCTAATACCCATATATCGGGTAAAAAAGTGATGTTTCACCCAAACATGAAGACTAAATCTTAATCCCACTCTTAAAATTTAGTGATCTAAATCAATTTATGCCAAGCTTTAATGAAAAGCATCTTGATTGGAGGTCAGGTATACAAGTTTTCAGGTTCATGTTGATAGTGTTAGAGAGGTCTATATAACTTTGTAAAAATACATAATTGTTGCCACAGTTATGTTTTCTCATTTTCATTTTGGAACAACAGTAGCCAAATGTTCATTTTTATGGTATCAGAAATACAGTGTCTTCTTCAATTACAAAATCTTGAAATAAACCCCCACAAGTCATCACTTAAAAATGAGAGAAGTTGCAGTGTAGTAGAGAGCCCAAGCTAGAAATGTTGCAATGACAGTAACTTTTGCAGGAAGTTTCCCTTTGTCACTTCTCAAGACAATGGCTTCATAAATTGGCCAGCAATTCACCATCACAAAACCTGACAATAACATCTGCAAAAACAGTCCATGCAAATCGCCGACGCCGCGAATGATCTGCGAGAACCCCCATGAAAATGAGAAGAAATTAAGTATTGCTGCCATTGTCATTGGCACAAACATAGGTGATGGTACTCCAAATTCAAAGATTTCTTGGTCATATCTTTTGCCTAGTTCATCACCAACTACTTTGTTGGTCACATTGAATCCAATTGTAGAAATGCCCAAGGACATGAGCAAGTACTCAGTCAATCCAAAAACGTAACTTGAAAGTCCTCTAATCATCCATATTCTCTGATCATTCCACCATTTTCCAAAGGTCCCTCCTTCTAGTACAAACTCCAGGAAATCTTTTCCATAGGCCCCAAGAAACAGAAAACAATACAAGTAAAATAATGGTTCTAAAACCTGCATGTAGTTTTTCAACATTAATCGATCAATTAATCATAGCGTTTCTATAACTTATAAATTGATGGACACGTTTACTAGTTGAAAATGAAATAAAAGAGAATCAAGTTTCATGTAAAAAGGTAACAGGAAAGAAAACTCGAATTCCTTAGATGGGACCATGGGAGAGAGGAATCAAGTTCCCTTTTTAGCAAGAATTTAATTTCTGATTTGTATGTAGGACTCACGTAATCTGATTCTCAACTGATTTTAGTAAAAACATTAATCACAAATCATTGATTGAGTTCCCTTTCCGATTACTAAATTCTCAAACTGTAGTGATTCGGACACAGTTGTTGTTGTTGGTGGTGGTGGTGGTGGGAGGGAGGAGTCAAAGTTCAATTTCCACCCGAAACTTTCCAGTTGATTTTAGTAAAAACAATAATCATAAATTAGTAATTGAGTACCCTTTTCCTCATTAGTGAGGATTCCTTATTAGTAAGCTTGCCTATAGTTGAAATTCTAATAGTAGACGTCCTCATGGCATAGCTCATTGTAGCATGATTGCGTGTATAATTGTAACAATTAAGATTAGACGTCCGGACAGAAATAAAATGTGAACACACACACTAGGAAAATGACTCATTGAAATTAACATACCTTTGGGAAGATGGTGACTCCACTGAGGAGAGCAAGCTGGGGGAGGAAGGCATACACAGTGATGGGAATGGATAAACTGGGCTCGAATGCATAGTGGGAATAACATAGGCCCATTAGGCCCATACTACGGATACCGAACGTTACGGGACTGTACTTAGAAAAGGCCACCTCAAGAAGCCCAATGGTCCATCTTTTGCTTTGATTAAGCATATCAAGCATGTTGGTTGGTGCATCCCCATAAAATGCTGGCCTCTCAGGATGGCAAAATATTGACCTCCAACCCTCACAATGTAGTTTATAACCTGTGAAGTAGTCCTCCACCAATGAACCATATCTAAACCCAATCTACAAAGATTCACAACGACACAAACAAATCACGTCATTCATTCAAATGTCGCTTAACAAAATTATGTGATCTATGTCACATATGCATTTATATCTATAAATTACTATCATAATTGATAGTTTTTCAAGAATGAGCTAACCTTAGAGCCCCATTTGGTTTGGTTCTCATAATTGCAACCAGCTACACGATGAGCTAGTGACAAAATGGATGGTGACTTGATGGGTTCCTCGACCGCATGGTCGGGACTCAGTTCAACGATTTCAGGAGCGATAAAAGTTGAAGGATCACCGAAAAATGCTCGTCTACAGAAATATGCACCAGTTCCAAAGTAATCGGGACCTCTTAAACCATCAAGACCTTTAGGATTCAATGCAAACACATGTTTGAACTCGGAAGAATAAATGTCATTCTTGTTGATTCCACGGAAACGCTGAGGGAACTGAACATAGGCCAAGTTGGGTCCGATATTCGGATCGGATACGTAGCAGAGAGCCCTGAGAGGAGTTTCTGGGTCATTGGAGTACATGTCACAGTCCAATGTCAAGACTATTGGGGCATTGCTCATGGTGGCCGATACTCGAAGCTTCATAGAGATATAAAAACATAAGTTACTATATATCATGAGAGCCAGATATGTACGGAGTTATATATAAATTTAAGTTCCAAAATCAACATTATAGTTACTAGATTTTTAAGAAGAAAGCATTTGTAGTAGAATTTTATCAAAATCGGCAAATAACTGAAATGTCACGACCAGCTAGCCTGAAAATTTTCGGTCTTTTTAACTGTTTGGATCGGGCCGGACCCAATAGAGTAACAAGCATCTAAAATCAGATCATGGGATTTGATCGGACCGGATAGGGATGGACTCAAACATATTCAAATTTAGATCAGATTTGGGTCGAAATTCAGTTTTATCCTTGAAAATCTCAATAACATTTCTTCACCAGAAAATATAGTTAATTACCTGATAAAATTCATTAGTCATATCATTAAGTTTGACTTAATAAAAATCATACCAGGGCATTGAGGGCACCAGCTTTGAAATAGTGGTGTGAAGTTTTGCTTCTCTCTCTGGAGACATAGACAAGATTGGGCAGAGAATTTCCTGTTATGTCTTTGTCTTTGTTGCTCTCTAACAAAACCTGTCCATTGGTTAAATATAAATCAATTTTGTATTCCATTTTAAAAACCTGTGGTTGCTACCCAATTTCTAGCTACTGATTATTGGATTGTATTCATACAATTCAATTCAACATTATTATCATTGAATAGTCCGATCAAATTATGGTACGGGAAATATTACCTGAATTACGGTGGGATGATCCTGATGGGTAAATCGATCCGTCCATTTATGGAAAGCTTCACGTTCTTGGTCTGAAGTGATATATTCATCACTTACTTTCCCAGTCTCAACAACATGCTCTACTCTCACTTTCATACTCTTGTACATCATCTGTTATATGAATCAAAAATTAAAAGAAGATTAATTTTAGGTCATTAATCACTTAACGGGAATATTCTTTCTTTTTTTTTCTTGCAATATTCTATTTTTACATTTGTTCAATCTTGAATTTCAACCGATAAATACCTAACAACTGAGGGCATTTTCATTAGGATAAAGAAAAACATGATATAATCAGAGAATGACTTATTTCTTAAATATTAAAAAATAAAACAAAATTGGCCGTTGATAACATTGAGCCATATTGATATATATATATATATATATATAGGAAATAGGGGTTTTTAATCAAAAATTATGGGGTTTTACTATTTTTGTCCAACATTATCATTTTTACTATTTTTGTAATTAAATGGGCTATGAAGACGTAATTGCCCCTATTTTTTTTTTCAAAACCTCCTCTCTCTCATTTTCACCAGATTTTTTTTTCCTCTTTCTCTCTCTCCTTCTTCTCCTCTCACACCTCCTCCTCCTCCTCCTCCTTCTTCTTTTTCTCCTTTTGTCCGATCGTCTCTCCTCCTCTCACGCCCCCTTCTTCTTTTTCTTCTTATTCTTCTTATCTTTCTCTTTCTCTTTTTTTTTTCCAGATTTTTTTTTTTTAAATTCAGATTTTTTTAAAGCAAAAAATTTCAGATTTGGTGGTTTTCCGATTGTCGGTCGTCCGATCTTCCCTCCTTCTTCTTCTTCTTCTCTTTCTCTCCTCTCTTTCACATTTTTTCCAGATTTTTTTTTTTTTAATTTCTTTTTTTTTTTTTTTTTGAAAAAAAATTCAGATTTTTATGATTGGGTTGTGGTTGTGGTTGATTTTAGGGATTTTTTTTTTTTAATTTCAGGTTTTTTTAAACAAAAAAAATTCAGATTTGAAAAACACCAGATTTTTTTAAAAAAAAAATCAGTTTTTTTTTTTTTTTTTTTGAAAAATTTCCAGATTTAAAAAAGGTTTGGATTTGAGTTGTGGTTGTGATTTTAAGGGTGGTTGTGGTTGTGGTTAAGTTTGAGTATTGTTTGTTTAAAAAAAATTCAGATTTTGTTTTGTTCAAAAAAATTTCCAGAAATTTCAGGTTTAATTGATGCACTGGTGTGTTTAATTCGTTTTACCTTGTGTTTAATTGTTTTTATCTTGGTGTGTTTAATTGTTTTTGTCTGGTGTGTTTAATTGGTGGTCTGGTGTGTTTAATTAGTCCGGTGTGTTTAATTCATTTTGCCTGGTGTGTTTAATTAGTCCGGTGTGTTTAATTCATTTTGCTTGGTGTGTTTAATTTGTTTGCCTGATGTGTTTAAACAAAATAAAATCTGAAAATTTTGTTTGAAAAAGATCAAATCCGAAAAATCTCAAAAAAATTTCAACAAAACCCAAACCCAAATACAACTCCCACCATTCATAAAAACAACCACAACCCAAACTTAAATACAATCACAAATCAACAACTAACACTCAAATCCAAACATTTTTTTAAATCTGAAAATTTTTCAAAAAAAAAAAAAAACTGAAATTTTTTAAAAAAATCTAGAAAATTTCCCAAATCTGAAAATTTTTGTTTAAAAAAAAGCCTGATTTTTTTTTTTTTAAAATCTGGAAAAAAAAAAAAAAAGAAAGAGAAAGAGAAGAAGAAGAAGAAGAAGATGAACTAGTGAGAGAGAGAAGACGTGAAAGAGAGAGGAGGAGAGAAAGAGAGAAGGAGGAGAGAAAGAAGAAGAAGTAGGCGTGAGAAAAGGAGAGAGAGAAAGAGGGAAAATTTTTGTAAAGAAGGGCAATCTTGTCCAAAAAGTGAAATTTTTTACAAAAATAGTAAAAATATTAATCTTAGACAAAAACAATAAACCCCATAATTTTTTGGCTAGTTATGGAGTTCTCCCATATATATATATATATATATATAACACATTATTAAATGTTTATTTGATACAACTTCTTTATCTGGACCTTTTCGTAGTACATCTTCTAGAAATAAAATTTCTACAAACAGAAAATGTGGTCGAAAAGATGATAAATTGTATAAAAAGAACCATGAAAAGGCTTTAAAAAAATATAAAATAAAATAAAAAAAAACCCTTGAAATTTAAGCTTTTAGACGTAAACACACATGAAGAAAGTGTAGCGAAGAATAATATTTCACCTTAATCTTTTCAGTCTCGGAGTTCCATGAATGATTTGAAGCGAAATATGCCTCCGGATTCCTCTCCATAATATCCTTCTTTCTGCAAAACGGCAACCAGTGGCTTGCGAACTTCGCCGCCTCCATGAAAGCGAAGAGAGTGAAGGCGGAGCTGCCGTCATCCGATATGTAAACGGAGATCTTCTCGGTTGGATAGTCGTAAGCCATCACTGACAAGGCTGTGTTCATCACACCCATCGGTGGTTCCTTGTAGGGATCAGCCGTGCATATGAACACATCCAGACCCGGAAACTCGTCACGTTTGGTGACTTTTTTCAGGTTTTCTGGGTACTCTCTCCGATGAACCGGACGCATCCGGAGGGATTGTGTGGTTGACCACATGAAGGCTAGAACCATATCGGCGACTAAAAGCGAGAGTGATACGGAGAAAGAGAGTAGGGTTTTGCTTTGGAAGAGTAGTGTTTGTGCATGGTGGTAGAGAAGAGTGAAAATGGCACACATGTAGACCGCTGCGAACAAACGGTTCAGGGTGGTGCGGCGGAGAGGCTTCACCGTGTTAAGGGTGATTGCGGTGACCGTGGAGGTGGTGGTGGACTCTCTTAGACCTCCCATTTCTTAAGACTGTGTAATTATTGGTGGTTTAATATACTAAATTAAATTATCCATACAGGAAAAATATATAATTCATTTTTAAGGGTTGGTCTTTCAATTTCAAAATTTTATCAATAAAAAAAAAAAAAATGGATACATTTTTTAACATATCCTAACATTATTCTAATAAGGGGGAATTACAGTTTGATCCTTATCTTTTAAGGAAACGTCACTTTTTTACTTGACTTGTGCGTATTAGGGTATTTGGTCATCATCTTTTTGGAAATACATCAAAAAAGTCCCTCTGACCAAAAAGTTGACAGTCAACGTTAATAGAAGTGTCAAAAAGATGATTTTACCCCTAAGCAATGCAAAAAGACTGAAATGCCCCTCTAACAATTACTCTTAAACCCATTTAATATTATGAAATTAAAAATGCATCCATCAATGATTGAACCTTCAACTTCATGGTTAAAAGCAACAAGCTCTAACCAATTGATCTACTCCAACTCATTGTTGGAGGCTTGTTGATTTAAATGTATATATAGTTATATAATTTGTTTAAAATAATTTAAAATATGCTTATATAATTTAAAACAAACTCATATATATATAATTTGAAATAAACTCATATTTAATAACAATATATCAAAACAGATTTATGGAAAAGAAAGTAAGGAAAAAAAAGGAAAAAAACGGAAAAAAAATTCTTTTTTTATAATTTTTTTTCCCTTTTCAATTTATGGGCTTTGATTTTCTGGGTTTTTTTTTTTTTTTTTTTTTTTTATCAAATAGAAATAAAATATTTTTTGTAAAGGAAAAAAATTCAAAAAAAAAAGAAAGAAAGAAAAAAATCTACGGGCTTTGATTTTCTGGGTTTCTTTTTGTTTTCTTATTTCCATTTGATAAAGAAACCCAGAAAATCAAAACTCATAAATTGAAAAGGGAAAAAATAAAAAAGAAAGAAAGAAAGAAAAATTTTCCCTTTTTATTTTTTATTTATTTTTTTTCCTTTTGTTTTCTTATTTTCTTTTTCTTTTTCTTAAATATGTTTTGATATATTATTATTAAATATATTTCAAATTATATATATGAGTTTATTTTAAATTATATAAATATATTTAAATTATTTTAAACATATTATATAACTATATATACATTTAAATCAATAAACCTTCAACAATGAGTTGCAGTAGCTCAACTGGTTAGAGCCTATTACTTTTATCCACAAGGTTGAAGGTTCAATCCTTGATGGATGCATTTTTAATTTAAATGGGGTTTAAGAGTAATTGTTAGAGGGGTATTTCAGACTTTTCCCATCCTTATGGGTAAAACTGTCTTTCTGACACTTCCATTATTAAAAGTATTGTTTTACCCATGGACCAGTTAACTTTGACTAACCATTGACTGACGGAGGGACCTTTTTGATGCATTTCCAAAAAGATGAGGACTAAAGACCCTAATACACGTAAGTCGAGTAAAAAAATGATGTTCCCTTAAAAGATAAGGACTAAACTGTAATTCCCCCTTCTAATAATAAAATGAGTTTGATATATAATAATAGAAGCAAGTTGCATCGGACTAATTTGGAGTTTGAGTCGGTCAAATCATGAATCAGAAAGCAAGAAAAAGTGGTACGTGGTTATTTTATATTATCGTTTTTTTTTTTTTTTTTTTTTTTTTGGCCTTTTGTTTTGATTTGAGTAGGGTAGGTCGGTCTATTATTGAAAATGATTCTTCACACAGATTTTCGTGAGAGACACGCAAGCAAATATATATATATATTTATATATAAATATTTAAATCAGTGTGCACCGATATAACTTTATCAGTGCGTTAGATGTAGACCATTAGATTTACATAACTTTATCGGTGCGTTAGTATATATACTTGTCAAAGTTTCTCTATAATTAATGGTCCACATACTATATATATATATATATATAGATTTTCTATTATCAGTTCGTCCTGACAATAAATATATCAGGATGAAGAATGTGGACTACTAGATTTACATACTTTGACTCAAAGTGTATGCACTTATCAAAACTTCTCCATAATCTGTGGTTCACATTCTTCGTCCTGATATATTTATTGTCAGGACGAACTGACAATAAAAAAAAATGTATATATAATAAAAAAAAAATTAAAAAGAAAAGCATTCCAGTAAACTACAGACATGCATTAATTTTGAAAAATCTGGAATTGATGATACGATGTATATACATGCTCATGAATATTTGCATGTACTAGAATATAAATATAATAATTAAGATGGACCATATCTCCTCTCCATTTCCAAGATCCAATCTACCAATATTATTTAAGTTTTTGTTACCTAAAAGCAATGTAGTACATATACGGATACAAGTACGGGATACGGAAATACAGTGAATCCAGGGGTGGAGGCATTTGATAATTAGCCTGGGCTGGAGCCCAAGCTAACTTTTTTGAAATTTTTTTAAAGTTAATACATATATAATTACATATACTTCCCTTATATTAGAGTGTAATAATTATATTCACTGCTATTATATTAGATTCTTACGAAATTTCCCTTAATTTACAATTATATTTACAAACTAGCCTAACTAAATACAAAAAGTAAAACACATCAGAGTATCAGACATAAACAAAATACAACACACATTCCAAGTAGACAAACTTTCACCTCTCTCCAAATTTCTTATAAATTGTAAGGTTGTCTATATGGAAAAAGAGATTACGGATACCATTGACTTAGATTTCATAATAGATGAGTTCGATGCTATGAAACCTCGTAAGAAAAAATTGAGAAAGTCTGTGACTATATTTGAATTGCATGTTTATTTCTTATTTAGTCTTTATCTTTTAAAAAGTTTATGTATTTTATTTAGAATATGAATTTTGAAGAGTAACATACCATTATGTCCTCTCTTATCTAAGTGTATATTTAATTTTCAATTAATGTAATTTTCTCGTATCGTTAATGTTCATTTCTTTTTAATGAGTAGCCCACCCTACAATAACATCCTGGCTTCGCCCCTGGGTAAATCTGTACAAAACAAGATACTGATACAATAGGATACATCAATTAAAATAATATATATTTATATTTAAAAATATATATATATATATATGAAAATATATTCAGAATCCAAATAAAACATGTAGTTATATATATATATATGAAAATATATTCAGAATCCAAATAAAACATGTCACATAAGCCATAACATATTACAAAATCCAAATAATATATTAAAAAAAAAAAACTTAAAACATATTCTAAACCCCTAATTAAAAATCCAAATAATATATTAAAAAAAAACTTAAAACATATTCTAAACCCCTAATTAACTTAATTATCATCATTCACATTGTTAAAAGATCTAAATAATTCGGCCTCTAATTCTGGTTCTTCAAGAGAAAGGTTTGCAATCTCAAGTATTTCGGTATTCTCCATGTCCATGGAATCAAAACCAAATTTTCTTTACAATTTCATTTTAATCCCTAAATTTTTGAAATTATAATTTGACCATGTTTTATACTAAAATAATTATAATATTGACCCAAACGTATCATGGACGTATCCTCCTCGTATCACTCTGTATCCTTACCGTATCCCCCAAGTATCCTCCAGTCAAACTTGTGAAAAAATCAACGCATACGTCATTTGACATATCGGATACGTATCCTAAGTATCCGAACTGGATACAAATTGTATACGAGTTACCTCTACCAAATAGAGTATCCGTGCTTCCTAGCCTAAAAGAATGTTATTTAATTACAAAGACAAAATGCCTCTGTCATACGACATAAAACATCTTCATTAACTGAACTAATTTGTGGTCAAAATCACGTATTATTTGAATGCTTCATTTCAAACCTAGCAGGACTGACTAATCATATCATTGATTGGCGTATAGATTTTCCTAATTCATTTTTCATGCCGTCTCTGTCAAATTTTTGTTTTTATATACAGGTTAAAGTATATATGATTAATTTTAATGGTCAAAGTTGGCGTCTGTTTATACATCGTTTAGTTAATTAATTACGGCTTTGTTACGGCATGAAATCGGTTAATATAGCAAAAATAAAATTCTGATATATATATTATGTATAACCACTACCGGGACCCAGTGAGAATAGACTCTATAAGTAAAGCTTGAAATACTACTCTTGTTATCGGGGAGAAAATACAGGTGGGATACAGGTGGAATACAGCTTCTCTCACAATATGGCAACCCACACTTGGGATTTAAAGGTCAAGGTGGGACAAAGAATATATATACAAATATATGTACACACATGGCTTTGAACCTTGGTGGTGGAGGCTCCCAAAGAGCATCCAGCCACATTGGCAAGAGGCCAAGTGTAAATAAAATTTTGATTGATATATTATATTTATAGAGATTATTAAAGGTGGTGTCAGTATCCAAGTTGATGGGTGATCTTGATACATCCAAGAGGAGTTGTCGGTTTATAGAAAATGATCGCAAATATACGTATTTATAGTGGCGAACCCAGGAATTTTAACCAGATGAGACATTTGAACAAAATAACAATTATATTATAAAAAATATTAAAAATTAAGATCATAGTAAAATAAATATTTTTTACAGAAAGAAAAATTGATGATATACTGAAGTTTATATAAAATAAAATAAATAGAACACATATTGAAGATGAACTAAATAATCTTACGTTCAAAAAAATAAAAGTAAAAACAAGAAACACAACATTAAAAATTAAATAATAACAAGAAAAACAACATAAACAATAAAATTGCAATATTCTAATTTTATAATAAGAAATTTGCATTATATTTATAATGAATTCACTTTAAATTTATTAAAAATAATTGATTAATAAATATTACTAGACATGTTTTTTTTTTTTTTCTAATTATTGGTAAATTATTGATTTATTGATTCGAAATAAATTAAAACTATAAAATAAAAAATGCCAAAGATAAAATAAAATGAATCATAATAATAGATGGACTATTTTAATATAATAAATTAAAATTTAAGATTTTAGTGTTTATTGATTGGAAACTAAAACTATTAGAAATAATAAAAGTTCACAATAATAGATAATTTAACATAAAATAAATTGAATTAAGTAACCACAAATTGAAAGTAGTTAAGAAGTTGATAATAACGGAAAAAGAGAAAATAAATTGTTTTGTTTTAGAATAAGATGAAAATTTGAGAAAGAAATTGGAAAATATGGTAAAATAAAAAATGCATAAAAAATTTATTAAAATTACATTATAAAATTAAATTTGTAAAATAAGATATTCATTTTCCTTGAAAAAAGTAAATGGTGGGACTTGAACCACCACCACCAATACAAAAAAGTGACCGAATACAAGTTTTACTAAAGTGGAAATTGTTAAAAATGACCACATACAATATGAAAATTTTGTTTTTAACCACAAACGAAATTTTAATTGTTAATAACCATGTTTTTTTGTAAAATTACTTGAATGCCCCCATATAAAAACCATCCCAAACACACTATCTCTCTTCTTCCTCTCTTTTCTTTCTCTCTCCTCTGCTTTCTCTCCCCGATCTCTCTCTCCCTGTCCAAACCGACTCCTGTAAATCAACGCCAGCATCGTCGTCGGCGTCTATAAATCGTCGTCGGCGTCTTTCCCATCAAAACCAAACCAAGAAAATCGTCGCCGACGTCCTCTCTCTCTCCCCGAACTTCTTTTTCTTTCTTCGTGACAACGCCGTCGTGCATCGCTGCTTGGCGCTGTGCGTCATTGTGCGACATGCTTCACCTGGGCTTCACGGCCGTCGGAGCTCCTCCTCCGCCAACGAGGTGATCTGCAGGAAAAATGGTCAACATTCAAAAAAAAAAAAAAAAAACCTAATTTGGGAATTTTGGGATTTTGGGATTTAGGGAAGAAAGGAAATTAGGCATGATTTCAAGTTTCACATATTTAATTTTAGTCATGATTTCAAGTTTCACATTTCATTTTAGTCATAATTTCAAGTTTCAACATTCAAGTTTCAACATTCAAGTTTTTAGCCATGATTTCAAGTTTGAGGTTTTTTTTTTTTTTTTTTAAATAATAATTTCAGGGGTACTCTTGTAATTGACGGACATACACTGATTTTTTTTTTTTTAAAAGTGGTTATTAACAATTAAAGTTTCAAAAGTGGTTACTAACAAAAGTTTAATATTTCTATCGGTTAGTTTTGTTTTTCTCTCTTTACTAAAAGTTGTTTTGCTATTATTATTGTTATTTAATATATATATATATATATAATTGAAAGCAAAATCATATTTTTTATTTATCTATTTATTTTTATTTTTTTGAGGTAGGGCATAGGCCACACCTAACCTTAAGGTGGGTCCACCCCTGTGTATCTATAAATAGTCAGTCACGTGGGGCTGACTATATAGTATACATCAACAACAAGGAAACAAATGAGATCTTCAATCTTGATTTCCACGTTCATGACTTCATGGTGATGCATACCATTGGAAAAATATCGATTAGCATATCCGATGCTAACAAATCATCTCACATTTATTTTATAATATATTAATATAGTATATATGATCGCCATGAAATGCAATGAATGAAGATCCTCCAAGTCCAAACCACGCATGCTTGTCTGCTGTGTATCTTCTGTCTTGTCTTAATTATTTTCTTTAGTTTCATGTAGCTTTCTAGTCCAAATCAATCTCAGTCTACCTTCTCTCTTTCTCTCTTGCTAGAAAGTTGCTAGATAAACAAATTGCAGGATATTCCCTTTAGGTATGGAATCTTTAGACGTTAGCCAATAATTGAAACTTTTGATCGATTGTTAAAAAAAATAAGAAAACTCCTATACTAGAATGTCACCCGAAATATATAAATGGGGGCCCTAGATCTTGATGTATTGGTTTACTTTGATGAGAGAGGGATTTCTTTATTCGAAATCAATTTGGGCCACGTAGTGATGATTATGATAATTGATGACTTGATGTCATGATTTAAAGACAAGATTAAGATACAAGGATATATCATTTTTAATATTTCTCATTTGGGTCAAGGGATCTGTTGTAATCTGACGAGATTGAACCCAATAAAACTACAAACACGATTTGAAATGCAACTTCCACACTAAGGGCTCTTAGTGATTTAGCTGCTTTGAGAGAGATTGGATTTGGTTTCAAAGTATTTGAGGTCACAACCTTTCAAGATCCATAGTTATATATGATTCTCGATCACCCATTAGAAGCAGATCGATAAAGATGCTTTCCATTAGAAGTATTGAAAACGTATAGTTTGCAAAACCCACCATTCACGAGAGGCCTTGTCTTTTTTGCTTTTCTTAAGAAAATCATTTCTTTTTAATTTTATTTGATCTCCACCAATTAGAGATTATCCATTTTCTGTTTATTTTTTAATTTTTCAATTAATTTGTTTTGAAAATACACAATTATTTTATAAAGATGATAAAATAGTATTTTCACGTTGTCTGTTATGTTTGAGTCTTTGACTATTACCTTTTTGGTCAAATGGACCATTTTGATGTATTTTCAAAATTTGAGGACCAAAGACTCTAAACCCATATATCGGGTAAAAAAGTGATGTTTCGCTCCAACATAGGGACTAAATTTTAATCCCTCGTCTTAAAATTTAGTGATTTGAATCAATTTATGCAAAGCTTTTATGAAAAGCATCTTGATTGGAGGTTGGGTATAAAAGTTTTCAGGTTCATGTTGATAGTGTTAGAGAGGTCTATATAACTTTGTAAAATACATAATTGTTGCCACAGTTATGTTTTCTCATTTTCATTTTGGAACAACAGTAGCCAAATGTTCATTTTTATGGTATCAAAAATACAGTGTCTTCTTCAATTACAAAATCTTGAAATAAACCCCCACAAGTCATCACTTAAAAATGAGAGAAGTTGCAGTGTAGTAGAGTGCCCAAGCTAGAAATGTTGCAATGACAGTAACTTTTGCAGGAAGTTTCCCTTTGTCACTTCTCAAGACAATGGCTTCATAAATTGGCCAGCAATTCACCATCACAAAACCTGACAATAACATATGCAAAAACAGTCCCTGCAAATCGCCGATGCTGCGAATGATCTGCGAGAACCCCCATGAAAATGAGAAGAAATTAAGTATTGCTGCCATTGTCATTGGCACAAACATAGGTGATGGTGCTCCAAACTCAAAGATTTCTTGGTCATATCTTTTGCTTAGTTCATCACCAACTACTTTGCTGGTCACATTGAATCCAAATGCAGAAATGCCCAAGGACATGAGCAAGTACTCGGTCAATCCAAAAATGTAACTTGATAGTCCTTTAATCATCCATATTCTCTGATCATTCCACCATTTTCCAAAGGTCCCTCCTTCTAGTACAAACTCCAGGAAATCTTGTCCATAGGCCCCAAGAAACAGAAAACAATACAAGAAAAACAATGGTTCTGAAACCTGCATATAGTTTTTCAACATTAATCAATCAATCAATCAATCATTGGCCGAGTTTATTAATCGGGGATGAAACGAAAATGTATCCAGTTACATAAGTAAGGGAATCATGAAAGGGAAGCAGGAACTTAATTCCTAATTTGTGTGTGCAACACACTTGATCTGATTGCCAGTTGATTTTGGTAAGCACAATACCACAAATCAGTAATTGAGTTTCCTTTTCCTTATTAAGATTCCTGGTTAATAAACGTGCGCCCTTAGAGCTATAAAAATTTTAGTAGCAGACATTCTCGTGACATAGCTCACTATAGCATGATTGTGTGTATAGGTATAACAATTGATAATAGACGTAGTCATTGAACATAAATAAAATATGAACGCATGCAACAGAAGATGATTCATTGAAATTAACATACCTTAGGGAAGATGGTGACTCCATTGAGGAGAGCAAGCTGGGGAAGGAAGGCATACACAATGATGGGAATGGAAAAACTGGTCCAGAATGCAGAATGGGAATAAGTTAGGCCCATAAGGCCCATACTACGGATACCGAAGATTACGGGACTGTACTTAGAAAAGGTCACCTGAAGAAGCCCAATGGCCCATCTCTTGTTTTGATGGAGCAAATCAAGGAGGTTGTTTGGTGCATCCCCATAAAATGCTGGTCTCTCAGGATGACAAAATACTGACCTCCAACCCTCACAATGTTGTCGAAATCCTGTGAAGTAATCTTCCGACAATGAACCGTATCTAAACCCAATCTGCCCCAATTTACAACAACGAAAGTCATTCAAAATTTCGCCTAATAAGATTATGTCACGTATACATTTATTTATATAAATATTTAAAATTACTATCATAATTCACAGTTTTTTGAAACAAAAGTAAAAAACTAGCTAGTGAGCTAACCTTAGAGCCCCAGTTGGTTTGGTTCTCGTAGTTGCAACCAGCTACACGATGAGCAAGTGACAAAATGGATTGTGACTTGATGGGTTCCTCAACAATGTGGTTGGGACTCAGTTCAACGATTTCAGGAGCGATAAAAGTCATTGGACTGCCGAAAAATGCTTGGCGACAGAAAAATGTTCCAGTTCCAACGTAATGGGGACCTCTTAAACCATCATGGCCTAGAGGATTTATTTCATAGAGACATTTATTTTCAGAAGCATAAATGTCATTCTTGTTGATTCCACGAAAACGCTGAGGGAACTGAACGAAGGCCAAGTTGGGTTGGATATTCGGGTCGGATATGTAGCAGAGAGCCCTCAGAGGAGTTTCCGGGTCATTGGAGTACGCGTCGCAGTCCAGTGTCAAGACTATTGATGCATTGCTCATGGTGGCTGATACTCGAAGCTTCATAGAGATATATCATAAGAGCCAGATATATATATACATATATAGAAATTTAAGTTCAAAATGATCACCATTATAGTTACTAGATTTTAAAGAATAATGTATTTGTAGAAGAATTTTATCAATCATGTAAATAACTGACATTTTTACCATCTCATTGAAACTAGAGGTGTCAATCTTCTCTGTCCAACCTGAAATTTTTCGGCATTTGTACTGTTCAGATCAGGCTAGATTATTTCCTGATCACTATTTAGATCGGATCAGCTACAAAAATGAAAAATTTAATCATGGGATTTGATGAATCGGACTTGGACAGAGTTTTGACTAGAAATACAATTAATACTTGAACGAGTCGGGCAGGAGTAGCAGGACTAGAACATGTTCAAACTCGGATCGGATTTGAGCCGAAATTATTATTATTTGTACTTAAAAACTCCGATTACAGATTTTAACAATATTCGGATCAGATCAAAGGTATCGAGCCATACTGGATTCAGGTCGAACGAAATTGGAATTGGATCGGACATGATTTAATCCGTTTGGTCCTTTCGATGCCTTTAATTAAAACATTTATTCATTGAGAAATATAGTTAATTACTTGATAAAATTCATTAGTAATATCATTAAGTTTGACTTAAAAAGAATCATACCAGGGCATTAAGGGCACCAGCTTTGAAATAGTGATGTGAAGTTTTGCTTTTCTCTCTGGAGACATAGACAAGATTGGGCAGATAATTTCCTGTTATGTCTTTGTCTTTGCTACTCTCTAACAAAACCTGTCCATTGGTTAAATGTAAATCATCAATTTTATTGTATTCCTTTTAAGAAACCTGTGGTAGCTCCCAATTTGTAGCTATCAATTGGGATTGTATTCGTACAATTAAATGCAATTCAATATTATTATCATATAATAGTCCGATAAAATTACTATACTGAAAAACACACCTGAATTACAGTGGGATGATCCTGACGGGTAAATCGGTCAGTCCATTTATCGAAAGCTTCACGTTCTTGGTCTGAAGTGATATATTCATCACTTACTTTCCCAGTCTCAACAACTTGCCCTACCCTCACTTTCAAGCTCTCATACATCATCTGTTATATATAAACATGCATCAAGAACTAAAGTAAGATTAATTTTATGTCATTCATCATTTAGCGGGAATGTAAAAATATAAAATTGTCTTTCGAATCTTGAAATTTTCAACCGTTAAATATTTAACGTACAACCTAGGAAGCACGGATACTCCATTTGGTGGAGGTAACTCGTATCCAGTTCAGATACTTCCCAGATACTCCAGGATATGTATCCGACTTTTTCACAAGTTTGACTAGAGGATACTTAAGGGATACTTGAAAGTAGACCTGGCACGGTTCCGGTCCAGTTCCGGTTCCAAGGTTTGGTGGAACCAAAACCGCCGGTTCCGGTTCCTTTGGAACCGGAGGTTTGGAACCTTTTTTTTTTTTTTTTTTTTTTTTTTTTTTCACATTACAAAATATTACATTTTATTTATTAAAAAATAAAATGTTAGAAAAGGACATTACAAAGCATTGGGCTATGGCCCATGACCCTTGTCCAAATAATTATATTTTTCTTTGCATTCTCCTCCTTTTTATATAGGTTAGGCCTCTCTCCACTTCTCATATTTTTCCAATATGGGATGTGAGATTTTTTTATCCTTTCTCTTCTAATTGTTTTATTTTTCTTTGTTGTTAATTCTATCATAGTATTTTTCCTTCTATGAAATATGGGAGGAATATTCTAAATTAAAACTTAATGTTTCAGATTCGGTTAATTTAGTAAGCTATACTTAATTCGGTTTATGCGATGAATAATATGCCACATAATATACCTCACTACTTACTTTTGTTGGATTTGGTAGAAACCTGAGTGAACTTGATTTACTAGTCTATTGCTAAAATTTCATTTGTTCATGTTTTGACCAGCTATTAAAGTTTGACCAGATATTTACTAGTCTATTTCTTTGTTCATTTGTTGGATTTGGAAGTCTATTAAAGTTTTTGTTTTTATTGTTATCATCTTTTTTTCTTCATTTGCGTTACTGTCATTATGGCCATAGTAGATGGGAACAATATCCAATTTTTATACTAATACATATTGAACTCATTAGTACTTAAATATGGTACTATGTCCAAGATCAAAATGTCTAAAGTTAACTCTCTCATTTCTACTTGAATTTAGTAAAGCTACAACTAGAATAGAAAGGAAAAGAAAATCTCACATCCCACATCGGATAAATGAGGGAAGTGGAGAGAGACCTAACCTATATAAAAAGGAAGATAATGCAAAGGAAAATATACTAATTACTTTGACAAGGCTTATGGACTATGGTTCAATACTCTTCAATATCATTTTTTTTTTTAAACATTTTATTTTTATAAATAAAGTGTAATTTTTTTTATAAATATACTAATTACTTGGAACCGCCGGTTCGAACCGGAACCCGAACCCGAACCGGCCTCCCCTGGTTCCGGTTCGGGCCGGTTTCGGCGGTTCGAACTGGACCGTGCCAGGTCTATTTGAAAGATATGTTTGTGGCAATATTATAATTATTTTAGTATAAAACGGGGTCAAATTATAATTTCAAAATTTTAGGAGTCAAAATGAAATTGTAAGGAAATGTTGGTTTTGATTCCATTGACATGGAGAATACCAGGATACTTGAGATTGCAAACCTTTCTCTTGATGAACTAGAGTTAGAGACGAATTATTTATATCTTTTAATAATATGAATGATGATAATGAAGTTAATTAGGAATTTAAAATATGTTTTATGAATTTTTTTATGAATTATTTGGATTTTATAATATGTTATGACTTATGTGACGTATATTTTATTTAGATTTTATAATATGTTCGACTTATGTGACATGTTTTATTTGGATTCTGAATATGTTTTTATTTTGAATGGATTATTAAATATGTTTTCATATATTATTATTATTTTTTAAATGTAAATATATATTATTTAACGTATCATGCCATATCTGTATCCTAATTTTTGAAAATTTACCTTATCCCCGTATTGTACCGTATCCGTATCCGTATCCCGTACCCGTATCCATATCCATGCTACATAGCGTACAACTAGGTATTGACAATCGGAAAAATGATCATCGTCGACACGACAATTATGAATGTGTATGACAGCTGGTTAGATCTGTTGGATATTTAACAGCTGTATATATATTTGTCCAGACTCCAGTGTCGATATATATATATATATGTACTATGTACATTATCTCTTCAATAATTGACTTATATATCTATGGACAAGCACTTACAGGTTCTTCAGAGTATCACACTACCAAACATAATTTTCCATGTGTGTTCTCTCCGATATGGTTGGTATATATTATATGTATAATGTATATAACCTAGCTAGTTTGGAAATTCTTTTATCTATTCAAACAACGTTTCTCACCTGCAAATAGAGATGCACATTTTTCCCCGGGGTCCCAATTCCCCGCGTCCCCGTCCCCGTCCCCATCCCCATCCCCATTTGGGGATTTTTTTTTGGGGAAAAATGGGGAAATGGGAAGGGATGGGGATGAAAATCATCCCCAAATTGAAATGGGGATGGGGATGGGGGACCCCTCCCCATCCCCATTTCCCCATTTTCCCCACAATTATATTGAAATGGGGATGGGGATGGGGATGGGGGGGAGGTCCCCCATCCCCATTTCCCCATTTCCCCCAAACATATATAAATATAATTATAATATATATTTTTAATTTTTTTATTATTATTTAAAAACCCTAACTCTCTAAGTATATATACACATTTTATATAAAATGCACTAATGAATTTTATTTTGTATTTGTAATGAAATGTTTGTTTTTTTTAGTTTAATTTGTAATTTTTAGTCAAATGGGGAAATGGGGGAACGGGGGAAACGGAGGAAACGGGGAAATGGGGAAAAGCGGGGAAAAACGGGAAAAATGGGGAATTGGGGATGGGGATGGATATAGGTCCCCCCAAAATTCCCCATCCTCATTTTCCCCAAATGGGGAAATGGGGGGGGTATGGGGGAAGGGTATGGGAAGTGGGGATGGGGATGGGGGGACCTATATCCATCCCCATTCCCCAAACGTGCATCTCTACCTGCAAACCTACTCATGTGATAATCAGTGATTATAAACATAAATTATGTCAACGGGGAATCTTTAGAAATAAAGTTACTACGACTAAAACTTACTTTCAGTGGAAAAGATTGCGGTAAAGTTTATAAAAATAACTCTGAAAAAACCCTAAAGTTTGAGCTTTTCCCGGTAGATTTAAACATAAGAAAATCAGAAAATGTAGCTAATTAAGAATAATATTTCACCTTAATCTGTTTGGTCTCGGAGCTCCAGGATTGATTTGAAGTGAAATATGCATCTGGGTTCCTCTCCATAACATCATTCTTTCTGCAAAACGGCAACCAGTGACTCGCAAACTTTGCCGCCTCCATTAAAGCGAAGAGGGTAAGGATGGAGCCGCCGTCGTCCGATACGTAAACGGAGACCTTCTCGGTTGGATAGTCGTATGCCATCACCGACAAGGCCGTGTTCACCACACCCATTGGTGGCTCCTTGTAGGGATCGGCAGTGCATATGAACACATCCAGACCCGGAAACTCGTCACGTTTGGTAACATTTTTCAGATTTTCCGGGTATTCTCTCCGGTGAACCGGACGCATCCGGAAGGATTGCGTGGTGATCCACATGAAGGCTAGAACCGTATCGGCGACTAAAAGAGATAGTGACATGGTGAAAGAGAGTAGGGTTTTGCTGTGGAGGAGTAGTGCTTGTGCACGGTGGTAGAGAAGAGCGGAGATGGCACACGAGTAGACCGCCGCGAAGACACGGTTCAAGGTAGTGCGGCGGAGAGGCTCCACCGTGTTAAGGGTGGTCGCGGCGGCTGCAGTGGTGGTGAACTCTCTTAGACCTCCCATTTCTTTGGTGGTGTATTGATACTATGTCAAATGTCTGATATGAGAGAGCTTTATTTATATGGGAAATAAACTAGAATGTGAGTTCTCTTGTCAATTTGTCATTTTTTATTTTAGCTTGATTATCTTATGTATTTCACGGATAATATATTAATATGAAATAATCAATGAAACGGAAACAAAAACAAACAAAAAAAAAAAAAAAATCATATCTAGAAAATTATTTAGAAGCTATGGAGTTGATGACGATGAAATGAGTTTAATATATAATAGAAGCAAGTTGTATCGACCCACTGACATGACACACAGATTTATTGAGCTTGAGCTAGTTTAATTAGGAGTTTGACTAGGTCAAATCATGAATCAGAAATCAAGAAAAAGTGGTTCTTTGCTTAATATTATTATTATTATATCTTATAATTTTTAGGTGCTTTTTGTTTTTATTACAGTAGGGTCGCTGGGTCGGTCTATTATTAATTTATTATTGAAAATGATTCTGCACGCATAGATTTTTGAGAGATACACCAAATAAATCAGACCAAATTTGGTTTAGAAGTAGATTTAACTTATCATTCAATTAAAATAAAATAAAAATCAAATCAAAATTCATGACAAAAAATTGTTTGATTTAAAGACATGATACAAAGATTATTTTTTTACTATTTCTCAACATTGAGCACAGATCACGGTTAAGAGTTGTTAAGACCTAATGAGATAAATAAACACAATCCAAAATGCAACTTAAATTCTGGAGACACTTTTAGGTTTAATGAACAAATATGGATTATATTTATAATAACAGGGTTTGAACCCGATGATAAAGCTTAGTCTCCGACTCCGACCAACAAGGTAAGTGACTCAAAATTGATCAACATCATAGTGATTAGCTGCTTTGAGAGGACTGAATTTGGTTTCAAACTTTTCAAGTCCTGGGCCTTTAAAGATCCATAGTTAGAGCAACTCCAACCCTGTGGCAAATCACCAATTTGCAGCAAAATTGGCCTCCAACCCAGCGCCAAACTTTGCGCAATTTTTGCTCCAATGAACAGTGTCACGCAATATATTGCACGACACTGTTCACTTGGCGCAATTGTTGCACTACTTTTCCTTTTTTGTTTTAATTTTTTTTAATTGCAAAGTGGGTTTTGATTAGTTGGAGAAAAGTATTTGTTGATAAATAATAATAATAGAAAAGGGAATAGGGTAAGATTTGGTGCAATGGGTTGAAGATGGAATAGTAAAATAGTATGAAAGTTGCACTATTTTAATGTAAAAGTTGCACCAAAAATACTATTTGGGTTGGAGATGGTCTTATATAAGAGTACCCATCATAAGCAAATCGATAAAAGTAAAGTGACGATAATGACACCCTTCAAAAACTATATCTACACCCCTTTCATAGTCACACCCATCAAATTTTAAAAAAATATATCTATTTTGTAAATAAGCCCCACTTAATGCCCATAATACCCTTTCTTTAATTATACTGTATAGTATTTTTGTAAATACGCATCACCTATGACTATTATTATGTTATTTAATCAATTTTATTATTATTTCAAATTTTGTTGTTACCTTTAATTTTTTTACTATTTTTTCTCTTCCATACTTCTTTTCTCTTCTTGGTTTTTCAAAACCAAACTCCATTTTTCGTTAAAAATCAATTTTAAGATTTTTTATTATTATTATTATTATTAATAGAGAACCTCTTTCTGTTTAAGAGAGTTACAGAGATATAAGATTTGTGTCATGTCCCAAGTGATGTGGAAATAGATAGGTGTTAAATGATATTTAAAAAAAAAAAAAAAATAGGTGTCAATATATTTTTTTGATAAGAAAAAACATATAATATTGATAAATAAATAAAAAGTCTAAAATGTGTTTGAAAGAAATAAAAAATTATAAATAATATAGTTAATTTAAAAGTCTTTTTATATACATAATGATTTTGTTCTTCTAATAAAAATTAATTTAAAACTTTACTTTTTCACAACCAAATTTGTCTCATAATTATGATTCATTTTCCATACTTAGCAATTAATTTGAATTTCCTTAAAAGAGATTGAAAATATATTTAAAAGATAATTTATGATTTATTAAAATGGAAAAAGTTTTTATGATATATGTTAATATCAAACCATTAATAGTAAAAAATATTACAAAAAATTAAAATAGGAAACTAATTAATAATTATCGGTAAATGTACTAACCAACAATTAATTTTTTTGGTAATTTTACTTAAATGTATTATTGAATTTTTAGAATATACCGTTTTTAAGTGCCGCAAATATCATCGCTTTAAAAGTATAACTAAAAGTATTGAAGCAGCAGCTGACAGCCCACCAATTTTGACCATCCAATATGAATAAACACTTTTTGTAGACTTGAATTTGAATTCATTAAATGAGTTTAATCTATGCCGTGTTTGACTAAACCCTTTTTTGTTTTTTACTCCAATTTTGGTCTCATAGACAGTAACAATAGAGTACTATTTTGTGGAATTGGGAAGACCTCCAAGTAACTGCCATTCAACTACTAGTCTACTACAACCGCTGGTCAAATGACTTCAAACAAATTCATTTTTGATGGTTTTTTTTTGCATGTAATCAAAACAATTGCTTAAAGAAGAAGCTAACTGAGAAGATAAAAAAGACCCAATTATTAATTTCATCCTTCAAGCTTGTCCAAAAAGACACTTTGATATATTTTTTTTTTCCCCTAGATTGCACTACCAAAGCACATATATATTATATATACAAGCACAAGAAACAAAGACACTAAAACCCCTCATCTCCCCACCCACCACAATGTATTCACATTAGCTAGACCCTACAAAGTGTTAACTAAAATCCCACTAAAGCAATTATAAGACCTTTTGGTCTCCTCCAACCCCAGTCAATGGTATCTTATAGTCTCCTTTCGTGCTCTAAAAAACGAGCTGTTCATTGATTAGCACCCAACTAAATCTCTTCCTCCACAGCCCAAAAATGAAACCAAAGCCCTACTCCCAACAAACATCCAACGACGATCGATAACTGGAAAGACAAGGAAAAAAAGAGACAAAAGTTCTGTGCTTCAGGTATCAGCCGAGTCTGAGCTTAGTAAAATCCCTTCACCTTCTATGGAAGACATAGGAAGTTTGTTTCCTGGAGTCATCTTCTTCACATCTTGGCTTGAACATACGTAAATTCGTTTCACCATGTTACAGAATTCACTGCATCACCAATAACATAACAAAAAAAAATGTAGATCTCATTAAAACGGTTTGGAGTGCACGAACCATTCAATAGTGTGATAAAAACTAGCAAAGAATACTTACTCCCATGGATCGTCCCCAACAAGCATCATATCACCTTCATTGTCAGTGTAGACAATTTCCCACTTATTCCTAGTGCGAAGCTGTCCCTTGATGTCAAACATCTCCTCCAGTTCGTCTATAAGATGATCATACCCATCTAACATGGTCAGGTCCACCGCTCGACCAACAGCAACTCCCTGCATTTGAACCTTTCGCCATATTCGAACACCAAACCCAAAAATGTTAGATTTCAGGAACCTGCTAATGACTGCATAGAATATTAAATATATCTAATGCTAAGAGAACATTTCATACCTTGGTGCGACTTCTGGTAGATGTAGAACAACTTTGCCGACTTTGTGTCTCTTTGGCTGATACATGTAACTGTTCTTTCGTTTCTTTAAAAGCCTTTGAAAAGTCAGATTTGTGGTCTGAATCGGCTGCTGACATGTTACTGAGAATGTGCCCCTCTGTGGTGAGACTAGAAACGGGTGCCTTCTCCATTGTAGAAGAGGTTATAGAACGATTGATAAGCTCAAAACCAAACAATCGGCAACTAGGAGCAGTCTCAGTTTTCTTCCCTGTTTCAGGTCCGTCATGCATTGAATCATGGTTCATCTTTGTTGGCTGTGGAGTAGAATATCCAGAGACAGCAGGCCAAACGGAGACACTTTTATTATCGTCCACGGCATCCTGAAATAGATGCTGAGAAAAACCGACATGGGGAGAAGCCAGCCAGTCCCCATCAGTCTGAGTCCTTGCCAAAGAGTTGCTGTTGTTGTTAAAATCAGTCTGCTTGTGATGCCATGTCACATGATTGTCACTTCTTTTCCCTTCAGCAGTAACACTAAGTTGTGTTAAATCCTGGGACTGTGTAAATCTGGAATTCCAAGGAGCTGATGCCGTTGACGACATATCTATACCCACACAAGCAGGACAAGTTAGGTATAATGGACTCATCCACTATCAAACAGAATGGAACAGAAATAACATCGACCTACCGAGAGCTGGAACTTCGATAGGAGGTCGAGGCCTTTTGTTCTTAGCTGAAACTGGTTGAGCCATATTAGATGGTACTGATGCCACATAAGGTTCTGTCTCCCATGATGAAACCCTATCAGGTCTTGGAATAGATGCAGGTTCATCCCAGTGAACCTAACAAAAAGATGTATAAAAATTGATAACACATTTAAAATAGCATGAAAAGAAAAATACGAAACATGTGGATCTAAGACATACTTTCAGTGATCGCCATTTTGAATCATTCCAGTGAGGAGAAAAGTCTTCAACCCCAACTATTGTGCCAGAGAACCTGATCATTCAAAATATGTATTAAGTATATATCAAAGAGCTTGAAGAACAAACAAGTCTTAACACCGCATCATGGAAATTTTACTACCTTCTCTCAGGAGATTCCTCCCCCTCAAACCTCATCTTAAATCTCATGCCAACTGAAAACTTGTTGTTAACAGCCTCTAAATATTTGTTTACACCGATGATGAACTGACTCGTCCTGATTATAAAAATAAAAATAATTTGAATAGGTATTTCAACAAAAACCCCTTCCTCAGTTCAATTTAAAAGCAATTAAAACATAATACCTTGGCTTATAATAGACCACAAATCGGGTTCGGGTTGCAACAGCATGAGATGCTGTTGCAAGCACTCCTAGGTGCATGCTCTGACTTGAAATCACAGAAGAAGGCATGCTACTCTGTTGATGCCCCAGACGCCTTACTCCAACACGCAAGTCCCCATCCTCCCCCCTGGATAACCCATCAGTCTATATGAGAACCAGAAACCACAAAAGAAGATTAAAATGAGATGAGAACAACAAAGAAAACATATACCTCAAGAATACAAAGGTATCCCCAGCAACTAATCTCTTGGAAGTAACAAACGTACTCCATCCTGTTGTAAGTAAGTGCCTCCTTGGTTGACCTGTTGATTTAATATTAGAAAGAAGAAACAAGAGTGATGATCGATTTCATTATTATTTGTTCCTCATACAGCAAACTGAAAATTTTCTCTACTTTCTAACTTAAACCGATTATTGGCCGCAAACAACAAGACAGAAGCACAACACTCCTTACCTCTGAAAATATGCTTAAATCGCCACTCGTACCCATGCAAATCTTTGGCAACCAATTCCTGAGTTGGGGTTGACTGATTCATGTCCTGATAAAGTCCAAGAATGAAGACAAAACAATGAATACATTGAAATCAAGAGAACCATATAACAAGTACAAAAGGGAGAAAGGTCTATTATTACCAGTGGAGGAAGACATTCAGTAGCATGTTTCCGCAAAACAGAAAACCCTCCGTGGGTGCTCGTATCAGAGGCTGTTAAAACCTTACAGAACGAGTGAACTGTCGGTCTTGCCGATTCAGGAGGGCATGGATCAGGAGACGTAGGTTCATCTTGCTACATGTTTTTATTTTTTATACTAGAGATCAAAACCAGTACCTTTGAACAAATAAATATGCTTTTGCAGCTAGAGATTAGAAGAAACTAAAAATTAAAAGCAACTCGAACCGATTAGTTCTTACATTTGGTTCTGGCAGCAAAGTAATTTGTGCATAAACCTCGTCTGTTTCTTGTTCTGCCTATAAATAGAAGAAATCAAAATCAGTTCACTCAAAATCAATCTATTTGCCAACCTAATTACTTAATTCTACTTGGTTACCAAAAACAGAAACCCCAACTTGAGTCCAACTAAAAACTTAAAAAAATGGACATAATTACAAAGGATCCAACATACTATTCTTATTCTCTTCTCATTTTCTCAGCAACCAAAACGAAAAATCACCGAAAGTAAGCAAAAAAAAATTGAAGAGCAGAAAATACCATTAGCTGAATGTTCATAACGCGACACAGAATCTTCGATGGAAGATGAAACAACGGAATCCTCTGATTCAGCTCCTGATTTGTTGATGCCTCCAACTACATACACGCCCAAAAAAAAAGGGCAATATTTCAATTTTCCACCAAAATAAAACTTTTTTTCCCCAGAAACAAACAGAATATCCGATCTAACAGAACAATATCTCAAAAATAAAACTTACTTGCTCCATATGACCTTGAGGAAAATAAAAAACTTTCTCTCCAGTTTTTGGAACATCGACCAGAGGACCAGCACACGCCTTCCATAGCTCCTCGTACAGATCATCTGCTGCCAAAACCAGTCAACACAATTTTTCCAGGAAATTGAAGAGAGAATCGAAAAGTAAACAGTCAAAAACTCACCTGAACTATTATTAATCGGCTGCGAATACGACCCGGCCCGACTCGTCATCATTCAAACAATCTTCCAAGTCAGAAAAATACACCAAAACAATCTCTCTCTCTCACTCTATACCCTATTTTTCGCTCTCGTTATATACACACAATAATCACTGCTGTAATTATGATTAAATATCAATAACTCCTAAGTTAATACGATTTTTATAACAAGCTCTACACAGCAACTTTTTCGATTCCTGAAAAAACACACACTTCTCACACCACTCTCTTTCTCTCTCTCTCTCTCTCTCTCAATCTGTAACTGATGGCGAGATCCAAAGGAGCGTTACTGATTACCGCCACAAGCCGTTACAAAACCGCTTTTGTTTCTCTCTCTAGAAATTATGGAGGTAGAATCCACAGCAAAGAAGAGGAGAAGACGAAGAAGACGCCGTTACAGAGAATCCAGGAGAAACCGCCTTTGCGCGCGTCTTATGTTACGCGACTTTGGGGGTTGCTTTTGTCTGCTTTTTTTTCCACACCGTGTATTGTTTTTATGTGTTGTCTCTGTTTTGTAAACGCTTGACTGACCTTACCTAACCAACCCTCGTGGTTCGGATTTAACCAGAGGCTGCAGTTAACTTGACGGAGCGGATGGTGGTGTTAAACGGAAAGTTTTCCTTAACGTCTCATAACGGCCGTTTTGTTTATTTATTTATAAAAAATGTAAGGCATATTTTAAAGATTAAAAAAATGAATTTAAATATATTTAAATTTTTAGTAACAAAAGTTGTAAATTAAACTGTGTTTGTGTCCTAATCATATGACATATTTGTTGTCACGTACTCACGGTAGACCATTTGTTATGTTATCTTGTTATTATTCATTATTTATTTAATTCTAAATTTTTTATTGTATATTATTAAAGTATATATTGATATAGGGTGGTGTTAATCTAAAAGCATAAGTTAAGGAATAAAAATTTATTAAAAAAAAGAAAACATTTATTAAAAATATATATTTATTGCATTCACTAAGACAATAGATATAATTAATGTAATTAATATTTTCCTATTTAGATATTTTTTTGGTTGTTAACCTATGTCCTAAGGCCTAAGGGCACATGTTAATACGATCCATTGATATATATAATTTATTTTTTATTTTTAAAATTAAAACGACAATTTAGACAATATCTTAATTCAGACACTATAAATATAGTTGAGGTAGAAAAGATCACCGACACTAATTTTTATAAATAAATTAGGAGTTAAAGCATTTGATACAATCATTCAACTCAGAATTAATACAATCACAGAAACGGTGCTAATGCCATGCCTAATAATACCACATGTTCAAATTGCCGCCGCAACTATATTCGGAGATAATAATCATTTTACTATTTTATTTAATGGTTTTGTGATAATGAGGTGAATAGAGATACGTGTGGTGAAGGATAACGGATATGTCTTTAACTTGGTGAGGGGTGTTACCGTTTGCCGCCGTCTGTTACTCTGTTTAGTTGTCTGCTTCGAAGCAGGCAACAGGGTTGGCTCAAGTTAACCCGGCAGAATTTTAGGGTCATTTTTTATTTTATTTAATTTATTTTTTAATTTTTTTGGAGTTAATGAATTTTAGTTTGACCTGAGATGGAGGTGATAATTACGGGGACGTGCCATTGAGGTGGGGTCCAGTGGACACGTGGGAAATGCAGGATCTTGAACTTTTGACCTATTTTGGTACACGTCAGCAGCGGATATGCCAAATGGATGATTACACGTGGTTATATTATTGGTGCGTCGGGGCCCACTTTCCATATGTTTTTTATTTATTTTTTTTGAAGTAACTTTCCATATGTTTGTTTGTCTCCTTCTAAATAAATTTGGCGAAATATATATCAAATAAATAAATAAAATTGGTGAAATATTGTGGTTATTATATTTTATATTCTCCATAAATGTCACCATATTTGCTATCTCAAAGATCCTTTCAAATTTAGTAAAAGGGTAAATTACACTCACACCCTTAAGGTTTGAGGCAAAGACACTTAGATGGAAAAGTTTAGTTATTCTACACTAACACCCCTATTTGACCATTGTAAAGTCCAAAATACCCTTGGGTGTAAGTGTAAAAAAACTTTTATTTTTTATTATTATACAAGGGCATTTTTGACAATACAGGGGTGTTAGTGTAGAATAACTTAGCTTTTCTATCTAAGTGTCTTTGTCTCAAACCTTAAGGGTGTGAGTGTAATTTACCCTTAGTAAAAATACCCCCACACACACACACAAAAAAAAGTTTAAATAAAATGAGTAAAAAAATAATACTATACTACCTAAATTATTTATCCAAAATTATGGACCGAAGTCGATGAGTTGGAAAAAATCAGATCAGCTGAGGATTTATATTCGCTGTCAAGATCCTGTAGATCATGAAATTACGGTTGATCTTGACAACTCACATGCCGCATCATTTGGGTATGATTTTGGACAAATAATTTAGTCAGTCTTATATTACTCTAAATAAAATTGGTGAAATATTATCTTAAGTTATTGAATATTATTTCAAGAAAAAAAATATTTAAATATTTTATTATGATTCACTTTCTTTCTCTCTTTTTTTTTTTTTTTTTTCTTTAAAGGTTTATTTCCATGTTTGTTAACTTAATTTAGGAACTAAATATATGTGAAAATAATGATATCCAAATTTTGTTTTAGAAATATCACCAATATTCTTAAAATATTTATACTGTTTTAAGATTTTTTTTTTTTTTTCTTATATCGATCTTCTCAAAATATGATAATATCGGAATATTTCCTATTTCACTCAACTTCAATGTAATTATCAAATATTTTAGATTCTATATTACTAAAATATCAATATTAACTTTAGCTTCATCTTTGAAGAAGAAGAAACAAAGTTAAGGGGTGGTTAATTTAATAATAACTTTAATTTAAGGAA
Organism: Acer yangbiense; assembly: GCA_008009225.1. Lineage (NCBI taxonomy): Eukaryota > Viridiplantae > Streptophyta > Magnoliopsida > Sapindales > Sapindaceae > Acer > Acer yangbiense. The sequence goes on from CM017771.1 coordinate 5,120,402, forward strand.
ATAAACTAGTTTTTATTCTCACTTTTGCATCTTTAACGCATTGATCAATTTTGTGTTCGGATTATATCCTAATCCTAGATGCCGTCCACACCCACCATCTCTTGTGGGTCCATCTTTTTTATAATTTTTTTTATTTAATTAATTATATATTGATTTTATAATTAAAATTTACAGATTAATTAATCACTGTGTTTACTGTATAATTATTCTCACGATCATACGTATATTAAAGTAATATCTAGTTCCATTTTCCACATAGTCCTTGACTCTTGGTGGTAAGTTGAAGATCAACCATGGTTGGTTGTTGAGCAACTTGTGTAATTTTTCTGCAAATCCATCCAATCATTATTCCAAGCCTTATGTTTGACTCGATTATATATATATATATATAATTACAATTTAAATCGTTGCTCTCAAATTTTCCAATTAGTTTTTTTATAAAGAATAATGCTTGAGTATTGATCCGTCAGTATTTAAAATACTGATTCCATCAATAAAAATATAGTATATAGTTCAATTTGTAAGATAAATATAAAAAGTAAAAAAATAAAATAAATAAATAAATAATAAAAAAAGACCATGTATTACACTCTCATCGTTGGAGTCATTATTTTGAGACATCATTCTGTTATAAATCACCTCTATGGCTCTATAATCATTTTGTTGAATAGTTTTAAATTGAGTGCCTAGGTTTGTAGACTTTTTTTTTTTTTTTTTCAAATTATTGCAATCATTCTTGTGTACGTGCGACAAATATACCACTGGATTGTTGACAATTAATTATTAACAATGTGATAAATTTATGAAGTACCTTTTCAAGTTTGAAGGTATATTTGATAAATATTTTTTCATAAAAAATAGGGTTACATTAACATAAAATCTTAACTTGAATTTGTGATACAAGTATACAACTTATCCAGAAATAAAATAATTGAAAACTTCTTCTAATTATAATAGACATTTGTATAAAATAATGCATTAAAAACCATTTGGTATATTTTAGTTATGTATATGACAAGATTGACGTAAATTTTTGCTCATTTATTGGTTATTCCTCCTAAATTTTAATACAAGACTCTTGGATACAACTTCCGTAACTTTGTTTTGATATAGATTCGATACTTTTACTAGAACACGATACATGTTCCGATGAAAACGAAGTTGTCATCGTTGTTTGTTTATAGGATTAGTGGTGGGTGTGGATAAGCATCGATCCATTATCCATATAGTAAATTAAAATAAAAAATAAAAAATGTTCATTTTATCCGACAACATTCACTTAAAGTGATAACATATATAATAACTGTATTAATATTTATTCCTTCTAATTTAATATATGATTTTTTGATACGATTCACTGGCAACCACCGACGGAGGGCCGGAGGGGTACTATAGGCTTAACATTGATGCGGCTCTTGACGTGAGAAATCAGCGTGTAGGTTTAGGTATGGTAATTCGGAACCATTTGGGGTCGGTGATGGCTGCTAGTGCACAAATGGGTAGAGGGTTTGTATTCACCCCAAGTGGCAGAGGCAATGGCCATTTTAAAGGGCATGGAGTTCGCAATATATTCTGGGTTGATGCCGTTTGTTATGGAGTCAGATGCCCTTGGTGTGGTGAAGATGATTAATGCAGATTCTCTGATTTCAGCAAATATTAGCTTGATTATTTTGGATATCAAAGACCATATTCTTTGCCATTGGAGCACTAAAGTTTGTTTTATGTCAAGATTGGCTAATGTAGTCGCTCATAAGCTTCCTAAACTGGCTTTGACAATTGTCGAAGATTGTTTTTGGATGGAATCCTACCCTCCGTGTGTAGAGAGGTTTGTTAAGAATGATCATCCTCTGTAGTTTTCCCTGTTTTGCCTTTTAATCCAATAACACAATAGAGGTTCCATCCAAATTGACGTCGGCATTGTTTGTTTTTAGGATTATATTAGTGGTGGGTGTGGATAGGTTTATTTTGCTGTAGCTGTTCCCTCTTTGTGAGGGTTTTGTCCCACTTGTGTGGGTTGTCCCACCTTTGTGTGTGGGTTTCTCTCCCTTGCGTGGGAGATCTCGTCTGGGCTGTGCGTTGGATGCCGATGGCTGATGGGTCCCAGTTCATGTTTTCCTGTAATCTTGTCCTGGTTTTGCATTCCAGGGTTTGTAATCCTTGTGATATAGTTGTTGTTTAAAATCAAAAAAAAAAAAAAAAAGTTTTAATTTACTGCTTGTTAATACTTAATAATAACAATAAACCCTTCAAAAGCACTTTTAATTTATATTAGAAGAAAACACATGGAACGAGAATAAGGACAAACCAATCACAGTTTATGTTCGTGTTATGTTTGGCTGTCCTGTCCCAGTGCTTATATGATAATCAATAGCAAGCAACCACTGTTAATTAATTATTAATTAACTTTTGTTAAACACAGCTTTATCGTTCGACACTTGGCTCTTGATTGTATCATAATTGAAACTTTCCAAATCATGACCTTTGCTTCCTCTCAGGAGTTAACAACTTAACATAAAAAAAAATTGTATTAAATATATATATATATACGGTCCCGATCTGGTCAGTGCATCATGATATAACTTTATCAGGATATTGAATATGAGCCACTAGTTTTGACAAGTGCATACACACTTGAGTCAAAGTATGTAAAACGAATGACTCATATTCAATATCCTTACGAGTTATATCAGGATATACTGACTTAAAAAATTTTATATATATATATATATATATATATATATATATATATATATATATATGATAGTGAAAAGGTTACCTAATCATTAGATTAATTACAACACAAATCACAATTACTCAATTAGTGTAGATCTAAATATAGCTTCAAATTGTTGTCTCAATTCTTTGAATGTGAAAACACTTGTCCATATGAAAAGCATTGTTGTGATTATAAAATTTTTATTCTTTAATTAGTTTTCGGCATGAATTCATCTCGTTGATTAACGGTTTAACTCATACGATCATCACATTTTTAATATGCCATTAATGTAGATAATAACATTATGTGGCAGAACTAGAAATTTAAGTTTAGAGGGCATTATATAAAGTCAAAAAAAAAAAAAAAAAAAAGGAGGTAAAGTGAAAAAGGTTTAGATTTAATAACAATTTCATAATTTTTTTAAATGGATTTTAAAATTTTTGTTAGGACCCCTACGATATATAGTTTGACGTGAACAATAACATAGAACATTTTACAATAATTTGACGCAAACAATAACGTACCCCCTATAAACAATTATGTAAACCATTTTTTAATAGTTTGACGTTATTATAGAAGTATAGAACATTTAAAAAACATACATACCTACGGTTAGGTTTCGAAATTATCCGAAGCCGGTTAGAATCTAGATTTTTCAACATACATTAAAAGGAATATTGTTGGAAAAATCTATAATTAATCAAATCTTTATCTTACACTCATTATAATCCAAAAAAAAAAAAAAAAAAGGTTTAGTATTGAATTGAGAGTTTGAAGGGTGGGTGGTTGTTTCCGTTGTGGTGGCCTAAGAGTTGTTCTTCTCTCGCAGGTTGCTCACGATCCAGTCTACGGTGTTTTCAAAAGGGACATGCCACAGATTCTCCCTACCACATCACCCCTTCAAACAAGGAGATTATTATTATTATTTTAATTTAATCTGATTGTTTATTTTAAGTTTTAACTATCATCACTCTACACTAAAAGACAACAACAATTCTATCTCTTTTTAATAAAAATATTAATATTATTATTATATGATTTTTTTTTTTCAATATTTATATTAAAATTTCAGCTATTTTAATGACAGTATATCTAACGGTTGAGAATTCAGTATTTTTATGGTGGCGTATATACCTTAAAATGAATTAAAGAAGTAGCAGTTTGGAGTCCCATGTGAATACAATCATGGCTCATGGGGGGGGTGGTGTTATAAGAAATTATTTAATAAAAAATTAAACTAAATGGAGTGGAGTTCATCGCCACTTAAATCGATGCCACGTAAGAACACATAAATGTTAGTTTAATTAAACAAATCTTATTTTAAGGTAGGCTGAGTGGGATTTTGCTTTGGTCTCTCTATAAGTAGTAGTATAGGCTTTGACTTTCTTTTGACCTCATTTTTTAGATAATGACAGCCGTTGGATCTGACAACTCATGACTAGGCTTTTTGTTTTGGTATCCTATGGTCTATAGACGTCGACTTATTTATTCTCAAAGTCTCAACTCTCAACCCAATAATCTGAAGATCCACTGGCTCTCATTTCTTCTACTTTTTTCTCTCCATATTTTCTCAGGAAAGTTACAGAAAAATCCTATGTGGAAGCTACCATTAGAGAGATGACACCATTTTTGGGCCCTAACCACCTCATTTTTTTCGTCTTCTTAAGTAAAGTAGTGCTTTTCTTTGTAGTTTATAAACTTATATATCAAGACAACAATCTTTCCTTAAAAAATAAAAATAAAAAAATAAAAAACAATCTTCAACCGACACAAATCATAATATAATTATGATCATTCAAAATTCATAAGAATTATAAAACCTTTTAAAATGAACAAAATCGGAAAATTTAAGATTTCGTTATATGTTAAGACAATAATCTTTTATTGATGCAAATCCTGATTTAAATACTATCTTTCAACTTCAAAAGAATTATAAAATCTTTTAAAACTTGAAGCAATATTTGCATTGAAATTTAAAAAAAAAAAAAAAAAATTTGATAATTTGAGATTTCATTATATATAAAGATCGACTCAAATTCTGATTTAAATATGATCCTTTGATCAAGAATTATAAAAATCTTTTAAGACTTTTTTTTTTTTTTTTTTTTTTTAAAGCAAAATATTTTAAAACTTGAAGCAACATTTGACTGAAATGAACAATAATGGAAAATTTAAGATTATAATGTAATAGTCAGGGAGTCATAATGTCATATAAACATGATGAGATTGGTCAAATTGACAATAGAATTCCAGCAATTGTCAAGTAAAAAATCAAAATCCATGTTACTGTTCTCTGATTGGTCAATCAAAACCCTATTAGCAATGGTTTTTGTGCTTTAATTAGGTCAAAAGGGTCACCTGATCATCATCATAATGGATGATTAATTAATTAATCACCACAACCATTTGTGGCACATATGATTATGCTTGTAGAAGATGATTCCACATTAGTGTTTCTAATTACTTATTTTGAAACTGTACTTATATTAAAAATAAGGGATAATTACCCTGGTGGCCATCGAATTGATGACACACTTTCAAAATGGCCACTGGATTGGAAAGTTGTTCCAAAATGGCCATTTTTGGTGAACTTTGTGACACTAATAGCTATTCCATCCAACTCCATCCAATTCCATCCCATGAGTGACGTTTTGGTAAATAAGGGGATGACATTAATTTATTTTAGATGTTTTTTGTAAATCAATTTTTTCAATGAGTGACATTAATTTATTTTAGATGTTTTTGGGAAATCAATTTTTTTTTTTAAAAGAATAATTATATTTAGTGTGTGTAAATATATATATATATATATATATATAATCTAAAAAATCTAAAAAACAAAGAAGAGACATGTGTATTGATCTAAACCATTTCTTTTGTTTTTTGAAAAGAATAATTATATTTAGGGAATAAATATAATTATTCTTTTCAAAAAAGAAAAAATTGATTTCCAAAAGACATCTAAAATAAATTAGAGAGTTTCTTTTGACAATCCAATTTTTTCTTTTTACACTTCTTTTCTAAAAACACTCAATTCTTAAAATTTAAATTTTAAAAAATTCTAAAGACACTTCATTTTGTTACAAGATTATCCTTTTTATCTTTTTTTTTAATTAAATTATTAAAAAAAGAAATTATATCTCCAAATCATTAGATTAATTATTACATATTAAATACTCTCCTAAATATTTAATTACCATATTAAACTCTCTCTTCTCCAACTAATTTTATATCTCTATTCTTTCTCAAGCAAGACTAACAGCTAAAAAAAAAAAAAAAAACTTATTAATAAGCTTGATTTTTAGGAACCATATGTATGTATAAAATAAAAAATAAAAAAAAAAGTGCCTTGTTTTTTTTTTTTTGTTTTTTTTTTTTTTGTTTTTAATAAGAAAAATCGAAATATGAAAATATTTTTTGTTACTTTTGTAGGTATGTGACTACCTAGAGAATTTTAATTATTTCATTAATTTTAGAAATTATGAATTTAATCGAATCTAGTTAAAACAATTTAAGCTTTCATATATATATATATATATATATATATATATATATATATATATTATTGTTAGTAAAAAACTAAAATATTCAGAAGTTTTTTTTTTCTTTAACTATTAATCAGAGATTGATAGAGAAAATAGAGAAAGTATGGAAATATGATATATATATATATATATATATATATATATTTAAATGGAGAGAGATTAATCAGGAGAAAAGGTTTAATATGGTAATAACAAATTTATGGGAGAGTTTAATACGTAAGGTCTTTAATATATTTTTGTCCTGTTTAGTAATTTTAGTTTAGGTTAAAATTGTCATTAATAAAAAAAATCAATTTGGAGTGTGAATAGATAATTTGTGGATTGTAAGGAGAAGCTCTCAATAAATTAATGTTATCCACTTATTTACCAAAATGTCACTCATTGAAAAAATTGATTTCCAAAAAACATCTAAAATAAATTAAGAGTGATGATATTGACAATCCATTAAATTTCTTATTACACTCCATTTTAAATTATTTTTATTATATGACAAATTTATCCTAATTAAAATTACTAACAACTACAAAGAAATTCTAAATACACTACGGAACAATTTTGCTAGAGTTCGATTTTTATTTATTTTTAATCTGATTGTGTTTCTCAAACCCTAAAACATTTTTTTTTCAATACCATTAAAGTTTTATTTGATTTTGAAGTTATGAGAATAATTTAAAACAAGAAACAAACAAATCTTTTTAAAGTGTGACTTTTGTTGATTTTTTGTTTACATACACAGACAACAAGAACAAAAAAATTGCAGATTTTTTTTTCAAGTGTTGTTGACTCTTAAAAATTTTGAAAAAAAAAAAGTAAAATGAAGAAAAAAAATTCAAAAACTTAACAGCCCTTTTATTTGCCTTTTTTTTTTACAAGACAATGAATGAATGACTTTCTTCCTCAAATCATGATCATTGAAATATTCAATTAAACAACAATAATAATAATTTTGAAACAAATTGATTTTAATAAAAATTTAGGTTTTTATGATGATTTTTTTTTTTTTTTAAAGAGTGTCAAAAGATAAAAAGGATAATTTTGGAAAAAAATGAAGTGCATTTAGATTATTTTTTTTAAATTTAAGTTTTTATAATGAAGTTTATTTAGAAAAAAACTGTGAAAAGAAAAAACTTGGATTGTAAGGAGAAAATCGGGATACTATTAAAAACCCCCCTCTAGTTTGTATTTTTGGTCAAAAACCACCCTCTAGTTTTATTATTGGCCAAAAACCACCCTCTAGTTTCATTTATTAGTAAAAAACCACCTTCCATTAACTTCTTTTAATATTTCTTACAAATATATCATTTTACCCTTGGTATTCAATTTTAAACAAATAAAAAACTATTTAAAAACTAAAAAACTGATTAAAAATCTTTAAAAAAATAAATTTATATTTTGAAAAAACAAATAGAGAAAAAATAAACTAATTGGAGGAATTGGAGGAGGGGGTGGTGTGGATTTGATCGTTGATCTCCCACTAGCCCATAGAGAAAAAAAAAATGTATTTGATTTTTTATATATATTTTATATTTTATATTCAATTAATATTAATTTTTTAATTCATTAATTTCTATTTACTATCTTACCCTTGTAACCTAACAAAAATTTTGACCAATAATGAACCTAGATGGTGGTTTTTAGCTATTAAATGAAACTAGAGGGTGGTTTTTAGCCAATAATGAAACTAGAAGGTGGTTTTTGGCCAATAATGAAACTAGAGAGGGGTTTTTAATACTAACCCGAGAAAATCTCTAAATTAATGGTATCCCCTTATTTACCAAAATGCCACTCATTGGATGGAATTGGATGGAATTAGATGGAATTGAATGGAATGGCCATTGGTGTCACAAAGTTTGCCAAAAATGGCTATTTTGGAACAACTTTCTAATCCAGTGGTCATTTTGATAGTGTGTCATCAATTCGATGGCCACCGGGTTAATTATCCCTAAAAATAATAAATAATAATAAAAAATAATAGAGGATCGATTCATGAGGATGTAATACTAAATTTTCACTATAAATCACATCAGGGTCATCTGATTAATGTTAGATTACCTACCAACAATATAAGCATTAAACATAATTAGTCGTTGAATCAATATTAATCAATAATCATGAAAATTTAATATTTTTCTGGGACAAGTTGAGAGAGATGACTTTAGGAGAAGATTAATTAAACAGTACTAATCAATTAAACAACCACCTAGTAAATATGTCTTTTTATTGTGTTATTCAACAACTATCAAAAAGATAAAACGGATTAATTTTTGTTATTAATGCTAATACTAATTATAGAAGGCTGCTAATTTTATTGGATTAATTCTTTCTGTTAATCATGATTTGTGTGAAAGGCATTTTATTGCGGGTCCTCCACTAGTTTCACATGTTTATTAATCTAATTATTTAATTTGATAGCTTCAATTATTTGTGCCACTTTTATGTATAGTTAATATATATATATACAGAAATTCTATTATCAGTTCGAACTGACAGGAACTGACAAAAGTTATATCAGTTCGTTGCATGTGGGCCACTGGATTTAAATATTTTGACTTTGCTGTATGCACTTGTCAGTCAAAGTATTTAAATCCAGTGGCCCACATATAAGGAACTGATATAACCTTTGTCAGTTCGAACTGATAATAGAAAGACTATATATATATATATATATATATATATATAGTCTTTCTATTATCAGTTCGAACTGACAAAAGTTATATCAGTTCCTTACATATGGGCCATTGGATTTAAATACTTTGACTTAGCTGCATGCACTTGTCAAAGCATCTTTTAAATCCAATGGCCCACATGCAAGGAACTGGTATATTTTATATCAGTTCGAACCGATAATAGAAAGACTATATATATATAAATTTTATGAATTCTTATTATAAGATGCAACATTTAGTAACACATATGATTCAATACAAATTATAAAAGTTATTTGAATTTTTTTTATAGTATAAATGAAAAATACATATACTTGCAGTCTTGCACTTCCATCTTTTAACAATGTTTTATTCACAAAAGATATATATATAGTCTTTCTATTGTCAGTTCGTCCTGACAATAAATATATCAGGACGAAGAATGTGGACCACAGATTATGGAGAAGTTTTGACAACTGTATACACTTTGAGTCAAAGTATGTAAATCTAGTGACCCACATTTTTCGTCCTGATGTATTTATTGTAATGACGAACTGATAATAGAAAATCTGTATATATATATATATATATATATATATATATATATATATATATATATATTCATACTTGATAAAATTAAAAAACTAATTATAAAACAATTTAGAATTTATTTTCCAATGGAGCATCATTTATTTGAGCTCTCCATTGAAGTCAAAGTGAATAAAACAAAGAAAAGAATAATTCAATAAGAAAAATATAATGAAAACTGAAAAATTCAAAGGGTTTTGAGTGTTGGATGGGAGAAAATAATATCATAGTATTTTATTTTAGAAATAATTAAAATAAGTGAGGTGGACAATCTTAATTAGAGTCTTTAAGAGGCTATATTCCCATAATTAATTAATTAAATTAAATATTAATGCTTGCTTTAGCATATAAATCTAATGATGCTTTTTTCCCCTTCAAGGGCCCTAACAATGTGTGAGCTTTCTTAGAAGTAGAAGAAAAGGATTGAAAAGGCAGTTTAGCCTAATGATGGCCTAATCTATTCTTAATTATTTGATTTAATCGCATAAACTATCAGGAGATTAAGATAAAAGTTAACATTCGCATCTAGTATTAGCAAAACAGCTGTGCATTTCCCTTTTGACGGGGTTTAAGTCCCACGTTAACCCGTTAAATCACAAAACTGTTAAAAGATCACTTCAGCTCTCCTACAATGAAAGTTGCATTTCGGCCCCGATTGATCTCGTCAAATCTCGGCACTAGATCCCTTGACTCGACCGGTGTTAAATTAGTTTAAACCAATAGCTCTTCTCTATGTCAACATCAAACCCAACTACCCATGTGATTACTTGGTTGTATTCTCTGTGAATAGTACAGTAATCAGCACCCAACAAGTGGGATTAATTAACTTTAAGGTCGGCTAATAAAGTTGTATTAAGTTAATCATTATAATCTACAAATAGAACCTAGAGGGAGGATCAAATATTTTTTTTCCTTTTCAATGGTTCTTCAACGAATCAGTTTGTCTGGCAAGTTGCAGAGATTGGCTTTGATTTGCCAAACTAAGAACTGCTAATAATGCAAGGTATCTATCTCTGTCTCTCTCTCTATGATTTAACAATTCATCTTTTGTTCTCTAACTTTTTTGTTGGCTTCAGTGCTTTCTCACATTTTGATATTATTATTTTCCGTATGACATTCCTGTAGTTTAAACTTTTGGATTCAGCGCTTACTTAATATAATATTAAGGTTCGTTCCCGTTGGAATCTTATACATATACTTATTTTGTATTGGTATCAATAACAAGAAGAGAGAACATTAAAAATTTATTTTTGCTCACTGAAATAAGAGTTGCATTGTCTTGAAAAATCATCAAATGATAAATGGTTTGCTTCACCCAATTATGTGTGTGTCATGTTACAGGCTCTATTTAAACACCTCAAAATCAATGGTTTTCATATAGGAAAAATGATCAATAATAGAAGACAACAACTTGGTTGGTTTTGAGTTTTGTTTATGGTGAGAAGGGAGCAAACACCACCACAGAATTGTGTCCTCCGAAGCCGAACGAGTTCGAAATAGCTGCAGAAAAGAGAAAAAAAAACAATGTTGAGAGAAGAGCAATTGAGATTCCAGAGTGAAGCAATCACACACACACACACACATATATATATATATATATATATATATATATATATATATATATATGGAGCCTAGAACAAATGCACATACCAACATTGACTTCATGTTTTTTCTTCACATTTGGAACTGTGTCAATTGTAACATCAGACTCCAGATTCTGCCCAAAAAAAGAGTGACAATACATTCACATCAAGTTGCAATGTTAAAAAAAAAAATACTTCAATCTTTAAGAGAGCTAAAGCACATTACTTCTTGATTAATGGTTGGATGCAGCCAGCCAGTGGTGATTGCTTTGATGCTTGCTATGGCTTCCAATCCACCAGCTGCCCCGAGTCCATGTCCAATCATCGACTGAAACCAGAGAAAAATTTATCAGTCCGATATATATATAATATATATATATATATATATATATAATGTGTTCGTATTCCATTGTATGTATGTATGTATGTATGTATGTATCTCACCTTAGTTCCATTCATTTTGATCTCGGATGTGTTCTTGAAGACTTTCTTGATAGCGTTAACCTCAGCTAGATCGCCTGCTAGTGTTGATGTCGCGTGAGCATTCACATAGTTCACCTGTAAAACGTAATTCGAAGTATATTCATGTTAGAATCCGAATGGTTGTGATTCAAATGAGATTTTATAATTCCTTGGCTGTGCTTGCCTCTTCAGGAGAAACTCCTGCATCTTCTAGGCTCTTGGAAATGCACGACGAAACACCAAGACCGTCTGATCTAGGATCAGTCATGTGATGAGCATCACAAGTTATGGCACCTCCCAAATACTCTGCAATTATATTGGCTCCTCTTTTCATTGCATGGTCTAAGCTCTCCATGACCTGTAATTTTCAGTGAAACACAATCAGTACTAGGCTAATTGAAATTGACTGCAGAGCCTAAAATTCGGAAAACAAACAAGATTTAGTTAAGCAATTACCAGCACACCAGATCCCTCTCCCATAACGAAACCATCGCGATCTTTGTCCCAAGGTCTTGAAGCCCTTTTCGGGTCATCGTTTCTTTGGGAGAGAGCTCGGCAAGCTATGAAGCCACCAACTCCAGTAGGCATAATTGCAGCCTCAGCCCCACCGGCTACAATGATATCTGCTTCACCTCTTTTAATGTGACTTGCAGCCGCGTAAAAGCAATAATTTGCAGTGGCACAAGCTGTTGAAATGGAGTAATTCGGACCCATCAAACCGGTGTCTATAGCCAACAATGCCGACCCCATATTTGTGATTGAATAAGGTATGAAAAATGGAGTTATCTTCTTATGTCCCTTTTGAATAAGAGCTTCCACTCCATTGGTAAAAGCTGTTAGGCCTCCCATGCCTGTTCCCACCACCACTCCAATCCTTGTTCTATCCATCTGCATTCGAATTGGAAAAATGTTTCGAAAATAATTAAAATTGGTTAAGTTACCACCGGACCTGGAAGCTTAAAAAGTGTGGATCACTTACAGTTTCTAGGACTTGGGGGCCAAGATTGGCATTCTCCAGGGCCTTCTTGCCACCAACCAAGCAGTATCTCCAGCAATCATCAAGACGGCGATCGTTCTTCCCATCAATGTAGCCTTTGGAGGAAAAATCTCTAATCTGTCCCCCGAACCGAACAGAGAAGTTCGAAGCATCGAATCTGTCAATAAGGCTAATCCCACTCTCTCCCTCCAGAAGTTTGCTGTAAAATGTATCAATGTCACTGCCAAAGACGGATACGAGTCCCATTCCTGTAATGACAATACGTTTCTTGGGGTCCTTTTCGCGCTTGGGAGCTGAAACAGTTGGTGAAGCCACTGCTTTTATGATCTTTCTGCATTTTGAAGCTGAGATTGAATATGAAACTAAATTAGAATTAAAACTTTTCTGGAAGAAAAAACCAAGAACACATAGGCACACAAAAAAAAGAAAGCTATGATCAACAATAATAACAGAATTTTAAGCTTTTAAAAGTAACTCTGAAATCACCATCCAATGTGACTTGGTAGTAAAAAACCCTCAATCAACCATTGGGCGGTGGTAAAAAACCCTCATTCAGTCCGATATTTTGACCATGTCGTAGATTCGAGTCATCCTGAACCCCAACACTTGATATAAAGTCAAATTTACATCCATATGTGAATCAAAACATTTTGTTTCTACTACTCATGAATCACTCTAAATAAAAAAGAAATCTCAATGAATAAACAGAGAATCATCAAGAGCTAAAAAAAAATGCTTTAATTTTTCAATTAATTACCTGAAGTAGAAATGAACCCATTTGGCTTCTTCACAGCTGGTGCCATTTGCATATTCTCAACTGGTCTAAGTCCATTGTACTGAGCTAAAGAAGCAGAAGCTGCTGATCCATTGCTGCTTCCCAAAAGCACTTTTGAAGTAGAACAGACTGTACCAGCTGCAACAATGCTTGCCATTTCCCTCTCTTGATACTCTCTCACTCTCTCTATCTATGTGTCTAACAAGTAATATATATATATACATATAGTAAAAAAAAAGTTAAAACAGGGAAGAAATTAATAAGGAGAAGGACTTGACAATGTAAAAGCGCTTTGTTGGCTGGCACAACAGCTTTTGCTTTTGGAGAATCCGTCACATTGCGTTATAAATTAGGTAGTGAACAAAAAAATTGTCGATGATAACTAAAAACACTTCCCACAGTTTTTTCTTCATTTCGTTTCAACCGCTTATCTACCCACAAGGCCACAACACAACACAAAACAAACCCAAAAAAATCAAACATCCACATTTTCGGTTGTTTATTATAACTTTACTGGCATTGTTCTCCTCCACACGTGTCAGGTTCTCTCTCAGTTCTTTGAGCCATTTTGTTTGATCTACGTGCCCACAGACTTGCATGTTAATAAGGGTTTTTAGAGCCGTTAAAAGTTGGTCGAATTAATAGAAGAATATACTGAGATTCCGTAGTAGTTTATCGCATCTGATAAATCAGATTTCCGCACTAAAAACATGCAGGATCACGCATCAGACAAGAATTACAAATTTGAGAAAGGACTTCTAGTTGATCAAGGGGGCTTGTCTAGTTGTCTGACCGACAAAATGGTGTATTGATGATCACAGGTTCGCGTTACGTACCAGTATTTTCATGCTAATTCGATGTTGAACTTGTAATATCGTACGTAAAATTTGAGCTAGTGTGGTTGACATTAATGTATGAAATAGAGTTGTTGCGGTACGTAACGTTAAAAATCTCAATAATTTAAGATGAATTTAGAATTGTACTGGGACTCGTTGGGTGGAGGAGCTAGCACTTTTCATTTAGAGAGATCATAATAATTTAAGAAAAATGATGTTTTTTTTTTTTTTTCCGGCCCAAATTCCTCCACCGATTACGAAACCGATACCATTATTTCTAATCAGAAGATAATTACGTTGCAAATATCAGTTCATACAAACAAAGCAGAGTGCACTTCAAGAGGCAAACAGATATATAATTATTACAAACTCATGAAGTTTTCAGATGAGTTCAAATTTTGGATTTGGATCGTCTACTAATTTGATCTTTTTCCTAATCTAAAACATGTCAAGAAAATACTCTATATTTAAAGATAATAAAAGTGAAATAAATAAAAAAAGTAAATCTAGCCATTGATTACGTATACCAGTAGATCTATTTATCTATTTAGGTCAGGAAAAAGATCAGATCAGATCAGTAGATGATCTAAATTCTCAAATTTTATCTTGATTTGGTTTTTTACTCCCACTTTTTCTGATATAGTGACACCTAACTATATATAACATTACAGTATCATATTAACATCACCCCCGCCGCCCCTTTTTTTTTTTTTTCCATCTCAATTAATCTTTTAAGCCCACCGTAAAAAAACCAAACCATGAAAAGATCCAAAACTCTTGGTGAATACATTTTGTTATGTCTTTTCTAGTTTAAGTAGATCAGATGCACAATATTGTACGTGTTACAAATTGATCACCAACTTTGAAGAATAGGATAATACAGATACCCTACCAAAATAATTAGATGTTCTAAACATTATTGGAATTGGTTTTAGCTCATTTAAATATGGTCCAAACACTCCATGATCAATTAACTATCAAGTTGTTGGAGATCAAAATTAGAGTAGACAATTAATACTCCATAATTTCAGCATATAAAACCCTGAAATTTCCTTTAATTCAAGCATTTTTTATAGAATTTGGATACTCTATCAATATGAACTTTTACTTTTACTTAATCAATACAGTTTGATTTTGTGATTAGTGGTTAAAAAGAAGAAAACGAATAAAAAGATAATCAATCATGACCATTTATTGAGATAGAATTATCACAAGAGATTTTTATAAATTCGATCGGAAAAGAGTTCAGAATAGCAGATGGATCTTGATTTCCTGCACGGCCTGTTACCTACCTTATTAAATCATCAAACCACGTGTAATCTCCGTAACCATAACAAGTCCAGTTGCTATCACTAATCATCAGCTCTGGCAGCTCAATTTCACTCCAAAAATCATCACCATCACCATCTCTAATCTTCTCCTTCCTTGTCTCGTCATGATCTTCCTCCGACACAACCGCATCGACAGTATAAGCCGCGGCAAGCGCAGCCTCCCGTATGTCCTTCGCAGCCAGCGTAAGTGGCCTTGGCAACTGATCTACCTCCTCAGGAAAATTCAGCACAGCCTTACTTCCTTTCAGACAATAAGAGGCAACGTCGTATGCTCGAGCCGCCATCTCCGGAGTCTCGAAAGAACCTAACCAGATTCTTGTCTTCTTTCTCGGCTCCCGGATTTCGGACACCCATTTGCCCCATTGTCTCTTCCTCACTCCCTGGTACTTTGGATGCCTTGTAGATTTGCTTGGCATACTATAAACTATATATGAAGTTGTTGGTGAATGATGATATTTTATCAATCACGGTCTTATATAGAATCCTGAAACCTGAAAAATGAAAGTGTTAAATTAAAAAAAAAAAAAAACAACCCCGTAGTACTGATCATTTATTCATATATTACTAGCTAGAGCTAGCTTGTAGCTACTACAGTACTACTTACACTGCACTGAATTTAATTTACTTGCTTTGATGGTCATCAAAATCAAGGACACAGGACGTTGTGTGCATGTTGTTGTAGCTTATATATATATATATATATAAGAACCATATAGCTCACGGATATTAATTAACCTAAGCTTTCACTGGAAGATTTTTTCTGGATGGTGAATCATCAACCGTATAAATTCATTGTTCTGATATATTTTTTTTATACAGATGTGTATAGATATACACGTAGGTTTCGCGTAAATATATTATAAATATAGACTTAGAAAACATGTTATTTCAAAAGAAAAGAAAAAGAAAAAATAAAACATGTATGGTTGAGAAAGATATGTCACATGTGTCATGTGTGAGGTGGACATGATCTCAATTAGCCGGTGCATGAATAGACAGCATAATCAACCAATACCGAGCAACTGATCATCAAAGCTATATAATTAACTTTCTCATGATGGAGAGATCAATAAAATCATGATGAAAGAAGAAAGTATGAAAAGGGTATCCAAGGTCGTTAATTAGTATATGTATCTCATCTCGGCTTAGGTAGTATGTATTTCCCCTTCCACGAATGGGTCAGGGTTTTTTTTCTTCTGTTTTTCAGACAAATGAAACTTGATTAACCGTTAACATAATCTGAAAGTCAAAACTTGAATTTACAACTTATAATTTTCATGGTTCATGTACATTAACATGGTGTTTAGCAATGAATAATATAGAATACGAATACGTTCACACAAGCTCAGGTTATCGAAGGGGAAAAATTGTTACAATATTAAAGGAAAATGGAACCCACACTCACCATCCAACGCTCTCTTCAGTTTCAGGGTCCCCTACCCTCCAATCTCCACATGCTTGTCAACAATATTTACAACTACGAATGGCTAAACGAAGTCCTTTCTTGTCTACCTCTCAATAGTCAATCCTCAGTCATTTTCTATGGACCTCCAGAATTACACGATGAATTAAAAGTTGCAAGTAGAGACAAGCTAGATTTATTATTATTATTATTATTATTATTATTTTTTCTGAAAAGAAGTCAAGACAAGATTATATATTCCAATCATGACATTTTTACGTATGGTAATTGTCACACGGTACACACATTAAATTTTTTTTGTTGTTTATCCCAAAAAAGGTGATGTGATCATGACATCATCTTACGTTAGCAGTAAAAGTGTATTATTATGAGTTTGTATTTTCAAATTTCTGATAGTAATTTTTTTTTTTTTAAATATTTACCATTTAAGCATGATATATATATATATGACTTGTTACGTACAATGCCATGGTCATAAATTTTCAATAAATCTAACACGTTTTTTTTTTTAATTGACGTTAACACGTGAGCTAATACTAATTATCAAGATTTAGACCAAACCAAATTACAATTCAGTTTTTAATTAATTTTTTTTGTTATCAAGTTTGGGTAAGGAATGAAAAATCCAGCCAGATTGTACTAGTTTCATTGATGCATCAAAATCCATTTGTAATTGTGTTTACTATGGAGTGTTTGTTTGTTTGGATTGTGATCGATCGAGTATTCTCAAAAATTGCATTGCTGTGTCTTGTCAAATGTCAATCTCTATATGTCCCCCATGGTACTCCTTGCACTTACTGAAATTACATGCAATTGTCTCATTTTCTACATAGAGAAGGTCATCCGTAATTATGAGACTCAAAGCTTTGTGACCAAATTTATTTATGATTTAAGATTCCAATCTTTTCTGATATCAATGAAGAGATTAATGGGAGTATGTCATTAAACAAGGTTTTAATAGGAGACATATACAACGTATTTAATTACTAATAGTAAATCTTATTAAGGGGGAAATGAAACTTAGTTTCGTATTGAAAAACGTTTGTTGGATAAAAGTATACAAATGACCGGATACGTGATACATCTATGTTATTACAGATTTTCCACATAATATGTTTTGACGAGTGAGTAAACAAGCGATGTGATGAGACGATTTCATTTAAGATTGGGATATTATTATTTTTCCCCCCTGAGGTATACCCTATTGTTAAGACAAGGACATGGTTTAGGCTTATTGGCCGGTCTCCCCCCTAAAATCAAACTTATGGTAACTGTCCCCCTTCTGGCACACTTTTCATCCGGTCAATGTATTTTATACCCCCTTTGACTGTTAAATGGGAAGGAAATGACCATTTTATCGTTCAGTTAACTCCATATAATTACCATTTAACCCTCAAAATATTAATTAAATAAAAAATATATTAAAAAAACAGAAAACAAAAAATAAAATAAAATAACAATTGGAAAAAAAAAAGATGGATCTCCACCGTCCATCTTTGAGATGGATGGTGGAGATTCTCTTTTTATTTTTATTTAATTTTAAAAATAGAAATTAAAAATAAAAAAATTTAAAAACAAATTTGTTTTTATCTCTTTATAAAACAAATTCAAAAAAAATTAAAAATAAAAAAGAATTTAAAAACAAAAAAATTAAAAAGAATTAAAAAAATAAGATCATCATCATCGTGATCATCATCTCCAACACCCATCTCCATCTTCTCCACCAGGCCAACAAAAATTTTTTTTTAAAAAATTCTTCTGGTTCGTTTTGTTACACAGATGTTTATTCAAGCAACCCAACAACATTTCATCATCATCATCAACAAACCAGATGCCACCACCACCTTAAAATCCAACCAAAATCAATTTAAAATCAAACTTAAATCAATTCGAAATCAATCACAAACACACCACCACCATCAACCACTTCCGAACCAAACCACGCACACCCATTGTCAATCACCAACACCAACCCAGAAACAAATCCACGCCGCCACCACCTTCAAACCACCAACAAATCCACGCCGCGAATGAGAAAGGGATGGATTTTGGGTTAAAGGAAAGAGAAAGAGAAAAGAGGATCAGAGGCGAGAAGAGATGGTTTGGTTGACTTTGATTTGGATTTGGGTTTCAATCGGCAGCGATTTGGATTTCGATCGGGGTTGGTGGTCGATTTTAAATCGAACCCAGATCCGGTTCGAACGAGATGATGGTTTGGTGGTGGTGTGTGCGTGAGAGAGATGGTTGTGGTCTGAATACAGTGAGAGAGATGGCGGTTGTGGTAGTATGTGAGACAAATATGGTGGTGGTTGGGTGGCTAGGGTTTGAGAGAGAAGAAGAATGATGATGATGATTGAATGTGTGCGGTCGTTGCTTGGAGAGAGAAGAAGAATTCTGATATTATTATTATTATTGTTATTATTAAATTTAAATAACAAAATAAAAAAGAGATGGTCAATGACGTTAATGCCCTTCCATTTAATGGTCAAAGGGGCATAAAATACATTGACCGGATGAAAAGTGTGCCAGAAGGGGGACAGTTACCATAAGTTTGATTTTAGGGGGGAGACCGGCCAATAAGCCCAAACCCTATCCTCGTCTTAACAATAGGGTATACCTCGGGGGGAAAATAATAATATCCCTTTAAGATTAACTTTATCAGGTATTCTTTGACCCAAATCTCATGGAACTCGAATCTTATAGCATCAAAAATCTTAATATGTTATGTACTCTAAGAAGGCCCATTTCAGGCCCATTGGATAGAGGAATAGTAGTTAAATGTCAATGATAGTCCATGAGGGCCCACATTGTCGGCAAATGCTTCCCAATCTGCCAAGTGCCTCTACTACACACTATTTTATTTTATTTTTTTGAAATATTACAATAATTTAGGGTTTTTATATGTGAGGGGTTTCTTTTGAAATATTACATTTGTTAATTATGATTAGTGTGCATCACTCTCACCATTATAATACCCAACAACAAGAATCATTACTCTCTTCCTCTAAAGAATATAAAATTTGGCTACATCGCATCAAAACCTACATAGTAATCCGAATATTTTTTTTTAAATTATTCAAAAAAATTCAAAACTAATAAGATCTTTTTTTTAAACAAAAAAAATACTTCCCAAAATCACATCATGTACATTTTATAATTATGGATAAAGAGTTTTGTTCTTTCTTTTAGATAAACCACCACATGCGGTGAGTGTTTGATTCCGGCAGATCACATCAAACACCTTAACTAATTGAGATATTTATTTGAAGGTATTAAAAAGTAAAGAGATTTGGACATTTGGTCCCTAAAATTAGGACCGAAAATGAAGGTCTACATAAATAAACATGAACACGTTTTGAAAAGTGGTCACACTAAAAAAAACATCCACACACGTGTAAGTCCTAAAATCAGCCCACGAAGAGAGAGCAGTGTCACAAGTGTGTGTATATATATATATATATATATATATATTAATGCTTACGCGTTTGTTAACACATTTTGTCTTTGAAGACTTGGCACCTAAGAAAAATTGAAAATTGAAATGGAAACCTCCTCCACAGCCACATCATCACACACGTGTGAACTCGATTTGAGAAATTGAAAAAGTCATGAATGGAACTTCATAGAAGACCTTCTAGATAAAAACCCACCCACGAGACACCAGACACCACCAAGTCATCAACACAAAACTCAACTCAACTCAACTCAACTCAACTGACTCTTATCCCCAAAACCGCGTGGCTGCCGTCATCATCACTCTCCTATTCGCTCAACAACAAATTAATTAATTAAACATCCCATTAAAATTTGTTTTTTTTTAAATTTTATATTTTTCAATAATATTTACTTTGTAATTTATCAATATCAGAGACATTGCAACACAATCCTAATATTTAATTGAAAATTTTTAAATTATTCAAAATACTTATCTAAATCCATACTTAAATGATATATAGTAATATGTGAGGTGTCAATATGCTATAAATAATTCAACAGGAGCGTAACTCAGTTGGTAGATAGACGAGCTTGGTAAATGACTCCTAGATCAACGGTTTAAATCCTACTAATAACGAAATCTTTCGAAAAAATACCTAATCCCGAATTAATAGATATATATATATATGTTATAAATAATGAGAATATTTTTTATCATATGCTATATCATTTGGATAAACGTCTTGGACAATCCAATAACCACTTAATATTAGAAGTAAGGCTGACACCTATAAATATGATAAGTACACCCATATTTTAATAAAAAAATTAATTACAAAAATATCCCAATAAGAATTTATCAATAAAGGTAAATTAGTTTAATTAAAAATAAACCAAATATTATGTACACCCATTAATTACACCCATATCTTTAACTATATCACTTTATAAGAAATTCATTTAGATAGATACATGTTTTAATTATTATTTCTAGGACACCAATCTTCATAGTTGGGAGCTCTCTTGTTTCTTTTTTCTCTCTAATTTTTTTTTTTTTTTTTTAGTTTATTTATTTTGTAAATTAGTGAAGTAGGAAGAATTAACAACTGAGACATAAACATGTTTTGCTTGTTCAATAAACATGTCGGCTAAGCATATTTATACAAACAAGAATATAAGGCTTAAGATTAAACGAAAACAATCTTAGCAAAAATTATTTCAAATCGAAACCTCTCAATCGTTTTTGGATATTTTTTCTTTCGTCAATTTAAATTTCTGATCAAATAAAATTTGAAAATTGTATATAATAAAAGAAAAATAAATTACAAGAAAATGGTTACGGTGATTGGAAGAGCAAGTCAATGGAGACATTTACTGATAAATGTGTTTGTAATAAAATTGATTTATAAACTGTTTTTATTTCTTGAAATTTAAGAATTTAATAATTCTCTAGACTGTGTTTTCGAGTTTAGAGAACTCAAGAATTTATCATTTATGAAATTGGGTGTATTAATAATTTAAGAGGATTTATAAATAAATTGTATTAAAATGAAAATATTCATTTAAATAGGGGTATTATTGGCATTAAAATGGGTGTTTATAGTAATGTTTTAATTTTAAATTTTAGATATGGGTGTATTTATAAATATGAGTGTGCTTATCATATTTATAGACTCATATTTATGGGTGTCAATATCCGTAACCTAAAAGTATATGTGATGATTCATGTAGGTGCAAAACACGTCATTTTAAATTTAAATTTGGTAAAATAAAAATAAAAATAAAAAATGGAAACCAAATTAGAATATTAAATAATAATTTTTTTTTTTCCTTTGGTATGTGAGTTGTGACTTTCTTCTTTGACAAATCGACACGCAATCTCAATGAGTACTAATCGCTTTCTAAATACCACCTTCCTAGAAATTTCATATTCTCTTAATCTATATTACTCTCCTTATTTAACTCTCTCTCTCTCAATCTCCTTTTTATCACATCACACAAAGCTTTTTATCCTTTTTAACATTTCCTCTGTTTTTTTTTCGATCATCAGAGAAAAAAAAAAAAACACAACAAATCTCACATACCCAGATCCTGTTTTTGAGTATTGATTAGATGGAGAACAACAATCAGCAGTCGTTTTATCAGTTCAGTGATCAGCTGAGAGTTCAAGCGTCGAACTTGGCAAGTCTGTCGCTCAACGATTCGATTTGGAGCAACAGTCATGTCTCCAAGAGGACGACGACTAACGAGAGGAGGAATTTCGACATAAGAGTCGGTGGTGAACTGAATAACAACAACAACAACAACAACATCTACTATGGCGGTGAATTGAATAATAACTATAACAACTCTTCTTCTTCTTCTTCGCTTGAAAAATTCAACAATGGCGGCGGCGTCGGCGGCGCCGGATTGGGCTTGATGAACTTGAAGCCTGCAAAAGGGTCTGATTATAATCTCTTCGATGACGGATACAACAAGCTTGGAATCACAAACAGCAACATGAACATGAACATGAACATGAACAACATCAACGATATTGGCCTGAGTCCATATGGTCGGTCGATGATCGATATCGGCGGTGTCGCTTCTCAGAAGAACATCGGAATCAATGGAGGATTCAACAAGGGTATCTATTCAAAGCCTGGAAATTTTGTCTTCAACAACAACAATCATTACATGAATGTGAATTTGAAGGGGAATAATTATAACAAGAACAAGGAGGAAGACAACAACAACAACAATCATGGTAGCAAAAACGGGAAGAAAAACAGCCACCACAAGAAGAACTACAACAACAACAGAGATGGTGACAACAACAACAATGATACTAAAGAGAATAACAAAACTGGGGTTGATAAGAGATTCAAGACTCTGCCTCCATCAGAGGCCTTGCCTAGAAATGAAACCATTGGTGGATATATTTTCGTCTGCAACAATGATACCATGGCTGAGAATCTCAAGAGACAGCTCTTTGGTATGCTCTCCTTTCAATCTTTTTGTATGATTTTCATTGTTTTGATTTTGATTTCAGTTCTAAAATTTGGTTTGGAAAACTGTGTCCAGGTTTGCCTCCACGTTACAGAGATTCAGTTCGTGCAATAACTCCAGGGTTGCCACTTTTTCTGTACAACTACTCAACCCACCAACTCCATGGAGTTTTTGAGGTTTGTATTAGTAAATTAAACCAATTAATATATATATATATATTTGTTGGGTCACTTAATTGATGTTGAATTCAAAATGGTGTTGTTTATGTTTAGGCTGCTGGGTTTGGAGGAACAAACATTGATCCATCAGCCTGGGAGGACAAGAAATGCCCTGGAGAATCTCGTTTTCCTGCTCAGGTTCAAGTCATCACCAGGAAAATTTGTGAGCCCCTGGAAGAGGACTCCTTCAGGCCGATCCTCCACCACTACGATGGCCCCAAGTTCCGTCTTGAACTCAACATTCCAGAGGTATACAATTCGATTTCATGATCTGCATATATAGTATATAAATACTTGTTAATTAGTTATGATTTTAACTTAATTTGTTGAATTGAATTAATTTCATGCAGGCACTCTCTCTTCTGGACATATTTGAGGGACAAGAGTGAACACACACAAAGTCACAAACACAAGCTCTATAGTCTATACAAATAACCAAGTTAGTGAAGGAATACAGTCGATCAAAGCAATAGAGAAAGTAAAAGAATATTGGGAAATTCAAGTAAAGTAGCTGATGATTAAAAAAATATATCTATATGTTTGCAGCCTGCGATCTGTAAAATGTTAGGCTGATTGATATTGTTGTACCTTTTTTGTACTTGGGTTTGCCTTTATATACATAAATAAGTTCAAAAATATATATCAGGATCTTCTATATTATGTATTGGTGATTATCTGATGTATCATTTTAAGTATGAACACAAAAGAAGTGAAACCTAATATAAAGTTTTGCTATAATGATTTTGTGAATCTTGTTTTTTAACTGATACAGAAACCATGGTGGTGGTTGTTTTTGTTGTTGTTGATTTCCTCTCCAGGATTTCAAACCTTTTATTTCTACAGAGTGGAGATTATTTGGAGATGATCATGATTATGATATTCCTTCCCCGGATCATGTTCACTAGATGATTAAATTATACATAATTCAGGAATTAAGTTCTCGTTTCTTTTTATGATTGTCTTTTTTAAAAGTGTACGAACTTGATTCCTTTTTCCCTTTTATTTTCATTATTGATCTGATTAGTAGATTTCTCAATTTTAAACTGGCGTTTAAGAATTCCTGATGTGAAGGAACAACCTATAATGGGGTTGTCTGTCTAGTTTCTTGATTGACAAGCAATCTATTCCCTCTTGCATTATTATAAAGAAAGATAGAAAGAAGCAATCCAATTAGGTGGAACTGGGTAGCTAGCTTTTTGTTTTGTTTTGTTTTTTTTTTTTTTTAAATAAAAAATTGAAGCTGGGGTGTTTATGTTGTGGTGGTTGTGAATTCCCATTTGAAAAGTTACATTATCACTTTCTTTCAAGGATTTGATAATAGAAAGAAACAAACACAATTTCTTTAAAAAGTGGTTGGGGTTTCAGCCACTGAACTTGAAAACTAAAAACTACTAGTAGTAGTGGGTGTTGTGCCACAACTTTCTCAAAAAGACTCCACCTACTTCAATTTTAGAAATTTTAAAACGTTTTTGGGACTTCTTCAACTAGGAAATAGAAATTTGGATAATGCAATTTAACCGAAGGGTACACGTCATGTGGTAACCGAAAATTTATTCGGTCAAATACATTGCATTGCATAGGGTATATGTCAGATTTTTTTTTTTTTATAGAAATTAGGATATATATTACAGTAAAGTCCAAATTCCAAATTAATTTATTTTTATCTTTGTGATAGAATAGTTTGTTGTTGATAGGCAGTTCTCTACTAAGGACGTCCTGAAATTATAATTTCAGAACGTTAAACCACAGTTACATATTCATATTGGGTGTGGATATTTGTTAATGTAGAACTATAGGCTCACTGTGAATGTGTGGCTGTGGTTGAAAGTTCTGAAATTATAAAGTCATGACGGTCCTGATAAGAGAAATATTCATTTGTTGACTGTCATTTTATTGAGTGCACAAGCAAAAAAAAAAAATAGTGGCTCTAGAAGGTATGGTAGACTTGAATTGCACAAGTTGTTGTGTTCATTGGAGTTGGTCAAAATGTTGATTTCTACATTGGTTTTACCAATTCAATACGACTATAATAGATAAATCAAATTATTGAATACTAATCCTAATATTGTATCGATGAGAATTCTGAGATAATTTATTCCAAACGTTTCTGATTAATTATGTCAAACTTTCAATTAAGACTTTTAATATTAAAGAGTTCGGTCATGTCTGTAGTGTATAATCGGTGTTCGTATTTTTTTATAAAATTTTGAATAAAGAGTTCACGAACATTCGTGATCTTGTAAACGTTTCAAAAAAGATTTTCTAAGCTAGTTTTACTAACAAACGTTATGATATTAAGAGTTTAATATAAATTTTAATTAAAATAGAAATGTTTACATCTAAATAGTTAAGAACAAACGTTATTGGAGGGTTAAGCATATGTGCCAAACGAGTATACAAATCATAAATTAATCAATTGTACACTATACGATGACATGTTATCTACTTTATATTATGTAAAAATAATAATATTATACTATCTAGATGTCTCAAATATCACATAATTGTTGCCCGTCTTGTTTGTTGTTAACTATAAATAATTAAATATCCTTGAAGCATATTCCAAATTCAATTAATATATGTACTGAAATAAAATAAAATCAAAAACATCCAAGTGAACTGTGATTGCATATGACATATAAATATATAATTGAGACAAATATAAAGCGATTCTCAATTAATTGTTTTTTATTATATTAATAGCTTTCATGTTTTCTATGTCAGTCAAGGGTCCATAGCTCAGTGGTAGAGCATTTGACTGCAGATCAAGAGGTCACCGGTTCGAACCCGGTTGGGCCCTTATAATTTAATATTTTTTTAGTTTTAAATTTGCAATCGATTTTTTGAATAATTGAATCCATGGTTTTTACACTAACAGAGACCAAAAGTCTATAAATTTGTAATCTATAATTTAAAGTCCAAAAGTTCGGTTACTAACAGAGAAGCTAATTGTGACCCATTGCACTTTCGGCTAACACCTTTTGTTCCCAAAAATCCCTACCAGTGTGGTAAAATTAGGGGTGGGCGCGGTTCAGTTCGGTTCGGTTCGGTTTTGGGTAAAACCGGATTGAACCGAAAATATTTCGGTTCATCCAAAATTGAACCAGTCTACAGACATACAGTACATACCACATACCAGTATACCACATACAGTTCAATTTTCACAATTAAAAACTCTAAATCCAAATCTAAACTTCAAATAAAAATTACAATCCAAATCCAAAGTCCAAATAAAAAATACAATCCAAATCCAAAGTCCAAATCAAAATCATAATTCTTTTTTTTTTTTTTTTTTCTTTTAATTTGTGATTTACATTTTATTTATTGGTATTCTTTTGTTAGTCGTAGGTAGCTTTTATCGGTTTCATTTGTATATAATCTATTCAATGTGTATAACATCACGTAATATGTGCATTCAATAAAATATTACATGATTAATCAAAACATCATAACGTTTACATGAACTAAACATTTGCAATCTTTTTACTATCTATCTTTCCTAACTCAAAATTATATCATACGAATTATATTATCAAATTATAAACTCACAACTTCAATAAAATTAATACAAAAACATAATATCATATGTATATATGCATCCGATACATATATTCATCCAGTGGTATCATGTTATGCGTACGTAAATCCTGTTCAGACGCCCTAAAAACATGCGGGGCAACGTACCAACCCATTCTCATTACACTTACTACATCTCTCCTTAACACCCCCATCCACCAAAACCTTACAACTCCCACCACAATCCAAACAAGGCACAAACCTAGCACCCCCACACCCCTCGCACGCTCGCCAACCCAACCCGGTCTCCACACGTGCCCACCTCAGTATCCTACCGAGTCGACCCGACTCGTTCAACTCACCCAACTCGTCCGCTCCGCCTACATACCTCCCCTTCACGAACACACGTGGCAGCGAACTCGCTCCCCCCTCCTCACCCAGCAACTCTCTCAACTCGCTCAGGAACTCACCGTGCAAAGACACGTCCCTCTCGTCAAAAACGACGCCGTGTAACTCGAATATGTTTCGCACGCCTGTGCATTCCTCGTACGTGCGACGCACTCCTCTCAACGACGTCGTATAGACTACGACCGAGTCAGCACCTCCCGGAGGACACTTCTCCGGGAAATCGCTGAGTGGGTCTCGCTTGATGACGTGGTTGGATTGCTTGCCTTCTTTTTCTCTCTGGACTCTGTCTCTGACGACAAAGATGTTTTCTTTAACAGACCTGAAACCCTCTCCGACGACTCGTGACTCGGGCTTGTTGTTCAACGATTCAGTGGAGGAGGACTTCATCATCATCGACTCTGTTTTTCTCAACTCTTTCGATGTTTTCGTAGACTGTAGCTTCTTGTCGAGCTCTTCAAGAGTGTGAAACGACGAGCTCTTACGTGGGGTATTCTGTTTATTCTGCAATATGGGTTGTGCCGGTGGTGGTGGTTTATGTGGTGACGTGGCAACAATGGCGTTTTTGTTGTCGTTGATAGTGGGTTTGAGATCTTCTAGGGCTTTGCTGACTTCGACCCACGAATGAGGAGCAATATCAGTTTCGAATTTGCTGAGCTTCTCGAGAATCGGAGACGGCAAGTGTTTGTTGGTGGTGCTCTGCTTCTCTTGGTTGTTCTCCTGAGTTGTTGTGTTGTTGTCCGCCGCCAGCCAGGGTTCTTCCACCGCGTTGATATCGAAGACGGCGAAGCTGGATGGAGCCGGACGGTAAATGTCGATGGCGGTGGCCTCAATTCGTTTCGACGACGCGCAGCCCATTTTCAACTTTAGTGTGGTGTCGTTTTGGGTTTTTTAAGACAACAAGTGGGTTTTGGTTTGTTTATCTAGTTGTAGAACAAACCAGTGTTTATGTGATTGTGGATGGTGTGTGTGGTGTGTAAATTGGACAGGTGGACTTGAATTGCATCTTGGAATGAAAGAGGAGTGGCTGGCTGGTTTACTGGTTAAGTGGTTATCGGTTTTGTGAGGATGAGAAGGATTGCTTTGTCATCGTCATAGATTTTTGGCGCATACAAAAATTATATTATGTGCATGTACAAGAAGTTTATGTGTGTGGATTATGATTTTTCATGTAAAAAAATAAAGAAAATATTAAGTTATTTACGAAGTGTTTGGAATCCGGGGATGGAGAATTTTGGGGTAGGTATCTCCATCCCTAACCCTAGTTTCCCATTTTCCTCGTTTTTTCCCGTTTTTCTGTTTCCCCATTTTCTTATTTTCCCGTTTGAGTAAAAAAAAAAACATTCCATTACAAATATAAAATAAAATCCATACATTACAAATATAAAAGAAAATCCATTACAAAATAAAGTATTTCAATAATCCATTAGTGTAAATGAGGTTTATATAGTTAGGTTTTTAAATAATAAAAAAATAAAAATATATATATATATATATAATTTTTTCCTCAAATGGGAATAAAGACGTGGAGAAATGGAAATCCGGAAGAAAATGTACAACCCTAGATGCAACACTCAGTTATTTAAGATATCATCGTTTTAAAGGGGGGTCTTGGCCCAAATCCAAACAATCAATACAAACTTGGGCTCTGTTGAATAGACATTGTAATCCATTTTATCTGTCAAGCAAACCAAAACATTTAAGATGGGTTTTAGCCCAATTGTGTAACATTTTTGTCAGCTGTTATCCCAAATTGAGAAGAAACCAAACTCAAATTTTAAAAGGGCCCACAGGTTCGGTAACTGAACCCACCGAAACCTAGGTTTGGTTGGTTCGAACTTGGACAAACAAAAAATTTAGTTTGGTTAATGATTGCGATTTGTGATGGCGAACAAGAGACGTTGGACAATTTCTTTTGGAAATTATTTTATTTTTAGAGTTTCTTTTTAAGCAAGATTTTTCTTTTATTTTGGAGAGCTTCTTTTGACAATCCAATTTTTTCTTTTTGCACTTCTTTTCTAAAGACACTCCATTCTCAAAATTTAAATTTTAAAAAATTCTAAAGACACTCCCCTTTATTCCAAGATTATCCTTTTTATCTTTTGACACTCCTATTATAAAGACACTCCATTTTAAAAATAAAATTTCTAAAGACACTCTATTTTATTTTAATAAAAGTTAGGATGAACCATCGTAGCCATCGGATTTAATTAAATTATTAAAATATATATATATATATATATATCTTTCCTAAACCATTATATTAAATATTACATATTTTCTCTCTCCTAAATTTTTAATTACCATATTAAACTCTCTCCTCCAATACAAATCTCTAATTTCCTATCTCCATTCTTTCTCAAACAAGACTAAACGTTAAGATAAAAAAAAAAAAAAAAAAAAAAACTTACAAATAAGCTTGATTTTAAGGAACCGTATATCATATATATGTATATAAAAAAAAAATAAAAAAAAAAATCAAATACCCTGTTTTAAAAAAAAAAAAAAAAAAAAATTGAAATATGAAAATGTTTTTTGTTACTTTTGTAGGTATGTGATTGTCTAGAGAACTTTAATTTTTTTCATTAATCTTAGAAATTCCGAGTTTAATCTCTAGTTGTAACAAATTAAGTTTTTATATATCTATTTTTTTTTTTAAACAAGGTATTTGTATTGACTTTTTAGTATAAAAATATTCATAAGATTTTTTTTTTCTTTAACTATTAATTAGAGATTGATTGAGAAACTATATATGGAGATAGGATTTTTTTTAATGGGGAGAGAGAGAGAGAGAGAGAGAGAGAGTAATTAGGAGAGAGTGCTTAATATAGTAATAACAGATTTAGTATTTAATCTAATGATTTAAGAGAGATTTATTTTTTATTAATTTAATTAGTTTGGAGTGTCTTTAGATTTTTTTTGTCTTGTTTAGTAATTTTAATTCTGGTTAAAATTGTCATTAATAAAAAAATTTAAATCGGAGTGTAAATAGATAATTTGTGGATTGTAAGGAGAAGCTCTCTTATTTTGTTTAAGAATCAATGTTTAGGAAATAAGACTAAATGGTATTGTTGCCCCCTGAATTATTCACAAATTGCTAATGTGTCTCCTGAATTCTTAAAATGGTCATTAAACCCCCTGAACTCTCTGAAATTGGCAATAAGTGGCGAAAGGGAGACAGACATCTAGGGCAAATTGCACTTACATACCTTGATTATATGCATAATTGCATTAAAACTGGAAAAATATAATAATAACACCACACATCCTTTGACCAGTTGACTAATGTCTATAAAATAAATAAATAAATAAATAAATAAATAATAATAATAAATATTTGAAAGTCATAGTTATTTAGTCATAAGTATTCCAATTACATCCCATTAGTCAGTACGTGTGTTTTGAGGTTGTAGTTTATAAAACACATATGACAAAGGTTCATGACATATATTAATAACAAATTTCTTCAAATATGGGAATTTCCAGATTCGAGCTTCGAAGAGATCTGAAAAAAAAAAAAAATTAAAATTATATTTCCAAAATTTCAGATTTGATCTCCGCCATCCATTATAATTATAATTTTATTATTATTATTGTTAGGGTCGAAAATGAACCTTCGGGGTATAATCTTTACGGGGCTAAAAAATATATATATATATATATATTATCGGGTACGAAACAAACTGTAACTTTTATTGGATGATATAGAAGTAAATTCCCACTCCTAAAGGGATTACATAACGTGGTGCTCTTTTAGAGAATGGTGAGTGAAAAGTAAAAAAATTCCCCCTAATGGTAGAAATGAGGGTTTATATAGCCCAGCTTCTGACGTCTCGGGCACGTGTCGAGAGCTCAGTGGTTGGGTCCGACAGCTGTCTCTGCGCGGTCAGGTACGATACGACCATAAATGTTGTCCTCAGAATATTTATTCGGTGTTACCGTGTCGGTGGAACAGAAACCCGAGTAAAAACAGTATTCTGAAATACACTCCGATACATATTATCGAACCTTCAATCCTGGGGAGGAGGGTAATCATCGGAGTCCATCCAAGTTCATAATCGGGTACAACAATTATTATTATATTTTAATTTTTAATTTAATAATAATATTATTATTATTATAGTCGATCGGATCTATAATTGATTTTGATCGTCGAGGTGGACATTGACAACCTGTAAAACAGCAAATAAAAAGAGCAGTGGTGAGCCATAGGAGGGGGTGTTCCCTTTGAGGGACTCTTTGATACTCAATGCAGTATTTTGTTCGATACTAATAAAATAAGGGATAGAGAATAGCAAACCGTTCGATGTTGATAGTCAAGCAAATTGGTTGCCTAAAGGATTCAGTGAATCACTTTGTTCAACTATGATTGATGGAGGGTCGAGGTCATCTTTGTTCGATGTTGGTGATCTCGAATCGACCAAGTGATGTGCCGGCAATAAATGCCGGAGGAGCACCACCGTAATAAATGTAAGAAACGAGCTTAGAAGAGACTTGAGAGATTATTGAGAGCTTTCACATAGTAGTTAGAATTTATGGACCCTTTCCTTTGAGAAATGGCGTGTTATTTATGGTGAAGACCATGGATCCTCAACGACTCTCCCTTTCAAGTGAGCTTGGATCAAGGAGATTTATTTGCCCGTTTTGGTTCGTTTGAACTTGGCAATAAATTCAAGCGTTTTAGGATGTGTGAAACGTCCTATCTTGATTGTCTGATTTATGACTCGATTTGACCACATGCTTGACTTGGTCTGATGGCTTGTGGGCCAATTTTTGGGCTTTGTGGGCCCATTTCCGATGGGTTCTTTGAAATGTTCAACCTTTGACAGTGGGCTCGTTTAATTGGGTCAGATGTCCAATTTTGACCACTACAAAATATATTATGATATTATATTTATTATTATTATTTATTTTATTTTATTTTATAGACATTAGTCAACTAGTCAAAGGGTGTGTGTGGTGTTATTATTATATTTTTCCAGTTTTAATGCAATTATGCATATAATTAGAATATGTAAGTGCAATTTGCTCTAGACGTCTGTCTCCCTTCCGTCACTTGTTGTCAATTTCAAAGAGTTCAGAGGGTTTAGTGACCATTTTAAGAATTCATGAGGTACATTAGCAATTCACGAATAATTCAGAGGGCAACAGTACCATTTAGTCAGGAAATAATTCAAAAATTACCTTTTCTGTAAGATTTGATATTTTCTTTTCAATCAAGTTATGAGTCCCGAATCGGAGAGGCTAGGTTTGTTTTTTTATTTTATTTAAGCATTAGTCGGAATATTTATTTGTAACTTTTGATTAATATGAATAAAAAATCGTTAAAAAATATTAAAATATTTTTATTCAACTTGCTACGTAAGGTTTTCCTAACTTAATATATAATGGGAAACGATTTCCTACAAATTTAAGATATACGTATCCCAAACAAATGCTATTGCTTTCTAAAAGTAAGCTTCCTTTTTCTACTAGGAAATCACAATCCTTTTCTAACTAGAAAACCAAAATTTCCCTATAAATTGCAACGTTTGTCTTTCTCTTTCTCTATACAATTCGATTTTACGCTTGAATTCTCGGAGATTCTTTTCAAATTTTAGCAATCATGGCTAACTGTGAGAAACTTAATCACGATAATCAATCTGCTGCTCCTGCAATGGAAAAAATTCCAATTCCATTGCTTATGCTTCCGCCTAGGAAAGAAAGTCATGTTCGTGATTTCTTTGACCCTTCAAAAGGTACTATTCAACAAGTTATCATACCTTTTGAAACAAGTGGTAAGATGTTTTCTTCAAAGGGATTTCTTATATCTATTGAACAAGATTTGAGTGTCAATCTTTTTAATCCTTTTTCATGTCAACGGATTAAACTTCCGCATCTCGAGAAAATTGAATACATTTGTCCACATGGGGTTCGTCGTTTTGTCAAGAAGCCCAGATATGCGAGGAAACACATATACAAATGTGTTTTATCTTCTAGTCCTCTATTCGCATCCGATTACATAACGATGGTCATTCATGGAAAAAGAGGAGAATTGTCGTATATTAGAGCAGGTGATGATACTTGGACCCCTATAAAGACATGGTGCGGAAGATATCAAGATATTACTTATTATAAAGGACAATTTTATGCGGTGAATTGTCTTGGTATGGTAATGGCTCTTAATATAAGACGTGATGATCTGAGTGAGGTAGAGGAAGTGACTGAGTTTCCACCATCAATAGAAGAATTCTATAACCAATTCTATATAGTAGAATCTGCAGGATCATTGTTGATGGTTGCACGGTCTGTTGGAAGTCTAAGCGAGGATAAAAATTCTCCTTACGGAACTTGTGGATTTAAAGTGTTAAACGTTGATTTGAGAGCTAATACATGCACAGAGATGAAAGATCTGGGTGATAGAGTACTGTTTTTGGGTTACAATTCTTCCTTCTCATGTGCTGCTCATTTATATAATTGCAAGCCTAATTCAATATACTTTACTCACGACTTCCTTTCTTCCAAAGGAAAAGACGAAGGAGTAGGTAAAGACATGGGAATTTATAGTTTGGAAGACCAAAGTATGACCGTTTATTTCAATGGTGATTTACTCCATCTCCATCCCAATATTCCATCGATGTGGGTTGAATTAAGTATGATTTAGATTAGATGATTTTTTTTTAATTTTTTTAGAGTGCTTTGTTTTAGATTCATTTTTAATATGTTTTTTGTATGATTTTAGTTAATTGAATATGTCAAAAATTGACTTTTCCTTTATTTATTTATTTATTATTATTATTATTATTATGTTTCATACATCAATTATATCAATTGACACTATAATCCATTTTTTTTTATCTATCAAACGTTGAAGATGGGTTTCATTTTAGCCCAATTGTACGACATTTTCGTCAGTTGTCATAAATTGAGAAGAAACCAAACTCAAATTTCAATAGAGGAATCCATGAGCCAGCACAAGTAGCAAATGCAAACCCCCTAGTCAAGAAAATTTGAATTGGTCTGTCTCTAGTTCTAATATGTCGTGTCTTACTGTCTTTACTATTTTTAATCCAAAGATTCTAACTTTTTTATTCTATTCTTTTGCCTTGGATCATTATCACCAAATTTCACTTAAACAATCCATGCAACGGTCCATTCTCACATGGCGCCGATTACAATTTTGAAAATATGCCATGTCTGAAATCTGATTAATATGTCTCTTCTGACACCACCCCGCATTTGTCTCTCCAACTAAAATTTTGCTCAAGATTCCACGGTTCATATATATATATATATATATATATACACATTACACACACAACTCAAGAGCTTGTGAAAACAATAAAAACTGCTGAGAATTCATAATGGGGAATTGCTCTCTCAAAGGAACAGTAGATTGTTGTCCGAATTCGGTCCGGGTTCTTACAGATTCCGGGACAATCCTGGAGTTCAAGTGCCCCAAGTTAGCTGGAGAAGTACTGGAAAGTTATCCCGGATATGGGATTTTTCCGAGAGGTCATGCGTCGTCCCCGTTGACTGACCATGAACGTTTGATCAGCGGGTGGTTTTACTATCTTCTTCCAATGGAGAAGGAGAAAGAGGAGGAGAAGGAGAAGGAGAAGGAGAAGGAGAAGAAGGAAAAGGAGAGAGAGAATGTGGTTTGTGAAAGTGTTTTCAGGAAGCAGGTGAAACAGGTAGAGGCTGAGGAGAAACTGGATGTTAAGTGGGTGGAAAAGATTGAGCCTCCGAAGATGTCATCAGCAGATTTCGTCGACAGCTTGGGAGACGGTTCAGGGTCAGGGTCGGCTTTAGAGGTCCTGCCATCGCAAGGGAATGGAGTTTGGAGAGTGAAACTGGTGATCAATACCAGGCAGCTGGAGGAGATTTTGTCGGAACAAGTCAATACTGAGGCCTTGATAGAGAAAATGAGAATGGCAGCAAGCTCAGCCAGCCTCACACCAAGGAGGAGCAAAACCTCTTGGGTTGTGGGTTGGAAACCGGTGTTTTCCAATGTTTTCAAGGTCCCCGTTGATAACAGGAAATGAGCTCAGTTACCGGAAAAATCTTTCCTATACCGGATTGTTGTTGCACGAGTTAGGGCTAGAGGAGAGCTGCCGTAGCTCTTTTTACATCCAAGAATCATGTACATATTATATCTTGTAACTCTCTTTAATGAATCTAAGTTTTGTGAGAATGGGGACATTAATGTGTAAACTAACGAAATTCGTAAGGTAAGAAATATCTTTTCATTCATTAGCAATACCAACGGATTTCCATGTCTAATCGATTACAAATCACGTAGAAAATTATACGTCTTAATACATGCTTACATTGATAACAAAATCCACATCAGTTCATAGCAGGATATATGCTGCTACTTAACAATGAGCAGTAATCAAAAACATCTCCTGTCAATATGAAGAACTAAGTAACATTTCAAAAGGGCATTCAGAGTATCAGTCACCGAATCATCTCTCACTAGATCCGGGATTCCATCTTCTGGACAGCTTTCTCTATATCTGGTACGTGCGTCTTGAAGGTTGACCATTGATCCTCTGTCAAGGATATTCCTGAGGTTACAACAACAAACCTTGAAACATCATATGACATGCTATTGAACCAAATGCAACAGGAAAATATGTCAAACACTTGGATACTTAACTGAAACGATTGAATAAAACAACACCACAACAAAAAACTTCTAAACACAAACACAAACCTGCATGCGTGCACTCCTACGGACAGAATCAATACCTAAGTATAGTGCATTCACACTTATTATCGATAGATACACTCAATTATCTTTAGCAACAGCAATTCTCCAGCTTAGAAAAGTAGAACTTGTCCAGCAATCAAGCTCGTTAATTCACAAGTCACCAAAGAAACTGCCCATCTAACAAATAGATGCGACAAAACATGAAAATCCACTCATTTAACAGCACATGACTCTTTGATTAAACAAATTATATACACCTTGAGAATCACAGTTCACTATTGAAACTAGGTTTTAATAGTATTTTTATGCGATGTAAATTGTTGAACTTTATAGGATATGATAGAACTTTACAACAACTCAAGTGACCCAGTTGAATTGCGAAAATGCTGATATGGTGACTTTCCAAGAACAAACATTAGATTGCCAGACTTCCATCATGCTATAGGAAAAGAAAATGAACTACTTAAAACTTTGAGAGAGATCGAAATTTAAGTGGCTGGTCAAACATTACACAGCTGATTATTTTCATTAATTTTCATGCAGTTTCTGAACAACTAAAGAGAGCACAAGGAACAACCAAACAAGAGAGTTTCAGAGCACAAACTACATCTTTATTTCAGTCTATAAACTTACCACATCACAACCGGAAAAATGGCAAACTAGATTATGCAATCTCACTCATGAGTGAAAAAGCCACATTTCGGAAAATTTAACTGAAGACAATAACCATCATGCA
This sequence comes from Acer yangbiense, assembly GCA_008009225.1. Taxonomy (NCBI): domain Eukaryota; kingdom Viridiplantae; phylum Streptophyta; class Magnoliopsida; order Sapindales; family Sapindaceae; genus Acer; species Acer yangbiense. The sequence continues at coordinate 5,157,296 of CM017771.1, forward strand.
AGGACCCAAAACATGTCTTGCGATTACAAAAGCACGAAATCGGCATTCGAGCAATGCACCATAACTTAGAAAAATCTATATTCAATGCAAAGTTGCAAACACGCCAAATTGCTCCAATGGAAAAACTAATAACGAAGCTCTTCTAGTTCTAATCTCTTCCTATTCAAAACAAAGTTTAAATTTTCTATTCAATCATCAAAATGTATCAATCAACACTTGAAAAAATAAATAAACACATTCAAAAAGACAAACCTTTAGAAGAAGGAAGCTCTTTGCCGTCTTTTCTATAATATTCCCTAATCGAAATCAAAGTCTTGCCTCTGAAATCTTGAATCGTCACCCTCCTCTTATCCGAAAGCTGCACATGTATTGAAAAAAACAAAAACAAAAACAAAAATGAAACTTTCATAGATTTCATCAAAGTAGAAGAAGAACAAAACAAAAACCAACCTTGCAAACAATGAGATTGCCTTCGTCATCGTACTCTCCATTACCATTGCCTTCTTCTTCAACTTCTTCTTCTTCTTGTTGTTCTTTGGACTTGTCTTCCTGTTCTTCGAGGAACGAATTGACGATGTGTCTGACAAAAGCCTTGTACTCTGATTGAGAAAGGTCGAGACCCAGCTTGTCGGAGGCCTGTTTACGAATCTGGTATTCTGTCGTCTCGCTCATGTCCGATTTACCCAGGATTTCTCGGACCGCCTCTTCGATTTTCGCTTTGGTTTCTGGTTTCATTTTTTTTTTTTCTTTTCTTCGGATTTTTTCTGCGAAGATAATTTGTTGGGTCCGAGAAGAGGCGGTACTCTTTGGAGCTCACAACTTATACTGTGGAAAAGGGGTTATTCCCTGCGGCGAGGTGTACAATAAATTTCAACGTGTCACGAAAGTATTGGTTTCGAATGGATAAACTAATAATTTTTTAACCGTTAAATAAACAATTTTATTAGGTAATAATATCTAGTAGTATCATCATCAATGTTCCCTTTTTCTTAATGTTTTTTATTTTATTATTTATTTTTTACAAAATTGCTATTCAATGTATACAACCAAAAATGTGAAATCTGTAATTTTGTATGTGAAAAATCTTGGTTAAAAATGAAAATTTTGCAAATATCATACCATCAAGAGAAATATGGGTGCAGTTGGATGCACAATACATCTCCTGCTGCGATCCTATCATGGGATTTTTTCCATGCCAATCATCATTTGACGATATTGTTATTAGAAAAAATTGAATTTGGTATATAAAAGACAAATTATAAGACAAAAGCTCATAAGAATAAATAATCCAATAATAGTTTCTTAGAAGTGGTTGATAGTTGATATTATATGATAATAATACACCTTTTCTTCGATTGAATTTGTAGCCTGAAAAATCCCTTCCAAGAAGATAGAAATAAATAAATGAAGTTTCATTTACTTGGTCCTTGTTTCTTGTCTTTGCTATAAATGTTGTCACAAAAGGCAATTCATTCATTCATTTTTTTTATTTTATTTTTGATCATCATAAATCATCTTTTACAAAATTAGAAATCGCAAAGTTTTCATGTAAAAAATTACAATTCAAACATTTATAAGCTAATAATATCTAGTAGTTTTCAATTATTATTGGTTAAGAATGGATAAACAAATAATTCTAACCTTTAAATAAACATTTTATAAGCGTAAATGACATTAAGTGTATATTTGGTATAGTTTTTGAAAGGATAAAAACGTTTTTTTAATGCTAGAAGCTATTTTGAAGTTTTTTTTTTAGTCGGATAAAACTCAAAACAGTTTTTTTAATATATGAATTGTCTAAATTACTCTTTAAAAAGTCATTTTATGTCTATTTGGAGAAGCTCAAAATTTGGGCTTCTCCAAGAAGCTTTTTTTGTGTGTTTTTTTTAAAACATATGAATTGTCTTAACTACCCTTTATAAATTTTAGACATTACGCCATAACTCTTTCATTATAATTACATTGTTAACACTTTTTTTGTAATTCACTCAACTAAAAACTATTTCTAAAATTACATTATCAACACATTTTTTGTAATTTACACAACCAAAAGCCTTTTTTTTATTAGAAATTCTATTCAATAGAAGTTCTATTACAAAAAGATCTACTCTAGGAGCTCAAATTGAAAAGTCATACCAAAAACACTGTATCACTTATAAATCATTTATAATAAATGGGGTTAATTACAGTAGCATAAGTCTTTTTGTTAATCACATTAACACCTCAACTGATCAATCCATATGGGAAGTTTTAAGTTGCTCAAATTTGAATCTGTTTTTTCACTTTCAAGATCACAATTCGGAAATATAATAATAACAATTGAATCCTTAGTTGATTATTATTTATCAGATAATCACATTCACACTCACAAATGAATATAAAAAAGAAATCATCCACCAGAAAGTCAGAAACACATAAAAGAGAAGATTTTGCATTTTTTTTTCTACGACCCATTTGGATTTTTTTTACTGATAATCACAATACAAGTCAGTAACCAACAACACATACAAAGATTTATCACCCAATAAAATTAAAAAAAAAAATACTTAAAATGAACCTCACTAGTTTTTTTTTTTTTTTGGTTCTATGTTGTGGTGGGTCTCTGCAGCTGGGCTCGTTTTTCTTCGGATTCAGCTTTGGCTTTGACGAGGAATTCTTCGACGCACTCGCTCACAATTGCCTTGTAAGAAGCATCGTTGAGGTTGATATCGAGATCGAGCTCGGCCGATGCTTTTTCTCGAACCGATTTCTCAGTCATGGTGTTCAAACTACAACCTTTCAATATCTTCTTCACAGTCTTCTTGATTTCCCTCTTTGTTTTCCTGTCGATTTCCACCTCCATGTCTCCTTTTTTCTCTCTAAATTCTAACAAAATAAATCGAGCAGCGAAATTTGCAGTTTTTGCAGCTTCACTTAAATGCCAATATTAGGGTTTAATTTTCAATCACGGGTCGGGTACAAGAGGTAACACAGCCCAATTTTATTAACTCAGTACATGGATAATAACTTACTGCGTTGACTCGGGGCACGTCACGAGTTAACTCTCAAGGCGTAAATAATAGGTTACTGGGTTGACTCGTGATGTGCCCGGATACGTCACGAGTTAATGTAGTTCATAAATAATAGTTTACTGAGTTAACTCAGAACATGAATAATAGTTTACTGAGTTAACTCAGAACATAAATAGTAAGCTAACCTTTGTAGCCTGAGAGATTTGATTATTTTAAATTTTCAATTCGTCTTCGAATCACCATAAACATAAACACGTAAGAAGATTATTGAAAAATCAAATCAAGTAGAAAAAAATTAGAATGGCTTCGCTGCTGGTTGAATCAACGGCCTGTGTTTTTGTCTTTGAAAGTTTGAAACATCAAACAAGACAAGCGGTGAAGAATAGAATGTTTATTATGCAAATATTTGATTAATGTAGTCGATTTGAAACAGAATCAATGTAGTCAATCGGATCTACAATTAATCGAGTAGTTGAGATGGGCTGGCAACCTATAAAATAAAAGAAAGGGGACGTGGGTCGAACCACAAAAGGGGGCTTTTTCCCTTTGACTCTCCGATGCTCAAGTTAGAAATCGTTCGATAAGTGAAATGAAAGAAAATGAGAGTAACAAACCAGTTTGCTTGATATATTGAGTCGAGCTATGGGTCAATATAGCTTGATCGATGCTAGATATCGATATCGACCTACCAAAACCTTGGGGTTTCATTGGATCGTTGTCGATCGAAAGTTGAGTCAACACCTGGTTTCGATGGTTTGGGCAGGTCGATGCCCAAATTGTTTTCTTGACTTGATGTGGGTCGATCAAGGATTGGGTTGATCGACTCAGGAGGTCAATTGGATCGACCTTTGTTTGAATAAAGCAATAAATGAATTGAGTGAATTGCGAAGACTAGTTTGAGAGAGTTTTAGTAAAGTGGAAAATCCAAACCCTTTCTTTTTTAGAGCACTTTTGCTCACCCCCCTTCAAGGGAGATAACCATTACCCCCTCCTAAACGGATGACATGTGTCCATGGAGGGGGTAAATTTACCCCTTCTTAGACACATGTCCTCTTTTTTTTTTTTGGTGGGGGGGGACTGCTTACCCCCTTGTAGGGGGATGAGCAAAAATAGACTCTTTCTTTTTGGCTTTTATATTGAAGCTCAAAGGCCTTCGTTACTCAAGTCATTATGAGAGCGTGGATCACGGGCATTGAATTGTCTGTTTTGATTCATTTGAATCGAGCAATAAAGGCTTTGTTAAGCATTGGGATTTGTACAATGCCCGACTTGATTGTAATTTAAGTCACCATTTGACCACGTTTTTGATGGTCTAATACTCTGATGGATTAGGCCAGGTTTTGGGGGCCCATGCTGGTTCAATTTGTTGGTCCACTCCTGACCTGATAAAAGTTCATTTTTATGCATCCAAGGCCCATTTTTGAACTTTATTGAATTGTGGGCCTGTTAATTGGGCCGTGTATTTTTGACAACTACAGTCAGTTTTGAGATTGGGGTATCATTTGGAGCATTGAAGAATTATAAGTTTCTAAGACAATCAATCACATAATTTTTTTCTTCTTCTACACCGAATTTGAAGAATAATAGTACAACATCTTCATTTTCTTCTGGGGAGAATGAAAAATATGGAAGAAATCAAATGACGAAATCAATGGTCACATGCACATATACGTGTGTGTCACCCACCCGGCCACCCTCTTCATCTTCACAGAAGATTGATTACCTCTTGAATTTCATTCCACCTTGCTGCTTGCTGCAAAAGTTTATTGAGGTATAATAAGTAAACGTTAGCTCGAACAAAATCGAACTGCTGGTTTAAAAATAAGCAATGATAGAGATGGTACGATCAACAATTGTTCAACTGAAGCTAAGCAAGATAAGATGCAGCAACGAGGAGCAGAATCAAACACGAAAACATGTTGATCGAAAAATAAACCAAATGCAAATCCAAGAATCATGTTTAAATTGTTAGGTCATTGACTCAAAGGTGGGATCCCAACAATAGTACATATATTGAACTAAACATGGGATTCACTCAAGAACACAAACCATGGTATAAATATTAAATTAGATGTTAACAGAAATCAAACAAACACTAATCCTGTCTCAACAACAAATTCTTACCATCTTCTAAAGGGAAAGTGGCAACGCGAAGAATTAAAAAGTAAGCGAGACTACGAAAAAAACGTTACCTTGACTTCACCTCATCGCTAGTACTAACACGAGTTGCTCTTCCCTTTCCTCCAGAGACAACCTCATCCATGCTTTGCCCACGTCGCCTATACCTACCACCAGATGCCACAAATCCAGGACAAGGCCTGTAAGCCTTTATCGGCCACCAACCAAACCCCGGGACTGTTGCAATCCCGCCTTGAATCCTTCCCTCGCCATTGCATCCCCTCTCCAGTTCGTCTCTACCACACGCCTTACAACCCCTATCGAAAGATTCATTATTCAGCCAAATCAAATATTCTAATTGCACACATGTAAAATTTGCTCTAGTCATATGCATCTAATACATTGAGACTTGAAAGAGACCATATCATCAGTTTTCATCTAAACGCAATTGTGCTTGCTCGTGTGCTTGCATGAGTTACAAAATGAGAAGCAATTATGTTAATATAATGACCCAGAAGCATATCTTTACAACCAAATTGAATGTGTAATCAAGTTTTCAGGTTTTCCCAAAGATTTTATAGAAAAATCAAATCTTTTGAATGGGGTATATTATACAAATGAAACTGTATAAAGGAGATACAACTATTTAGCTTATAAAATGTCAACACAATTCTAGGGAGCAGCAAAACAAAACAAAAACAACAAACTTTACTCAAGATTACTAACAATTGATGATAAAGGTCAAAACTTTATATGGGTTGGAAGTAAATCAGACAAAAGAAAATGGTGTCTAATGTCTATACCTGAAAGGAAGCTGGTCAGCTTCTTGGGTGGCAGATTCTGATTGGACAGGAGTTGCTTCTGCTGCATCAGTTGGGGGAGGAGAAGGACCATCTTCAACAACAGAGGTCGAAGAAGAAGAAGAAGAGAGAGGGATATTAAAAGGCTTAAAAGGGTATTTTATAGAAGTTAAAGGGCTGTAGTTATGCAACCATGAAGAAGTGGTGTTGTTGTTAGTATTGGTTATGTAAGAGCGTTGAGAGAATGGTGTTTGATGAGATGTTGGTACTGAGAGAAGAGCTGTTGCCATTCTCTCTCTCTCTCTCACTCAACTTTGTGGAAATGGATAACAGCCACTAACTATATATAGTCTGCTTTTGAAAAAAATTGTGAGGCCAAGAGTGAGAAGAACAAAAAGGAAAAACAAAAAACAGAGGTTCCACCGAGACTTGAACTCGGGTTACTGGATTCAGAGTCCAATGTCCTGACCACTAGACCATGGAACCACTTGTTGTTTGTAACAAATTTTAAATTATTTTACTAATTTCGTAATTATTCAATTATCATACTCGAACATATTCAAGTATACAAATCATTGCAATTAAACATTATGAGATCGTTGAAGAAGAAAACTTCCAGTAATCCACTTTTCTTGAATGGCTACTGTGTTTTGAATTGAACCATTACAACTCTTTTTCCTTTATCACATATTCACATTCACATTGTACTACTACTACTAAAAACAAACATATAAACATATAATGAAGAATCGAAAAATGGAAAATGGTAACAATAATAATTATAAAATGGGTATAAAAAAAAAATAAAATAAAAAATGAGAAAGAAAAAGGACCTCTTTTGACCACAAATCAACCAAAAATGAGGTGGGAAAAAGCTTGGAAGGACCTTTTTTTTTTTTTTTTTTTTTTTTCAATTTCAATGAAATCATAAGGAGAAAAATTCAAGCACTCTTGCTCATGCTAACAAAATATTTTCACTATTTTCTGTATCTCTAGTATATCAAAGTTATCAATTGTTATCATCATCTCTTCCTCTTTCTTCTTCTTCTTTTACCCGAGCATAACCTGTTGGTCCACCTCTCCGTCAACTAGCATTACCGAGCTGTGATGATGCACCATGTACCACCGCCCGTTGTGGAACTCAAAAACATTAGTCACGTTAAATGGTCCCGAGTCAATATCTACGTAGGTTTTCATGGTAACCCAAGCCATGTCTGTCAGCACCCGTGCTTTTACATCCTGAACCTGAAAATCAACCCCCTGTTCCCAACTAAATGCAAGCTGCCAACTTTGTATCACAGAATTATACCTGCAAAATGGGGAAAAGAAAAAACCTTGACTTCCCTCACATTTGAAATCGATAAAACTTGTATATTGTTGATTCAATTCATGTGAAAGCAGATAGTAATTTAAGAGCCTTGAAAGCCCAATTATGTCCAGCATAAAGAAACATGTAATAATTATTCACGATCACATGATAATATATATACTTCATAAAAAATAATTTAGCTCGGTATCCGGAGAAAATTTTCAACACCTCAAAGCACAATAAGTCGTTAGTTCAGGCAACCTCAGTATAGGTAAGGATTAGATATTTTCCATAATAAATTCGTCTAACGTTCTCATTGGCTAAAAGTTCAAGAAAAAGAAGATAACCACACACTTACAATGTCTCTTCTCTACCAAGTCTAACAAAACATTCTATGATTCGACTTGTATAACCTAAGCATCAATCTAGTGACTATTTTTCTTCCTAAATCATAGAAACACAAGAGTCTATGAGGTGCCATTCCCTAATTCAGGATTCAAAAAATCTAATGCTCACCAATGTCATGAGGCAATAAAGTGTTCATCCTCTCACTTCTTTATTCATTTCTATTTTCTCCTTGGAGGGAAATCAGAACACAAAAACCTAATCTTCTGATTGTTTGTCTCATGCATACATGTGCTTCTCAGAAACTTTGAAGCTGTTACCATTTCTCCAGAGAGACATAATCCAAGTATCCGATGCTTGAATGATCTTCCATAAGGTCTTTTAAAACAGCTTCTATCACTAGTGAAACACACACTGCTATGCATTTATGTTCAACATTAATATATAATAATAGGCATTCAACAACAGAACAGAGTCTAAATAAAACCACAACCTTAAAAGTCAGTGTTACCAATCTAATAATCCAGAATCAGACCACTATAATAACCACCTACATATGCATTACAAATCGTCTCTGGGGAGAATCTCAATCAGTAGTCCGGACATATTTGCAGTTGCATTACTATAGCAGTACTGCAGTACAAAGCAATAAAGCATGCTATTACGGTAGCTATACAGCCACAGCACAGTTAAAGCAATCACAAAAGTGAAAACAAGAATCAATGTTGGTGGATGGATCTAATTAATTCTAGTGTAGCTAATCAGGAAGTTTACTTGCTTTGCCAGAAGGATGGACGATGACCGATAAATTTTTTTCTTCATGCACCAATTAACTTCGTAAACCCATACTGAGGAAAACCTAATACTTTCCCAATTGATTGATGACACCAACAAAAACACAAAATAGCAAAATCTAACACAAGTGGACATCACACAAGCATGATGATAAGTAAGTTCAGAACAATGAGCAGCTTACAAACTAAGCTAACTTACACAAACAAGCTTTCAATATAAGGCAGAAAGGCGCTGTAGGTAAGATATAGCATGTTCCCATCACTACAGGAATATATATAATTTTTTAGAACTTACGAGGAGGCATCATACCCTGAAAAGAGTTCTCCTGAAGCATGAGTACACTTCACATAATCCGCATTAAACCAAAGACGACTCATATCTGGAAGAGACCTCTCTCTGATGATGTTAAAGAACTCAGTATTAACATTCACAACGGCTCTAGTAGCTGCATAGTAAGCCTTCCACCCATTAACTGGCATCACGCTATCTTGCTCCAATGTAAAATCCTATAAGAGAAGTAAACAATAATCAAATAGTAACCACACAAAACATCAGAGAACAATAGAAACAAGTTTAACAAACAAGTCTGAATCTCTTTTCAAATATGACCAGCGGACATATAACAAGGAAAGAATTTAGATAAAATTTCCATTAGTGGCTGAACATTCCTCAACACTGGAGAATCAAGAACGCATACCAAAAAAAAAAAAAAAACTCCAAAGAATACCAGAACACACAAAATAGTAACAAGCAACTAACATGAACATGAAGCGAACAAACCCATATCCAATTTATGTCATACAAAACAACAATAACTCGCATTCTGGATTTGTTAAAAACTATACTACTATAGCACAAGTTTATTCAAGTGTTTTTCTGATGTGAAGTGCTGTCTACACTTTCTATCGGTTCAAAATTTTCGAGGCTATCTACATCGAAGTGCATTAAACCATTCCGGCATTGTAGGTCTTTTCTTTTATGGGGTTATTAAAATTCTAATTAAGCATAAAACTTTATAAGCACTACACCGCGAAAAAGGAAAAAAAAACAAAAACAAAAAAGCAAAAATACAAAACAAAATGGAGATCCAATTGAACGATAAAGGCAAAATTAATCGAAACATTACATTCAAATTACCTTATGATAAAGTGCTTTCCAGGCGTTATCGTCATTAGCAGCTTTTCTCATCAACGAATTGGTCATCGAAAGCCGGCAAAGACTCGGATAATCCAAGTAACTGAGGGCGTGCGTCGTAATCTCCGGGACCAACTGCTCCATCATCGACGCGCCACTCCCGCTCCCGCGCTCCGCGACCACCACCGCCGAAGCCGACGCTAACGGCGCATTCCTCTCCACCTCCATCATCTCCCCTGCCCCTTCGGCCACCGGAGGGCAATCCACAGTACCGTTGCAGGAGGAGCACGAGCAGCTACACGCCCTCGAAATCGAGACAGCGTCGGCGCCGGTCACGTCCGATTTGAGCGATTTCCTTGACCGAACGGCGAGTACAGCGAGGAAGAGAGAGAGGAGCGTGAAAATCGCGGCTACGAGAAGTTGGGACGAGAAATCGGAGGAGAGAATACGGGACGTGATAATCTCCATTCATACGACATAAGAGCGACGAGAAACACGAACATGAAAACCCTAGAGATTGTGTGTGCGCGCCGTCTTCGTGGGGTCTCTCTATTATGTTCTAAAACCGAGTACGAGATTGTTGTTGTTGTTGGTGTGGCTTTCTTTTTCTTTGGATTTTTTTTTCTTATTTTTTTGAAAAACGAAAAAAAAATAACAGAGAAAAAAGCTCCTTCTTGGAAACCCTAAAAATACAGAGATTATTTTCAGTGGTTTTTGCAGAGAGAGAGGAGGCGAGACGGAGAAGTTTGTAACTCGTGAGTCGTAACAGACAGAGGAGGAATGAGTACTACTGGGTCAAACTAAAATAGTCGCATTCTTTGAGGATAGTTTTGTAATTGTCTCTACGACGTCGTTTGAGTTCATGTTTAGAAACTTAAGCCCTTCCAGCAAGCTGTTTTCGGTTACTGTTTTTCGAAAATGAAAATGAAAATGAAAACAGTGTTTTTTGTTTCATTTTTAAATTCCAAAAACGCGTCCGGATTTACTGAAATTCATATTTTAAAAATAAAAACGGGAAAAACACTTCTAGTAGGCTGAGCGAAAATTATTGAAAATTGAAATATCAAATTTTACTTTTTGTTTAATATTATAACAATTATAAATAAATTGATTAAATAATTAACCAATAAACAAAATGTATTGCTAGATTGATTAAATTGATTAAGTTTTCATCAACATTGTATTGTTAGATTGAGTTTGGGAAAGAGACCATGAAAATTGTGCATCAACTTTCAGAAGGAGAAGAGGAAGATTGAAGAAGAAGTTGTGTCTGATGAGAAAGCTGAGAGTTGAAGAAGAAGAAGACGACGACCAGCAGTCGGCGAAGACAACTAGCCAATGAAGAAGACGACGACCAGCAGCTAGCGAAGAAGACGACGACGACCAGCTGAAGAAGAAGAAAAAGACCAACTGAAGAAGAGCAGATCGGCGGCGAGCTGAAGAATACTAGATCGACGGCGGCCAAGAAGAAGAAGACCAGATCGACGGCGGCGAGCGGGAGCTGATCATCGGCGGTGGTGAGCTGAAGAAGAAGACCAGCGAGAAAGAAGACCAGCGGGAGCTGATCATCGGCGGCGTTGAGTTGAGAAGATGAGGAAAAAAGAAGATGATGCACAGTGAAGAGAAAAAAGAAAAAAAAAATTATTGTAAATTTTTTTGAAAAACAAAAACAAAAACAACTTTTTTTTGTTTTTTAAAATTTCCACTTTTAACACTGGTTTTGTTTTTCATTTTGTTTTTGCATTTTGAAAATAAAATTAAAAACGGTTACCGGACACGAATTCGAAATCATTTTTGAAAAACAAAAACAAAAACAAGCTGAAAACAGGTGCAGGACAGGTAATATACGTGAAATTACAAATTTGTACGATACATGACACATCTACCACTCCCAAATGTAGCCAGGTGGAAAGAACGCTTATTCAGTTTTGCAATGTTTCAAGTCCGAGTCTGCACTAACGGCACTAATGATTTTTATTTCGACAAACACAACCAGGCTAGTGATAATATCTCAAGTTCGAGTTTGCACTAAGGGACACTAATAGTATTTATTCTGCTTATTTAACATGACAATGTCTGCCTGCACCGATGGTTTTTTATCTTGGCAGAATTCGACAGGATATAATGGTTTTAACTTGGTAGATTTCGACGGTGCCTAACCTATGTTGCACTAGTAATGTACTAATGTTTTATCTTTGACAAGTCTCGATAAACTTCTCTCGCCTAGTTTTAGTATCAAACTATCAATTTCTATTGTGTTTTTCATGAAAAAGGAAAAGCTGAAAGCTTACCAAAATTGTTAAATTTTGTTTAAGGTAAGTGAGACAAAAGGAGATGATGGGTTTTGTCCAAAATGAAGCAACATAATAAAATCAAAGACATCATCATCATGAGCAACACAAAATGTCAAAACGACATGCTTGATTGATTGATGTTTGTTGAGCCAAAATCTAATGAAGAAAATTCTAAACAAGTGGGAAGCTTCAACATCTCATTCAAAGCTAACATGAGATTTTGTTTTAAACTTTTAATACACAAAAGTGAGAGGCTGCTTGGCCTGGCTATGTCAAAAATGCCATCAACTCTCTCGATCTTTGTAACATAACTAACTCTTTTTTTTTTTTTTAATTAGATTTAAAGACTCTGTAACAGCGATGTGGTTGTAACTATTTGACAATTTCAAGAATTACATTCTCCGATTTTGAGGCTATAATTACAGAGAAGCCGGCGACGTATTTCTAAAGATAAACAAACACATGGTGAGGGACTTAGCCTGAGAGTAAAGTAACAAAAATGGTCATACTGCTGCTAAGGAGTATCAAAAACCAGCCGCTGTTTGTTCTGCATACTCTTTCGGACTGAGAGGGTGCCAGGAACGATACAAGTCGAGCTGAGACTAGCTTGAAAACTGCAATGCTCACGAATAAAAGACTCACTGCTAGTACAGCTAGTTCTTTGCTTTCCAAATTTGCCTGATCACTTGTGATCTTTTCAACATCTAATCTGTGGTATAGAGGGTGCGAGACAGATACATAGTTAGGGGAGAAAAAACATGAAAAGATAATAAATACGAAAAATTTACTACAGTAGGACTAAATGGAACAATCCTGCAGAAAATCATTATCAGAATATCAGTAATATCTTTATGTTCTTGTGAACATCCAGGCATCCAGCATAGTCCCAGCGGCTGGACATTAGGGGACTGGTGCATATAGGGGAAATAACCCATCAAGGGAATTTCACTAACATTAGGCTAAGAGATTCGAATCAACGATAGATAACAGCTATTCGGAAAAGACATGTTTCTAACCTCAACATCTTATTTTCTGTGACCAATGCATTCACATGAGATGAAACGCCTTTTTTCCACGACTCAAGGTCAGTGAATCCTTTTTCCTGGATACCAAATCAATGGTTAGATAGTTGTATGAAGTTCTCCATTATCGTAAAGAAAGAAAAAGAGAAAGGACTCAAAGAAAAGATAGGCAGTAAGTCACATAGTACCATTGTCTCCTTCCACTTCATGAGTTCTTCAAGTTCGGCTTTGCTTTTCTGCACAAGCAGTGATATCCTCGTTAATTCTTTGTCAATCTCTGGTAAGACGTCCTGTTGTCTTCGGTTCAATTCTTTGATATACTCCTCCAGCACAGATAAATTCAGTTCAAGTGTCCTCACCTTCTGCATCAATATTTTCAGAACAGTGTCACCTGGTATTCTACCAACCGGCTGTTGCCTTGCCTCAAGAAGAGGATCTGGAATCTTGATCGTGGGCGAAGGATTCAACATAGCTTCATTTATCCGTTGTGCATCCTCAGTTTTTTCCTTCTGTATGTTAGCAGTTGGAACCTTATTTTGGACTTTGCCATTTCCTTTGCTGTCAGCAGAACCAAGTTCTGGTCTCAATGAAGGCATTGCAGTTGAGTTAGGGTCTGGCAATTTATTCGGTACAGGCTCTTTAGAACCCTCGAAGAGATCTTCCAACATCCGCTCAATTGCATCAACACCATGCACCTCCACCACGCTAAGAGTGCAGTAAAATTCCGATCCATAATGACCAAGTAAGTTCAACTTCAAGTACCTCACCCATTTGGGTTCCGGCAGCTTAAAGCTTTGAAGGTGCTTGACATTTGCTGCGACAAACTTTCCCAACGGGGACCATGCCTCTGTTGGATAAACCAAACTACCATACAATTCAAATTCCTTGAAGTTGGATGAATAATGCTCAAAATTCGCGATTTTGACAGCATCAACCAAAGTCTCCTCCCCAAGCTCAATCACAACAAACTTCCCTACAACAGAACAAGCATTTCTCAGGTACTTATCGCGATTAGTTACCAATATGTTACTTGCTCCTTTGGCTTCCTTATTATGAGCTACCACCTTTGCACCCTTAAGCGCGGAGGCATAATTGTATTCTGTTCCATCAGGTTCAAACCGATGGGTGATGTTAGCAAACCGACTAGGCATGCCCTGGCCTTTTTCTTGCCTTGTTATGTTCCGGAACTCGTCAAAATTTAGATAAGTGGGATGAGTCATTTTCCCAATTGAAAGTTTTGGTTGGCTTATATTTTGTTTTTCAAGATTTTTCACTTCACAAATTAAAGCTGTATAACCCAAAAACCTCCAAACTACTTCTTCTAATCTACACGTTCCAGGAACGGAGTACCTGTAAGTTGCGAATTCCTGAGGAACAATAGAGTTGTTACAGGTTGCTGACACATTAAGCTCTAACAGCATCCCATTTGAATAATTTTCGCTTGCATTTGTAATATATGGATATGGAGAATCAAGCTGCTTGTTGCAAACATTAGGACGATGTTTGCTTTCATTTTCAGCCATCGAATTCCCTGAAGAACAACATACCCTAAATTAAGTACAGCAAAATTTAAAGGAACAATTTGGCCCCAACATTTCATGAAATAAAATGATTCCTTTCGACTCGTTATTCAAATTTAGATTCACAACAGGTGATTTGCAGAAGTGTTAGAATTCATGCCTATATCATAATAAGTCTCCATTAAAAGAGAATTAACTCTACTTAACGCTTAAAAATTAATAGAATGAAAAAAATTCAAGCATATAAACATAAGAATTTGATCAATATTACCCCCAAAAAATTTTTATTAAAGGCTTCAGCTTTATTTACCTTTTGTCCCAAAATGATATTCTTTGTTTGAAGACAAAACAAAAGTTTCTCCTTTTCCCATCAATTGAACAGAGAACTATTAACAAAATATGAATTTGTGTGTAAAAAAAAAGAGAAAAATGCAAATGGGTTTGCTTGAAATCCAGAACTAAACAAAGGGTAAGAACCAAAAAAAACATAACGAAATATAGAGAAAGCACAATAATTTATGATAATTCTATGTACCTGCATTGTCATGGCTGAGGCCAAGTTTAGAGTAGAACAAGAAGACGAAGCACCAAAGCGAGATCATTAAAGACACAGAGAACTCATAGAAGCTCTTTTGGTTTTGGTTCTTCTTCTTTTCAATGTTGTACTTTTTAACGTGCATGCTCTTCTTGTTGTGACTGCTGTTGCTTTGACATCTGATGGTTTCACTGGAGAAGGAGACAACATTTTGAGGCTTCTTCATGTCTGTACACAGAAGGGTTTTGATTTGTTGGGTTCACTTCTGGTTCAGGTTCATCAAGAGAGAGAGAGAGAGAGAGAGAGAGAGAGAAAAAAAGTGAGAGACTTTCCTCATAAATTGGAACAAACAGTTATATTTGTTTTAGGCTTATAATTTTGGTGTTTTTGAGAGCATACATTTACTTCCCTCTCTTGCGGGAACTTCGTGGTGGCTTCTCTTTGAAAGAACGCTTAATTCGGGGTAATACTAATAAGTAATAACATTAAATTAAACCAAAATTAATTAATTGTGTTACTAGTAATGCTTGATCATTCAAGATAGGTAAATTAACCATATAATGTTAACAGTCATTAAATACAAATATTCTTTCTTTTGGATTAGTAATAGTAAGATTTTTACTGCAAGCCTGTAACTAATTAAGGGTCAATTTGGTATTGCCGTAACTTTTGCAATAATCACTGTTAAAATTTTTAATTTTAAGATAAGGAATATAAATTATTTTAATTTAATTTCTTAAGGATAATAATAATATTTTAAAATATTTATTAAATGTTGAAATAGATTATTCCATAATTATTTTCAAAAAGTAACCCGCCACCTATTTCTCAAAATCACCGTCAAAACTTACTAAATTATCAATTAATCACTTTTGGAAGTTTTACCAAACATCATTTTATGTCAAAATTATAAAATAAACTGATTTTAACTTCTCAAAAGCAATACCAAACTGGCCCTTAATCTCAACAAATATTATCTTGAAATAAAAAGGAATGACTAAAATACATTTCTTGAATAAAAGTAAAAATACAGCTATAACAAAATTTATGCCATTCATGCTTCTCCATGGCAGGCAACAAGCTATCACTTGGTATCCACAGATGGAAATGGTTGGCCTGAGTCGATGGTTACGAACCCGTGTGAGTATCTAACTCATTTCACAGGGTGGTTTCTCCTTTGGAATGATTGACAAGAGCATATTCGAACTCATTGCCTTGCTCTTTCTTGATGAAAGGAAGTGTTCCTGGATTCTCCTCCTCCAAAAGAAGACTTAATGGCGTTTGTGGAGGGTAATTGTTCAATATAAAGTCGATTTCTTCTCCACTTATTTCTTTCTTATTGAGAAGAACCTGCAATGCAAGTGCGAAGAACCCCGTTATTTAGTTAAGTTACTTTAAGTACAAACGATTTTTGTGGTTATCAAAAGAATATAATCCGGCAAGAATTAAGAAACCAGCACGTAAACACTCCAAATTAAATTACCTTCACAGTTTTAAGCAAAGCTGCGTGGTGTCTCCGAAGCAGAGAAACTGTCCTTCCATACATGTCGCGTAATAGATCTTCAGTTCTTTGTGCAACATCATCATCCAAATTTAAGTTTACGGGTGGTTCGATCAGGCCATAGTCGTCGTAAAGTGATCCTTCAAAGTCCAGCCGTGGACCCACGAATTTAACTTTCTTTCGCCATGGTGGTGGTTCTCCGTGTAGAACCATTGGGTTCTCCAAATTCCATCTATAGGAACAGAAAAGGAAAGATCAAATATTAACACTTCGCCCAAAATCAAGAACTCAAAGGGTGCAGTAGCACTTAAAAAGGCACCGACATGGTTAAAATTTTACGAGCCAACCAAGATGCATCTGCAAGGTAATTGATTGATGCCTTTGATGTGTCCTGTCCATAAATGACCTCCTCTGCAGCTCTCCCTCCAAGCAAAACCTTTCCACATAAATGAATTCAAATGAAAACACATGACACAATCCAGAAGAAAGACCGCACAGAACCAAACTACCAATATGAAGTTCACACCTGAAGGCGATGCAGCAACTGTGATCGTCGCTCAAACATGTAAGATTCATCATCTAGCCGCTGAAACACTACTTGTGATAATGTCTGCAGACAAAATTTGACAGGTTATCGTAGATAAAGAGTAACAAAGCGCATAAGAGAAAATCTATGAGAAGTCAAGTCAAGATAGCCACACATCAGGGAAACTCGTCTGAAGCAGATAAACACCACAATTGAACCTTACTTCATTCTTAATGGCTTAATGTTGCATTAAATTACATCTTGAATTAATATTAATGGTAATTTCACTTGATGTCATCCGTGGAAATAGATATTCTTTAGCTATACGAGCAAGAGAGTTATACTTTTAGCTCAACTTAGGTGGGTCAGGCAACCTTAACATACAACAACATGCATCCAAAAGACTTTCTGGGAAAAAAGAAAAGAAAAGGGGACTAGGGGAGGATAAAAAAATCCAAGGAAACAGGAAGAGGACCTGACCGCGAGGAACGATTGAAATGCGATCACAACCTTCAACTTTTGCATTTTCATATCGCCTGAGCAGATGGGAAGTCATGGCAACTCCTACTTCAGTAGTAGCTCTACGGCATTGTCCCTGATGATCCAACTCTATACCAACACGTTTGGGTCCCACCGTAAGTCGGTCAACGGCATCATCCATGTCTGGCTGAAGAATTGAATCATGCCCTTTCCTTACTGCCACAAGAGCAGCCTCTTGCACCAGCTGGGCTAGTTTTGCTCCCGACCATCCTGACAGCCAAGAACATGATTCAGATAATGAAATAATAAATTTAATGAAACACCAACTTTAGAAGCATACCAGGTAAATTTTTGGCATATGAAGATAAATCAACTGAATCTGACATTTTTACTTTGGTTGCATGAATTTTCAGAATTTCCGTCCTCCCTTTAGCATTTGGAGGTCGGATTTTTATCTGCAGGAGAAAAGCCATCACAGTTAACAACTAAATACTATTCCAAACACAATACACTAAGGAAAAGGACAGGTTCCACTGAAAAGAGATTCATATGCAAAAATCATCAATTCGAATAGTTCACAATAAATCATCATTAGAAAAGATGCATCCGACCAACAGGTGGTGCATAAAGAAAATAAATAAACAACTTTTCATCTCTACTAAAGCCACTAGGTTTCTTGGCCAATGATCTGATTCAGTAACAAACCTTTCGATCAAAACGACCTGGACGAAGAAGTGCAGGATCTAGCAAATCCCTACGATTTGTTGCACCTAAGAAAATAACACCTTTTCCAGTATCAAACCCATCAAGCTCTATCAACAGTTGATTCAATGTGGTTTCCCTCTCTTGAGTGGCTGCATTATACAACTGGTCCGTACTTTCCTTGAAAATTCCTTGACGCCTGCTCAAGCAAAAACAAACACGACCATTCAACTTGTTTACACATAACAAGTGTGCGGTTAAATTTCGATACATTGCATAGCAACCCTTAGATAAGAAGTAGGATTGCAAGCGCCAAGCAGTGCTATGTTTTGAAGCTTGTCAAGTTATCACAAAGAACCAATAAAAAACAAGAAAGAAAAACTCTTTTTACTACAAGTCACAGCAAGAAATCTCTTACCTAGTTGCCAGTGCATCAATTTCATCAATAAATATAACAGAAGGTTTATTCACCTGCACAGATAATTAAAACATTTTCAGAAAATTGATCGAAAGTAAACAAATACAACAAGCATTACCGAGCTAGAGGAACTCTTTCTACATATTCAGAGGCTTATACTATAATACTGATATGGCCAGCTAACTTGGTTTTAGAAAGTCCAAAATAATTCCAGTTTTCCTGATTTACCTTTATACCCTCCTTTGGAAAGATAGTAATAACAAAAATAGAAAAAACAAAATAAAATAAAAAATTAAACCTATATCGCTTTAACCAACATATTATCTCCCCATTATGATCTTTCCTCTTCTAACTATTCCTCTTGATTAATTACAAAATTCACATATTGTCACTAGGAAGATAAAGTCTTATCACTAAAACCTTGAATGATCATCTTCATGACAGCTCCAAATGAGTAAAAAGGATAACTACTATCTCTAACATGTGCATTGCTGAGAAATATATGACTAAACCTTATCATCCATAGCATATGCCAAAAAACTTATTTAAGCTAGAGAGAGAGAGAGAGAACAAAAAAATAGTTAACTTACATAAGCATTAAATAAAACAAGGACACAAGCACAATCAATAAGAAGTCATAGCAATCATTTTCACAAATGGGCAGTTAATCACCTTGGCTCTCTTAAACAGATCCCTGATACGAGCAGATCCAACACCGACTAAGACTTCAACAAACTCAGATCCAGCCATTTGATAAAATGGGACCCCAGCTTCACCAGCAATGGCCTTAGCAACTAAGGTCTGAGAAAAAGCATGAGTAAACTTCAATATTCGTAAAAAAATAATTTTCATCAATACTATTTGTAAATTGGCTACCAAAAATAACTAACCTTGCCACAACCAGGAGGACCCTCCAATAGAACCCCATGCGGGGGCTTTATCCCCATTTTATCAAAAAGGTCTGGATTCTTCAAGTACTTCACCAACTAATCAGGATAACATTAAAGAAATTTATAAGTATGTTTTCAAAACTAAGATTAGATTAGAACTACAGTTCAAATTGGCAGAAGAATAAATTCTCCACAAATGGATAGCAAGATGATATGAGAATTAAAGGACTTATACAAGTTTACAGCCAGGAAATTGTTAATTACGAAAATAAACAATAGGAAGAATATGTGATAGGGAATTGACAAAAAAAAATGAGGTTTATGTCTAGGGCCTATAGGATCAATCGATGGATAGATAGAATAAACAATTACTTGATGAGAATTATTAGACTTTCAATCTTTTTGGAAAAAAATGGTGAAAACTAAACTGTAACCAGAAACGTTCAATACTTGCAAAAACATCAAACTTTTTAAACTAGCAGCACACTTGATCATAATGACGAAATTTCATTAACTTCCATGTCAGAAAGTAATAAATGAAATCTTTTTGTTCAATTATCTTTTCAGGAGGATCAACTGCCTTCTCAAGCCCATTCTAAATAGATAGAAAGAGATATGCAAAGGAAAAAAAAATATATAAATTACATGCAAATAATTAAATTACAAAGCATACAATTCAAACAATTGTTCCGGAGAGAAGTTCAGTAACGGTACCTCCAGAAGTTCCTCTACTGCCTCATCAATTCCTGCCACATCATTAAACTTAACTCCTGTTGAACCCTGAAAGAACAACATTGCAAAATAGTAAAAGAAGTTTAGACTATATAACATAAAGAAATGGGAAAATGAGTCTCATAAGAAACTGACATCAACACGAGCTTCAGCTTTAGACCGTGAAAAATCAATCCCTTGCCATAGGTCCTGCAAAATGTAAAAACAATATCATGCATAAGCCTTCTGAGTTCTGAAGCATATATGATGAAATCACTAAAATTCTTAATGCAAAGCATAAACTGACACTCAATTGAAAATCTCAGAACAAAGGAGCACTTACCCATTTCCTGAAGTTCTTAGGCCTTCTTGAAAGTGTAAACCGGACAAGGAGGGCCATGGTCAAAAGCACAAACATGATTGGTTTTAGCACTTCAATGCTGGAAGATATACCGCCAAAAGTGTAAAATTCATAAAACTTAGACGAAACTATTCCTCCTTCTCCAAAAATATCAACAACATTATCCCAAACCCTCTCTAAGATACCAAAGGCGATGCCAAGGAATAGCTTGAAAAATGGTTTGGCTATAGGCCATACAACATAGACAGTTGTCGCATAGATGAAACTAGTCACAGCAAAGACTGCTGACGCTAGGAATCCTCCAACAACAGCTGCTGCTGCAGCCATGAAAGCTGTCACCATTCCGAGCTCCACCATCATTCTACTAGATATGGAAGATGCAACTGGATGAGGGTACTCCGGCAATTTTCCCACCAAAGACTGCAGCACAAGATACAACCAGACAAGATGATGAATCCAAACAGATCTACCAACTCTTCACATGTTTCGATATATGCCAATATTAACAACCAGACATAAAAATAAAAAAAAATATCACTGCCTTAATACTACAAAAGTGATTGACCAAAAAAATTTCCAGATTACAGCAGAAGAATGTGAATTTGGATGATAATTTGAAAGTATGACCTAACTATAGAATTCTTAGTAACGAAAGAAACTTTCAAGTTCCATCTCTCCTACTCATTCATAACCAGAAGCAGAGTATGAGTTTAAGCAATAAATTCAAGTAGAGTTAGCAAATGATCACCGTCATGTGCCTCTCTATTTCACACTGTGGACCTGTGTACTCCTCCAAAAGCGCTTGAGCTTCATACCCATTCAGCCTCATAGCCCTACAAATAACACACAAACCATGAAAAATATCAAAACACCACAAACTCCATTACTCTAAAAAGAACATCATTCATTCATTCAAATTCAAACTCACCATTTGGTTCTTTGCAAGCTCTTATCGCCTGGAATCTCTTTCAAATCAACAACAAAATCCCTATAACCATTCATAACAGCCACTCCATTAACCACCTCCTTCGAAGTCAACAACTTGACCTTGTCATTTTTCATGTACTTCCTAAAATCCTCAACACTCATTTCTGGTAACTCCTTCACAGTTTTATCAAACTCCTCCTCTTCGGATAACTCATCCCCGAAAACTTGCTCAGGCACATAAAGCTTCCCTTTATATTCCCTCAAAATATCCTTCAAATACACATTTCCATTCTCATTCCGATTTCCACTCACTTCCTTTGATTCTCCTCTCAATTTCAGCAGCTTTTCAGCTAAAATTTGCAAGACACCCAGATCATTTGTTCGACCAATATTCTGTTTTTCTTTCAAAGTATACAACTTTTGGCCTACCAGGTACTTAGGTTCTACCTGACTAGGGTTTTCCTTCAAAACCCTAGTGACAAAGTCCTCTCCATTGGACTTGCCAGTCTCGCCCGGCTCTGATAATTCGCAGAGAACCGTAAATGATCTGTGAAGAAAATTGGGTTTTGAATTCGATTTTCGAGTCAAATTCAATGATTTGGGATTCGTACGAATGGACTTTGAAGTGCAGTTGTAGGGTTTTGGGAGATGAATTCGATGTGAAAACAGAGTGTCAATGGTGGCCATTCTAATGCAGGTTATATGTTACTGAATTAGAGTTCAACATATGTTGTGTTGAAATTTTGGGAACTTTGTAGTCATTGTTCCATCAAATTGGGTTTTTTTTTTTTTTTTTTTTTTGTCAAAGGGATTGAAATGAAATGAAGAGTGAGTCTGTTGTGAGTGAGAAAAATGGAGCTAGAAGAGGTGTTTCTCTGTTCTATCCAAAACCGAGGTTTTTTAGCGGGTGCGGGTAATTTGGTCTGTAAATGGGCTTCGGTTCGGTTCGGAAACCGAAACCGAATTCGGTTCATGGCCCAGCCATGAAAATGATAAATATGCAGAACATGGGCCTGGATTTTTGTTGAATCTTATTGTAGCCCATCAAAAAACTTTAAGCCCAAATGCCCAATCCAGCCACCAACAACAAAAATTAATAATCAAGCCCCTAATTTATATTTGTAAATTTTTAGATTTTTAGAATAATTTCGTCTCTATTTTTAAAAAAAATATCACAATAATGCAGGTTTGGAGAGAGCCGAGGGGGAGAGACTCAAACACACAACTTTATGGTATAGGTTTCAAAGGTATACCACTAAACCAACCTTATCTTATCTAACTTCATCTCTATTTTTTAACCAACAAATGAAATTAATTTTCTTAATTTTCAAAACAATATGTATGATAATACAAGTAAATGGGCTGTGTTTTAGAGATCGATAATTGTCATTCTTCAAAACCATTAGAGTAATTGTTGTAAATATTTATAATAATAATAATTATTATTATTTTGAAGTATTTATCTCAACTAGCTACATCTTACAAACGGGTATTCAAATTTGATTACCAACGGGTTTGACTAGCTCCCACCATACGTATTTTACAAATATGTGTGATGAGTTTTCTCTCGATGTCATGGGTATATATATCTTCTGTTATGACTTATAAAAATAGATATTCAGACCGTACATGTACTGTTTGATCTCAACAGATACTGTGTCATAATGTATTAATTGTAATACTTTTAAAAATATATATACTCATAATCCATTTTAAGTGTTTTCCTTCAAATAAAGATAAGTTTGATTAAACCCTAATTGGGTTTTCGATTAGGACACCAATCCTTAATCAGATCTACATCACTAATACTAATTGTAATTAATTGTTAAGAGCATTGATATATAAATGATAACACAATAATGTTCCAAAGCTGGTGGAGGTAGTTGCCTACTTAATTGTTAATAATTTTCTGTCAACATCCCAACTAAGAAACTGATTAGCTTAATTAATCAAATCATAATAATAATTAAATTATAATAAAATTATTACTATGTAGAAGATTGCACATAATAAGCTACTCAGACTCCAACTCATATATGTATGATATCTTCTTTTTATCTTTATGGAAGCATTTACATTTAAACAAAAAAAAAATTATGGACCTACTTAATTAAAAAAAAAAAAAAATTACGGACCTACTTAATTAGTGGGTGATGGTGGGTCATTGATAGATCTTCAACTCCTTTTGTTAACCATTTGATAGATCATAGATCCTACAATCATAGAGAAAATATTACTCTATTTACAAAGTGCTTGGTATGAGATTATTAGAATATATCTTGTTTGTTTTCTGGGAAAATTATCAGAACAGAAAGCCAAAAATTAAGCAATAAGCATGATTCATCACTCATATGAAAAAAGAAAAAGAGAGATAGAAATAGATTCCACGAGGTATCAATTGGATTCCCACTTTAGATACCAAACTCAATCATTTTTAGCATGATTATTTTTATTTTTGGTATGCATTTTCAATTGGGCTTCTTCTTCTTCTTCTTCTTCTTCTTCTTCTTCTTCTTCTTCTTCTTCTTCTTCTTCTTTTAATTTACTAGTGTTCTCATTTTTTTTCTTGGAATATTTATCGTCCATGAACATATATGATATATAGCTTGAAGTTGGCATTTGGCAAACCCTATATTTTAAGAAACACAATAACAAAATGTATACTATTGATTTTTTTAATATTCCAACTAGAGATATATATTACAATCAAGAAGGTGGAGAGATGATTAGTCTCATCAAGGACAGATTAATTAAATTAATTAAGAGATGGGAAACCATATACCCTAATTTTAAGGGCTAATTTTAAGGGGGGAGAGGGACCCTTCAAGATTCTAGGCTCCCACATAAAAGAGTGGCAATCATTGAAAGAGTGACATTATTCAAATGACACCATTCATATATGCTTTAGATATATTAATTAATTAATTAATTAATTAATTATAGTAATTTTATTTTAGATTGGGAAATGAGTAAGTGGAACTAATGACCCCAGATGCCCAATTGTGCATATAATTTTTGTGTCATGGGGGATTTGCTTCTCTATGAAAAAAAAAAAAAAGGCATCTTCATAGTCAAATAGAGTTAGCTAACTAAACACACTTAAAGAAAAATTAAAAGAGAGGATTTATTATAATAATCAACACAATCACATATAACATCCAAAGTTTGATCTGATCATTTTACAATATTTTTAATGTGACCAGAAGAATCCAAAGTAATGGAAGCAATTTTTTGGCTGCACAAGGTGGTGGTATATACAGGGAAGGAAGTGATCATGATCTTTTTCAAATTTCATATATACCCATAAAGTTTTTAACTTCTTTAATTACTCTCTTAATAGTTAATTAATATTCTAAACAAGAGCTGATTTATTTAGCTTTACAAGCTTAATTAATTTCATGATCATCATCTTAAATTACTTTCTTATATACCCATAAAGTTTTTAACTTCCTCAATTATCATATCTATGTCGTGTCAGACGTCTTCCAAGACATGTCAAAATCAAACGGTAAATGTAAGGTCTGAAATCTACGCCCATAACTAGAGATGTCTACCAACTATTTCCGGGGAGATATATTATTATAAAATGGGGTTATATTATTGTATATATGACTTGAAATTTCAACTATATATTATAAAGCTTTTCCTATATCAGCAAAGCCAATTACATGCACATGATTAATGGGTTGTCTAAGTCTTTGTATATTGTTTTGGATAATGCAATAATGCATGTTCATTGAAATTTCCAAAACAAACAAAACTTTGCTGCCACCTTAAAATTTTTTCCAAGGTGGTGGCAGTACTACTCAATCACACCTACCTCTCTCTCTCTCTCTCTCTCTCTCTATATATATATATATATATATGTTAAGTTAATTCATTATATAGGGTTAATTGCACTAACTTACCCTTACTTTATTGAATTTAGTAAGATTTCAAAAAAATTCCCTAAATTAATACAAACACCCCTTGTCATCAAGTCAATCCGTTAACTTTAACGGTGACTAACATTGATCTATGGAAAACCAAATATACCCTCGCCACATCATCTCAAACATAAAATATTTTTAATTAAAAAAAAAGATAATATATCGGTCGTCTATGAAAACATCCTCAATTCACGGAGGAGCCTCCTCTGCGAATTGTAGGAAGTTGATCTCCAAGATCGGTGAAGATCTCTTTTAACAAGTAGGAGATCATCAAAGATCTCTTGTTTCCTTGGTAGATTATGTTTAAAAAAAAAAAATTGATTTTTCAATTTTAATTAAAAAATCATTTATGTTTGAGATGATGTGACAAGGGTATATTTGGATTTTCAAGGGTCAAGGTTAGTCAAATGTTATAGTTAACGGATTGACTTAATGGAAGGGGGTGTTTGTATTAATTTATGACATCTTTTTTAAATCTTGCTAGATTTAATAAACTAAGGGTAAATTAGTGCAATTAATCCTTATATATACGATCTTAAAAAGCAAATTTCAAAAGTGTGGTAAATTACAGATGAAGTTCAGAAAAGTAAAATGTGAAAAGGTGAGCAGAACAGCAGAAGATACATAAAATTGAAGAGATAACAGAAGTGATAAGGAAATATCAGAACTGACAAATGTCAGAGTGAGCAGGATAAGACACCAACCTTTCACCTTTCTTTTACTTTTAGAAAAGAAAAAGAAAAAAAAAAAAAAAAAAAAAGACAAAACAACAAAATAGAAGACCAGAAGTACTTTAGATCGAAGAGAGACAGAAAATTATTATAATTTTTTTTGATAAATTATTCATGTGTGTGTGGGGGGGCAGCTGAGAAGATGTACACTGGAAATTGCAGGAGTAGTATGTAGTAGCATAGGATCTGAACAGCTGCATTGAGTTTCTGGCTGGAGGAATCTAATATATATGAGTTTCTTGTTAGCTCAATATTCAATAACTTTACCCATGTGATTTGCATTTTTTTTTTTTTTTTTTTTTGTTTGAATGTACAACGACTACCGGGACCCTGCGAGGATTAGACACTACGAGCACAGCTCGGACAACTACTCCCACAAGAGGTGGGACAAGGAAATAATGGGTGTATATAAATACACTGTGCCGGGCGTTGAACCATGGTGGTGGAGTCTCCCTTTGGAGAGTCACACCACATTGGCAAGAGGCCCAATGGCTGATTTGCTTTGTTTTCAAACATTATTTCTGACCTTAATTTTGAACTTTGGACTTAAAAAAAAATAATTAAAAAAAAGGTACCCATAGATGATATAATTAGATAAACATAGACCCATTTTGTGTTTATTTAATCTGTAAATTATACTATTTTTATTGCAAATTTTCTCCTAATTAGAAAGACCAGACTTTCTTCCAGCCTGTTGTTTTTGAACTGGGAATCTGGGATTCATATTATGAAGTGTGATTATTCATGAACAAATCATTGAAGTTAATCGTGTATAAACAAATCTATAAAGGCAACATATATATATAAACATTACACTAAAACTATTTACTTACTTTTTATCGTCGTAAATTTGCAATACCCTTCTTCTATTTCTTACAATAAAAATGTATCCCAATTTATATTAGTGTAAAACATTTATTTTTATTTATTTTTAATTGAGATTTCGTACGAAAAATATACGAATCACCGCACCTAATAATTTTGGAAAGAAAAAAAATAAAAATATCCTACTATCAATTGGCAATGAACACCCTACTATCAATTTAGGGGAAAATGTGTGACAAATATTAGTGGCAAGTAGATCATATAATGGCACAGCTGTAAACATGTAATAAACCTGCCCTACACACTTGAAATGCCCATAATCTCTACGACTCTACCCATATATTTCACCCAATATTATTATTATTATTTAAATGCCCCACTTTCTTTTTATGGGTCTACATTTATCTATCTTGTTTAATTTCCCAAAATAAAGATCACTCTCCAAGCTTTAAAACCCATATGGATTATTAACCTTTTTTATTTTCTTGTGATTTAAAAATATAATTAAATCAACCAGATGGGATCTGCAGGAATTAAAATTCGAAAATTGAGTGAAAATTCAAATCAAAGAAAGACTTATATATAAAATAGTTAAAATGGGGAATATAAAATGTGTTTTTATTGAAAAGTTCAGGTGATGAAATTAGCTTTGCAAAAGCATAAAAATTAACCTTTTAATATTTTGTATATATTAATAAATAAATAAATAAATAAATAAAAATGGTGTTTGTGTGGAGTAAGGAATATGATGCCACAGCCTCACAGGGTCCTCCGCATGGGGCAAGGGGTCCGTAGATCTGTACAAGTGCTTTCAAAAAGCTGATTTTTCGTGATCAAAATTCCTTTGCTTTTATATATAAGCACTTTTGGCTCCTTAAAAGGCCCTACCCACTTTTTTTTTTTTTTTTTTTTCCAAGTCAAAACAATTGACACATTATTATTTTTATATACAGCCCATACGATATGGCTACTCAAACCTCGAAAATTATTAGATTGATCGAGTTTCATTTACCATCAAATCATATTATATGTATTAATATTATTTTATTATAATATTAATTTAAAAAAAAGCTTAACTACAAATCTTATCAATTAGTTGAGATTAATTACATCAATGGGTCCAATTAGAATCAGATTATTCTAGATGCACACTAGAAAACAACTCTATTGAATCCTTAATTGAAAGGTAATATCTAAGTTGATTAATAATTTAATTAATTTCAATAGCTTATCTACTACTACAAATCATAAACATCAACCCACATGATTACATGAGCATGCATGTGTGATTGCCAATAAGTGTAGTGTAGTTTACTAATTATAATTAAGTTAAACTCATAATGAAGAAATTGAATAATTATTTGTTCTTCATGCAAACATAATTGAAATGAAAGAAATTGTGCAGAAACTTCTATATCCCCTGTGACCACATATTTAATCGAATCTAAATAAATTTTAGAGTGTCACATTTATTTATAAAACCGCATGTAAACAGACCTCTCACTCATTGAAAATTATTTTTTCGATCGTGCTTGTAATAGTTTATATGGTCAGGTTTTAATAGAACCCGTTGTGAGATTTAAAAAAAATAAATAATAACAATAATTAGAATCTAATGAGAATAAGATACATAGAAAGATATACATATATATAGTATTTATATTGTCAGTTCGTTTTGACAATAAATATATCAGAACGAAGAATATGAACCACAGATTATGGAGAAGTTTTGATAAGTGCATACACTTTGAGTCAAAGTATGTAAATCTAGTGGTTCACATTCTTTGTACTGATATATATATATATATATATACAGAAATTCTATTATCAGTTCGAACTGACAAAAGTTATATCAGTTCCTTGCATGTGGGCCACTGGATTTAAATACTTTGACTTGGCTGTATGCACTTGTCAGTCAAAGTATTTAAATCCAGTGGCCCACATGCAAGGAACTGATATAACTTTTGTCAGTTCGAACTGATAATAGAAAGACTGTATATATATATATATATATATATATATATATATATATATATATATATATATATATACAGAAATTCTATTATCAGTTCGAACTGACAATAAATATATCAGGACGAAGAATGTAGACCACTGGATTTACATACTTTGACTCAAAGTGTATGCACTTGTCAAAACTTCTCCATAATCTGTGGTCCACATTCTTCGTCCTGATATATTTATTGTCAGTTCGAACTGATAATAGAAAGACTGTATATATATATATATATATATATATATATATAAATTTTCTATTATCAGTTCGTCCTGACAATAAATATATCAGGACGAAGAATGTGGACTATAAATTATAGAGAAGTTTTGATAAGTGCATACACTTTGAGTCAAAGTATAAAAATACAGTGGTCCACATTTTTTATCCCGATATATTTATTATCAGGACGAACTGACAATAGAAAATCTGTATATATATATATATATATACAGTTTTTCTATTGTTAGTTCGAACTGACAAAAGATATATCAGTTCCTTGCACGTGAGCCATTAGATTTAAATACTTTGACTTCGTTACATACACTTGTCAAAACATCTTTTAAATTCAATGGCCCACGTACAATGAACTGACATATTTTTATATCAGTTTGAATTAATAATAAAAGGATTGTATATATATATATAACTAATTAATTTATGGTTTAAATAGGAATGAATTGAATGATTGACCAGGTAAAAGATTTATATCCCGATGAATTGCCGGATTCGAGGCCGTGGAATTGACCGATCTGAAAATAATTAGAAGAAGGCCTCACTCACGTGCGATTCTCACAACTCCACCTATATATTCGTGCCATCGATTTTTTTCTCATTTGATTAATTTAATCGCCGACCCGTTCCCGACCAACCAGCAACCAACACTTACCCAATCACAACTGAGCAAGTTTAGTTGTCTAACCACTTAATTTATCTGAAAATAATTTTATTTAATTAATTATCTCCATTAGTTTTTAATAGATGATGCTGTAATAGTGCAATATATATTCATTTAAGTAATATTATTTTTTAAAATAAAAAATTCGTAAAATCAAGCTTTTATCAAAGTAATTTTACATATATGATATATAGTCCATTATTTAATTTAGTGGAATTTCATAAAAATTTCAAAAGAAAACACTACCCAATTCAAAAGGTTTATTCTTTTTTGTTGTTGGGATTTTTAGAATAAAAATTGAATAATTATATTTTAAAATTTAAACATTGATCTTTAAATCTAAAAAAAATTACACATAACACATGAAATGTGTAATCAATCAAGGTGACATTTTGTAAAGGTTTGATGACTGGTTTTTTTATTTTTATTTTATTTTAATTATATCCATAAAGTAGTGGGAAATTTAACAAAGAAATTCAAAGGTTGATGAATCTTAGTTGATACGCCTAATCAAAACGTCATGATTGGGTCATTAAGCAACAACAAGATCGGTCAAACATATGACATTTTGACTATTAGTTGCTGGAGAATAGCACAACTTCCCAAAAACAAAAAACAAAGATTTATTTTCCATTACTTAATTAATTAGTGGCCGTCCGATGAATTTTGCCTATTTTTTCTTTTCCAAATAACAAATCTCTCTTTCTCCACCCTTAATTTTTTTCTTTTAAAATTAAACAAAAAGAAAAAAAAAGGTACGGCGTGCATTGAAATCTATCAAGATCAAGTATTATTAGAGTCGGTCTAACTTCAATTCAATCTCGTGGTAGTTGATTTTGTTTAATAAAACAAGTTATGGGTTTTACACTTTTACCCCTTTAAAAAAAAAAAAACAACTACAAATTAAATCCTTAATTCAATGTTTCAGGTGCGATGCATGCACTTACCAATTGATCAACCTGATCTCAGACAGTAAATTTACATCCTTAATCTTATATTACCAGACACAAAACAATATTAACTAAGGGGGTGTATTGATTCAAGATTTTATTAGATAATTTGGGGAAGTAAAAACCTAGTGGTATTGGATTGAGACTTTTTAACAAGTTAAATAAGTCTAATGGTATTCAATCAAGACTTTTAAGATTTTTTTTAAAAAGTTCATATTGTCTTGTGGTATTGGATCTAGACTTTCAAGATGCAGCAATTTGTATAATGATATTGGATTGAGATTAAGATTTTTAGGATTTTCATGATAAAATGGATTTTTCAGACTTTTTAGTGATATGTATAAATAACTTGAATCCCAAATTGTCTTGCTCTATCTCTCAATACTTTCCAGACTTTTTATTTGACTTCAGATATTTGGTGGTTGGTATATAATAAATGTGGCGACCAAACATGCAAACTACACTTGAAAGTCGAGTACCAAATGGTTGATAAAATACTTATGTGAGTTAAAAATAGTTTTATGCTAGATTTCCATGATCCCACCACCACTACCGATATCTAAAATCTTTAGGACCACTAGTGAAAATTGATCAAATGCTTTATTTACATCTATAAAAGATGGATTTGACAAAAAGTAAAGATAAAGAGGAAGTTGATTTTTTTTTATTTTATATATATATATATATATATATATATGATAAAAAGAGCTGGTCTATTATTAATAGTATTGCCCTTGTGTAGATTGAGTTCAAAGACAAAAGAAGATGGTCATCATTTCTATTGATTTATTACCTGATCGAGTTAAAAAGATACAGGCCTCGCATAAAACCATGCTTCTATAAAATTTAGATACATGTTTTTTTTTTAAAATCCGATAACGGAAGAGTATGTCGAAAACTGTCGAGAGCATGCACTAGTTGACTGTTTGGAGTTTTTTTTTTTTTTTTTATAATTTTTTTAAAAATATGTATAATTAAATCTTATGTATCAATTTTTTTTTTTTGTTATTTACATTTATATTAAATAAATTCTTGTCATGTCCCGACCCTCCAAATTTAACCAATGCATGCATAGTCTCTATATCAACTCATCTCAACGGACTTGAATCATCTATCACTAATATGAAAGGGGGATGTACACTCTACACACCACTAGAGGAGAAAAAAAAAAAAAACATAAGTATAGATTAAGAGTTGGATTAAACATAAATTAATTAATTAATTAAAAAAAAAAAAAAAAAAAAAAACTCAATGAGGCCACCACCCCACTCTTTAATCATGCACATTTTAATCAAATCAAACAAATCTTAATGATCAATCAATGCCAAATATCCAATCCTCTCTCTCTATCTCTTCCTTTCTCTCTCAAATTGATTCTCCACCAATCACCATTACAATAATCCCCATCTCAACCAAACCACAAAAAAAATTGACTCACTTCTCTAAAAAAGCTGCAAAATCCATCACTAGGTTGTAGTATTGCTCTCTCTCTCTCTCTCTCTGTTTCTTAAATGCAAAACGGCGTTGCTCATCAAAAAATCTGACAAAGAAAACAAAAACTCCTTTTATCATCTCTGTTTTCTATCTCCACAGTCTACTGCTACAAACTCCATACACGTAGCTTTTGTTGTTGTGTTTCTTGCATTGATTCTAGCTCTCTCTCTAGAATTTTCAAGAATGCTAGAAACTGTGAAGTACCTCATTGGCTCAATCGGACCCAGCGGTTATGGCTCCAAGTCCACCGCCGAGCAAGTCACCGAAACCTGCCGTGATATGCGCTCCGTCACCGCCATCATCACCGGTAATATATAATTAACTTTTTTTTTTATCGTTTTTTAACAATCGAACACAACTTCAACAAGAATCAAGTTACAAGTACATATGTTAATTTGACATGTTTTTTTTGTTGTTGTGGGGTGGTGGTTTTAATAGGAGCGACGTCGGGGATAGGGGCGGAGACGGCTCGTGTGCTGGCGAAGAGAGGAGCGAGGCTGGTGCTGCCGGCGAGGAGCCTCAAGGCGGCGGAGGAAACCAAGGCGCGTATCGTGTCGGAGTTTCCCGGTTCCGATATCGTCGTCATGTCACTTGATCTCAGCTCTCTAAACTCTGTTAGAAACTTCGTTTCAGAGTTCGAGTCTCTCAATTTTCCTCTTAATCTCCTCATGTACGTAGTCTCTCAATTTTGTTTGGTTGCCAAGAAAATGAAAATAAGCTTTGTTTTTGTTTTTGTTTTTTTTAATGATAATATATATATTTATTTAAATTTGTTGATGTAATTAGAAACAACGCTGGCAAATTTGCACACGAGCATGCAATTTCTGAGGACGGAATCGAGATGACTTTTGCAACTAATTATCTAGGTAATTATTTTAATTATTATTTAATTATATCAATAATTTAGAATTTTTTTTTTTTATAAATAAATTCTTTAATTGAAATTAAATTCATCAGGTCATTTTTTATTGACTAAACTGTTACTGAAGAAGATGATCGAGACGGCAAAAGAAACCGGCGTTCAAGGCCGGATAGTGAACGTCTCGTCGACCATCCACGGCTGGTTCTCCGGCGATATGATCCGATATCTCGGACAGATTTCACGAAACAAATGGTAATTAATTAAACACATTAATAATATTTTCCATAAATGATTAGGATTATTGACTTTGTTTTTGTGTGTATGTATATTAAATAAAAAAATTGTATTGAAAATATTTGTCTGGGTTGTCTCCAGTGACTATGACGCCACACGTGCTTACGCTGTCTCGAAGCTCGCTAACGTTTTGCACACCAAGGAGCTTGCTCACAAACTCAGTGTACGTGTGCTGGTTTTTAATTTTTAATAATGCAAAAACAAAATCAATAAAAAGCCTTTTTTGTTTTCTGATTAAATCTTTTTTAGATTTAATGGTTTTTTAATCTTATAATTAAACAGCAAATGGACGCCAATGTTACTGTGAATTGTGTTCATCCTGGGATCGTAAGAACCAGACTTACCAGAGAAAGAGAAGGATTGATCACAGGTTAGATCCGTCTTTTTCCGTACATATTTTAACGTTCATCCGAACCTGAAATTTTAAATGGTTTTTATATATAATTAGTTGGTAACTAAAATTATATGATTAATTACAGATCTTGTATTCTTCTTGACTTCGAAGCTCTTGAAGACCATTCCACAGGTAATTTTAATTTTAATTTTAATTTTTAATAAGATGATTTTATATATAGAAACCATTTCAAGATTAGTAAAAGATGATCAAATAATTAATTAAATGGTGTATGAATAATATTATTATTGATGCAGGCTGCTGCCACGACCTGTTACGTTGCCATTCACCCGAGACTCGTAAACGTTTCGGGGAAGTATTTCGCCGATTGCAACGAATCCTGGACATCGAAACTGGGATCGAACTCGAACGAAGCTGCAAGGTTATGGTCTGTCTCAGAAATGCTGGTTTCCAACAAAGACCACAAAGCAGTTTCTGATCTGCTGCTCAATGCAGCCTAATAATTAGATTATTAAACAAGTAGAGAAGAGAAGAAAGTTTAGAGAGAAAGAAGAAGAAAAAAAATTACTTTTAATTAGATCATATAATGTAGCATTAAAAATGTAATGTATACAATATTTTAGACTATATATCTAACAATATATATATATATATATATATAGATATAAAATATAGTCCCATATATTAATATGTTAATAATTATGAGAATTTTTGAATATGATCGACTTATTCTGTAACGTTACATGGTTACCTGACACGGGTCAATTATTAATGTGGAAAATATTTACATAGGAAGATGGGGTGTGTTTGGAGCATGTGGTGGTTGATGTTTCGAAGAGTATCTTAAGGGTAATAGTATGGGACCTACTAACATGCGCCGGGGATTTGGTGGTGGGAGGGAAACATGCGTTTAAGGAAAGCTAAAATTCATAACAAGCACTTCTCTCTGTCATTACAAAAATAAATTGTAGTTATTCATACTACACCGGACATGGACGGAACCAGAAGTTTAGAGTTGGGGGACTAAATGAAAAATACTTAAAATTTATAGTACTAAAATGTAAAATGTATATTTTTTATTTTAACAATATTTTTTGTTTTTTACTTAGCCCCATTGTGGTCCGCCCCTGTATCCGTAATTCGGATATCTATCTTTAATTCTTCATGGATCAAAAAGTCAGTTGATGACTGGTTATCTTTAATAATTTTATCATGACTTGTCCCATTCCTTGTACACATGACACATCTCATGAACATAACTGTGTCGACTACTACTGTTGTTCTAACTCAACTTTTGTGTTTTCCATTTCGTTACTTTTTTTCTTTAGTGCCGGCACTGGGGTTTTGTTTGTCGGTTCACATGTCAGGTTTTTTTCTGTGATGAATGTTTGGTGATTTGTCCTTCTCATAATCTCATGTACACATTATAATTATTATTAGTTACCAATTGAATAATTGATATATAAAGTGATTTGTATTTTATTTTCCCATCTAGATTTTATTGCTTTCAATCAATGTTGGAGGGGAGGGAATTGCATACTTGCATGCATTTCATGGTGATCATGAAGGGTTTGATAACATTTGACAAAGCTAGTGAGATATGCCAAAACTTAGCTGCTGACCACCCTATGTGAAATAATTTACATTCTTTTGCGTAATGTGGTTTGGTGGTGAAAGAGCGTTTATTCAGCTTGATAATGTTATACGTTCAAGTTACTGTCACCTTAGGTGGAATATATAAAAAAATTTAAAAAAAAAAGACATAATATGCGTAAGATTTAACATTCAATAAGATGTGACTTCAACAACA
Organism: Acer yangbiense; assembly: GCA_008009225.1. Taxonomy (NCBI): domain Eukaryota; kingdom Viridiplantae; phylum Streptophyta; class Magnoliopsida; order Sapindales; family Sapindaceae; genus Acer; species Acer yangbiense. The sequence goes on from CM017771.1 coordinate 5,192,854, forward strand.
TTCACGATGCAAATTCACTCTTTGTTATGTGGTTATGCACATTCCCTTCATATTAATTATCCGAATAACGCAAACAACATTCACAATAGAACCCAAAATTTAATGTCTCTTGGACACACTAAGGACCCAATATTTTTTTATACTTCTTATGTGGGCTTCTAACCCAAGATTTATTGGGCTTTATTTAGGGCCCATGATGTGCCCACTAGTCCTAAAACCCTAATATTTTTTCCCCAAATTAAAAAAAGTCAAAACCCAAAACCCCGCAAAAGTCTCGAACTCCTCCTGACTTACTGCCTCGCGCCACTACCTCTGCCACCACCGGTAGAGAAATGGCTAGCCTAATCCCAGAAACGACTCAGAGAATCTTCACACCAGAAACCCTCCGGTCCGCTGCCAAACAGTCGGAGCGCTGCCTCGTCGTCCCCGTCCGCCTCCGCCGCGCCATCAAAAGATATCTCCGAGGTTCGGCAGCGATAGAATCCAAAAAAATCAAAACTTTTCATATGAAATGATGTTTTTTATTTATCTTTTTTTTTTCTTTTTCTATATAGAGCAGGAGGATCCGCACATGAAGAGGAAGGTGTTGAGGTTGTCGGAGTCGTTCAACGAAATCAAGGGCAAGAATCTGATGCTGACGGAATCCACTTCAAAGGAGCTTTTTGAGGACCCTTTGAAGTCTATTGAGCAGTCCAAGCGTTGGAAGATCAAGAGCTCCTATGGAGACATCGGCCTCACTTACAGAGACGACGAGACCATCGCATATGTTGCCTCTAGAATGCCTGCTGTTTACTCTGCTTGTTTTCGCGTCCTCCGCGAGGTATCATAGATCGAAAATTTGAAACTTGTTAGGTGTTCTATGTGTTTTGTGTTGATATGTTTAATGATAAATTATTAAATTTTATGGTTTGCACAAATTGTGAAATCAGCTCAACTGATTCGTGTGGGGAATGTCACTCCTTGTCGAAAGATACAAAATTTTGGATTGAAAATTTGCTTGATTGTTTCATGAATTTGTTTGAATTGGTGCCAATTTTTTCTTTTATATATAAAAATGAGATTTTATTTTTAATAAAAATCAATTTTAATATTATGTTCCAGCTGTTACAAATGAAGGTATCAGCTTAACTTAGTTATATAATATGATGTTGTCAACAAGTTGAGAGTTGTGGTTTTGATTGAGAAGATTGCACTGGATTTATAAATAGTTTTGTGATTATTAGGTTCGTAGGAGGTTACCAGGTTTCTCGCCAGCTAAAGTATTGGATTTTGGTGCTGGCACTGGTTCAGCTTTCTGGTGAGAACTAGGTCTGACCATCTCTACTAACAATTTTTGTAGCTTGAGATGTGAAGTGGTTGAATTTTATACTTCTTTTTTAATATTGAACTTTGATGTAACTGAACTAATTGTCATTAGGGCATTGCGAGAAGTTTGGCCAGGTTCTTTGGAAAAAGTGAATATAGTGGAACCATCCCAATCGATGCAGCGTGCTGGTCAAAGCCTTATACAAGGTAATTTGCCTATCTGCATATGTACAAGTGATGAAAATCAGAAATGTTTATGGAGTGGCAGAATTGTGGAATGAGGAAACAAGTTTCATTGTTATTAAAAAAGTGGAAATTGTGTAATGACAAGTTTTGTGAACACAACAATATACATCATGATATCCTGGGTTGTGAGTTGTGAGTTGTGATTTTAATTATCAATTTCCTTTGATGAACTAAGATTGGCATTGCTTCTTGATTGATTATTCATATCCACACCATTTACTTTCAAGCTGTTGAATGACTAGCCAGATTATTATTAAGTTATCAAATTACTTGCTTTCCTGGCATGCATATTTGTTTTCCAGTTTTACTAGGGTTGCTTTTATACTGAAAATTTTCTTTTTCCTCAAACATGTAGAAAATTAATGGTAAAGCAAGATTTAAACATTGATATGTCATAATTGTTTTAGGTTTGAAGAACTTGCCTCTTATTCATAGCTACAGTAGCATTCAAGCACTAAGTAAACATATCAATAAGTCTGAGAGGGATCACGACCTTGTAATTGCTGTAAGTTATATCCTTCAAAATTCTTTAATTTGTGATTTGGCCTAAAGTTATCTTTTGCCTTCGCACTAATCTTGGTGGTAACGTGTTTCTTTATAAAAAAAGTACGGTCCAAACTCCAAACTACTGCACTTGTGGAAGTCTTTTTTTTTTTACATGGCCTTTGGCTGGTGCTAATTAATGTTGATTGTCTTGGCAATGGGGTAAAGTCTTATGTGCTTGGAGAGATACCATCACTAAAGGATCGGATTACTACAGTGCGCCAACTTTGGGATCTTACACGGGATGTTCTGGTAAGAGTTCAGGCTTAACAAGGGGTTTTACTGTTGACTTATTTTCTGAAAATTTTATTTCACTAGTGCATGCTATGCACTAAAACATGCTAATTTGCATGTTCATACATCCTGATGTATGAATGAAGTGCTTGTTAATCATAGCTCTTGCAGAGTTTAATCTGCTATCATGGACTGTTTTAGTTTTGAAGTTTTCAATGTTCAGTCTAACACGTTTCTATTTGACTTGATGTGGACAGGTTCTGGTTGAACCAGGAACACCACAGGGATCTAATATCATATCACAGATGCGTTCTCATATATTATGGATGGAGAAAAGGGTGAGTTCAGTTAGATTTTCAATCTAATAGTTGTAATTAATGTCTTGTGCATTTTTTTAACATGCTAATTTGTAGCATCTTTTTGGTTTCGTAGAAATCCCGTAAGTCTAAAGATGTGAACAAGGAAACTTCGAAGGACCTGGTGACACGCAGAAGTGGTGTACATATAGTTGCTCCTGTGAGTACAGAAAGTTTCCACCATACATTTATTTTCTTGGCTAACATCTTTCCCTGAATTCCCGCTCCTTTTTTATCTTGTACCTTTTTGTGTGTGGGTTAAGTTACCGGTTTTCTTAATGCAGTGCCCTCATGACGGGGCTTGTCCATTAGAGAAATCAGGAAAATACTGTCATTTCGTTCAGCGTATGCAGAGGACAACTTCGCAGCGTGCATACAAGGTTCCTTCTGGACTCACTTTTCATAATATCTGCCTATGCAAGAATTCATGAATTTGACTTTTATTATGCTTCTTTGAAATATTAATTGACTTTTTTTTTCTCTCTGTTATTATGGATAAAGATCAGAGTACTGAGTTTATCATTAGTTGATGTTGATATTCTTTTATCCGTGGTTGGTTTGTAGCGTTCAAAGGGTGTGCCTTTACGTGGCTTTGAAGATGAGAAATTTTCCTATGTTGCCTTCAGACGAGGACAGAGACCTGGGTGAGTATTACTAAGTTACAAGTTGATGATGTCTATTGATACCTAGGAGTACCGATATAACAGAACCTCTCTTAAAATAATTCTAAAACATTTTATCCCGCTGATCCTTCACCTCTCACTAGCATTAATTAGCGTTTTTTTTGTTGTGAATATTGCTTCTATTGGTTCAATTTTTATTTTATTTTTTTATCTTTCAATTTGAACAGGGAATCGTGGCCTCTGGATGGAATAGAATTTGACACTTTGAAGGAGCAGCATGCTAAAAGAAATCCAGAAGATCTTGAAATTGACTATGGTACATCTCAGACAACTCCAAGAACCCATTTCTCCTTAAATAATTGTTAATAGTGCATCTTACTAAAAGACTTGCTTGCATATCGACTCTAATATTTTATTATTATTATTTTCTTGCGATACAGGAAAATCTGAATTCATTTTGTTTTATATTTTGATTTTAATGCTTTGTTTTTGGCCGTGTCAGATGATCTAGTTAAAGCACAAGCTGAAGCTGAACTTATGCCATATGAGGAAAAGGGTCTAGTTTGTTACGAATCTGATGCTATTGAAAATGATGATGAGGATGATAGCAATAAAGTTCTAGTGGAAAAGGAAGAAGAAGAAGAAGAAACAAACCGCGCTGATCTTGGTGGTGGTTGGGGAAGAATTATCTTCCCTCCAGTCCAAAGGGGAAGGCAAGTGGCAATGGATGTTTGTCGATCAACCAAACGGGATGGCTCAGAGGGATCATTTGAGCATATGGTTTTGACACGCAGTAAGAATCCCACATTACATCGTCTAGCCCGAAAATCTTTCTGGGGCGATTTGTGGCCCTTTTAAACCGAATTAACACATTTGTTGTCCCTTTCAACACTCTTATAATGTAAATCCAAATTGTGTATGCCAACGGACCAACGGTGTTATTGTATTCTTCCATTTGCCATGATATATTTAGTCTCTCTCGCTCACACCTCGGCCACACTGAACTGAGACATTCAAATCGTCACAAGCTGTTGAACTTCTTGTGTCCGATTTTCTGGATTCAGAAGTCAATGAGCATCTAATAAACGCGATGAATAAGGTACGTGTTAGGTTGGTTTCTAACTGATTTTCGGTGTTCTTATTCATTTCTCGAGTTTAGATTGAGCTTCTAAGATTAGTTACTGTCTAGGGCACGACAGATTGTATAACTGTTACATTATTGTCACTCATAATCTGTACATGTACTCTTTCTAGTGACATAAATAGTATAGTTTAATGTTTGATATATGAATGATGATGAATACCAATTACTATCTGCTAGGTTTGGTATATTCTGATTGTGATTCTACGTGTCTATTTAATTATAAATTTGAACTTGATTGAATAAGATCTATATTTTATCATATAAAATGTAATTATTTTTTTATGAGCATATAAAATGTAATTGAAAAGTGTAAAAGTGATATAGGATATAGTTGTCGTAAGTGTAATTTATGAACATTCATGCACCACCATGCATTAAATTAAGGGTGTGTTTGGTAGGGAGGAAAAGGGAGAGGAAAGAAAAGGGTGGAGGGAAAAGGGAGAAGAAAATGGGGAAATATGTGTTTGGCATGGAGAGAAAAGTGGAAGGAAGGGAAAAATGGGAGGAAAGATTTGTGGGTGGGACTCACCAATTTTAATCTTCCCAAAAGTGGGAGGAAATTGGAGGGAAAGAGGGGAAGGGTTTTGGGTTCATTTAAAATTACAATTTGGTCCATTTTTTTAAATATATAAAATATAATATAAGGGTAATATAGTAAAATTGATAAAATGATCTTTTCTTTCCTTCCTTGAGGGAAAATTATTTTCCTTTCCTTTCCTTCCCTTATGTTTTCCATCCCTCTAAATCTTTCTATCATTCCTATTTTCTTTCCTCCCTATCAAACACATCCTAAGGGAGAGTATTAAAAACCCCCCTCTAGTTTGAGTTTTTGGTCAAAAACCACCCTCTAGTTTTGTTTTTGCTTAAAAACCGCCCTCTAGTTTAATTATTAGCCAAAAACCACTCTAGTTTTTGATTTATCAGCTAAATAACACCCTGCCGTTAGCTTTCTGTTATAATATTAAAAAAAATCTGTTAGGTTGCAAGGGTAAAATAGTAAATGGAAATTAATGAATTAAAAATTTAATATTAGTTGAAAGTTAAAATTATTTCATATATAAAAGGCTATAGGAAAACTGGAAAAGTTATTCATATACATTTCTTTCAAAAAAATTTCAATACATATTAAAGTTATTCATATACTGATACATATTAAAGTTATCCACATGATTTTAAAAAAAAAAAAATTTTTTTTCATTATTTTGTATTGTCTTTTTTTTTTTAAATCTCCACCTAGAGATACATGTTATTTTTATTTTTTATAATCAAATAAAATTTTCTTAATCTTTCAAAGATTTCCAGTACTAGAAAAATACAAATGGTAAAATTGTATATTTTAATTATAAAAAAAAAAATTTAACCTTTTTTTTTTTTTATTTGTTTAAATTTGAATACAATGGTAAAATGGTATATTTGGTTAGAAATGCTAACAGAAGGTCGTTTTTAGCCAATAACAAAAATAAGGGGTGATTTTTGGTTAAAAACTCAAACTGGAGGGAGGTTTTTAATTCTACACACTCCACCTACATGATTCTTTATTATTACACACACAAATATAATTAAGGAGATTGGACCCCATGACGTGACAATCAGACATCAACTTGAACATCTCTATACACTTGAAAAAAAAAAAAAAAGACATGTCACTCTATAGTCTATAGGAACACTAGCGAGTGTATTTAGTTTTTTTTCCTAAAATAGAAAATTAAGGACACACTACACAGTCAGGTCAAAAAGGGGTTGAACGAGGAATAATTTGCTTGGGTTCGGACTTGGTTTTCTGAACTCATGAGAAGCTCTTGATACTCCATGTAAACTTGATCGAACTTGATGTTATGATGATATTCTTCTGTGAATAATAAATCATCCAGGTCACCCCCATTTTCATACAGTAGTATCTGTTCCTCCTCGCCACCCACTGCATGATCCGACCAAAGTGGAGTTAGAGAGTTTAAAGCTTTTGTGTCGTCATTTGCAGATGATCCTGGCAACAAAAATGGAAAAACCCTAGTAGTTTTTTGAAGATATGTGTTTGCATTGTCCCCGTTGGTCTCTGTATGTTGTTGTTGCTTCTCCTTGTTTTTTGAACCTGTTGATGGTTTTGTGTGATCAGTTTTTGATGTTTTTTGTAGTAGTAGTCTTTTGCCGAGATGGGTGTTCCAGTAGTTCTTGATCTCATTATCCGTTCGTCCTTGTAATCGTTTAGCAATTAGAGACCATCGATTTCCCAGAAGCTTATGTAGGCGGATGATCAAGTCGTCCTCTTCAGGACTGAAATTCCCTCGCTTGATCCCAGGTCGAAGATAATTCATCCATCTCAGTCTGCAACTCTTCCCACATCTAAGTAGCCCCCCTTCAAAAGCCAAACAACACAACAATGAAATTAAGTGTTAATTAACAAACGAACTGACAAAACGTTTTTGTTCATACATGAGTACATGATATGATTCTATTGGATGAATATCCGGGAATTAGTTACCACTTGCAGCTTTTTCAGAGACTTTTGACCAATTGCCCTCACCATGTTGTTGAATATAGTTGATGAGCAAAGCATCTTCTTCGGCAGTCCATGGACCTCTCTCCAAACCAACCATGGAACTACATGGAGCTCTTCCCATTTTTTCACTGTTATGCAAGATTTTTCCAGAGCAGAGCAGAGCAGAGAGAGAGAGAGAGAGAGGAGCTGATCAGGAGAGCTTGAGTGAGTACTGCATTACTAGTGTTATTCTCGTCACGTTTTATAAGGCCAAAGAAGATGATCAAGCGCAAATCTGAATTAAATTAGAGCATCTCCAATGTAAAAGTGGTTTGCATATCAATAATCACTGACGTGACAACAATGTTAAAGCACTTGCTTCTTATGTGGCATAAAAATAAATTTGATAGACACATCAGATTATGTGAGTCACCGACATTTCCTTTATTTATTGTAATATTTATGTTTTTAATTAATAATTACCCCCCACACACACACATCAGATTATGTGAGTCACATATATAAATATGGAATTACAAATAAAATTACAAATAAAAAAATAGATATAATTGGTGATGCCACACATTTCACACATACACATCAGATTATGTGAGTCACATACACAAATATGGAATTATAAATAAAAAAAAATAGATATAATTGGTGATGCCAGACATTTCCTTTATCTATTGTAATCTATATTTATCACATCAGATTATGTGAGTCACATACACAAATATGGAATTACAAATAAAAAAAAATAGATATAATTGATGATGTCAGACATTTCCTTTATTTATTGTAATATTTATCACATCAAATTATGTGAGTCACATATACAAATATGAAATTACAAATAAATAAAAAAAGATATAATTGGTGATGCTAGACATTTCCTTTATTGTAATATTTATATTTTTAACACACACACTTCTCTATGAAAATTAATGAATATATATATATATATTTTCAGTGCACATTGAATTTAATATTGTATATCTAGCAATTTGATGTTGGTTTGTATATATAATCCGGCTGGTATCAAATTGAATGATAGGTATAATTAGAAGGTATGATGTAATATAGATTTGTGAGTTGTGACTGTAAATTTCTGGGCATTTCAATATATTAACACAATTATTATTGAATATTCTAGTGGTATTCATCGTTTGTATATATTTGGAGTGACATGTGATTATGGGGATGCAGTCCATGCATTGGTCCGCACTTTCGGGAGTCATGATAAGAAAGTTTTTAAAATAAATATAAATAACCAAAGATGTGAGATAAAAACATTAAAAAAATATATATTTATTTTTGTTAATTATTTTAAAGCAAGCAAAGTTGAGGAATCATTTATAGACAAAAATATAAAATTGGGTTTTTGTACCTAACCTAGGAACCTAGGACATCTAGTTTAATTTTTAAATGTAATTTTTAATTCCCTAAATGAGGTTCTAAATTGTATAGTCGGTGGTAACAACACATGTTAACATTGGTTAATGTCTCAAGATCAAGTCTCTCTCCTTCAAGTTAAAAATAAATAAGTATCGATGAATTTCTATATCATTAAAGCTCAAAATTAGAGTCACTCCTCTAATTACCAAACACTCAATACCAATCAAACCCTCTTGATCAACTCCAAAATTTTGAACAAATAGATCTCACCATGTCATTCATGTGACCACCAAATTAAAACAGAGTCATATAATAAATATATTAAGTAAGATTGAATAAAAGAAAAAGAAAAATCTAAATTGTATTTATATGTTAATCGATATGATTTTATAATTATTGAATCTTTGAGATTTTGAAGGCTAGGATTCAATCAATTCATTTTTATTTTCAATATTCTTATTGAATCCATTGTTTGAGCTCATAATAAATAAAAGTTGCTCTTATTACTCACTTAGAGCCATGACTAATATTGCAAGGGATGTGAATACGAGATGTAGGAGTAACCCATTACCTTCTAAGTGGAATTGCCACAACATAGTAGTTCTTCTTAGCCGGAGTTATTCCATTAGGATAATGGCTATGAGGGTTTAACAAGTGTATGTGTGGAAATGGTGGAAAATGTCACCTTTTTGACCGGTTTTTGTAAGAAAGTCACAACTTTAATAACTTAAGTTTAAAAGACACATATTATGGTGAACGGACAAAAATACCCTTACTTTACACATTCTCTTTTTTACTTTGAAGTTTTATGAGATTTTATTCTTTCATGTTCCTCTATAACAGATCTCCAATGGAGATTAAACATTATAACATTATCAATGCATCTTCATTGAATAATTAGTTTTATCGCGCTACGCAAATACATTCGGGGGTCGAGCTGCCCAGTTAGCTCGGGGGGGGTGAGGGCAGCGCCCCTAGAGATTTTTTTTGGTTTTGGTTTGATTTGTCAATATGAGTATGGTTAGGGTTTTAATTTATGAAAATTTGTGTAGGAGATGATGAAGATCTGGGTTTTCGAGCCTTTTAATGCTTTTTTCGAGCCTTTTGTAAATCTTAAGCTGGTTGTGTGAATTTTGAATCTAATTGAAAAGGCTCGGAGAATAAATGAAAAAGCTCAAACACTTCATTAAAAAGCTTGGGAAGTGCATGAAAAGGCACGGACAGTGTATGAAAATGCTCGAAGGCTCGAGTAGTGTATGAAAAGGCACAAGCAATGTATGAAAAGGCTCGGGTAGTGTATGAAAAGGCTCGAACACTTCATTAAAAGGCTCGAGTAGTGTATGAAAAGGCACAAGCAGTGTATGAAAAGGCTCGAACACTTCATTAAAAGGCTTAGGTAGTGTATGAAAAGGCTCAGGCAGTGTATGAAAAGGCTCGAACACTTCATTAAAAGGCTCGAATAGTGTATGAAAAGGCTCGGATCTAGTGTAAAAAGGCTCAAAAACACACGAAAAGGCTCGGATCTAGTGTAAAAAGGCTCGAAAATGCACGAAAAGGCTCGGATCGAGTGTAAAAAGGCTCAGAGATTCTAAACCGATTAACCAATGAATTTTCCTTGAAAAGGCTCAAGTAACATTTTAAAAAGCTCGGGGACTATTATAAAAGACTTGGAAAAAGTTCAAAAAGGTTTTCTCCCAACGTTTGAAAAAGACACAACGTGGCAAAAATGGGTATTTTTGTCTGGTCACCTAAATAGGTTCATTTTAAACTTAAATTAGTAATGTGGTGTCTGTCTTACAAAAAGCGCTCTAAATAGTGACAAAAAATTTTTAAACCCTTTAAAAGGTATTATGAAATTAAGATTTTTAAGGTTTAGCCGACTGTTTGAGGTTTAGCTTCTCTCTCTACAATATATTTTTTTGGTGGCTCTATTACCATCCACAAAATATCTTTCTGCACTCATTTTTCTTCTTACACCCATGTTAAAAAATTAAAATTATTAATTTTACTCCATACACCCTTTAAAATACCAAAACTATAATTTAAGTATTTTTTTTATAAAAATTTTAAACATATATTTTTTCTCATTACACTCATTTCTATTCATTTGCTTCTACGACTGTAAAAATAAAAAATAAAAAATGCTTGTACGTATAGTTTCTTCTTAAAAAAAAAAGTACGTACAGTTTTTTCCTTCCTTTAACAAATATTATAGAATTTACTTAGATAAAATAAATAAATATCATATTCAAATAAAACTCTACAACTAAGATTTTACTTGGGCAAAGATAAAATACAAATTCAACTCTAAACTAATTATATTTTTGTTTTCGTTGTTACTTGTGGAATCAATGCATTGAATTATCTAAAAAACCATGGAATCATAATTGTTTACACACTTAATCATCGTCATAGAAAAAAAAAATAATAATAATTAAACAAACAACAATATGCAGCTTCTTTTGTCCTTAAATATATATATATATTAATCACCTAGCAAATCAATTTTTTTTCATTTTTTTAAAAATCCATCCACCAAGTTTTTCGGTTTACAAACCAATTAAATCAATAAGAATTTATAATTGAAGTAAAGTGAGTGAATGAGTTATGTTTGAGAACCGTGTAGGCTTGATCGAGTTCTACTGCTTTAAAAGAAAAAGATTTCTACAATACTATAATTGCAACAATTTTTTATTTAATCACAAAACAATAATAAAAATGAAAGTAAACATACCTGAATACATTTGGAATCCATGAAATCAATTCTTTATTCATCCATTCCTTGACTATATGTGAAAACATATATATATTTCCTTATTGATGTTAGGTTTGATTAAGTATATATTATTAGGTTTATGATAGATTGGGTACTTATATGTGTAGGAAGTAAATTTAATTTCCAATTATAAAGCCATGTATTTTAAGTAATTAAATGTAAGAGTTTTTTTGAAATAAAAAAGTTTCATTAAAACACATGGGTGTAGGAAGATATTTTGTAATTTTTTTTTTTTTTTTTGTCTCATCTTATAGATGTTTTATTTTTCTAAATTTAGTACATTAATAGTGTATCTCTCTTAAGTGTCATTCTCTATTTGCTTATTAGAGAATGAGCAAATACACTATTTTGTATTTTTTTTTTGTCTCATCTTATAGATTTTTTATTTTTCTAAATTTAATACATTAATAGTGTATCTCTCTTAAGTGTCATTCTCTATTTGCTTATTATCTAACTTCTTGACATGCATCATGCATGGTTAATTGGTTTTATTGTTTGCCGGACTTTGTACGATTTCCAAAAATAATAACACGTGGTACGGTTGAGATGAGATTGGTTTGGTTGTAAAATCTCTCATACCTACGCCACGAGGTTACGGGCTCGAGTCTCTCCTCTCCAAAAAATCACAAATTAATGTAACGCTTAAAAAAATAAAAAATAAAATAAAATAAAAAAACGTGGTAAATGCTCATTGTTAACCTCAAACCACGGTTAAAATTTTCAATAAAATGCAGCTTACATGAGTTAAGATAATATTTTATTTATTATTATTTTTTTTTAAAGTAAGATAATATTTTATTACTGATTAGTAAATACATCCTAAATTTATATTTCTTTTATTTTAGTAAATGTACCCTAAAAAATTATAAGATAATCTTTTGCCTCAATCTTATTAATTGAAACTATGACTTTAATATAAGCATTCAAAGGTACACATAAATAACTATGGCTAAATTGGCTATCTCTCTTACTGGGGATAAACTTTGGTTAAGTTTTTACCCTAGTTTAGTCCATCGGTTTGTCTTTGATGATATGTTTCAATAAAGTTTTTATGGGTTTCTTCTTTTCAAAAATAAAATAAAATAAATTTTATGGGTTTCTTTTATGTAATATTTATATATATTTTTTATAATCAATTAGTTGGTCTTTATTTGAAAGTTTTGCTGTAAATTAATGTCGGAGGGAAAAAGTACAACCACTATTTTGGTCTCGGTTTAATAAGATATAATGTTTGAAGAATAATTATTGATGATGGCGATATTAATATATTATAATCTTTTACAGGGTTAATTGCACAAACATACCCTATATTTATCTAATAAAGCAAATTTTCAAACAAATGGCTAATTCAAACACAAACATCCCAAGCTGTCAAGTGGTCACCGTTAGAACTAACAGGAGAAGGGTATTTGGGTCATTGTTCAAGTGACATGAAATTAATTAATTAAAAAAGGGTTAAGTGAACTGTGAACCTTGACTTGTCAGTTAACCTCACCTCAGACCATTACATGTACTGTACTCAAGTTGGCGCCAAACAACCAGTCACTTCGCATCACCTTAGAGCAGTGCAGTAGGTAGAGGTTTCGCGCCATTACATGCACCCAAGGGCGCCAAACAACCCTTCACATCCACCTATATATAAACCCATCACCTTAGAACCCTTAGCCTTAGCAAAAGTAAGTTCTGTAGAAAAATCCTTTCAACAACCCAGTATAAGACTTTGAAATCAACTCATACCAGTTTCAGAAATTTCATTTGACACGATCAAAGTAAAACAAGGTATGTGTTTGTTTAATGTTGAGTAATTTTGTCTAATTTGTTATGTAAATGTGTTTGTTGTTTGGAAATGTCATACAAGGTGTGTTTTTAAAGTGTTTATGAAGATTTTTTGAGCTTTAGAACAAAGGTTGTGTAAGATGGTTGATTTTTGAACATGAAATCCGTTTTTTATTATTATGATTTACCTTTGTAAGAGTAGTTGGAGGAATAAAAGGATTTTGATTGATTAGGGTTTTGAAATTTCTTTCGAGAAATCAATCATGGTTTCAATAAAATTTTGGGGTTTTTTTTTTATAATGGGGTTTAAAAGTGAGTTTAAGGTTTGATTTTTGGTAGTCTGGGTTAATGTATTTAGACCCAAAAATAGTTGAGGTTGTGTACTGAAAAAAAAAAGTTACGTGAAATAAATCAATGAAGCTGTCTAAAAATTGTTATCTCCATTTTTAGACAGTTTCATTTTGTTATCTCCATTTGTGATGCTCTGTTCTCTTCTTGTTTTCTTGCTGGTTAGATTGTTCCTATTTTGTTTGTAGTCTGTCTTGTTTTTAGTGTTTTGGTTGTGGTGGTGTCTGTTGTTATGCTTGCTGTGTTTTGGTGGGCTTGTCATGTGTTTTGCCTTCTTTGTTTTGCTTGCTTGCTTCCTCTGTTTTGGTAGGGTTTGCCCTGTTGTTGGCTGTGCTTTCCCTGTTGAGGGTTTTTTAATATATGTTGTTCAAAAAAAAAAAAAATGTTATCTCCATTAAATTAAAAAGACAAAAACACACATATTGTATAATACTCATACACTATCCAATAACTGATTTAAAAATTGATTAAATTGAAGTGTTTTATTGCTAGATATATGTTGGGGTTATCAGTTATGTAAATCTGAGAGAGATTCATTTATATGATTTTTATTATTGCATAAACTATGAAGTTTGTATCTTTTGTTGATTAAATCTGGGTGATGTAATATGTATAATGTATTATATGGTCTAGAGTTTTATTATGTAGGCATGTAATGTTATTATGTTTGTATGATTTTGGTATGTAATATTCATGTATGTATTGTTATTATGTTGATATGTATTGTTTGGTATTTAATCGTCATGTCTGTAATGTTTTAAGTTTACAATTGAGTGTTGTTGGTTGTAACCATGATATAACATCACTTGTTTAGTTTCGTTCATGCTTTAAATATTTTTTATAGTTGTACAATATAATGTATAGTAAACAGTTAAGTCATTTTATACAGTGGTCTGCATGCTTGATTGTTTGTGTGGGTTGTAATGGTTTCCTCATATACAATACCATAATTGTTGTTGTTATCATTCAATGATATTTTGCTTTGTTTAATATGGGCTGGTTAATATATTAAGTTTACGATACATTGTTTTGTTTACAATTCATATTTATGTACAGATTGTAGCTATGGATTGCTTGGCCATCAGTGCCAAGTTTATGGGCAACCAGATTGAATTTGGCATAGTCGATCCTGGCATGTACACATTAGCAGCATTATGTGCTGATGTGTATATGTGCAATTGTTCTAAGTTGCCAGATCCAACAGAGACCTTCAAGGTTGAAGCTAAATTGCCCTGGAATAGGGAATGTAAACTCATAAGTGATAACAGAGATCTGCAACAAGCTTTCAATATGTTTAGAGAGAAGAACCTTGAAACCATTAGGATTGATGTTGAATTGCTGCCCTTTGCAACAATGCCACCAATTCATCTGTCCTCTAATGATGCCACTACTTTTGTCAAAGACACCAAACCAGTTCAGCTGTCATCAAAGCCTACATCTTCAAATTCCAATAATGTAACTCCACCACCCATGCAAAGTAGGACAAAAATTGTTGACATCTCCAGTGACTTCGATGATGATGAAGTTGATCAACCCAATCTTCAAGATTGGTCAACTGATGAAAATGAGGAATATGTACCACCTGTAGACAGTCCAGAAGCTGATGATGATGAATTTACAGGAGGTTTCCAGCCTGAGGCCAAATCTCTAACCGTCTCTTTGAGTGACAACAACTCAGAAGATGAGCAACTTTCAAATGCTGCTTCATATGATTACAGTAGGGATTTCATAGTTGAAGATAGCAGTGCCAGTGAAGATGAACAAGGCAACAACCAGCCTTCTAGGAGACAAAGAGGGATGCCATTCAAAGAAACCGAGGGTGGTGGGGTTATTTTGGAGGTAGGACAACTCTTCAACAACCTTAATCATTTTAGAGTTGTGTTACGCGATTACGTTGTGCAAGAAGGGTTTGAATTAAAAAGAATTAAGAATGATAAGGACAGATACATAGCAGAATGTGCATACGAAGGATGTAGTTGGAGAATTCACGCCTCACCTATTGAAGACAAGACAACTTTTATGATTAAAACATTGCAACCTAGACATTCATGCCAAAAAGTGCACAAAAACCATGAAGCTACTGCTGTATGGGTTGCAAGATGATTCAAGGCCTTAATTGAGGAGAATCCAGATATTGAAGCTAAATTCTTAGGGCATGAGATACATAGGATATATGGGCTGTAACTCCCTCCATATACCATATATAGGGCAAAACATAGGGTGCTCAACTTGACTGATAATGATCATAAGAAATCTTATGACCAACTTTATGCTTATGGGTATATAGTGAGAAGGAGGAATCTAGGCTCAATGGTTTTACTGCACACCCTTACACCACATATAGGTGCTCCTTCAACATTCCAAAGGTTCTTCTTAAGTTTTCAAGCTCAAAAGGAAGGCTTCATGTTTGGTTGTAGGCCTTTCATTGGAGTTGATGGATGTCATCTCAAGGGGAAATTTCCAGGGGTGTTACTGTCTGCTATTGCCATAGATGCCAATAATGGTGTTTTTCCAGTGGCCATATGTATATGTGAAGGGGAATCTAAAGACTCATGGAGCTGGTTTATAGACAATTTGTATAGGCATATTGGGATGGAAGACAATAGGAGAATGACTTTTATGAGCGACAAGCAAAAAGGAGTTTTACTTGCAATTGAGAAGCATTGGCCTCGATCAAGCAATAGATTCTGTGTAAGACACTTGGCAGCCAATATGCAAAGATAGTTTAAAGGGCAGCTCTCTGGGTTGTACCTCTGGAATGCAGCCAACAAGTCCACCAAGCAAGGGTTTATGGAGGAGATATCAAAGTTAAAGACTGTCAACGAAGATGCTTACAACTACATCATGAAGGTCGAACTGCATCATTGGGCACTTCATGCTTTTGACAGGCATGTTAAGTCAGACTATGTGACAAATAACATCACTGAAAGTTTCAATGTTTGGGTTGACAAGTTTAGAGGCCTTCCTGCCCTTTCAATGATGGAAGGAATAAGAAGGAAAATGATGAAAATGATGGTAAAAAGGCTTCAAGATGCAAGGAGTTGGTCTGCTGTTATCCCACCTTTGGTGCAGAAGAAATTGAGTGATAGACAAGATGAGGCAAGATTCGTGACAGTATTGTGTGCCAGTGACAAGGAGTTTGAAGTGAAGGAAGATGTCAAATTCTACATTGTCAACTTGGAGACTCAAAGTTGTGATTGTGGACTGTGGGAGCTGAGTGGCCTACCATGTAAACATGCTATGGCAGTGATAACTACAACAAGGAAGAATCCATCAGATTTTGTGCATCCATACCTAACAAAAGATGCTTACTTAAGAACTTACAATCATGTGATTCACCCCATACCAGACCAAGAGCAGTGGCCTCATATTGAGCACAATACAGTTCTACCTCCTATGAAGAAAAGGAAGCCTGGAAGACCCAAGAAAAATAGAAAGAGGGCACCCGAAGAACCAAGAAAAATGAAGAGAAGTGTTGGAGTGAAATGTAGAGGATGTGGTGAATGGGGTCATAATGTGAGGACTTGCAAGAATAATGAATCTGGTCCACCATCTGCCAAGAAAAATGGGGTATGTTCAACAACTTAAACTTATAATTTACCTGAGCATATATTAATGTGTATAGTTTGCATATTTTAATGTGTATAATTTTTCAATTAATGTGCAGGCAAATATCAACAAAAAGACACCTAACACCTCCCTGCCTGCAAAGACATCTATAAGAAAAAAACTTGTTGAGGTGTATATGCATGATATAGTGAAACCTTGTTGTTAAAGTTTACATGTATATTAATATATGTTATAGTTGTTAATAATTCATTGAACTTTATGCAGGTTGGCAGTAGCTCAGGCACAACTAAAAAGAGAAGGCTTGAGGTGCAGCCACAAGCTGCAGCAGTTGATTATGGTTCACAAAATCTGAGTCAAAGCGTCCCATTATACTCAAGTGCCAATAACACACCGTCGTTCCATGTTCCAGCAGCTTTTACATGTAAGAAAATTAGACATTGTTAATATGTGTTTAATAATTTGATTAGTAATAATCTTAAAGTCTATTTCAAAATAATAATCTTAAAGCCAATTAATGTATAAATAGGGACTCAAAGTGCTTCTCAGCCTTTATCTCAAAATGCCCCACTACACTTCAGTTCCAATGCAACACAACAAACAGGTTCCAGAGCTGACCCAGGTAACTGTTGTCTTTCAATTTCAATACTTGTCATGTTTGATTTTTTATTTTTTATTTCAAAAATAGCAGTTATTGAAGTTAAAGGCATGATAACACCTAATTATTATTTTTTTTAATCATTTTGGAATTAGGGACTGTTGCTGGGTTGGATATTGACTGGACTGGACTGTTCTAATGCTACTCAAGATGAAGTTTATTACCTAGTTTATATATTAAGTTATATTATTATGTACTTAAGAAGTTTAAGCACACTGTGTATATTTTGTGTGAAGTCTACTGCATGATGGAGTTAGTGGTTGCTTGATGGGTTTTCAAGAGTGCATGCAAGTAGAATTGTTTTTGTGCCTTGTTGGTTTTTGTTATGCAAGCATAATGGTGGAAGGTTTGCGAACTTGGAATTGGTTTTAGCAAACTTGTGTTCATGTTGGTATATGGGATTAGGTTCTTGCACATGGAAGGATGAAAGTAGTCGTTTTCTCATACACAGTGTAGTAATTATATAAAAATGTTGATCAATGTACCTTGGCATTCAGACTTGTCTCTTACCTGGTACATATGCAACATATTTTCTTGACTAATGCTAGAATGTAATGTCTATTGTTTAATGTGATTATGTATTGAAAATTTCTGGATAATTAAGATCGTTGCTTATCTTCATTTCTATTAGTATTGGTATTTTTTTTTTTTTTTTTTTTTTTTTTGGTATTGGTTTTATTATGTAGGTATGTTATCTATTATGTTCATATATATGGTACAAATTAGTGTTCATAAACATAACAATGTTACGCATTAATTATTTGACAGTAACACAACTACAACCAATTAACATCATAGTAACAAACACTATAAGATATTCGTTAATGTTTTCTTCTTGCTTTTGATTTTGTTTATCAATTTTCTCAACAACAGATAATAAGTATTTAATATCTTACTTACATGTATAACATGATGCTCTCTCAATCTAATCCCATCTTATCATCATCACTTTGATTGTTGGTGTATCTATACTCATCTTGACTAAGGACCAAAATGAGTAGTAACTGCAAATCCTCTTTTAACAATAGAAATATAGTTTCTCTGGATTCGCCTTTAACTCGGATATTCTCAAAACAGCTCTTCAATCACATCAATAACTGCAGTTCTTGAATTTAATCAAGCCTCCATTAATCGCATTACTAGCGGTATGTGAAGCTTCTATACATTCAAATTTGTAAAAAAAAAAAAAAAAAAAATTCTAGAAAAGGATTACAAAATTTAAAGACTTGTTGAAACATTCATATATGAACTGTCTGCAAATTGCAGTTTAATAGGCAATTTTTTTTTTACTATCTAAGCATCAGCTCTTTGATCACATCTACAACCGCGGTTATTGAATTTAATCAAGCATCCAATAACCTAATTACGAGCACTAAGTGAAGCTTTCATACATTCAAATTTGAAAAAAAAAAATTCAGAAAAGATTTACAAAATTTAAAAACCTGTTGAAACCTTCATATATGAACTTGTGTAGTTAAAATAGGCACAAAAATAAAATTACCGTTTCAGCATCAACGGTAAAGTGGACTAATGGTAAAAAAATATTTTGAGGGTAATTTCATAACTGAAAATCTGTTGGATTCATGCATGAAAGACTTTAAAACAAAAAGTAATGATTATGGCATGTCAAGTTATATCAGCTCATTACTTAACCAAGGGCAATATTGACTTTTAATACCCCAGCACCCTTCTCCTGTTAGTTCTAACGGTGACCACTTGACAGCTTGGATGTTTGTGTTTGAATTAGCCATTTGTTTGAAAATTTGCTTTATTAGATAAATATAGGGTATGTTTGTGCAATTAACCCTCTTTTACAAACACGTTTTTCTTTTTGTTATTTTAAAGTAACCATAGGGATGATTTTGAAAATTTTCCCTTGATTTTTTTTTTTTTTTTGGGTTTCTCACTTGTGTTTTCCTCAAAAGATATTCCTAACCAGCACAAAACTGTTCAACAGTTGTCTCGCAATCTCTATAAATTTATATAACGTTTGAAATCAATAAAATATATTAATTAATTGTTATGATCAAGTCCCAAGGAGCGTAGTTCAGCTGGTAGATGGACGAGATTGAGACTTGATCAAATGACTTCTAAATTAACGACTCGAATCTTACCAATGACAAAAAGCTTTTCCGTTTTTAAAGGATCATAAGTTAGAGATTTTTTTTTTCTCTTCTCTCATCCTTCCACTCTATTAGTCTATTTGTTTTAATCACTCTCATTCTCTCTCTAAACAATTTTTGCACTCTCTCTAGAATGATGTGATTCACAACATGTTATTGTTTGGTTTTTATTCACAAAGTTTATGTTTTTTTGCCTCTAAAAGTCAGGTTCGGTTTCATTTTTCTCTATAATTAATCTCTGATTCACGTTTTCTCTCTCTAATGCTATGATTCACTTTTTTTTTTTTTTAAGAAGTTGTTGCCATTTCAATGTTATTATAAGAGATTTGTGCTTTATAGATTTTGGGAACAAACTTGTTATTGTAGATGATTTTGTGGAAAAAAAAAAAAAACAGTGAATCAAAAACTATTTAGAGTGAAAGATGAAAAAAAAATAACAGTGAATTAAACTTGTTATCATAGATGGAAATTTATGATCCAAACAAAGTGTGTTTGACTGGGAGGATGAGAGAGAAAATAAAAACCTAAACTTGATAAGACATGCTGGCATGCTACAAGTCTACAACTAAGAACATCGAGATCCATAAGAACTAATATTTATTAATTTATTGAATATTAGTAATTAATCATTTTTACTAAATCACTCAATTAATAATTTTTTGTTACAGTAGCTAGGAGAATTCATTCCTGAAAATTTTAAATACGTGTATTATGAAAAATTAAAGATGAGATTCAACTAAACTTAAATTTTAAGTATAAAAATTTATTAATTTATCAAATATTAATTTATAGAAACTATATGTAGAAACATGTTATATTTATTTATTTTATATATTTTTAAGATTTGAAACGGAATCTTCTAATAATGAGTTCACGGTTGTATACCTCTCATTTTATCTTAATAACTTAGATCGATCAACAATGTGATTCACAAAACAAACGTCTATTCCTATTTTCTATCATTTAAAGGTTTACTATAAAGCATGATTACTTCAAAAATAAATAAAATGAAACTCATGTTTCATATATATATATATATATATAGTGGAAATAGTGGAAAATGTCACTTTTTTAAAGTGGTTTCGTAAGAAAGTCACCACTTTAATAACTTAAATTTAAAAGGCACCTATTATGTTGAACGGACAATAATGCCCTTATTTTACACACATTCTCTTACTTTGAAGTTTTTTATTTATTTATTTATTTATTTTTATTTTTATTCTTTCATCTTCTTCATAGAGGTCTTTTTAACAGACCTCCAATGGAGGTTGAACATCATTGGATAATTAGTTTAATGGCGCTACGCAAACGCATTCGAGGGTTGAGCTCCCCGCTGAGCTCGCGGTGGTCGAGTTGCCCGATCAGCTCGCGGGGGTGAGGGGGCAGCGCCCCTGGAGATTTTTTTGGTTTTGGTTTGATTTGTCGATGTGAGTATGGTTAGGGTTTTAATGTATGAAAATTTATCGATGATGAAGATCTGGGAATTTTGAACTGATTGAAAAGGCTCGGAGACTATTTACAAAGTCTCGGAGCCATAGTTAAAAGGCTTGGAGACTATTTACAAAGTCTCGGAGAGCATATGAAAAGTCACGGAAAACGTTTGAAAAGTCTCGGAGAGCATATGAAAAGTCACGGAGAAAATTAGAAAAGTCTCGGAGAGCATATGAAAAGTCACGGAGAACGTTTGAAAAGTCTCGGAGAGCATATGAAAACTCACGGAAAAGTCACGGAACACGTTTTAAAAGTCACGAAAAAGTCATGGAAAAAGTCACGGAAAAAGTCACAGAACACGTTTTAAAAGTCACATAAAAGTCACGGAACACGTTTTAAAAGTCACGGAAAAAGTCACGGAAAAGGCTCGGAAAAAGTTTTAAAAGGCTCGATTAACGTTTTAAAAGTCTCAGAGATTCAAGATTTAAAAAAGCTTGGATTTGTGTTACAAACTCACAGAAAACATTTTAAAAGTCTCGGAAAAAGGCTCGGAAAACGTTTTAAAAGTCAGTATATTTATATTTGTTACAAACGTTTTAAAAGAAAGGTTTTCTCTCAACTATTCAAAAAGCACAAACTGACAAAAATGGTATTTTTGTCTGGTCACCTAAATAGGTGTCTTTTAAACTTAAATTAGTAATCTGATGACTGTCTTACAAAAAGCGCCCCAAATGGTGCTATTAAATTTTTGAACCCAATATATATATAGGGCATTAGGGTATTAATAAGGGCCAGTTTGGTATTGCTGTAACTTTTGTAATAATTACAATTAGCTATGCTGAAGGAATAATCATCTGTGAAATTAATCAGCAGATATTTGGTTAATTGTATTTTAAAAACTACTGTATAGCTTAAAAGTAGTATATATATGTTTGATAATTTTATTGCAAAGATGCTTAGATTAGTTACAATGTCTAAAATATACATGAATTTATGACCTTATTTCATATTTTTTTTCATTAATTATATATATTAAATTAATTTTAGTGATGTTATTAGGTGGGCTAGTGAGTTCATTGATGATTGGAATTTAGCTGTTTTAGTGGGTAGACCTTTTCCTGCTAGAGAAGTGCAAGTGGTTAAATGGCAGCCTCATGTGGAGTGCTTCTAGAAAGTAAATATTGATGCAGCCACCTGCTATTCGAATCGCTTGATTGGGTTGGGGATTATCATTCGAGATAAGATCGGGAGGGTGAAAGTTGCTGCGTCTCTCAATTTAAAGGCTATGGTGTCGTCTCTTATTGTGGAAGCCCTAGCGGTTTGGAGGGCTATTATTTTGGCTACTGAGGCTGGTCCGGTTCCTTTTCAAATTGAATCAGACTCCCTTCAAGTTGTTGATTTGATTAATAAAGGTTTGGTTCCCCTTACTAAAGCTGGTTCTACGATTGGTTTGACCCTTTCCTCCCTTGAGAAGTTTCCAGGTTGTGTTGTGTCTCATACTCCCCGAAAGGGTAATCGTGTTGCTCACAATTTAGCTAAGTTGGCTCTTTCTGTGGTTGATGACTGTTGTTGGTTGGATTCTTGCCCTCCCTGCGTGGAGCGGCAAGTCCACCTTGATACCTTTGGGTAGTTTTTGTGTTTCCTTTGATTGTTTTCCTTTCGAAAAAAAAAAAAAAAGAATATTTAAATTGTAAAAAAAAAATCCATAAGAACAATAAAAATAATTTTAAAAGATTTCATAAATCAAATCAATAGTTAAATAGAATATTTAATTTTAAGATAAAACAAGATATATAAATGATTTTAATTTGATTTCATATAGATAATAATGATAATTTAAAAGAGGTATTAAATGTTGAAATAGATTATTTCATAATTACTTTCAAAAAGTAACCTCTCACATACTTCTCAAAATCACGGTCAAAACTTGCCAAATTATCAAATAATCATTTTCGGAAGTTTTACCAAATATCATTTTATGTTAAAATTATAAAATAATCCGATTTTAACTTTTTTAAAGTAATACCAAACTGGCCCTAAGTATTTAAGTAATTTTTTTTTTCTTTCAATTTTTGAATCTCCGACATTAATTTAATATTGCAAAACTTTAAAATAAAATCCAACATTTACGATATGCCTAGTTGTTTATAATCAAACAAATTTGTTATAGAATAGGTTAGGTAACAGAGAATATATTACTCATCATCAATGTAGAGTAAAACTTAAAGAACTGTATCAAGATACAAAGAGTACGTACTATAGAATAAGATAGTAAACCTCCAATATTTACTTAGCTTTTTACCGTGAAAATATATTAAATAATAATGTATACTAGACTAGACAATAACATATAAAATAATAGGAAATTATTTATTATTATTATTTTTTGATTGGAAATTAAAATTATGAAAGGAAAAGAGATTGATTCTGTATCCTACAATCATGGGCAATAAAATAAGAAAGATATTAATTAATTAATTAATATTATTAAAATAATAGGATGAATCAAGTTAATATTATCATCTATATATTATTATATCATAATTTTTCCATAATTAAAACTTGGAGCATTTTAATAGGTTGTGGGGGAATTGGAACCAACACCACCCCGAAAAGGGAATAAACCCCCATTGTGTATTGGTACTTATCGAGTATAGAATAGATCTGTTTCTCTTTTATCCTATGAACCAAATTGTTCCATTTTTACTAAAAGAGTAGAACAAATAGTAACCCTTTTTCCGAGATAATCCACTGAAAAAATAGGGGGTCCATAACATAGTTTTTTCAATGCAATAAAGTTACATAATGTCTATTTTTTGTTGATAAAGGGGTATTACCATGGGTTTTCCTTGGTATCGTATTCATACTGTTATATTGAATGATCCCGGGTCGTTTGCTGGAAGTGACTTCTCCACGACAAGAAAGACATCATTGCTCATTATATATACTTCGTTGTTCAAAAACTATTTTATGAATTTTGATACATTTATTTATTAAAAACAAAAAACAAAAAAAACTACACCAATCGAGTCAGAATCTTTCAAGATTTATCGAGAATTGAGATCAACTATTACGATTACGATTCAAAATGTAACTCGACATCCATGTAATTATTCAAAATAGGATATAAATGTAACTTTATTGTTATTAATTGAGATACGATGTAGGACCAAAAAATCTCTCTTTTTTGGTGTGTTTGCAAATTGGACAAAACAATTTACAAGTTGAAGTACCCAAAACCTTTTCTTTCCCATTTTTTTTATTTTATTTATTTATTTATTTATTTTTTAGAAAAAAATAAACATTCACTTGTTCATATCAATAATTATAACGTGCTTCTCTTTATGGTTTATTTTATTTATTTGTTATAAATTAATGTCGGAGGACCACAAAAGAAAAATCACTTAAAAAAATAATAATGATACGATATTCAATCAATAATTAACTTGTTTTAGAATATTATAACTTATAGAGAAAATTGCACTAAACACCATTAATTGGTGGGTGGAGTCCTAAAAATACCATTCACTATTTAAATTGTTTCAAAATTACCATTTTGAGTTTCTAACAAAACATTGTTTATTGACAGCCACTATGTCAAAATCTAACATAAAGTTGTTGTGGCATTGCACTCATAAAGAATTTTATGAGAAGTATTTTGATTATTTAATTATATATATATATATATATATTAATGATTTGATTAATTTATTATTTTTATGGGCAATATATCCTATTTATGGGTGACATCAAACTTATTATTATTTTCTGATTAATTTAGGGTGACATCAAACTTATGTTCCGATTAATTTATTATTTAATTATATATATATATAAAGTAATGATTTGATTATAAGAATTTTGTGGGAAATATTTCCTGTTTTATAAAGTAATCATGAAAAGTTCCATTCAGAGTAAAACTACTGTTCAAAATCAACTCAAAAAATAGTTTAAAATACAGGTAAAAAACTAGTTAAAAAACCGGTGCAAAACAAGTCTTTATAACAGAAAAGAAAAATGAAAAAAAAATCTTTGAACATCCTTGTCAAATTGTGCCCTAAGATGGTGACTTTATGATTTTACAATATTGCCCTTTCTTGTTTTACTGTTTTGACCTCTACTCTAACGGGTTATGACATAAATAAACGGACTTCAAATAATTAATGGGCAAAATGGCAACAATTGATACTTTCTTTCTATGAAATGGCTAATTTGAACCATTTTGAAAAATTATTGGTCATTTAGGGACTGCCTCACCAAATCAATGGCTCTAGAAATCATTGATCCCTAATTTATATCACGAAATGTCGATTAATGTAAGAAGCAAGCATCAAATAATATATAATATAATATTTATAAATAAATATTTGATAAATTAATAATCTCTTTTATATAATAAATTATATAATATAATATTTATAAATAAATATTTGATAAATTAATAATCTCTTTTATATAACAAGATAAATTAATAATTTTGATTAAATCATAATATAATACATTTATGAAATTCTCTTATAATTAAAATATATAGTCCCATAGTCCCACTCATTTTATAAAATAAAAATTTGTTAAAAATATATAAGATTGACTATGATATTGTCTTAAAATATGAATTTGTTGTAGTCTTTTTTTCCTTAAAATTTAATAAGTCCAATTGGATTTCATCTCTAAAGTAGTTGTATCATAATTAATTTTGTTTCTAGGTGGTATTTTCAATATCTCTAAAAATTAATAAATATTTAATCGATTTTATATAGTCCCATGATCAGTCTTTCTATTATCAGTTCGAACTGATAATAAATATATCAGGACGAAGAATGTAGACCACAAATTATGGAGAAGTTTTGACAAGTGCATACACTTTGAGTCAAAGTATGTAAATCTAGTGGTCCACATTCTTCGTGCTGATATATTTATTGTTAGTTCGAACTGATAATAGAAAATCTGGTCCCATGATATGATTAATTTGTAGAGGCTATACTCTATTAGGGGTGGGCATGGGTTGGGTTTGACTTTACCCAAACCAAATCATTATAAAATCGGTTTAATTTTTTACAACCCAAACCAAACCATTTATAAGGTAAAACCAAACTAAACCAAACTAAACCAAACCGATAAAAATCGGTTTGGTTCGATTTGGTTTAACGGTTTAAGAAAATAATTACATTATTTTTTATTTGAATAAATTTAATAATATCAAATTATCAGTATAAGTAGTTAAACCAATTATCAATAAGATAAACAATAATACTAAGAGTAATGCTAGGTTTCCCAAATTTTTTCCTAAATTCTTTCCCAAACGTGTGTAGCACATAAGGTGTCAACATCACAGCACTTATAACATTTGGGAAAGAATTTGAGAAGCCTAGCGTTACTCTAATACTAATTTATAATACTAAATTTAACTCAAGTTTAGAACGCCTAAAACTTATAAAATAAAACTAAATTGTTTAAGATTTTAAATTAATAATATCCACCACCGTCTAAGTAACCACTTTGAAGTTTCAAAGTTCACTTCTTGTTGCACTGGGTTAACTTTAGTTTTTATTTGTTTTCTCCGATAATTTAATTAATAATATATATATATATATATATATATATATATATATATATATAATGGTTTGGGTTGAGTTATACGGTTTGATAAAACACAACCCACAAACCAACCCAAACCAATTTGGTTGCTATAAAACAACTCAATCGGTTTATTTTATTTAACGAAACCAAACCAACCCGCTTAAATTGGTTTGGTTTGGGTGGATTGATCGATTTGGCGGTTTGGGTGCCCACCCCTAAACTCTATATATGTACTCCAACACAAAATTGAAGGGAATCAAAGTATCAAACAATAATGAACTTTTATCAATTTGAACTTGAATCTTCTGTTAATCTTAAATTTGACCTAAACAAGTTTAAAGTTTCTCATTGTTTAACAAGATAAACAGTGAAACTATATCGAATTATTCTAGTTAGTACAAGACCATAACAATGAAAAGAAAATAAAAATTATTCTAATTAACCTCCCATTAATTAAAAAAATATATATTATCAAACAATTAAGAGCTTGATTAGCAAATAATCTAAGCTTACTCCATAATGACATTATTCTTTGTTTATTTAATAATTTGCTTTCGTTTCTTGGTTGAAATCATGATTAATTATTGATTACAAAAACTCAGCACCAATGAAGTTAATTATATATACTAAATTTATCTGTAATTATACTAATTAATTGATCACTATATATCATATTTATATATGTCAATGATTTCGAAGTCACTGACACTGCTCTTGACTAGATACTTCTTGGTCATGCTAGTCAATACGAATCTCTGACTATCATTAGAGATAATTAAATTAAACTACTAAACTGAACTAAATTAGATTAAATAAAATCAGCATTATTATTGACTTAATTTTTTTTATTTCAAGCACAATTAATACACAACGAGGCTCGTGAGTCGTGACACCAAGAAGTGTCACATAATAATCAAATTATTCAACAAATGACCTCCACAACAACATGCTTATTATTAATTAATCAAAGAACCAGTATTAGTCTATTCTTTCACTTCTGATTAATTAATTAATAATGTCAAAAACGAATCAAAATTGACTTGATCTTCTGATGACTTCAGAAGCTGCTCGTACTCTTCAAAGATTTTACTAAAATCTAAGGAAGAAGAATTAAAATCATTAATTACATGATCACCATTAATATTGCTTCGTTCTTCTTCCAAATCCAATGTCGTTTGACCCCTTTCACCACCGTTAGCTTCTCTGATATCGAACCTGTCAGATGATGCACTTTCAATAGTACTATCAAAACTACTATTTCTAAAAGTAAACAAGTATGGAGAAACCCTAATCGCCTTTGGAAGATATATTTTAGTCTTTGCAGGCTCTTCATTTGCATGTTCATGGTTGATAATAGTGGTTTGGGGCTCTTCATTTGCATGTTCATGGTTGATAATAGTGGTTTGGTTCTCTTTCGATGACTTTGGTTGATCGGAAGATGTGGTTTTCTTAAAAGATCTTCTTCTGCTTCTTCTTCTTCGTCTCTTTCGATGACTTTGGATGATCGGAAGATGTGGTTTTCTCTAATGATCTTTTGCTCAGATGAGTAGTCCAATAGTTCTTGATCTCATTGTCTGTTTGACCTGGTAGACGTTTAGCGATGAGAGACCACCGGTTTCCAAGAAGGGTATGAAGCGGGATGATCAGATCCTCCTCAAGGAGCAATGTTTCCTCGCTTGATGTTCGGTCGAAGATAATTCACCCATCTCAGTCTGCAACTCTTCCCACATCTAAGTAGACCTTTATCATGATTCATGCATGTTGACAACAAACCAAGTTAACCTAAATTCAAATACATTTTTTTTTCCAAATTTTTTTAAAATTAAAGTAATGACAAAAGTTGAAGTGACTCGGTGTTAAGCTAGCTTCTCGCATCCAGATTATGAATTTAAGTGATATACCTTTCCATTAAGGGTTTTTGGATTGTTTTCGAAATACCGAGCGAAAACTCTAGTTTAAATTAAAAAAATAATGAGAAAAACTTACCAGCATTTCGAGGCAAATGTCTCCCAATGGCCTTCACCATGTTGTTGAATGTAGTTAGTGAGCAAAGCATTTTCCTTGGCTGACCATGGACCTCTATTCAAACCCTCTTTTGAACAACATGGACTTCTTCCCATTTTTCCTTCTCTTAATTATTACTAGAAAGGAAAAAAATCAATCAATCAATCAAAGCATTCAATTTACTATGGACTCTACATCAAGAGAGATGATAATCAAGTAGAGAGAGCTCGATCGAGCAATCAAAAAATGAGTCTCTCCAAGGCCCTATATGGTATATATATACTGTAAGTTTGTAACGTTAACGTTGTTTGAGATTCCTTATAAGTACTATGATCCAATTAATTATACGGTGTTTATTTTTTATTTTTATTTTTTCACAATATTTTAAGCTTTAATCTTGACCAACTTTCCCTTCTAATATTCTTCGAAATACACTTTCAGAGAAAAGTTTGAATGTGTAGTTTTAATCTTATCATGCATACCATGCAATATAAGTAATCAATCATAATTACATAAGGTGCATGCACTACTGTATATAAGCTACCGAAGGTGCATTAATTGTATGTAAGTTAATGAATAATCTCTTATTCAAAAATATAAATGACTCGGATTGCAACTCTAATAGCGTGCATATGGCTCGGATAATTATTCCCACATTATAATAGAGGAATTTGGATCTTCTACTGATCTGATCTTTTTCCTGACCTCATCTAATCTCATGATATATAAACATTGCAATGAATATGTGGTTAAGATGTGATTGGTTTCCACAACCACTTTATCAATAACTAATCACGTGTTTTAAAAAGGTCAGGAAAAAGATCAAATCAATAGAGAATCCAAATCCATAATAGAGATGTCTCAAAACTCCATATAGATAATGACTTAGGTAGATCAAATATACGAATGGAGTGATATTGAAATCACAGACTAAACTTTCGTTGCCTGTTTTTAATAATATTGAGCACATGATATAGCAATGACTTTGAAAGAGAGAAACATTATTGGTCAAAGTTGGAGATAAGTGGAGGAGAATTGGACTTGGGACTTTGAAAAATCATTGTACCGAGTCAACTTGGGACGTGCCTGAACACATCATGAGTCAACGCGGGATGGGCCTAACCCAACTTATTGTGTTATACAATAATTACTTAACAGAGTTTATAAAAAATATATATATATAAAAAAAAAAACATAAAAAAGCCTGCAGATACAGGAACTTCTATATAAATTTAAGAGCTGACAGCCCTTGAAATAAATCAAAGAATTATATACTTTTAACTTTAGAGATGATACAATTATAATAAATGCAAGCCACAATCATCTGGCTTGATGAACTAATACAACATTTCACAATATATTAATGAAATCAAATCCTTCCTTATCTGTGTAATCTATACTAAATCCGCATGCACAGAGAATCACAATCATATGAACACAACCTTTGATGACAGCCAGAGTAGCAGCAATGCCCTGATAGATTTGCCAAAACTTTTACGAGAAATAGTGGGGGTCTCAAAGACGGATAGGTAGCCCGTGGTTGAGGTAGGTTCGAATCCTTCCGTCCCAGCTTGCAGTGACAACAACAAGACCCCACAAGTGAGGAGAACTTAAGATGTTCTGGCAAGCACTTTTCAAAAGCTTCAACTTGGATTTACAGATGGGAGGTAGCACTGCCTTGGAGCTTGCGTTAGGAAGTTTTTCCTCGGGCCAAGTCGCGACACCCCTAGTTATATACTCCAACAAAAACCCGCGTGCTAGAGAGAAACAATCTGGCGAAGAGTGAGACATCCTTTGGTGGTCTACTTCTCCATCTAGGTTGTGATGATTCTGATTCTGCCCATTATCGGGGATATTCGGAATATTCCTCCGAATATCCCCGTCAAATGTTGGAGGTGGAAGTGCTCCCCGCATGGGTTCAATGCCAAACCAAGGTACAGCAATTGATGCGTTGTTGGACAGGAAACTCTCACAAGACCAAATGCTCTTTGCATGGTGGCAAGAAGTCTTTTCTTGGTTCGTGTAATTCCAGACGTAGACATTGGAATCTTCACTGGATGAGACAACATGTTTTCCATCTGAGGTGAAAGTTGCAAACATCTGGCTTCCTGCAATCCGAAAGCCTGATGCTGAAAGAGGAAAAAACATAACACAATCAACAGATAAGGACAAGCTACTGTATTAAAATGGTCACATAAAGCAGAATCCAGCTACGAAATAACTATATAAGGTAGTATACTAAGCAATCCACGGATCTTATAAGCACTTCAAAAAGGAAAATAATAATAATAATAGTGAGAAATAACCCACCCTTGAATTTGCATACGATTTCTGCCCCGCTAAGTATTCGAACCAGTGAATCAGCAGAAGTGACAATTACTTTATTTGGATCAGACGGGCAAAACTAGAGAACGAAATAAACATAAATAAGTCTTTTCCTAGCCAGATAAAAGAGCTAAAAGCTATGACAAATTAATTATGTCCGCATAAAATTAAGGAAATCGAAGATTAATCACCTGAAAGCCAGTTATCCTCTTTCCCGGTATCTTCTTTTTACTTTGTAAGCATATTTGAGAAAGCGGATGCAATTGATTTTCTGATACATACAAAGTTACAAACATTATCAACTGATTTTCAGGCAAGCAGTCTTTGTAACATAAAACTACCATTAGCAATTTAGCATGTACATAATACACATATTAATTAACAAATCCAGAGTACAATTCAACATTCATATGTTTTCAAATGGATGGATTGGGGACTAGTCCTGAGTATAATCAATCTCATCAATATCCGTCAGCTTTTCCAAGTTTGGATACTATGTCATGCAAAAGTTGTGAAATCATAATAATTGGGGTTTCATTTAACAGGTTTCGTCTTAAATTTTACAATGTTCTGCATCCCACCCACAGCACATTAGAATGATTCCTGTTAGCCTACTCAAACTTCTTTGTTTTAGACATGTACTCAAAACTTTTAAAGCAATGAGAAGTGCGTACAGAGATAATAAAAACATGCCAAAAAAAAAGGCACAAATTGACACACCATCACAATATAACTAAAATACAATTTATGCCCCACTATATGCCTACATTTTTGTCACTGTGGAAGCAATCCATTGTATTACAGTAATAAAAAAGATGGCTTTAAGTCGTATAGATATGTATACCTATAATATCGTAGAAATGGCAATTGCCAGTCATAGTGCCCACAATTCCTCCCTGCCATGATCATCAAACAAAGATACTCTTCAGACGAGTTTTTCACTTTAATATTTCATTCTTGCTAACAGCTAGAAGCAAGATATAAACCAAACCTTTCCATTAGGGCGGTAACATGCAGCGGTGACTATCTCTCTTATATCAGTGTAATCAACAACCTGACAGCGAAGCACTTCCCAGATGCGAACTTTCCCATCAATTGAACCGCTAATAAAATAATTATCATCCACAGGATTGAAAGCCACGGAAGTCACTGTAGCAACACAATAAGAATATATTAACATATCAAACCTGTAACAGATGGAATGACAACCATACAGATTAATGAACAGTAAACCGTTGATCACATATATGTTAAAAGAAAATGCAAACAAGTAAGAGGCTGGCTTACCATAATTATTATGAGAAAATACTCTCAGGCATCTGTTGCATCCTACTTGCCATAGACGAACCGTCATATCAACAGAGGATGACAGCAGAAACTGCAATGGATAATAAGAAGACAGAAGCAACAGAGTTCATAATTCAATTGCTTCAAATTCTAGAAAGATGTATAGCAATTTTATCATAAAAGAAAACATCGAAGTAAATGATACTGACCCCATTCTTAGACCATGAGAGATCCAAAACCTCATGGTTGTGTCCCCGAAACTCATGCAAAGGCTTCTCCAATAACCGGAAGACCTTGGGTGGTAAAACAACACAAGTTGAATCTGATGATTTTTTCGAACTCTTTGCCTTATCTGTACTCTCTTTATCAGCATCAAAACGAGTTAATTGGGATAAATGATTGATTGTAAAGTATACACATGAAGGATCTTCTTGAATGTCGAATCTGTCTGATGTCTCATCCTCGATGACCTTCCACACCCGCACAGTACCATCTTCACCAGCACTAGCCAAGTATCGCCCATCAAGACTGAATTTCATTGTCAAAATTGACCCCTTATGTGCCACGAATTCTTGTCCAGTATAAAGAGAAGATAGTTCTTTTGATTGTTTTTTCGCGTGATGTACCCGAACCCTTTGCATTTTCGAGCCTGATGTGAATTCACGATCACTAGGCTTCAGATCAGCTTCCCCATGTCGATCAACAATATGTGCCAAAGCACCTAATTTCTTTAACCAACTCCTTTTTGATTTAGTCTTTGTGTCAACGAAACTCTTTCTATCATCATCTCCCATACTAAGCTGCCCATGGACAGAAGGAGATGATGACCCAGAAGTTTTCTGAGACTCATCAAAATTAACAGATCGACTTGAACCCATGCCTTGCAACCTGCCAAGTATCTCATCTTGATCTCTATTACCCGAAACTAACTCCGGTCTGCCATCTGAATTCTTGATTCCACGTGAAAAATTATCCTCCGAGGCATTGTTTCCTGATGAACCCTGTGCTTCACATGACCATAGAGACGTGGAAGACTGATTGGATTTAGAAATCTCATCTTCAGAACCAGAATTCCTCAATACCGCCCCACTATTTTTCGTAATTCTGTCAGTATCCAATTGAATGTCATCACATGATAAATCCTCTGAACCGTCTGAATCAATGAAATTTCGATCTAAACTTAAATCAATCGATGTTAAAAACCTCCGGCGACGCTCATTAACGCTTTCCGGATATTTAGTCCATAATTCATACTCTGAATAACCCGAAACACTATCTACCAATTCAACTGAAGAGTCCTCAGAACAATCCGAATCACAAACACCATCAGACACAGAACAGATCTCTTCACGGGTATCAAAGAACTGATCATCTTCCTTATCAGCGTAACTACCCGCCATTCTTTTATTAAATCAAGTCTCTCAACCCATTAAACTCTGAATCCAGGAAACAAAAAGTCAACAACTTTTGATCAAACCCTTGTTCAAGTTACAAACTTTCAATCAAATGACACAAATATGACCTTGTTCAACAAAAATTAAACAACCCCAGAATACTAAATCGATCAGAAACACACCAAACCCAGATCTCGTACCAAACAATTGACAAAAACAACATCATCTAAAACGGGCATCGACATATACAATCAAAGCACAACATTTACTAATCACAATTAAATCATTCAAACGAATTATAACGAAAAGAAAAAAAACATTCCCATATAGATGATTGATTTTACTGACCTGGGTCAACTTGAAATTCTGGTTCCCGAAATTCACGGGAACTTTCCACTTCTCTGTAACGAGCCTTCTCTCTCATACAAAAAAAAAAAAAGTTACAGGTTCCCACTTGAGGAGGCAAGGAACAGTATAAATATAAAAACTTGAATAAGAAGAGCAAAAAATACAAAATATTTAAATCGAAAAAAAACAAAACAAATATGTATTTATATATAAAAATGGAGAGGCCAAAAAGACCTCGGTTTCAGGGTCAGTACGAACTACGAAGAACTGAAGAAGTAGGAGAGGGAAAGTAAAGGAAGAGAATCAGAGATGGTTTTTGTTTGTGTATGCGAATTCTTTGGTTTGTCCAGTTGATACAACTATGATACAATGGTCTGGTTTGGGCATGACTTTTTTTTATTAACTGTTTTTTCTTACCATTTACTTTTTATGTTGCGTCTGTTTGACCAACGCTACTCTACAGTCTTCATGACTCTTCGATTTATTTATTTATTTTTATTTTTTTTAATTTTTTGTTTGAGAGTTGAGACTGATTATTCATGGGTGTAGATTTCACTGGATTTTAAATATATGATTGAGATTATACATTTACAATATATTTTTACAAATTTATGTCTATTTAGGTCTCGAAACTATAGACATAGTAGCATAATTTTGATTGAATTTTTTTTTTTTTTTTTTTACGGTATCTATTAATCTGGGATCAGGTATTTTTTTTTTTAAGTTTTCGCCATCGGTAGAATTCGAGTCGCTGACATGTGAGTCATTTACCCAAATCTCAAGCTCATCCATCTTCCAACGTTTTGATTGAATTCAAGTAATATATAAATCTCAATATTTTGATAGGTTAAAATGTTATATCTACTTAAACAGTAATGGTTATTATTATTATTTTTTATTTTATATATTTTTAATAAGAATTTATAGATTTTAACGTGTCAACCCAACCCAACACTTTGACTTAAAACTTCGCATAAGCTACTATGGATTTTTCTAGTAGAGTCTCTTTTCTGACTAAAAAGAAAAAAAGTTTAAATGTCGATTATTTTTTTTTTTTAATTATTGAAAAATGAAGAAGCTTATGCTGTTAAAAATATACAATTAAAAAAAATAAGAAAACTAAGGAGTTTATAGGTGAGATTTGGTTTGTGAGTGACGCGTGTCAAGATTTGATTGGAGACTTTTCTTGTAGATGAAGAGGTCAAGCATAGCAGCTTTTGTCACCGAATTTTCATTTACTGTACAGACCCAAATAATTAATCCAAAATTCAATAAATGAATTATCATTAACACACAAATCATGGAATGATGTAGTCAATAATATTGTGAGAACAAATCACTTGCCATATCATTTAGTTTAATTTTTGTAAAAGTAGATATTTGGATCGTAATTAATAATGTGGTTTGATGGCGAATAATGCTCATTCAATTTAGTAATGTACATATTTGAGTAGTTGACGCCACATAAGTTATGCACCATCGTTTCCTTTGTAAGATGATACATAAACCAAAATTAAAATTGTTCCATGGTGATATAATCTGTAATAATATATCATGGAAATAATTTTTAAGACAAATGAAATTACATCGAAAGGAAAGATAAATCGTTGAAAACAAGAAAGGATATTATAATTTCCACCATCTCATCTGGAGGAAGCCGAGTTCCTCTAGATTGAAGTACGACACTTCCTCACCGTTGAGATGTGGCCTCCTCATTTTTATTTATTTTTAAATAATTATATATATAATAATAATAATAATAATAATAATAAAAGGAGTGAAAGGAAGAGAAGAAGAAATTTCTTGGTAGAAGAGGAAAAAGAAAAAAAGAGTAGACATGGACATAATAGAAGGAAAGAGAAAATAAGGAGGATAAAATTGTAGAGTCATGAAGAGATAGGGGAAACTTCTGATGTGGTATTATTATTATTATTATTTTTTTTTTTTCTTTTGCAATGTGATGTGGCGGTATTGTTGCTGAGTTTGTAAAATTAATGATGTGTCAAAATTTGATTGGTCTAGCATGCCACATCATGTTTTACCCTAGTGGTATTGAAGTATCTTCGTAATCGATCCGGATCATTTCTTCACCTTGTCCTCACCTTCATAATCTATTGACACGTGTTTAATATAATATTCTATTAATTTTTATATTTTACTCAATGAAAAGATAGAATTAATCTAAACCGTTGATTTAGGTAAAGATAATGTAATGTGAGAAGGAGACCTGATCCAAATCTCTTCGTAGTATGTGAGATTTGGTCTAATGAGTGACGCGTGTCAAGATTTGACGAAGGTTTGATTGGAGAATTTTCTTATAAATGGAGAGGTCAAACTTGGCAGCTTTTGTCACCGAATTTTCATCAAACCCCATTAAAAATATTACCTAAAAAAATTGAGACCATGACAAATGTTCTTAGCATTTATTATTATGCTAAAGTCACCCACCCAACTCCTACTTATACTAAAAATATATGTAAAACAAATTACTTTCTACTTAGAGTTATTAATAGTCTAATAGTTCTACATCCTCTCTTAATTGAGTAATTACATTTTCGTATTTGTAACGGAACGAGTCTTACATTATTTGTAACAAGAAGAAAAAAGTATTAGGTAAATTTTTCTATTATATCGTAAAAATATATATTTAAATAGTTAAAAATATTGTTTAATATCATTGTTACCGTGATTTGATGACGTTCATTTAGCTTAATAATATATTAGTTTTGAATTACTATCATGTCCTTCTCCCTAAGCTTTTTAAAAAGCGATATATTTACCACTCAATTTCATCATTTTTTAACTTTGGTATTATCAGAATCTTTGCAATTAGAAGTAAGAACCTCATTTATAAAGATTCGTTGAACCACCAAGTGTTCGATGAAACGTGTAAGTGAAAGAAGAAACATGTGTAAAGGTACAAAAAAAAAAAAGACTGAATGAGTTGCAGAATTTATTGGTTTGTCTTTTGCAGCTTTTCAGACACGACAACTTTCAATCTTATAACGACCTCTGCTCTGTGTATCGTAGCCATGAACAGACCATTCATGAATTGGTTAGTAATTAGGTGAGAATTTTGAAGATAATGATAACATTTTATATTCATATTTCAACTGCTAGAAAGATTTATTGATCAAGCAGCTCTTGATTTAATTTTTTTTTTTTTTTTAATTTTTGTTAATTTTTAATTTGAAAGAACTATTCTTTACTCAAAAGAAACC
The DNA here is from genome assembly GCA_008009225.1 of Acer yangbiense. Taxonomy (NCBI): domain Eukaryota; kingdom Viridiplantae; phylum Streptophyta; class Magnoliopsida; order Sapindales; family Sapindaceae; genus Acer; species Acer yangbiense. The sequence continues at coordinate 5,230,017 of CM017771.1, forward strand.
AAAAATCCAGAGCTTCTCTGGTCACTGTCATCAATTGCATCACAACCACAACAAAACGACCACCAATCACTTCTACTAATGACGACCCACCAGCAATTTTAAAGTTGACTTTTGACCCGCCGAATCAATATTTCGTTTTAGGAGGGTGTTTGGTGGCTCCAAAACTCCATGGATATATTCATATTATGTATTATAAAATTCGAGCATGATCTGATCATCAAAGAAATTGCAAACAAGTAAGATGGCGTGTGACATGTTGATGTATATTCGTAAGAATAATTCTTTTGTCACACGGCAAGATCATAGTGGGAGATGCACCGTGCATCAGGTGCATGGTAGTTTCTCTCATCTGGGTGTTGTTGAAAGATATTAAAGCTGTGTTGAAAGTTTCAAATACTGCAGACCAAAGACTTCGGTGATTGCTCTGTTTCATGCGTACACCCACCACCAAGTTATACATATAGATGCATTTACTAATGTTAGATGTTCATTTTTTTGTTGGATTTGAAACAAATCACAGGGTGATGCTAAGGTCAGTCGTTTATTAAATGGACGGTTAGCAACTGTTGTTGTACTTGCGACTATTTGTGTTTTGGTGTATAGAGGGGGTGGGTGATTGGTGAGAGAGCAGTGAGGCCTTTTGGACCACACAAGCAGAATTGGTCCCTACAGGAGGACCAAGTAAAGTTAGTTACAGTAGTAATAATAATAATTCGTGGATTGTCATGCAGTGGCTATCCGAATCGGTGCTTCCTGTATTTGGTGCATGGTGGTGGTATTTCACATGAAAAAAGCTGCTGCTACTACAAACCAATAGCTATGGTGGCCCTCCAGAAAGTTATCTTTGTTTATGTATCTGCAATTTCAAGCCCATGTAATCATTGTGCAGGCCACACCTAGACAAGCCCACCAGGCCCAACAATGAAGAAACTAGTTGAGGAGATCAAAATATGGTGGTGTGTCAAAGTTCTATCGGGACATGTCTATACAACGGGAGAGATGTCTCTTCATAAGACTTGAACCCCACACTAAAATGAAGCGAGATATGTACAACCGACTCAACTAAGAGCTGATATAAATGTAGTGTGGATAACTAAGCGCTCTAAATAATTACCTCCATAACAAGAGAGATGTCTCTCCAAAAGACTCGAACCCCATTAAAATGAAGAGGGAGACACACAATAACTTAATTAAGATCTTGATGAAAATACTACAGATGTAGTCCGGTCCGTCCGGATATAGAGAATAGGTTTCTCCACACTTCCTTAATTAAGACTAGATCAACATCACGGAAATTGATACACTATCAAATACACTGTCAACTCAATTAAACATGATGTAATGAAGTTGATGGTCAACGGTTAAAAAGGATTTGGATCTTCTACTGATCTGATCTTTTTTCTGACATTTCTAAAGTATTTGATTGGTTGTTGTTAAAATGGCTACATATTCATTGCAATGTTTATGTGTCATAAGATTAAGTGAGGTTAGGAAAAAGATCAGATCAGTAGAGAATCCAAAATTCTAAAATTAAAGTACGACTAAGATTATTTCGAATACAACAACGCGGAAAAAATGCGCATTTTCATTAAATAAAAAATCAAATCAAATCAACCAAGTCTTACTTTAATAACGATACATATTCTTTAACAAAGAATGATAATCTAATGAGAAGCTAATTAAGACAACAACCTAAACAACCCAAAACACAAAACATAGACCTGTTTTCGATAAACTTTTCAACTACCACCATGAAGAAACATTTTTCTAATCCAAAAAATTATCCATACTTTCCAAGTACACAAACAAAAGTCTTCAAAGTATGTGTGTTGTGTTTTTTTTTTTTATATATATATAAATTTTTTGGGTGAAAGGAAAACGATTTCCAAAATTTATAATCCAAAAGAGAAGATTCTTTATTCTTGCATAGAAACTACACGCCGTTTTGGGGATTATAGTGGTGATGTGGTCCTTCTTCTTCTTCTTCATGAGGCGCCGGCCTTGGGCTTTCTTCGTAAATTGTAGATATTATACTACTTTTTAAAGCCGCGTTTGGCTCACTCACTATTATTCATTGATTTTATTTTTTTCTTCTCATTTTTGGTCCATGTGATGTGATACACAAATATATATATATATATATAGCTTAATAATCAACCAAAAGTAGTGTTAAATATTATAATTGATCTTCATTTGGTGGACATTTAAATCCATCATAGATTTAGTGGGTTCCGATCGAATCAACGGCTGTGATAAACTAATTAGTTTCACATTGATTTTGAGTTTAACATTTTGACCATAAATATTTGATATGGTTTATATAGTCTAGTCTAACTTGGATACCTATTGTTTGTATTTATGGATGAAATTTATAATTCATATATTTCACATCTTGTTTATGTCATCACGGACATAAGATTTAGATCTAACTTATCAAAGATTTAGTGGGTCCCAAATAAAAATCCCATTCATCAAGAAACTAGATTAAACCGAATGATCGTAGTAAATCAATAAATTTCACGTTTAAGGTTACTTTTTTGACCAAACAAGGTGCATATAGTCTAAAGGGGGTTGCTAAATCATGTCATTATGTCGTGTATGTGTTGATACAAACTCCATCAATTTAATCTCGGATCAATCTGAATAAACCTGGGTTAATTAATTGTATCCACGTGCCTCTCACGTGATCATTTTATAAATTTGCACCTATATATATATATATATATATATGTGTGTGTAAAAATACGAGTGGTGGTGACGTGGAACGCACTAGACTAGGCACATGCTGTCCAGGTCAAGAGTAATAGGGAGTAGGGAGGCAATCACGTGACATCATCAAGATAGGAAGGTAGGTGTCGAAAGAGAAGAGAATTTCAAAAGATCGGACGGTTGTGGTTGGATTAGATTTGATTCCTTACTTGGATCTGGATTGATGGATATGGCAAATTGATTTGGCATGCGCATGAATTTTGGGTTTTTGTGTGGTCCCTACACAGCACCGCCCACTCCACACGCTGCCTTTGCTTTTGAATTTTTATATTATGTGTGTGAGTGTTTTTTTGTTACTCTGTAGCGTCAACGTTGATGTGGGACACGTTTTCGTTTTGGTAGGTTTTTCATTTTTGCTTCGACGAGTTGTACGTGGGTCCCGTAATCATCAAATCATCTGATGCCCCCACATCTGACGGCTTCAATTCGCCGCCATTTTGGTACACTACTGTACCCACTGCTACTACTACAATACTACTACTGCCACGTTCTTCACTGCTATTTGCTGGTAATGGGTGTCATAACCTGCTGTGCCAACACGGCACGGCAAGGAAATGGATCGGGAAATGGGCCCGTGCCGTGCCGGTCGGTGGGCTGGTCCACTATTTTTTTTTAACTAAATAAAAAAAATGTTTGAACCATTATTGCGAAAAATCAGTCAATTTCAAATGGTATGACCAGTAAAACTATATGAATAATTCGTTTCAAATAAATATTTTAAGTAGTATAAATAGTTAATTTAGAACGTGTCTATTTTGATCGGGACCAAAGTTAAATTAATTCTTCGGATCAAAACGAATACGGTTGTGATAGTGGATTGGGAGGAAAAAATTTCTTACTAGACTTAAATGAGATTCGAAATTGACATGACATTTAAAAACATATCTATTTATGAAAAGAGGGTTTTTTCAAGACCGAAAAGTTGTTGCAAACCTCTTGGATTCTACGTATCATTCTATGCGATTTCAAAAAAAATTAAAATTAAAAAATCATCCAATTCGGACATTTGAGCACAAAGTTATGGCATTCCAAAGTTCATAGCATATATTACATTAGTTAGTTACAGATTTCATTTTTTAATGAGGAACATAAAACAATATAAATATAAAAATTAATAGAATGGGTATTTATAGGGAAAGTGAAATAAGGGTAAAATGGTAAATAGGGGGAATTTGAATTTTAAAAAAAAAATAAAATAAAAAAATAGGACCAACGGTCAAATGGAGGGCAACAGTTGGCTGACCGTACCATGCCAGGTACCGTGGCCCCACACGGCACGCTCCTCGTGCCATACTTTTTCCGGCACAGCACAGTACAGGCGGCATGCCAAACGGAACTCTCCAATTTACACCTCTACTCGCTGGTGAGATTTTGTATGAGATGGTGTTATCACCTATCAATTAATTATATTATTCATAGATCGCTAAATGTTTTAGACTTTTAGGTGATAAAAAGATCGGATTCCCGTACCCTATCTTTCACTTTAGTCAAATAATGGCTTCCCAAGTAATGGCTTCGGTGGCTTTGAGAACGAATTCACTACCAAATGAATGGTTGAGTGGATAGATTCATCTCATGCAAGTCTTTATCCGCAGAGATGTTTATTCTTACTTGGTTGAATCAAAATGTTTTAAGTATTCTAACTTTATACTTCAGTTAAATTTGAGAATTAAATGTTGTGTTTAATTGGTCAAATGCATCCTCCCGGTAGATGTATTAACAATGAAGTTTACCACGGAAATATCTTAATTAGTAGTATATGATTCCACGATGTAGATGTTATATGTGAATCAAAAATTTATGAACCGTTTGATTCGTGATATAAATAAAAATATTAATTCATGATCCAAAAAAAAGCAATAAGCATAGATATAAATGAATAATGATCCTAATGACCTCGTGAGTCACATTTAGTCATTTAGATAACACATGCATTTCAAATTTTTGTAAAATTATTGGAAGAGTTTGATGATGCTTTTTAGTTATAATTAACTTTGGTCTAAGTTGGTACCAATATATGATTGAGTAAAGGCAAGCCATTAATAGGTCTCCACATGTGCATGCTACAAATTTAGAACGAGATCATATCATCACCTCATCTTTTTCCTCATCTTTTTAAAGAATGTGATTGGTTGATAAAGTGTAAGTGGAAAACAATCGCATCTTAACCATTAATTAATTGCAATGATCATGTGTTATGAGATTAAGTGAGATGAGGAAGAGCTGAGGTAAGGAGAGGATCTAAGTCCTTAAAATTTACGGTGCTCGCAAGTATAATTGGGGTATGGTACTGGTGGGAGTACATGGTGATGATATGATAGCATGATAGCATAATTGGTTCAAAAAGAAACCCACGCGGCCCTACCGTTGATGGGAGAGGGACCCATCATTCAATCAATTAAGGTCATGATTATTACAAGAGAAGATGCATGATGGATGATGAGTAGAGGAAACGATCAAATCACGACCGTTAAATCATGCATCATCGAGATGTGACTACACAAGTTTTGGGTAGGCTAGATATATAGCAGACCATTCGAATCTTATGTGACAAGTGAAAATTCTGAAAAATACCACACCATGCATGTGAACGGTTAAGGCACCGTTTGGTGGCTTGGCAATTTTTATTTTTATTTTTTTTTATTTTTTGTGAAGTGCTTTTGGCTTTTGCTTCGAGCTTCGATTGCTTTTCTTGACAATGTCAGACGCTTCTCCTTCCATGCATATAACTATGTATAAGTTGCTTTTCAATTGACCGTACGTACACCATATTAGCCTAATCGAAACAGACAAAATAAATTGATTGATAAATATATATATACACACACTGTAAAGCACTTTTAACATATATATATAAGCAGCTTCTGTCATTTGTTTTTTGGTCAGGTAATTTTTGGACCATTCAGTGATGACTTATATACATGTACATCAGAATTACGTTCTTGATCGAATATTGCATACATAATATATATAATTAACACTCTCTAGTCTCTACTAATGTTATTTCATATCGTTAATAGTTCAGATAAAAATTCAAATCGAAAGGAATTGCGTTCCTACTTACATGTACACAACTCTATATATTCGTCATGATATAAAGTATATCAGGACGAAGAATGTGGACTATAGATTATGGAGAAGTTTTGACAAGTGTATACACTTTGAGTCAAAGTATGTAAATCGAATGATCAACATTCTTCGTTCTGATATATTTTATATCAGGACGAACCGATAATAGAAAAATTATATATATATACCATAATGCAATTATGAAAGTTTTTATTTATGTTCGATCCCTGACATAGAAATGCTTGAAAAAAGTTGAAAATTATTGAAAAGTAATTATTAATTACCACATTGTTTTATATATATACGCCATTGAAATGGAAGTAAGGTAAATATGATTTCATATATTATTTTTTTTCCCAAAAGAAGCAGAGATCACCAGTTCAGAGTTAATGTCAGGTCGTTTTTTTGATGGTCATGCAATACCACTTGTTTGGTTTAGTCAAGTCACTTTTATATGTACTTAATATGTGTTTTATGTGTATAAATTTGGGTTATTGAGTTTGGATCTATAACACTGCATTTTAGGAAAGCTTTTTCTTTTAAGACAATGCTTAATTATGATGAATTCATTTATGGGTTAGATTACCCCACCGTCTTGTTAGGAAATTGGGAAATCTAATGAGATTATGAATTCACGTATTCGTATTAACTCAATCATCGGATGATTAGTACTCTAACAACATAGATGTATGAGAGAGAAGATGATTATTTAATATTAAATTCGTGTAATTTGACGTAAAATTTATTGAAACGATACCGATATACTGAAAATATGTTAAATACTTACACTAACATGAGGCTTTATTGATCTATTGTGGTTGATTTATGGATAAATATTTCATGCATGCATGCATGCCATGATGGAACATGATTGATAATGCATTATTATGCATATATATATGTTAATGTACGTAATGGGTTGCCTTTTTTTTTTTTTTTTTTGTTTTGTTGTTGTTGGTAAAAGATGGTACCATAGATGGAACAAAATTAATGCTTCAACTATTTTTAATTTTGCTTTTCTGGGTTGATATATACCTGGAAAAAAGATACATAATTGCAACAAGTGCTTTCACATTACATGCTTCATGCATAAAGTGCTTGTACTGCATAATCAATTTGAATTAATGACAGATCACGTCCTGTAATCAGCATTTGAAGGAATTGGGAATTGGGACCCCAAAGGCCCAAAAAGATTTTTTTTTTTTTTTTTTTTTTACCATATATTTTTTTAAAGTTTTTTTATCATTGGTAGGATTTGAGCCGCTGTCTTGGGAGTCATTTACCCAAGTTTTAAGCTCGTCCATCTACCAGCTGAGTTACGCCACGTCACTGACTTATATACTACTACTTGAGATAATTTATACTTACCGATCATATATATATACAGTCTTTCTATTATCAGTTCGAATTAACAATAAATATATCAGGACGAAGAATGTGGATCACAGATTATGGAGAAGTTTTGACAAGTGCATACACTTTGAGTCAAAATATGTAAATCTAGTGGTCCATACTCTTCGTCCTGATATATTTATTGTCAGTTCGAACTGATAATAGAAAATCCGTATATATATATATATATATATATATATATATATATATATATATATATATATTCTTATTTTTAATATATAAATTAGATTTTAATAAATAAAAAATGCAAATTAGATATGCAAATAATTTATTAGTTTTTTTATTAAAACTATTAGTGTGACTTGTATTTTAAAATAACCGAGATGGTTCTAATTTTAGAATTTCTAGGTAATGATATAGGAAAATGTTGAAAGCATTCTCTAAATCACACTTTTTTTTTTGGAGATTTGTATCGATGTAAATTTGGATAAGATCACAATTCCGGTAAAACCTCTATAAAATAATATTATTAGAATCAAAGAAAATTATTATTTTAGAAGGGTTATTTATTTATCGATAAATGAATAATTTATTATTTTATCGATAAATAAATATTTATTAATTTAAAAAGAGTTTTATATTTTTATAACTTGTACATGTATTATTATTTTAGGCCCCCTTCAGTGCACCAGTGCTCCCATTATGATCATGTCTTCTATTGGCATAATTACATTAAAATTTTGTCTTGTTTTGACATGATTACATGTAATTTATAAGAGATCACATGCAATAATATGATCATTCATTTGATGGATACATGTATGACTTACAAATAATAATAATAATAATAATAATAATAAACAATGAATGATATCAAACTATAACATTTGATGGATGTTGAGCAAATTTTGAATTATCCTAGTGAAATTGATACAGTGATGAAATTGCCTACTAATTAAAAAAATTAGTTAATGGGTAATAAATATGTGATCCCGATGACAGTTGTATTTTACCAACGGTTTCTCCAAAAAGGTCTGTAAGGTTATGTTGTGTTCAGTTTAGGTACAAAGAAAATACAAATAACTTTAATTGTATTTTTTGTGATAAAGCTGAATTGAAAAAAGATAAGTTGTAAGTAAAATGTTCATGCTAACCGAGGCGTAACCCAACTGGTACATGGATGAGCTTTGAGCTTTGAGCTTGGAGCTTGGAGCTTGGACAAATGACTCACTGGTCAGCGACTCGAATCCTACCAATGACGAAAGTTTTCAGTTAATGGTCTCGAATCAATAGATATTATCAAAAAAAAGAAGAAGGTAACATGTTCATTAATATATATTATGAATTTTTATGTGTTATTGTTTATATGTAATTAAACAATTATTAATTTATATATTTATTGGGCCTTGAAGGATTTTAAAAAATTATTATCTTATACATTTAATTACTTTATTATTTTAGTAGATTGACTCGAGTCGGGACCAGAAGATTTTATTATATAAACGGAATTATTAATTTATAGACCATTCATTTATCGAGATTCTACGTAGATAGAGACTTTATTCAATGTCACTAAGCAAGAGAAAGTGGAAACTAAACATTCTAAGATGTCTAAAAAAAAAAAAAATACAAAGATGAGATCAGACAGAAAAACATGAGATCGAGAAAGTCTTCATTCAATTCCATATGAGTCAGAAAAACATAAAGAAAAATAAACCCAACCAAAGCCTATGAAAGGATGACGATGATGATGATGATGATCAAATTTGTATACAATCAAAACCCCACTTCACTTACCAATTTGAATTATTAATTAATTGTATCCGCAAATACCACATATCATATGATATATATTCCCACAACCCACTAACAAAATAAAATAATGTCAACATAATAAGGCACATTACATTTATAATATTAAATTAGACAAAATTAATTATAAAAAAAAAAAATACCCATCTCTATCTCTCTCTCACTCATGTACACTCACAGCAAATAAAGCTATAGGTGTGTGTGTTTGTGATAGATACATACATAGGACATCCATACACTAAAATCCATCACAAAACATTCCTTTTCCTCCTGTTTTTATTAAAACCAGTTTCAAGAAAAAGTACTTCTCTCTCTCTCTCTCTCAAGATACCATTTTTTTTTTGCATCTTCTAATTCATCAGTCTCCTTCCATCTTCAGTTTCATCATCCATGGATACTGCTCAGTGGCCACAGGTACAGAGACAAAAAATCTTATCAACCCTTGTGGCTCATATATGATCATGATCATCTTTGTGAAAACTTTGTTTATTTGTGGTTCTTTTTTCTTTTCACTAAAAAGGATGTGGTGTCTCTGTATGTGTGTGTGTTTTCATGGCTAGCTAGTGCAATATAAGTCCCCACTCAATTGGGGATTTTTATAGTTTTTTATATATTTGTTCTTCAACATTTTAGTTTTGTTTTGTTTTTGCACTTTACCTTTAAAGAAAAAAAAGGACTTTTTTTTTTTCTTTCTCTCTTTAATCTTCTTCCCTTCCTTTATGTTGGGTAAAGCAAATTCCAACTATTTGTTTTGTTTGGCTTGTTTGTATGTATATGTTCTACTATATCATCATCTTTTTCTCATCTTCTTTGTTTGATCTGCAAGTTAATGTAATAATTTCTTTATGTGATGGAATTTTTTTTCTATATTTTTGTTTTTAGGAGATTGTGGTGAAGCCTATAGAAGAGATATTAGTGACAAACAGTAGTAGTACATGTCCAAAGCCTCCTCCTGCAGGAGCAGAGAGGAAAGCAGCAACAAGGCCTCAGAAGGATCAACTAGCTTTGAACTGTCCAAGGTGCAATTCAACTAACACAAAGTTCTGTTACTACAACAACTACAGTCTCACACAACCTAGGTACTTTTGCAAGACTTGTAGAAGGTACTGGACTGAAGGAGGATCTCTAAGGAACATTCCTGTGGGTGGTGGTTCTAGGAAGAACAAGAGATCATCATCATCATCATCAACAACAACAACATCATCATCAATCTCAGCCTCGTCATCAGCACAAGCAGCAGCAAGGAACAACAACATCAACAAGCTTCCTGATCTTGTCAACCCTCATCATCATCATCAAAACCCTAAGATCCATCATCATGAAGATCATCAAGGGCAAGACCTCAACCTAGCCTTCCCAACAGGTCAACAGGGTTTCAGAAGTAATATCTCAGAATTTGTTCAAGCACCCAACATTGAAAACAACAAGAACAATAGCAACCATATCTCTTCTTTGGAGTTGCTGACTGGGATGTCTTCAAGAGGGTTGAATTCTTTCATGCCCATGCCACCAGTTCATCATCATCATCATCATCATAATCCAGATCCAACTAGTAACAACAACACAGTCAATTACACACCTGGGTTATTCCCTTCTATGCAAGACTTCAAACCAACCCTAAGTTTCTCTCTTGATGGGCTTGGAAGTGGATATGGGAGTCTCCAAGAGACTACTAATGGGAGGCTTTTGTTCCCATTTGAAGATTTAAAACAAGTCTCAAGCACAACTCAACATGACATTCATGATCATCAGCAGAATAGAGATCAACAGCATAATGGAGATTCTTCTGGATACTGGACTGGAATGTTAGGTGGAGGATCATGGTAAAGAATATGATGAAAAAAATAAATATTATCTGGGGTCTTTTTTTTTTTTTCTTTTTTTTTTTTGGGGTTTTTTTTTTCTTTTTCCTTTTAACTTAATTTCTATTAATTTGTTAAGGTGGGGTTTACTTGTTTGGATTTCTTCATTACTAACAGAGATCATCATCATCATAGGATATATGGGTTTCTTAAATTCTCTATTAAGCTTCTCTCTATCTCTCCTTAAAACATTAATTATCTTCTCTCTTCTCTTTTTTAATGGTGGGAATTTGAAGCTGGTTTTAGCTTGGCTTCATGAGATAAAAAAAACAAAAACAAAAAAACTGAGTACTGATGCAAGTAGAAGATATATGGTGCATTGATTGATCAATGTGTGCCCTTTATTTCACGTTATATATATATATATGGAGTATGTATACTGGTTTTAGTTTGTATGGAGTTTCTTTTTATGTATATTCATGGCTTGAATTCTCTATCTCCCATCTTTTTGTTTGGTTGTCTTTGCATTTTCTTCTTATATGTAAACAGGTATAATATATTGTGATCATCAATTCTCTCATTGAAGCTAAAGAAGAAGAGAGAAGAGAGCCAGCCAGGTAAGAAATCTGATCTCTCCACATGAGTCGTGACAATGCAATAAAGAACTCAAAAGTGTTTTTTTTTTTTTTTTTTTTTTTTGTGGGTGCAAATTTAGAACCACTAGAAAAAACCTGCCTAAACCCAAAAGCTCAACTACTGATTTCTATAACCAAACAAGAATAATTCCATGAGTGATCATTGCTTCAATGCTGCCCACCACCACCACCATCCTCCTCTATCTATTATTATTATTTCAAAATTAAAAATGATTTGAGAAAAAAAAAAAAAAAGAGATCTGACAAACCCTACTTTCTTTGGTCTTAAAAAAGGGTCCCACAAACATTCCCCTCGACAAGTGTGCAGAAGAATAATACACCCCACTAAGTTGATGATCAAAAAAAAAAAATTCCAGATCTATAGGCTCTCTCCTCTTTATATATATACAATTACTTCATTTTTGTTTCTTTGCTGTAAGCCACTCAGTGTGCATAATAACTGGCAAAAAAAAGAAAAGAAAAAAAGTGTTAGATATATCATATATGTACCTTCAGACTACCAATGCCACTCCCTCTTTAATCATGGAGGTCTTTTTCTTGCCAAATTTAATGCCAATTCTCTACTTTGATTTCTGATCTAATATGTGGACTGTTTTGGGAAACATGCAGAATATCCATCCACCCATATAAAATTTTGGTCCAACAAATTTTCATGTAAACAAACCAACAATAGAGATTAGATTTTCAAAAGATTATTCAACAAGACTTCTATTTATGGGAAGGATTAACAAAACAGGAAGAGGATGATGACATGGGAAAATAATAATTAGTACTTTTGTGTGGTTGTTGTTGTTGTCATCTAGATTGTCCATCTATATAATGACTTTGAACCACATTATGTATCTTAACCTGTTCATCTGTAAGAAAATTATGTATGGATTATCGACTCAAACCAGCGATCTCGTGATGTATGTATGAGGGTAATAACACTGGGTCAATCTCATCTCGTCGTCTCATGTTCAAATTTATAAAAGGGAAATGAAAAAAAAAAAAAAAAAAAAAAAAAAAGTTGATATATTGATATATGGGGATTTGAATCATTTTGATGGGGATTATGTGTGTCCAAGTTTCAAGTAGAGTAACTTGAAATTGAAGACAAATAATGTATTCACTCTCTAGTCTCTTGTACTCTCTAGCCTTCACTGACAAGTGACTGGTTGATGCCAATAATGTTGTGAAGTGTAAGTTTTCAAGGCTCATTGGCCCTTGAAATTTGGGGTCAATATGTCATTGCTAAAAGCCTAAAACTCATGAGTCATGACTATATAAATGCATCAATAATTTGACACCAACTAGAATGGTTTCAGTGAAGCTTTGTTCATAGCCAACTCACAAATCACAATCAACACATATACTGTATATATATATATATATATATATACACACACGTGATTTTTCGACTTTCTCTGTATATCTTTGCTGCCAAGCAAGAGGGATAATCAATCATAGAAATTTGACAACGACCTCTTTAAAGTATCAATCCAAGTAGCTCATGATACAGTTTGGCTCTTTATGCTTCAATGAACCTATTTTGCAAATGAGAAAGTGCAATTTCAACCAGAATCCACTTTCCAGCCTCTACATTCATATGATTTTCAATTCCAATGTAACCTTACTATAGCAATGCAAGTAGGACTGTCGGAGCCTCAGCTCTTCCATTTTATGTTTCTTCTTGGTTTTAGCTCTTACCATTCTACGTATCTTCTAGTTTCGCCTCCATCGGCATGTGAATGGAATGATAAGCTATCTAAAACGAGCATAATTCACAAAATTTGAAAAACACCAAAGTCCATCTATATGAGCATCCATGAAGATAACACAATGAACATATTTTTCTCGGAGGGTAATGAAGGAAGGTATACATATTCACTCCATAAGTTAAAAAAAAAAAAACAATGTACCCTTTCCAGTTTCAACATCTATACAGGGATGTCACCATCAGAATGGAATACCAAAATCATCAACTCTAATAATTAAATAGGGAAAAAAAAACAAGAATTCCTCAGCAGTTCAGTGATCACCGTTGATCCCAAATATACGGACTTTGTGCATGTTTGGGAACTTTGCAACCACCATTATGAAAACTGCCAGTGTATTAATGAAAAGCATCGGATTTTGATAGTCTGTTGTGTGAGAAGCAATCAAATACCTGCCAAACGATGAAACATAAAGTTAGCGAAAAGATGGGGTTTCAAACATTTCTGGAAGAAATTTCTGTCATAAAGAGTTCAAAAATTCAACAACTTGGTGAGTTTTATTTAGTTTGACAGGTAAGTCGAATGCAAGTTATTCAGGATCAGATCGTAAATAGTCTATTGAAAAGGAAAAGTCTTGAAAGCTCTAACCATAAACTACAAGATGGGGAAATATATAAACGGCCAAAACGCTTTTTTACTCCACTCACTTGAAAAGACAATAAAGGGACAAACTCATAATCAGAAAGCAAGTAACTTTCCCTTGACATGGATGTATAATGTATTAGCATTACCGGTCAACGATGACATATGCTTCTTTTCCTAAAGTAAAAAGGCGTAGGGGTTAAGCTTTTTCTGATGAATGGTCCAACTCAAAATGTCAATAATAGAGAAAATAATGACACAAAGATCTAAAACAAATGAATGGCCAAAAACAGAATTCAAATTTAATATAACTACGAAAAGCCTTATTCCATTTGAAACTTCTCCCCTGTACTCGTGCCTTAACAAAAAAAGATTGAGATTCATCCTCCATCTTCCTACCGAGAAGAATTCCAACTTGACTGTCCCTTGGAGGACATTATGATTTCCTATGATGCTAATTTCTAAACCACCCCTCATTTCATTCCACTAGACAGGAATAGGATCATTTTTTAGTATGTATATGTGGGTGTTAATGGTGATGCTTGCCAGAAAGCTTTGACGAGGCCTAGTCCAAAATCTGATTATAAACTCACTAGAACTAATAAATTATATACACGCAAAATTAATCCCATATGCACAATTTTGATAATGTTACCCAATAATCATAAAAAGATTCAACCTACCGTGTGCAGTTATTTGATCTTGAATATTTTAAACAAAGTGACAATCCATATATTCCATTTAGAGCTACGTGACTATATTTTTTAATCAGATGGAGAAAACAAAGATCCTCATCCTCCTACAATTACTATAAAAAAAAAAAGAGAAGAGAGAGAGATAATTAATGTTTTTAAGGAGAGATGCAAAAGAGAGAATTTAAGAAACCCATATGTATCCTATGACGATGATCTCTATGAGTAATGAAGAAATCCAAACAAGTCACCCACCTCAACAAATTAATAGAAATTAAGTTAAAGAAAGAAAAAAAAAAAAACCCTAAAAAAAGAAGAAGAAAAAAAGACCCCCAAATAATAATTATTATTTTCATCATATATATGATTCTTTACTATGATCATCCACTAACTTTCTAGTCCAATACACAGAAGAATCTCCATTAATGATTATGATGTGTTGTAGTGCTTGAAACTTGTTTTAAATCTTCAAATGGAAACACAAGCCTCCCATTAGTAGACTCTTGTACACCATGAAGACTCCCATATCCACTTCCAAGCCCATCCAGAGAGAATCCAGGTGTGTAAACTTTGTTGTTAGTACTTGGATCTGGTTGATGATGAACTTGTGGCATGGGCATGAAAGAATTCAACCCTCTTAAAGACATCCCAGTCAGCAACTCCAAAGAAGAGATGTGGCTGCTATTGTTCTTGTTGTTGTTTTCAATGTTGGGTACTTGAACAGACTGAGTGGTTGGATGCAAGACTTCAAACCAAGTACACTAAGTTTCTCTCTGGATGGGCTTGGAAGTGGATATGGGAGTCTTCATGGTGTAAAAGAGACTACTAATGAGAGGCTTTTGTTTCCATTTGAAGATTTAAAACATGTTTTAAGCACTAAAACTCATCTTGACATTCATGATCATCAGCTGAATAGAGATCAGCATAATGGAGATTCTTATGGGTATTGGACTTGAATGTTAGGTGAAGGATCATGGTAAAGAATCATATATATGATGAAAATAATAATAATTATCGGGGGGGTTTATTTTTCTTTTTTCTTTTTTGGGTTATTTTTTCTTTCTTTAACTTAATTTCTATTAATTTGTTAAGGTGGGTGACTTGTTTGGATTTCTTCATTACTAACAGAGATCATCATAATAGGATACATATGGGTTTCTTAAATTCTCTCTTTTGCTTCTCTCTATCTCTCCTTAAAAACATTATTTTATTTTCTCCGGTACTCGTGCCTTTAAGAAAAAAGATTGAGATTCATCCTCCTTCTTCCCACCCAGAAGAATTCCAACTTGACTGTCCCATTTGGAGGACAGTATAATTTCCTATGATGCTAATTTCTAAACCACCCCCTCATTTCATTCCACTAGACTGGAATAAGGTCATTTTTTTAGTATGTGTATGTGGGTGTTCATGGTGATGCTTGCCAGAAAGCTTTGAAGATGCCTAGTTCAAAATCTGATTATAAACTCACTTGAACTAATAAATAAAATAAATTATATACACGCAAAATTAATCCCATATGCACAATTTTGATCATGTTACCCAATAATTATACAAAGATTCAGCCTACCCTACAGTTATTTGATCTTGAATATTTAAAACAAAATGACAACCCATATATTTCATTTAGAGCTAGGTGACTATAATTTTAATCAGATGGAGAAAACAAAGATCTTCATCGTCCTACAATTATTCAATTATTGGAACAACAATGCTGTGATATGCAATAATGAGATCAAAGTACTTACAGCACAACTGGTACAACAGTCAAAAACTTTCTATTGCGAGTGAGTTGCTTGCCATTGTCTATTTGCTCCCACCATGTCAACGCATTATAAATCCCCTGGTCATCAGCAAATGGCGTTCCCTTCTTCCAGTGAAAGAATTGATAAGTAACCTGAAGATGCAAGCCATTCATAATATACACCAATAAGATAACTTAAATGCATAGGTGCATGGTTGATTACAAAGAAAGATTGATTCATTGATTTCCTATAAACTTTTAGCTGTGTGGACAGTTAGAATACAACAAGTAACTATATTTCACAAAATATAAAGTTCATCTTTTTTTCAAAAGGCCAAACAATTGTCTTTACCTTAAAACAGAATAAACTAAATAAAAGGGAATCAACTATACAAGGTTTGTGAGGAGCATGTAATGACATTGTTCTATCTATCAATCTATATGAATTTCCAGTGGAAAAGATATGCAGTGCTGAAATTATGAGAAAGATAAAAGGAACTACCAAAGAGAGGTGGAAAAAAATTTATACAGCTCAAATTAAACGCATGATGAAATCATGCTGATGCATAATTTTCCTGCATCATTGGAGGCAGGAAAGTTTAAGCAAATGTACATAATTCACGGAAGCCAAATCGATAAGAAGGTTAACTAATTTTGATTCCTCCATATTTGATATTGAACAATCCTTCAAGGGCGCGTTTATTAATTGGAAATCTTAATGAAGTAAAAAGAATTTAATACTTGATTTGTTATTACAGTGTTTACTAAAAACTGTTGGGAATCAAATTACATGGACCTCATACATAAATTAGGAATTAAATTCCTACCGGAAAGGGAACTTAATTCCCCCCTCCTACCCAAGGAATTAAGTTCCCTTTCCCAATTCCCTTTGATTTTCATTCCCGATTAGTAAACGCACCCCAAGTGAATTAAATGTTTGATCAACTAATAAGACGCACACAGTAATTGAATCACACAAACATGGTAACATGTATTATTGTTATAACATCCTAATATCAAATCTCAAATATAATAAAGAGAAGAAAATATGAATCTAAATTTATAGAAGTTCGTTAAAGTTTTGGCATCCACACGGATGTGTTGACAGACATGGTGCCTTTGTAACGAGTTCCCGAAAAGCAAATGGATAACAATATCGAAAGGAAACCCATAATACTATACTCCAACTCAGAAGTTGGCAAAACCACATAGTAAAGAGACACAAATAGAACAAAGAATTTGTGGTTTCAGTGATGCCCCAAGGTCTACAACTGTAAAGAATATGATTATCATTTGTAACGATCACACAATCTTCAGCAAATTTAAATATACACATGTAGTTTGATAAACCAATACCACAAGTCACAACATTCCGAGCCAATCTTGAACAGAATAACAAGTCCTAGCTAAGCAAGAAGATAAGCTACAGTTGACGCTCTCAATGATCCAATCAAGAAGTCCACGTATGCCTTACATAAATGAAAGAGATATTAATCACTCTTATACTTTACCAGTATATGATCGATCACAGGGGTCAATCCCTTCGACCACCTTTTAAATGAAAACAACTCACATTCCCTCTACTTTTTTCTTTCCTTCTCTACGTTTCTAATTACAATCAATACAATTTCAATTCTTTAAAGATACATATGTACTCAAGTTAATACTAATAAAGAACAAAATCACCATACACAATCAAAAAGAATATCTAACACGAAATCGCTCCCTCCCTCCCTACCATCTTGAGCGAATCACAAAAATTCAATATCACAACCAATATGAAAAAAAAAAAAGCTTGAACTTTGAACAGCTATACAAGACAATCATCACAAACTGATACAACAAAATATTAAAACCCCACAACCCACTTTGTTTCTCTATTCCAAAAATCAAAACGAAAAAACAAGCAGCCAAACTCCAAACGCAAACAAAATAGATCGAGACATCACCAATCGAGATCGATAACAGAAACCAGCCAATCAAAACCATATATCAATCGATCAATCATTCATTCAACAAAAGTCATCAAAATCTTAAAAGGGTTATTACAGAATCTTACGAGAGTATGAGAGAGGTGGACGATGGTCCAGGCCATTCCAGGTGTGCAATTGAAGACAGAGATAACGATAAGCCATGAAAAGAAGAGAATCAAAATGTATGTAGTCCAGACACCCGGATACGTGAACCACTCGGTGTTCCGGTTCAGATCCGTAGTCGGCGTCGCCCTCACGTACATTTAAAAGCTTTTTTGTTTGTTATCTGATTTGATTCTACGTGTATTTTTTTTTTTTGGCTGATTTTTGTGTTTGCAGATATTTTCAAAGGTCGCAGCTTTGAAAGGAAAAAAAAATAAAAATGAGAACTTTATAGAGGAAGATGAGAGACCGGTGAGTTGGATTGTTAGGGAGAGACAATTGGTCGATCAAAACTCAAAAGTGGGACCAAACTTTATTAATTAGTTTTTTTACTTTTAATTACATGTTTACTCTTATAATCAAGTTATACTATAATTTCCATTTTTATAATTAAGTTATACTATAATTCTATCTTGACTTTCCGAGATCAAATGGTAAGTTTCAAAAATCAAACTCCCATCACTAACGTGGAAGGGCAATTGCACCACCAACTGTGTTAAGACCACGGTTTATACGCCTTTAAGTATATATAGACATAGAGATAAGACGTAAACGTATGTAAGCATTGCTGGTATTATTCATCAAAGCAGCCTAAATGTAGAATCATGAGCTATTGAAAATGTTGTATTGAATCAGAATTTGGAAACTACATTGAAATGAAAGGAGCAAAGAACATTATTGTGTTTTTCTATTACAAGAAAACAAATTTAATCTTACAACTACTTAGAGGCTGATGGTGGTGGTGGTGGCATTTTCAACACCACCATCCAAGCCTCCTTCCAACAATCTTCTCTTTGCTGACTTGGTTCTGTAACACCAAACCTCGAAAGCCTCGCTCAAGTCTGGATACTTAACCTGCTCACCGTTGTTCTTCATCCAGTCTGCTAGTATATCGGCTTGATCATTCGATGGCAATGCCAGTACTAGTTGGACCATTGCTCCTTCGATGTTCTCGCACAGGTCTTCATCCATCTTGTGAGGAAAATCTGCCTCCTCGATATTCTTCGCTTCGAGAAGAGGCTTCATCTTCCTTATATAAGGTAGCCAAGTCTTCAGTAATTTTACCCGACATGGCGCTGGGAGTATCACATTGCCATACCCAACTGCTTCTAAGACTTTTCCAGTCACTTCTATGACTTTTATTTTCAATCCCCACATGAAAGAATCAAGTTTCATATCTTCGACAACCCCCAAAATCTTACTAGACATTTCAACCCAACTAGAAACAAACTCTTTCATTAAATCCATTTTTGGAAGTATGCTGCAAATCCATTCAATATCAGATAAGTTCTGCATTATTTTGTCCTCTGCTGTCTCTGATGTGAGGTCAGTCTCTGAAAGCAAGGAAGACAATTCCTTCTCGAACGAAGAACATATTTGAGATAGCCCCATTTTGATGACTGATTTTACTTCAGCATCAGCTGTGACCAACGGGGTGTCCCCATCTTCAGCTAGCATGTATTCAACTTGTTCTTGAGCAGAGATTTTAAGATCATCGCTAAACATTGGACATGGTTCGCCAATGGATGTGGCAAAACGAACTGCTGAAACAAAAACGTTTTTGGTAGCCCTTAAATCTACAGGTTGGATTCTAGCTATTATAGGCATGGCTATTGGTCCTAGTTTCGAAACCACTATTAAAATTTCCTCCTCTTCCTTGTCTTTCCAAGGAACAGCTTCCAGGTATTGGATGCAGACCTTCGTTATCTCTTCACAGTCAAAGATAACCGCGACCTGAAGAGTACCAAGGGCAGATTTAACAGAGTCCAATGAGTCCAAAAGTGAGTCCAAAGGGAGATACAGCAATCTCAGAAGGTTAACATGATAATCATAATTGGACTTTGAGCAGTGAATCTCAATGCACGAACCAGGATTCCGACAGGAGAGCTGATCAGCAAAGTATTTGCTCTTATTTATAAGAATGGTTGAGTGAGAGTAGAACAGCTCTGGTCTTCCTTCAACATTTCTCAAGCATACAATGATATCGCTGGTATTCTGGTCACCAAGTTTATAGGGCTTGGCCACTCCAGTTATGTCCATGTGTGGATAATATGAACAAAAGATTCATGCTTCAGGCAACTGAAAGAACAATCGGCCAAATTCAGGTGCAGCTGAAAAAAGGATAATAATCAAATTCACCAAAGTTCCAAATGTAAACGGAGATTATGAGACTACGAGACATTCAAAGCATATCACTCTCACTACGACAACATTTTAGCCCCATGACAATCCTAAATCATGTGAAAATACAAATGCCTGTTAAGAGCTACAAATTCAACTTTGAGCCATCTCAAGATCGGTATTCAATAATTATATAGAATGGATAACAATTCACTGTACATCAAATTTCTTTCAATCTCAGATACGCTGAATGGAAATAAAACTATCCTGAATTCCTCTACGGGCATCATCTATTGGAATGCTCTTGTGCAAACAAGTTTCTAAGTTTAATAATTTTTCGTCAAATACTAGTTTTGCAAGTTCTTATGTTACTGTATCTCACAATACCTTAACCCATTGCAAAGAAGAGCCAATGGTTTGCGAATCCAATCACCGTTAAGCAACAGCTTAGAGGGTTTCGTAATCAATTTAGAGTTACTCATAGCATTCAAAACTACAACAGCTAGCATTTTACTTGTTAGGTTTCTTAACTTAAAATAACAGTAGAGAGATAAACTTAACTAAATACCTCCATTCCATTTCATATAAGATTTCAATTCAATTTCGTTATCGACTAACATGAATTTTTAGCTGTATTCTCCTTCCACAGAGGCAAATAAATGAAGAATACATAAACATCTTTGCAAACTCTCTTCTATATCTCAATCACCATGAATTCACAGTCACACATGAGACATCTTAAGAACAAGAAAAATATTGCAAGCTATAATCTTTCACTCATTTTCTCATCATAAAGCCTCCTCAAGAGTTACATTGTTTGATTGACAAAATTCATATTAGAGGAAAATTGCTGTAAAAACCAGAAACACAAGCATCTTATCCAGTACCGAATGTTAAAAAAAGAAAGAAAAAATCATAAATTTAGGTTCAAAAGTTGATAATTATATGACCAATTAGATCAAT
Organism: Acer yangbiense; assembly: GCA_008009225.1. Classification (NCBI taxonomy): domain Eukaryota; kingdom Viridiplantae; phylum Streptophyta; class Magnoliopsida; order Sapindales; family Sapindaceae; genus Acer; species Acer yangbiense. The sequence continues at coordinate 5,251,469 of CM017771.1, forward strand.
AAGATTGAAAGGCAAACAATTCCCAGAAACAAAATATCTGAAATCTTTTAAAAGAAAAAAGAGACTCACCCCAGAAGAGCCTGTAATTGTATGAACTTGAGAGACTGGCTTGAATCAAACTATGGAGAACAAATCTGGTGGTGATCTTGAAATGTAAAGAACATGAGTGAAACACCTTTTACTAGGTTTTTGAAGCTCTGTCTGGAGTTCAGTTACACAGTTTTGTTAGAAGTGAGATGTTTTAAGAATCTATTCAACTCTTTTACATTTTTGACCTTCAGTTTTTGGTTCAATAATGAAGCCAATGGCTGTTAAATTGACTACCTGTCAGGGGCAAAAAGTTTGTTCAATGGACTTCTTTTATTGTTTTCCATTTTTAGATTTATAAATTTTACAGATTATTAATTGTATCCATGTAAGACTAAAAGATCACCTAGGTCCCGGACCTAATTGTATACTTTATCGATTGATTAGTTATTGCTTCTTCAATATGAAAATTCATAGCTTATATATGTCCTAACCATAAGGGCATCTAAGTTGCGGAACTGGTTATATAATTTAGTTTAACTAGTTGTTTATGTTATGGAATCAAATAAAAAAAACACGAGAACAGTTTATACTTGATTATCGTAACGATATTCTCCTCCTTGCAAACTTATTTAAATGGAGTCCGTTCCTTAACGATCGGTGGTCAAATACCTCTTCTTTGTTGAATAATTATATCATAAATTTCGTTCTAATTTAAAAAATTCGAGACGTTTATTAAAAAATAACTTTATAATAAGTACAAATAATTTTTAAAAAGTAATTAAAAGTAAGATTAAGGGTAAAATTGTGTAATAAAAAAAATATAATTAAAGTACAAAAAGTTGCTGTCTAGTCCTAAACTTTTACACCCACTTGACAAGTTGGAAATGCACGCTGAATTGTTTAATGTAGACTAGACTCCTAGGCGAAGTAATTAAAGATTGATTAAATGATGATCAGCACATATGAAGACAGCTAATGTAAACCTAATCAATTCATTATTATTTTTCCATCTAAATGCATATATATTTTTTTATATACCGGTGCATCCATTCAAGCCGAAGACATCATTCACGCAAAATGAGCGTCAATTTTTTATTTTATTTTATATCGAGGATCTCGAACTTTGTCCAAGCACCCATCAGCCTGTCATATCCAACTGCATGACACGCCCATGGCCAATTGGTTCTAATGGTCTATCTGTTGGTTGTTGTGAGTAAGACAGATGGGAAATCCCGGCCCACACTCCCAGCCACACAAAGATACAAACGGGTAAATCAAAACTCGCCTTCACCTGGGTATGATTCGAACTGCTGACCTGGAAGTTATTTGTGCCTTAAACCCGTCCTTCCACCAGCTGAACTAGCGCCCTGATGGCTAGAGTGAACGTCATTTACTACCTAGCCATGGGTGATGGTCATCTAGATGCTTGTTTATCACATGTTTTATTCACGAAATATCTAACCACTTGCCCAAGTAGCAATGCAAGCACTTAATAGAGACAATAAATGACATTGGACCAAGCCCGGTTCATTTGGTCCAATGGGCTAAAATTGAAAGATTTGGTGTGTGAAAAGGCCCAATCAATGTAAAGCAAATCTTCAAAATTCACTACAAAGTAATCGAGACAAGTTCACGTGATGTGCACCTCCCATTCCATTTTATCGGTAGGGGATTTCAGTCTCACCATATAGATTTTACAAATATATTCAATGAGTTTTTTCTCCGGTGCTATCGGATCATACATTTAGTGTTTGATCTCAGTAGGTTCTGACAGACTTCTGACCCGTTAAGTGTTAGATTTAATAAAAATGAAAATAGTGATGCCGACCAATTATTAATTGAATGAAGGTCAATTGGTGGTGGTTGGGGGAACAACATAGGCCCAATTGTTTTATTAATGGGCCTGATAAAGCCCATGAAGAGACCGAAAAGGACAAAACTATAAGGTACACTCAAAACACACACAAAAAGAGGTCTCAGTGATTACGTCTAGTTACCATCATCAAATCTGACACAGTCATCATACCACCAAACATGATGCATGACGTGGCAGCAAGACATACAATTGGGGACCACAATTTGTAGCAGTGGTCCACAACAACACGACAAAGACGCCTGAGGCAGTGAAAAAGCATCTGAACCGTCCGGCTATTTGCCCCCTTCATCACCGACATCCACCCCCGCCCTCAAAATAACCGCCGTCTGATTGACCCGTCAATCAAATCTCGGACCTCCACGTGTCCGATTTTCGAATGCCCCTCTCGAGTCTCGGGCCAACCCGAGCAATATATGATCCATTGGTCATTTTGCCTGATTGGGTCGCCCAATAGAGAGGGACCGATTCTCTACAACTAGATCAGTTTATGGTTTTCATGGACGGACTATTTTTTTTTTTATATTTTATTTAAGTGATTATGTAAACTATTAGAATCTAACGATATCAACCGTTTTATAATAATAGCTTACAAAACATAACTTCTACAATAGGAGATAAACAATCTCAACCATTTAATTGATCAAGAGGACGGTAGTAAAGAATTTAGACCTTGAATTGCAAATTCAAAAGTGATAAAAAAATATGATTTTATCTTACGATTTTATTAATATCAATTTAAAAGTATTTTTTGAATTAACTTCAACTCAATATTAGATTATGAAAGTTGTTCCATGCAAAGTCGATAAAATTAAGTTTATTTACTACTATAAGTAATGACTTAAAATATATATATATATATCAATGGTTCTCTAATGTTATAGATCCTGTCTGATAATAATTCTTCCGAGTTTAATATATTTTAGTGATATAACTTGATAATTACCATGGGAATGACTGCAGAGGATGGGAGCTGTGAACCGACAGAAGGTGTATGGGATACGTTAGACATTCTCTGGAGTGGGAATAGTGAAGTGTTGGGTCCTGTTTGGTTTCCAATGAATGGGGCCCACGTGGAGGAGAAAAGCTTGGGGACCTAAATATTGAAGTGTGGGCCTGCGTTGCAGAGGAGCGAGACCACCCTGACGACAGCAAAATCATGATTGGTTCATTAGTGCTCTTTTAAACTTCCTCAACTCTTTCACTTTTGTTAATAAATGCAACTCATCAGGAACTGAGAGGTCTTACTTATCTACACCTCCTTTACTATGCACCTCTCAGTCAACTTCTTTTTAATTTTTTATTTTTTTATTTTTTTTTTCACAGCACGTAATTTCATTGTCGTGGGTGTGAAAAATCTTACCAACGTTATCAATATCTTAATTTACAAAAAGTTACGGTACATCATGATAATTAAGTTTGTTACACATATAAATAAAGGGTACGGATATTGATACCTATAAATATGATAAGCGCACCCATATTTATAAGTATACTCATATCTAAAATTTAAAATTAAAACATTATTATAAACATCCATCTTAATCGAAACGTCGGTGCGAGATTTTTTTCTCTCTCTTTTCTCCCCTCTCACCAAAAACCCAAGCCCCTTCTCTCCGTCCGCCGCCGACGCCCTGTTGTGCAGGGGTGTCGGCGGCGAAGTCGCACCTTCGGGGCGTGTTTGTCGGTTCCGTCCAACGGTTTTCCTTTTTCGGCAAAGCTCTGCCGTGGCTTTTTCTTCCCCCGATCCAGCTCGGGATCTTCCTTTGGGTGCATCCCCGGTGGAGGCGCTCGTCCGGACGACCTTCTCGTTGCCGTAGGGTCATTTTCCAGATCCGTTCGAGTCCGATCTACTCGGATCCAGCCAGATCTTCCTTGATCCAACCGGATCTTCCCCAGCGCAGTCCGAACTGGTTTTGGACATTTTTCCGGCAGCCAAGGTCCCCCTTCTCCGATCGGTTTGGGTATTGTCGGTTTTCAATTTGTTTTTATCTTTGTTTTAGGATCTAGGGTTTAATCTCTGCTTAGATTATGTGATCCGATATTGAACTCATGTTATGGCCGATGGACTGCTCCTTTGGAGCCTCTACCACCATTGAGTGTCAAGGATTGTAGGGATTTGAGCTTTTTTCGGTGTCCACCGTGTGGGTGGCAGCGATTCCTCTTCTTGAGGATTTTGTCCCTCTTCGTGAGGGTGTATATCCCACCTGTGTGTGGGTGATCTCTCCCCGGTGCGGGAGTTGTTATATGGGCTGTGCCTCGATGTCTATCTCGATCGGTCCCATCAGTTTGTAATCATCTGGATTTGATTTCCAGTTGTTGTAATCTTGTTGTTACTTCTAATCAAAAAAAAAAAAAAACACCCATCTTAATACCAATAGTATATTTATTAAAATGAATGTTTTCATTTTAATAATTTATTTATAAACCATCATAAGTTATTAACACACCCAATTTTATAAATGATAAATTTTTCATAAGAAACAAAACCAATCTCACAAGTCACAACCCTGTTTTAGAATCTACAATTACATGGAAAAATTAAAAATCGCAAAGAGTATAAATTATATAATCTCTAATGTTGGAGAAATTATAGGGCACATATGATCTCCTTAATTGCCAACACATAGCATCAGCTGGCCTCAATTTTTTTTATTTTTTTTGTGTGCTTATTATTTACTTTCCCAACCGTATCTCTCAAACTCGAGAACACTTTTGCTCACCCCCCTACAAGGGGGTAAGCATTACCTCCCTTCTTAACTCTTGACATGTGTCCAGAGAGGGGGTATTTTTGTCCAAACACATAACAAAAATATCCCTCCATTGACACATGTCAAGTGTATGGGAGGGGGGTAATGCTTACCCCCCTTGCAGGGGGTGAGCAAAAATGGACTCTTCAAACTCTCTCCACACTCTAGTCTATTTTCTCTTTCATCTATCTCTTTCTATTTTTTCCAAAAAGGTTTTAATAGTGGTATATGAAAAGACGTTGAAAGAAATTCAAATCGTGGAACTCAAGTTTTGTATGATGAAAGCACAAGTCTTTGATTCACTAACTCGGGTTCTAATGAATGCTTTTATGTGAAGATCAGCAACCAAAATGAATAATCCATTACAACAGTTATTTGATTTCATTTTGCTAATGTTAGAATTTAACTCACAAGTATTGGTTGGACTGCAAATACATGCAGAACAATAGCATTAAGGTTGAATTAGGGGATTTTTTTTTTTTTTTTAATAAAGTGATATAGTTAAAGAGATTGGTGCAATTAATAGATGTAAATAGTATTTTGTTTATTTTTAATTAAACTAATTTATCCTTATTGGTAAATTCCTATTAGGATAATTTTTGTAATTAAAAATTGTATTAAAATATAGGTGTGCTTATCATATTTATGAGTGTCAATATCGACTCCCATAAATAAAATGATAAGTTCGAGTCACGTATTTTCAAACCTCCTATCAATTTTTCTTTTTAAAATTTTTGTATTGCTATCATGACAACATTGGACCATGTCATCCACCATTCCAAACGTATAATTTCAGTGATGTGGGTGCGGAAAATATTACGACTAAACCACCCGTCATTAATATCTTAATTTCCGGAAGTTACACACATTAACAAGATTACGAGTAGTCTTCCGGCTAACTATCTTTTGTATTGCATGCCAGCTAAAAAGTTGAAGCCCAAATTAAAATTAAGAGAGATAATTAATGCGAATTTTTATGTTAAATGATTGGTTGAATTTTGTCTTGGAAATTGCATGCTAATGAGTTATGTGTATCGATGATGATGATAAGTATATGTTACCTAGTAATCACTGATCATCTTCACTGCAACTTTAGAGAAATTGAAAAAAGTGATGAAATGCTTTTACAATCTTTCTCACATGTCATGGCAGTCGAGTATGTGAAATGTGTGAGGTAATTTTGTTGCACTTTTTTATAACAGTCTTGAAGATTTTTCTCTTCAGCTACAGGCAGCTAAATTGCCATGGCAGCTTTTCTCTTCTTCTAATAAAGAGAGAGAGAGAGAGAGATTCCTTGTGTGAGCTTTTTATCATAAAGAGAATTCCAACGACTGATCTACAGTGACAAAAACTCATTTATTTTTTATCGGGTCAAAAGATACAATGTCGATCCGAATCTTAAACGAGAGAAGATCGAGAAGCCTGATCATAATCTAACATTAAGAATATAATTTTAATTTGTTGGTCAAAAGTACCAAATCATGAACAAACATAATCCTAATATATAGTTTACGTAGTTGGATTTTTGTGTGTGTGAATATAATTGAAAGCTTTGCATGCACGTTACTTATTTGAAACTTGAAAGTGAGATGTGCACTTTTGTGTATATGGAATACTTTGTGATTAAATAGATGTGTCTTTACTCTTTACAGAGGATACTTATAATGTCTAATATTTTTTTAAATGTCAACGAAGAAGAATCCTATGATTCTATGTGTAACCAATTAAAGTTTCATATATCATTCTTGTTGAGGGTATATTATTTGAAATCATAGGTATAGATATATGCTAAATATATAATATATAATTCTACAGTTTAGATTGACCATGATGTTTTTTTTCATACAGGTTCTCTGGTTATCTCATGTAATAATCAATGAAAAATGTAGATATATGCTAGATACATAATAATACTATATTTTGATTGATCTAATTTTTTTTTTTTTTTTTTTTTTGTACGGGTTCACTGTTTATCTCATTTGATAACCAATGAAAAGTATTATTAAACTGAGTATCACATGAGAAGTGTATATATATATATATATATATATAATTTTTCTATTGTCAGTTCGTAAACTATATCAGGATGAAGTAGACCATTAGATTTACATATTTTGACCATGATTTTTTTTTTTCGTACAGGTTCTCTGATTATCTCATGTAATAATCAATGAAAAATGTAGATATATGCTAGATACATAATAATTCTATATTTTGATTGATTTAATTTTTTTTAAATTTTTAAATTTTATTTTGTACAGGTTCACTAATTATCTCATTTGATAACCAATGAAAAGTATTATAAAACTGAGTATCACATGAGAATTGAGAAGTAAAGATATATAATGGTCCACATTCTTCGTCCTGATATATTTATATCAAGACGAACTGATAATAAAAAAATTATATATATATATATTTTTTTTTGCATGTCAATGAAGGTAAAAATATGTATTATGTATATATATATATTTTTGCATGTCAATGAAGGTAAAAATATGTATTATGTATTAGCTAGTGAAATAATTATTATGGTTATTATTATTCTCAAAGTTGTAAAAAAAGAGATCTAAAAATATCCCTTTATTGCAAGTCAAAACTTTTCAAAGTAGAGAAAATTATTTTTGTGGGAATCGATCTCATGAGCAAATGTTAGATGGAATTGGAAGATAGAACATTACATGTTTCATTGTTTTCTATGGGAATTACAATTCAAAATAACACCAATTATTACATGTTTTGAAGCAAAATCTAGCTATTATTCTTCACTCAATCATCATGTAAAAAATGTAGGACCTCAAATACAACACTACTCGATTCGAATTGTCTCCAATTACATTAATGCAAATATGAGCAGGCATTAATGAACAAGAAATCCAATTGTTGGATTCAATTCCTCTCTTTTGAGAGAAGATAAAAAGTGAAGGAAAAAAAAAAGAAGGTTTTTATTGATGAGGTTGACTTAAATTCTCAACGGTTATGATGAAGCGTGTGTTGTCTGCAGGAGACAAAATCATGGTCATAAGCTTTGCTAGCTAAGAAAATAAAATGAAGGGTTGTGATACAAAGAATCATGGGTGCAACTTTGAGTCTGAAAATCACTTTTGTGTGTGACACATCCACCCACTAAAGTACTCTAAAGGGCATTTTTTTTTTTTAAAAGACCATATTATTGGCAATGCTATCTAACAAATGAACACCAAAATCAATTGTGTTTATAAAAACTAGGGTTAATTTTTTGGATAACTAATCAGTCTCTTGTCAATCACTTTTTAAATATAATTAAGTATGGGTTTTTTTGTTTTGTTTTTTGTTTTTAATGATAATTGAGGAACAAGAACGAGTGGTCCTTTTTGCATTGCAATGAGATTATTTACATATGTGGGTTGGTAATAGACTGATAGGAAGATTAGTCAAGATTGTCAGACTAGGTAGGAGATCAGTGAGATATATTGGGGGACCCCATATGTATTATATGTATGTGTAAAAAAAAATTCATGCAGTGGTGGTGCCAAACATTCCTTTCATATTCCATATATAATGAAGAAGAATAATGCATGTCCCCCTAAGCTTTTAGGGTTTTGGGACACCTTGGATACCCTACAAATATATGAGAATCACATTGAGAGAGAGAGAGAGAGGTGTTTAGATCATAGCTAGCTAGCTAGATAAAGCATGCTGATCAGCTGTGTATTACCTATATCATTTAAGTGAATATGTTGTTATGTTGTGAAGTCTGAATCAGTATTGTTATGTTCCGTGGACGTGGACGTAGACTTACGTCGAACCACGTAAAATCTTATGTCTATAGTATAAACAATAAAACTAACATTGGTGCAACTAGGTCATATGCTGTTCGCTTGCTGGGATGATACATATGCTTTTCAATAAATTTGATTCATCAGAATTGAAAAAGGCTATATATGCAAAAAAGAAATGTCCCATCCCAAAAGGTTAACATGCATATAATTAACATGAATGCATTTAAATTCTGTTGAAATGTACTTAGATCCTAAATTCCAACTTGATATATAGTTAAACAGACCTAATGAATGAGATATATAGATTTATCGTTTTTTACGTTATTATCTCCGACAACATGCATCCAATGACTGAAATTAATATGACTTCCCGCACTCAATAACTCTTGATATATTCGTTGTGCATATGTGTCAAGCTAGATTATATGTTGAAGATGCTCCCTATAGTTATCAACAACGACCCAAAGAGGACGAAGAACTGCATGCTAGCTACCACTGATAATTTGAGATAAAAGAACAAAGAGGAAGAAGAACTGCCGGCACTGATCTATATTCTGCAGACACATCTTGGGAAATATAAAATATTATAGGAGATGAGTACTCATTAATTTCCTATAGGACAAGGTAAGTATTTTATATTTCTTTCCTTTTGAGACCAGAAACTCACAAATTTTTAGAGGGATATATGTGTTGTCCAAATAAGTTTCAGGTTCTTGACAACGACCATTGCTAATTAATTTGGAGCAGTCAAGGCTGTTCTTCAAGTTGAAATCTCAATGAATTTGCATATGCTTTTCAATTGAAAGCGCATTAACTCCTCAATGATTCTCTTTTTTAACTTCCATTATTTCATCCATTTAAATTCTACTTTACGCCTTATAAATTTTCTCATATCACAATACAAACCTATACGCAATTAGTTCGACTTGACTAGAGAATAATATATAACATTTGAATCAAAAGACTTAAAACAAATAAGCATATTTTATTACAGGGTACTGTAATTAACTTAGTTATACATTTTCACAAAACAAAACGTTTTTAGATAAGAACTAATTGAGATACAATCACCACACTCTTTTAGGGTTAAAAAATTAAATAGCACTATTTGAGGCTCTTTTTTGGGAACAGACACCAATTTACTAACTTAAGTTTAAAAGGCACCATTTATGGTGAACGGACAAAATTGCCCCCCACAGTAACCTTCTTCACCATAATATATTGATAGTTAAAAAGGCTCGAAAATGTTTAAAAAGGTTCAAAAAAGGCTCGAAAAAGGTTCGAAAAAAGTTCGGAAAAGGCTCGAAATGATTTCGTGCCTTTTTGAAATATTTTTGTGCCTTTTTACACTGTCATCGTGCCTTTTGAAGTTGTTATCGAGCCTTTTGGAAAAGTTATCGAGCCTTTTAGAAAGGTTATCGAGCCTTTTTGGAAAAGTCTCGATAACTTTTCTAAAAGGCTCGATAACTTTTCTAAAAGGCTCGATAACTTTTCTAAAAGGCTCGATTAAAAAATTAAAAAATATTTCGAGCCTTTTTGAACAAAGTTTCCAGCCTTTTTGTACAGTAATCGTGCCTTTTTGTACATGAAAATGCACGATTGGTGTATGAAAAGGCACGATTGTACAGTAATCGTGCCTTTTCATTAAGTGTTCGAGCCTTTTCATACACTAATGAAAAGGCACGATTGGTGTATGAAAATGCTTGGACACTTCATTTCAAGCCTTTTCAATGGAAGATTTAAAACCAAAAAAGAATGTGTAAAGTAATTATCCATTGAGCTCGACCCCCGAATGCGTTTGCGTAGAGCCACAAAACTAATTATCCATTGAAGGTCTGTTTTAAATCTCAGAAAACTTCAAAGTAAGAAAATAATGTGTAAAGTAAGGGTATTTTTGTCCGTTCACCATAATATGTGCCTTTTAAACTTAACTTATTAAAGCAGTGACATTGTCACCAAATCAGTTTAAAAAGGTGACATTTCTCACCAATTCCACCACTCTTTTATGTTGATTATTTCATTCAAACCATTCAAAGATCACAATGAAAAAGGAAATAAATTAGATGTATTCATTAAATCGATTTGTCAATCATCAATTCAAAAATAATTCCTCATGTATATAGTCACGGATATTTCAGATGTTTCATAATGTGATCATATTGAGTAATCATCAAAATCGAGATTACCATTCTCTTCAACATCTTCAATGCATCCCCTTCCACGTAGTGATGGACTGATGGGGTTGAAGTTTACGTTTTAAAAAAATGTGCTTAGAGTTTTCTCTTGATATACATATATATATATATATATATACATTTTTTTATTTTTTATTTTGGTATCCATGGGTGTTCGGACCACTTTGTGCACACCTTAACTAATCCCACGAGACCCTAAAGTTAACAGTCGGGGTAAATCTCCAGTGGCCTAAAGAGAAACGTGGCTGGTAGGGATTGAATCCAGGACGTCCGACTTTACGGCTCGCCCCAATGACTAGCGACACCACCCCTCGGGGTTTCTCTCTTGATATTGTCTCTTGATATTACAAGACTAAATTTTTAACTATATATATAGAAATGTTCAAGTCAGTGCATACTGATATAACTTCAGCGATGTGTTGAATGTGGACCATTATATTTATATATTTTGACTCAAAGTGTATGCACTTGTCAAAGTTTCTCCATAATTAGTGGTCAACATGCATTGATACTGATATAATTACATCAGTGTGCACCGACTAAAATGGGACCGTATATATATATATATATATATATGTATGTATAAAGTGTTTGATCTGGATAAACCTGATCGAACAAATCTGATCGAACTTATATATATCACCAAAAAGATGATAAAATAATGGTGTTTTTTTAATGGTCATTTAAAACTACTTAGGATAATAGGATAGAGACAAAAAAGTGATCGACTATATTGATTACTCACCATTGTAGATGAAACCATATCTAGTTGTTGTCATCCATGAGATATTACCACTCAAGGACACACACCCATAAAAAATTGGACTCATTTTCTCAATCAATTATTGTTATTATTATTATTATTATTATTTTTATTTAAAAATAAATAAAAAGATGTACATGAGTAAACTCTAAGCTAATCAAAATTGTAGGCTACAAATTCCCATTAATTTCTTTTTTCTTTTTTCTATTTTGGGTTAATTTTATTGTATAATAAAAGAAAAACGTGAGATAGTGAGAAAAGAGGAGCTGGGGAGGCAGTGGCAGGAGGTGGTATCAGAAAATGATCCCTATAAACCCCACAAATAAAACTCCTACCTTATTGTGGGGACCATTTTTACACTTCCCTAAGTCTAGGCTGGGACCACCAACCACCATCCCTGTAAATATTCTCTGTCGCTCTCCGGCGACTGCCTCCCTCGCCGCCGCCACCACCATCTCGATCTCCACATGCTTCTTGGGAGTGTGAGATAGATACTTGCATTGCCTATTTAATTAAACAAAAGAATTTACGTGTAAGGCCAACTATATATATGCTACCAATTTTTTTTATTTTTTAAAAAATTTTATGATTAGCTATCAAACAATTACTTTTGTTAGTTGTGAGTAAGACATTGCTTAATTTTTACTAAACAGATAAAAATCGATAGAAACCTACTAGTATGATCCACATAATTACTTCTAACTAAGAAAATTATCAATTAATATTAGTTTTTTTCTAATGATTAAGACATATTTAAACTCTATCGAAGAATGAGTGTAAAACTATTTAATTAAAAGTTGATTTGTATTAAGACAATTATTTTACGAAATAATCTTTAGTTATATTTTTTAGTTATATTTAAAAAAATATATATAAAGCACGTTAAGGAGAAAAAAAAAAGGACTTTCTCCAAAAAGAAACTTTTGAATTAATTTTTAAAGAATTTAATATAAACAATAGATAAGGGGGGGGTATATTTATTAATAATACCCCTTTTTAGTTTTCCAAATTATTTTAATATAATATAGTGATAAGCGATAACTAGGATGTTGAGAGAGAGAGAGAGAGAGTGACACCACGCGCTATTCAAGTGCAAAAAAGTTGGGTCCGCAAAGTCCTACCGGCCATGGCTTATATTAGTCGGAGCTACTAACCTGCGCCTAGCCATGCGCTCAAGTTTGGTCCCTGAGTGAGGCGGGCGCATGTTAGCATGAACCTTTTTGAATTCAATGTAAATATAAATAATCATTATTAATATAAATGTTATGAAATTAAATATTTAAATGTATTACAATATAAATGTAGACTGTCGTAATTATTTATTTTATTTTGCCACTATAAAATCTTTTGTGTTTAGACAATGACTTGAGATTTTGTGTTTTGTCTTTTGGCCTTGGATTTATTCCTTCTCGCGAGAGGGTGTAAGAAAAATAATTTCGGAAAGTTGTACGTTGAATTTGTGATATTGGAGAAGTGTATTATGTATAAAATGAGCTCTTCGTGTTTGTAAAGTTGCACACTAATATTATGAAGTTGAATACAATTATATGGAAGTTGAATGGTAGTTGTGGATTCAATTCATGACCTTTCTTCAATATTGAAATATTGTAATAATAATAAATAAATAAACTATATTTTTTGATATAGTAAATAATGTTTATGTAATTTAAATTGGGTTCGAGAAAAAAGTAGTCAAAATTTATTATATTTTATAAACATTTAAAAAAAAATTTACAGTAACACGAGTTTTAATAAAGATGATATGATTTGAATTCACAATCTCATTAATAGATATTTTGCTATATTTTATAAATATTATATTTTTATAAAAAATGTTTTTCTTCAAATTATGACCTAAATTAGTGTATTAATAGATCATCTTGCCATATTTATAAATATTATATTTTATAACAAAAATATCTTTCTTTAAATTATGACCTGAATTAGTGTTTTCAACTTTTTAAAGACAATTATTAGCAACATAATTAAAATTCATTTCAACATTTAAGTGGTATGAAGAATTCAATCCAACAAATAAGTATACAATGAATGTAAGAACACATAGATTTCATAGGTTGGATCAACAAGTAAACATTGAACTATTTTTCATTATAGATATTAGGCTACTGAAATTTTTTAAATAAAAAATAAAATCATTTATACAAAGAATCTTGTAATTATAAACCTAAAAATTCTACCTATTCTCATTTAATTAACAAAATCAAATCAATATAGTATTATTCAATGGTCATAAACATTCAAAATCTAAAAGTAAATTAAAAAAAAAATCATCAAAATCTTAAAATAAAAGCAAATCTTACGAGATATTTCCTACCCATAAATATAGAGAAATTTCCAAAATCTTTTATAGTTTATTTAAATTAAAAGCGGTTTCAAAAAAATAAAAATAATATATATATATATATATATATATATATATATCATTGGATGAAATAAACCCTTAGGTCTGAAATGTAACTCCCACTAATTTGATTCTTTGAACTTGTTGAGATGTAATACTCGATGCGGCTCAATAATAAGAGTGTTTATTCAGTCCTTATTCAGTCCGACAATGTTTGAGGTTTGAGTTGCCCATCGAGTTATATCAAACAACTTGATGAAATGCTGTTTGGTTTATCTTTTTCTCAACCGTCTTTGCAATCAAAAATTAGTCTAAAACCCAAAATATAATACCCTTTTAAGGCAAAATAAAGATAGAAAAGTAAAAAAAAAAAAATTTTAAAATTTCTATGTATTTATATTATTCATTATATCAAAACATGACTCACGACATATCAAGTATCTCGTGAGATATTAAGCAAAACGAAGGAGAAAATCAACTACCATGATCCATGACCGGTTATAGCCAGTAAAAAAAAAGACAAAGATATTAAAAACAGAGTTAAATGCGGAAGATCTCACTCAGTCTCTTTGTTTCTTCAAGCTCTCTCTCTCTCTCTCTCTCTCTTTCAATACTGCATTGGATTTCATTTTTGTCTACAATAAACAACAACACAAACACACAATATTTATTTATTTATTTATATATACAAACAGAGAAGAAGAAAAAAAGAAGAACACCGAAAATCACCACCTACTTTTTATCATCTTCTTCAATCTCTCTCTCTCTCTATATAAAGTTGTAAACGAAAGCTTTTTCCCACTTTGTGCTCTCTCTTTCTCTGCTTTCATTGTTTTTGTTGTCTTCTTGCAGCTAAAAGAAAAGAAACACATACAAACAATCTCTTTGTTTTCCAAAAACAGCCTTTCTTCTTCCCCCACCTGTTTTTCATCGTTTGCTTGAGGCATTCAACGTAAAAAAAAACGTTTTTTTGTTTTTGTTTTGAGGAAACAGTTGTTGACCCGGGCTCTGGAATCAGTTAATGGGGTTGTGAGCAGTGAGTTTTTTGGAGCGTGTGGACTCGGTTTCTTTTTGAGTTCGTGAAATGGGTCAAGTAGTAGAGATGGGTTCGGTTCTAAAGAGGACGCTCAAGAGTTTGTGTTGCAGCAATGGCTGGTCTTATGCTGTATTTTGGGGTTTTGATAAGCGAAATTCCATGTAAGTTTTCTTTTTTATTATTAAAAAATATGTACTTTGTTTTGTTCTTCCGAGGTTTTGGTGTTTTTTTCGCTTCTTATATGCTACAAAGATGTGATTTTTCTTATTACATAACTCCATTTTCATGTTAATTTTTCTTTTTTTCTGGCAAACATGCACATTTATTTTTACTTGAAACTTAAAGTATTTCTTTTACAAGTTTAACAGTTGTAAGCAACTGTAATTTTTGTTTTTGTTTTTGTTTTTTGGTGGTTCAGTAATAATTATTATGTTGGGGTCATATGAATTTGGAGAGAAAATGGTAATGTGAAACAACTTATCATTTTCTAGACTAAAAGTAAAAAAAAAATGTAATTGTTTCCATCTCTAAAACTTTTGATTTTTTGTTCCCTATTTTTGATTTCTGCTGATTTAGATCTCTCAGCTTAGTGGGGTTTTTTTTTTTGAAAGAGAAAATACAAATATTGCTTCTCTTTCTTCTTACCTCTCTTTTTGCTCATGAATCAATATTCAGTAGTTTTTACAACCGAGAGACAGGTTTTGACTTATTTTGTTAAATTTTTTTTTCTCTATGCTTGACAATAATATGATTAATTTTGGTAAATTTACAGATTTGATAAAAAAAAAAAAAAAAAAATCTCTCTTGAGCATATGATCCCTTTGAATACTGGAAGTCTAGTACTAGTTAATTAATGGTTTCAAAATCAGAATTAGTTTGGCTAAACTGTGATTACAATGGTTTGCTTACTGTAAAATTGTGATCTTGAAATGTTGTTTAGGTTGTTAACTTTGGAAGATGCCTACTATGAAGAAGAAATGGCTGCAGCATTGGTTGATAATATGCTTCTACAGTTCCACATGATGGGCGAAGGGTAGGTTTAATATTAGCAAACTCTGTTTCGGTTATTGAATTGTCGAAATTCCTCTGCAAGATCAGCTGATCTTTTAACAATTTCTGTGAATTTTTACGATCCCTGATTGTTATATCATTGTTTAAAATGTAGAATCATCGGTCAAGTTGCTTTCACCGGGAACCATAAATGGATGTTTTCTGATGGTCATTGTGGAGAATGGAACACCATTGGTTCTATTGGAACTCAAGATGTATTTCAGGTATTTCATTAACTATTACTGTGAAAATGCTGTAACATCAATTCTTGTTAAATCAGTTAAGCCAGAGAGGATATTGTTTGAGTTTTATGTACTTAAAATTGAATTTTACTTTTGTTGCACAGGTTGATTCGGACATTCGTTACCAGTTTTCATCTGGAATACAGGTATATTTTATTTTATGAAAATGGTTATTATATTACCTAATCTGTCGAAAGAAGCTGGAGTGATTTAGTTGTTTTATTCATCCAAAACCATAGTCATATTCATTTACATTCATGTCTGGTTTGCAGACAATTGCAGTAATCTCCCTGGAATCCCGAGGAGTGGTGCAGTTTGGATCCACCCAGAAGGTTAGTTCTAAGAAAGAATTGAAATAGTTTATGCTCATAGAAATTTAGTCTTTGAATGTTTTTGTTATAAGCAAAGCTTGCATACATTCGAGTGAGAAAGCTGGACATTGTTATCTTTTGTTATTTTTTTGTGGTGTTGGATGTGCAAAATTTCAGTATTAGAGATCTTTAATATCGTTAGATAGATAATTGTGGTGTGGTTGAATGCATTTTATTGACTTTAAAGCTGCTGCTGTTGCAGATTTCAGAGAGTTCGGAATTCTTAAATCAGACGAAAAGATTGTTACAGGAGATGGAAAATTTGGATGGGATTAATCAATTGGAAAGTACACCAGTACCATCTTATGATCTAAGTACTGTGTTTGCTTCCTTGATATCTTCTGCCAATTCCTCTAATGCAAATCTCACACCTGTGCGATGCGACAACTCTAGAGAGCTGATGGGAAGTCCTTGTTCATTAGCAAATCTTACTCAGTCCTCAACTTTCATATCGGAGATTGACCATAGGCAGATAACCCCTCTCCATACCGATTCATCTAATCTTTGTAACCAGTTGCAAACAGCTTACAAAGATGCTAAAGTTTCAAATACGCCTTGCATTAGTACATGGAGTAATGAAGGTTCTATTTTAACTTCATTTGATCAACCTTTTCCATCTGAAAGCGTGGTCCAGAATTCTCCGAATATGTATTCTACAAAAGCAAACACTCCTGTTCAGAATTTTCAGGACTCAACATTCTCTTCAATGTACAGCCTAGAGGGATTGGTTGACATGGAAAAATCTACTCCAGTCAGGTCAGGAAAGATGAATGACAACCAGTATTCTGCTCAGTCATTTCTTGGAACTGAATGTGAACTTTCCGAGATAGCTACTAGCCTACACAGATTCCCGGATGATCTGTTTAAGTTGGATGATTTTGCAACAAATCTCTCCAGCTCCTATGCAGTGGATGATCTATCTCAGTGGTTCACTGCTTCACCAGACCATAGTATCAGCCAAATGGTAACCACACTAAATAATAATCTTTTACCGTCAACAGGAGCTACTTCCGTTTCGTCTGGTATGGTTGAGGGTGAGTTTTCAACTGACATTCCAATCAAACATCCATCTAATTCAATGCAAAGTTCAGTAAGTGATGCATTCATGTCTGATGGACTAGAGAAATTCGGGATTGTTCAAGGAATGGAAAATGATCTGTTTGATGGTTTGGGAGTAGAATTTGGGTTTGGACGAGCTGGAGAATGTTGGGAAGATTACATGAAGCCTGTTACTAGCAATGATCACTCAGCTTTTAATACAGGTATATCAGAGTGCATTACACAGTTGGATGTTGGTTCCAGAGCTGGACCGCGGAAGGGTCTGTTCTCCGAGTTAGGACTTGAAGAGCTTTTAAATGGTTTGAGTAGTTCTAGTTCTATTACTAGATGTAATAATCTTGAGGATCAATTTTCCACTACTAAAAGAAGGAAAATGGAAGGTTCTTCCTCTAATAGTAATCAGGTTCAGTTGACAAAACCTGTCTACAACCAAGAGATAAACAATCTTGTGTGCAAGAAAGATGTTCTTCCGAAATCACAAGTAGGTTTATGGATTGATGATATCTATGGCATTAACGCTGACAATGGTGCTGCTGCTGCAACACCTCAAAAGCCCGAGAAGCTTACAAAGGTCAGCAAGAAAAGGGCTAGACCTGGTGAAAGTACCCGACCAAGGCCTAAAGACCGTCAGCAGATCCAAGACCGTCTCAAAGAGTTGAGAGGGATCATCCCTAATGGCGTGAAGGTACATTACATACTCTTTGGAAAACATTTCCTATATAAGCTTTCTTGCCAAACTGTTAAATATTAGATGGAGCTTTTGATGCTGAGCATGTAAAAAGTTTTAATACTTGTTGTTTTGGTTGATGCAACAGTGTAGCATTGATTCTTTGTTGGATCTCACCATCAAACACATGCTCTTCTTGCAAAGCATAACAAAAAATGCAGACAAGCTTAAAGAAGCTGAAGAGCCAAAGGTAATAAGTTGTTTTGTTTATTGATGCTTACATATACCGGATTTAGTTTACGTAACTTACTAATGAAATAATGAATGTATTGCTATAGCTGATTGGCCGGGAGAATGGAGTGGTTCTAAAAGACAGCAGCACGGGTGGCCATAACAGTGGTGGAGGTGTTACATGGGCATATGAAGTTGGTGGTCAGACAATGGTTTGCCCAATTATAGTTGAAGACCTCAATCCACCGGGCCAAATGCTTATAGAGGTAAGAAACGAAGACTAGAAAATCACCTGATGACTTGCTATAAAACGCGATACTGAATGTGCATTTCATTTCTTTGTTGCAGATGCTGTGTGAGGACAGAGGATTCTTCCTTGAAATAGCAGACATAATTAAAGGTTTTGGGTTGAATATATGGAAGGGAGTGATGGAGATTCGAGAGGATAAAATATGGGCGCGCTTCATAGTTGAGGTAAGGAAGAACGCAAGACATTTCAAGTAATAAATTTAGTAAGCTTTGATGTAATTCTTCGTAAGCTGATTGTAAATTTCATTGCAGGCTAACAGGCATGTAACAAGGATGGATATATTTTGGTCCCTTGTCCAGCTTCTACAACAAACAGCTACCAGTGGAACTGATTCAACACATCAACCGAACAATGACATAGATAGCAGGATTCCTCGTTTAGACAGTTATCAGCAACCTATGTTGCACACGCAGCTTCCCATCAGCGTGGCTGAGACACTTCAATGATTGAACGCGTAGGAAAAAGAAAGAAAGAAAGAAAGAAAGGTTTTCGGGGATACCTTGAGCATTCACTTATTGAGGGCCTGCAGTGATTGGTGTTCTAAAAAATTGAAGAGCCACAACTGAAGAGGACAAATGTGACTCTTCTTTCCATTTCAGCAATTTTGGAAATGGAAATGGAATGTGCATATCGGTTGATAAGCTAGGAAATACTTGGAATGCAAGAAATCTTCTTGCTTCTCCTCGAACAATTCGTGATTAGCGAAGGGATTGTTACAGAGCATGCCTTGCGTTGGAAGCAAACGTCTGCTATAACCCCATTATGGAAACTTTGTCTAGCAACAGTCAGGTTACATAACATATGATAGACAGACATGAGTGAAACTAAAGTATGCTGTTTTTTTGGTTTTTTTTTTTTTTTTTTGGTTCTTCTTGACATATATAACTTGTTTATAATCTGAAACTGATAATTTAGTTGTAGACTAACCGTTGAATTGTATCTTGGCCTTGTTTCATCAGTGAAATAGTATAAATTTATTCTCTCCTATATCCGAGCATTGTACAATTTATGTTTTCGCTTCATCTGTTATTGTTTATATACTCTTTCGCTCATCGAACCCATCGCAGAATTTCCTCGAAACAATGTCAAACTAATGTTACTGATGGACACTAGAAAGTTTCAGTAATTTGACAGTCTCGTCGTACAACAAAACATTAAAGTGACGTTGAAGATTTCTTGTCGCCAATTTGAAGTTATTAAGATTGCTGAATGTTGTAAGAAAGTGCTCTAAACAAACTTTGTTTTATTGTATGAAAAAATTGGTACTGTGCAGGATCTCATAATCAAAATGGGGTCCAATTTTGCTCTCCATACACCTTTTATTCTTTCTCAGGCTTGCTTTTGTGAGAAGCAGTCAAATTTCATGATAGAAAAAAGTTTTATCATTTTCAACAAACATTATTCATTGTCTGGCCTGATCACCTCTACAAGCAATTTCTTTTCTTTAACTTTGACATTTCATTGCTTTTGTTTTTGTTTTGCCAGAAAACTCTTGAGTTTTATCATCATCATCATAATCATTCATCAATGTATCATGATCAGTACACCTGTTAAGCTATTTTTGCCATCTTTTACAAGATATTATCATTATGTTTAATCTACAATCATTGTCATTGTCTCTAATCAAAGCTGTTCATCTCAACATTTGGTAGTAAGAGTTAACACAATGATCGTTACGTTCAATAAATGACACATTAAGTTGTCACTCTTGTGATTGTCACTACCAATTTCTTGATAAGTAACTAACAGTATGGTTATATGGAATTTCCTGCTATGAATTGAATTGACAGGCACTCTTCTGCAGATTAGGAAGGACAGACTTTGTACCAGTATTTTGCGCTGGACGGTATATAATTAGCAAATGTTAAGCCTTTGATTAAGACACTAGTGAGATTTCAAAGGGTGTCATTATCAACTTTAATTGCTCTTTGAAGCATAAATAAATATATATATATATATATATATATATATATATATATATATGATGTTACTCATATTTGGTGAGTTGAAAAAATAAGTGAACTTTTGATAGTAGAATTCGCCTTTCAAATCCGTACACACACCTCTTTTAAAAGGCTTGATCATGGAGAATATAAGTGCTGTTTTTCTTCAAGAGAAATCAGCATAGACCTATTGAAATCCTATTTAAACCTTTGTGTGCCTCTCCACTTAAACTTATACAAAGATCAAAAGTTTGGTCATATTCGCATATCAGCTGAGCTGATAGTGCACCTCCCTTCCACATAAGTGGTGAGGGGTTCAAATCCCACCATGCATATTTTACAAATGTGTGGGAAGTTTTCTTCTTGGGTTGTAGAAGTAGTTATCTCCCGTTATGGGGGTAGATATCCAGGCTGTACATATTGTTTGATCTCAGCAGTCTTATTGTAATAGTCATATTCATGGCCTAATTTTCCATGTTGAAGAGCAATATATATATATATATATATATATATATATATATATAACATGTTACTGTGCAAGCTTTTAAGAATGTTATCAGCTGTTTGACACTCTCTAAAGGCATGACAAAACCACTCATGTTGGATTTCTGATTTGTCTTATTTTACATTAAAAAATTGGTTGTTGGATTCCCCACTTCAGTTGGAGATTACTTGATGGGGTGTTTTTTTAATCTGACACTCTCATGATAATTGGCTTAAATTTTTTAGCCTTCTCTTTCTCTCTCTCACACACACAACCCACTCTTGGGCTGCAAACAAAGAAGAAGAGCCTCTCATGTACAGATTTTATTAGATTTCATGACCTTCTAGTAATAGTTGATGATGACACAGTGGCTGCTTTACCAAGACAACAAGCACTGGCCTGTGTTCTGTCTATGGAATTAGCCTGAAAAGATTAAAGGGTACTTCAAAAATGCTTGTTTGTGACCACAAGTCCACAACAAGGGCAATGATTAAGTATTAAGTAATCACCATTAGGTTTCAGCTTAATTTGAAGATAATTCAAGATAGTGTATACAGTAATGCTTTTTTATATTAAGATGGTGCTCTTCCCTAATTTTCTTATCCTTAAAAAAAAACAGATTAGAGAGGATTGTGATGATCTAAGACCACTCAGGATACAGTATGAGCACCTGAACATAGTGGTTTTCGTACCGATAAAATCGTGACATCTGATGTCAACACATTGCTTTACATCTACTGTTTGGGGTTTTAGGTCACTAAAAACAGAAAATACTGTACATGTACTGATGTACAAAGTTTTAGCAGAACTTTGAATGACTGTTTTTTGATGGCTGCTTCTCTAATTCATGAAATAACATTTTTTTATAGTGAAGAAGATTCAATTGAAAAGTAATAAATTGCAGGATATGCATGCATGAGTCAGAAAAGATTTTATTGTGTCCACCATGTGTCCCATTGTCAACTATACCTACCAAAAACAATTAAAAAAATGTCCTCAGAATCACCATGACATATCAGATTATTGCTTTTTTATTCTTTTCTACTTTTTAACAAGTTACTGCTAGATTTACCATATATAATCTGCATTGCATGGTATCAGTTTCTTCAACAACTTGCTAAATTCACAATCCAGCAACATCTCTGTATCATATCCCACCTATATCGAAAGTCGTATATTTTCATCTTATATGATGGCTAATCAGAAGAAATTTTCCAGTGGAGGAGTGGAGTGGAGTATAAGGGTGGGAGATGGCTCTCCTCCAAAGATATTGGTTCCACAGGAAACGCTAGCTAGTCGAGTCTGGCTTGGCCTGAAAGATAAGATTGCAAGGTTTGTTTCGAGAGTGTGGAGGTTTCTGGTGAAAGCATGGAATTTAGCTGTTGATGACCCGAGAAAAGTGATCCACTGCCTGAAAGTTGGGATAGCACTCACTGTTGTCTCACTGTTTTACTATATGAGGCCTTTGTATGAAGGAGTTGGAGGAAATGCTATGTGGGCAGTTATGACTGTTGTGGTAGTCTTTGAAAACACTGTTGGTAAGTCTTCTTCTGATTCCTGAAATAAAAAACCTGAAACTTTCAAAAGCTATTCATATATAATGAATCTTCAACCTTGACAGGCTGATTTATGAAGGGAAAGAAAAACCTGAAACTTTCAAAAGTAATTCATATAATGAATCTTTAAACTAGACAGGCTGATTTCTGAAGAAGAAAAAAAACCTGAAACTTTCAATAGTTAGTCATATAATGAATCTTCAAACTAGACATACTGATTTCTGAAGAAAAAAAAAACCTGAAACTTTCAAAAGTTAGTCATATACTAGACAGTCCCAAGAATTTACATTTCTTGGGTCTCAAATGCTAATATTAGGCTTATGTTCTGTGAAATCCAATTTCTGAAACATAAAATTGTCTTGGTTGGTTTGCTTAAAAACTGAAAAAATTTCAACTTTATGATCAAACTGCAGGAGCAACACTATGTAAATGTTTGAACAGAATTGTTGGAACTTCCCTAGCTGGACTTCTTGCTATAGGTGTTCACTGGGTTGCTAGACAATCAGGGGAGAATTTGGAGCCCTTGATAGTAGGAGCCTCAGTTTTTATATTAGGAAAGTTTTTACATATTGATCTTCTTTAATTTGTTGTATATATATATTTAGACATCTAAAATTGACTTAACTGTTGTCTTCCTTTTGACAGCTTCTGCTGCTACCTTCTCTAGATTTATTCCGACAATAAAAGCGCGGTTTGACTATGGTGCTATGATCTTCATCCTGACCTTCAGCTTGGTTACAGTATCAGGTTACAGGATAGATAAATTGTTTGACATGGCACATCAGAGACTATCCACCATTATCATTGGAACTTCCTTGTGCATTCTTGTGACTACATTGATTTGTCCAATCTGGGCAGGCCAAGAGCTCTATGTTCTGATAAACAAAAACATGGACAAACTTGCCAATTCCTTGGATGGTTGTGTATCCCAGTATTTCGATCACGGGGACGAAAAAACTGAAAAGGAGGACAAAGCTCTTCTAGGTTACAAATGTGTATTGAATTCCAAGGGAACAGAAGATATCATGGTATGGAACTTGACTACTGAAATGGATTCTGTTCATAATAATTTTAATTTTATAAGATCTTTATTTGAAGTTTAAAAAAAATTCTGACCCTTATCGCGCAGGCCAATTTCACTAGATGGGAGCCTGCTCATGGCCGGTTCAACTTCAGACATCCATGGAAACAATACCTGAAAATCGGGGCATCGATGAGAAGTTGTGCTTATTGCATAGAGGCTTTAATCGGCTGCATCAAGTCAGAAAATCAGGTAAACCCAAAATTCCTGAAAGTTTCAGTACAATTTCTTGCTTGGAAAGCAAGCAAGATACTAATTGCAAGTTTTGAATCCTGAACAGGCTCCAGAGTTGATAAAGAAGCAACTGAGAAATACTTGCCTGCTAGTTGGCTCAAATTCTAGTGGTGTCATAAAAGAGCTAGCGAAAACTATCAAGACAATGAAGAAATCAAACACTATAGATTTGTTGGTTGGAGAAATGAATAGTGCAGTACAGGAACTGCAAAATGACTTGAAATCTCTTTCTTGTTTGTCCAACTCCGATTCACCGTCATTCCAGGAAGAATCTGAAACTCCTGAAAACAAGAAAACAGAGAAATCCCAGAAAGCAGCAGCTACAATCCCTTTAATGGGTGTCATTTCTGTGGTGACGTTTGCCTCTTTGTTGATAGAAATCGTTTCCAGGACCGAAGCCATTGTTGAGGCTGTTGAAGAACTGTCAAACTTAGCTGAATTCGAACTCACAGTTTCTAAACAGAATCAGTCTAACCAGAAAGATGAGCAGACAATGCAGAATTCACAAATGGTCTGAATTCCATGTAATTTACTTGGAAAAAAAAAATTACTTTTCTTTAATGAGTATCATGGACAAAATTTGCAGGACCTTTTCTTTTCATCTTTGTTGTTGTACTTGTATCATACAAATGTTTGGTTTTCAAAATATAGAAAATTTTAATTAGGGTACTAATAAAAATCTATAACATTTTGTAAGGGAGATGTATGATAATTTTCAGAATTTTGAAAGAAAAAATAATTAATTAAATTCTAAAATAAATAATTAATCCTCTAATATAATAATAATAATAATTTATTATTATAATTATTATGCTAGGTTTGATTCAAAATTTTTTTGTCATTTAAGGATTATCACATGATTCGAGAAATTTGATATTAACTGAAATTAATGATAATTTTCTCATAATTTCATTTTATTCTTAAAATTGGATTCATATTGTGTTTAATTAGTAGGGACATAAAATATGATTTGATAGAGATTTGTTAGGATAGATCAAACAATATATGTGTAATCCGAACTATCCAAATATTAGAAAGAAATCTTTTCACGAATAATCGTAAAAGAGCTAAAAGGTGATTTATAGTAAAGTAATTATTTTTGTAAGTATGCATACACGTGTAAGATGTAACACGTGCGCGCGAATCGCAACATAAAGTGTAAAAAACCCATAAGCTCACTCGATCACACACTCTCACTTCCAAAACCCCCATCAACCCACCATGGCAACTCTAGCATACTACGCCACAGCCGCAGCCGCCGCCGCCACTTCTACTACAAAACTTGCTCACGATAGAGTCATTTCATTTCCCAAATCATCTTTCTTCTCCAGCCCAAAAAAACCCAAAACCATTTTCACAAACTTGACCCCACTCAAATCGTCCTCAAAACAAACAGATCTCTCCGCCATCGAAGCCGATTCACCGCTCTCCTCAACCACCGCCTCCGCCGCCACGAAATCCCTGAAGTCTCGTCTCCGGAATAACGAGACCCTCTACGGCATCTTCCTCCTCTCCTTCTCCCCAACTCTCGCCGAGATCTCGGGCCTGGCTGGATACGACTTCGCTGTCGTCGACATGGAGCACGGCCCCGGCGGCATCTCCGCCGCCCTCGAGTGCCTCCGCGCCCTCGCCGCTACGCGGACGCCGGCCATCCTACGGCTCCCGGAGAGCTCCGCGACCTGGGCGAAAAAAGCCCTCGATCTGGGCCCACAGGGGATCATGTTCCCGATGATCGAATCACAGAAGGCGGCGAGGAAAGCGGTGTCGTATTGCCGGTTCCCGCCTGCCGGAGTCCGTGGGTCGGCACACACGGTAGTGAGAGCGTCGGATTACGGGATCAACGAAGGGTATTTGAATAATTACGAGGAGGAATTGCTGATCATGTGCCAGGTGGAGTGCGAAGACGGGGTCAAAAAGGTCGAAGAAATCGCAGCCGTCGATGGAGTGGACTGCGTGCAAATGGGGCCGTTGGATTTGAGCGCGAGCATGGGGTACTTGTGGGATCCAGGACACAAGAAGGTAAGAGAGATGATGAGGACGGCGGAGAAAGGCGTCCTGAAAGGAGGAGGCGGCGGTGGTGGGGCCTACCTGTCCGGTTTCGCTATGCCACACGATGGTCCTCTCGATTTGAAGTCACGTGGCTATCACATGGTATCCGGTGCTGTCGATGTTGGGTTGTTTAGGAAAGCGGCTGTGGAGGACGTCAGGAGATTCAAGATGAGTTTGATGGAGGGCTCCGATGACGACGGCGAGAGGGAAGAAACCAAAGATGGTGATGACAAGTACTGGAGCGAATAAATGTTTTAATTTGAATTTTTTATTTTTCTTTGTAAATGCAGAGTTGTTTTTTGTTTTTTTAATTTTTAAAAAAAAATGTTTAAATGTTTAAATATGTGACATTTTACTATTCTCTAATATAATAATTTTTTTAAATATGTGACATTTTATCAAAATATAGGGACTTTATTGAAATTACCCCATAAAATTATTATCCTAGATTCCTAGTATCCTACTTTATTTTAGAAATTTTTATTTAAGAGACCAATCCAATAGAAGGATAGGAATTTTTTTTTTTTTTTTGCTTAATTAAGTTATACTTATTAATTAGTTTGTTTAATGTATAAATGTGAACAAAAAAAAAATCATGATTTGATTTGGAAACGTAATAAAACCCGCAAAAAAAAAAAAAAAAACCCGCAAAAAAACTAATAAATAATAATTAAAAAATTTACCGGGAAATCACGAAAGAAAAAGACCTCTATGGCTCTATGGCTCTATTTGATCGCTTTCATTCTTTTCTTGATTTACAGATCAACCCCCACAAATCCATCACCATTCACCATCGCAACCAAAAAAAATGTCGATTTCTTGGTTGATACAAAGTCGCTTTTAACAAACACACATCATCACCCTCTTTATCTCTCATTATATTTTGCCGAGAGAGAAAGAAAAACAGCAAGAAGAAGAGAACAGAAGAAATGGAGGTGTTTTACATGATTGTTTTCGGTTCTCTGGCGGCAATTGTGGCTGCTTTGGAGCTGAGCAAGTCCAGCAAAGATCGAATCAACACCTCCTCCGCTTTCAATGCTTTCAAGAACAACTACCTCCTCGTTTACTCTCTCATGATGGGTATTCTCTCATTTTCATTCTTTCTTTTTGTTTTTAATTTCTATTTGGTTTTGTTTTTGTAATTTGGTTGCTTTTTATTCATTGCCATGTTGATGTTTAATTGTTTCTGATTTGGGTTTGTTTTGTATTTTTGATCTGGGTTCATTTTGAAAAACAAAAAGAATGTATGATTGAAGTTGAGTGGATGCTTTGTATGGGGTTTGATTTCTTTACAATGTCAGCTCGATAAATGTTGGATCTTCAACATTAGAGTAATATTGATGTAACGTCTTTTATTTTTTGATGTGGTGTATTGATTAATTACTTCTAAGAGATGTAATTGTGTATGCTTTGAGGAAAATAAATGTAAGCAGACTGTCGCGATTTTTTATAATTTGTCTAAATGTATTGTGTTCCTGTTGAAATGTTGATTCATGTGTGGATCTTAACAATTTTGTCTTGTTTGATAGCTAATTGAATTGGTTGTGGCAATAGCTGGTGATTGGTTGCAGGGTCCATATGTTTACTACCTTTACAGTACGTATGGGTTCGGTAAGGGGGAGATTGGGCAACTCTTTATTGCTGGTTTTGGATCCTCTATGTTGTTTGGTACAATTGTTGGATCCTTAGCTGACAAACAGTAAGATCTTGTATTGATTTAAAAATATTTTTGTGAAAAAGGAAAAGAAAAATTATTGCATATCGGGTATTTATTGACCGAGTATTTGATTTCTCATAAATTGTATGCCAAATTTAGGGGCCGGAAGAGAGCTTGTGTGACTTACTGTATAACATACATACTAAGCTGCATCACCAAACATTCTCCCCAGTACAAAGTTTTGATGTTGGGACGTATATTGGGAGGCGTTTCCACCTCTCTACTCTTTTCAGCCTTTGAGTCTTGGCTTGTTGCAGAACACAACAAGGTGTGTCCTAGCTCTGATAATGAATTGCTATTCTGTAAGCTATATTTCGTCTTTAATTCTGAGATCATTTTGTTTAGAATTCTTGATTTATGTGTTATGTACTTATGTTTACTGTTTAAATTGTTCGGGGTTAAATGATTCTCAAGTGGATTCTGTGCAAAGTAAAAAGTGTGTACTATTTTACATTCATTGTATCTGTAGAGAAGAGGCATATTGCAGACCCAGTTTTAGAGTCTTTATCCACGGTCTATTGCATTAGTGATAATTGATTGCGTTCTCTATAGCAATTTCATGGATTAAGACTTAACACATTTGCTGGTTTACCTTGCCAAGAACCATTTGAGGTCTTATTTCCTATTTTGAATTTTTCAGAGAGGTTTTGATCAACAGTGGCTGTCAGTAACATTCGCTAAGGCGATATTTCTTGGAAACGGTTTGATTGCTATTGTCTCTGGGCTGTCTGGAAATTTACTGGTAGATACTCTGGGACTTGGCCCCGTTGCTCCATTTGATGCTGCGGCATGCATTCTTGCCATTGGCATGGCCATTATAATGTCATCATGGACTGAAAACTATGGAGACCCTTCAGAAAACAAGGACTTGCTTACTCAGTTCAAGGGTGCTGCTATTGCCATTGCCGCTGGTGAATCTCTAATCTCATCTTTTTAGGTTGTGTGGCTGCTGTATGGAAATTAGTTATTGAATATTCATACACCAGATTTACAGATATAGATTTGGTATATCAACAGAAGGTTCTATACAATAAATAGATTTGGTAGGTCTCAAATATTCTGGTATTTTAGTTCCATCTTTAACTGTTTACAGTTGCTGATTATCCACAGTAGTTTTTTATTGGTGTACCTTTATACTTTTATCATTTTGATCCAATAGAGATAAGGGAAAGGCTCTGATTCATGTTATTCCCCGTTCCTCGTTCCCCCTTTCCCTCTGTCTTTTTATTTTTATTTTTGGGAAGCTCTACTAATATCATCCTTCATTAAGATCAGATGAGAAGATTGCATTGTTAGGCGCCATACAGTCCCTATTTGAAGGTTCAATGTACACCTTTGTGTTCCTTTGGACTCCTGCTCTGAGCTCGAATGATGAGGAAATTCCACATGGGTTTATATTTGCAACATTCATGTTGGCTTCAATGTTAGGAAGCTCATTCGCCTCTCGACTTTTGGCCCGCTCATCCCCAAGAGTTGAGAGCTATTTGCAGATTGTTTTTTTAATCTCAGCAGCTTCCCTCCTGCTTCCCTTTATAACAAATGTATGTAGCAGATGCTATTTTTTAACTTTTTTCTCTTCCAGATTATTAAGTCGACTTTTAAATCAATAGAAAGACTGATGGTTTTTACAAATTGTTCGGTTTTTAACAGTTCTTGGGATTACCTTCTGGAGAGAAAGGTGGAAGCATATCTGTTTCTGGGCGTCTCCAGCTCATTGGCTTCTGCACCTTTGAGGCCTGTGTGGGGATATTCTGGCCATCTATAATGAAGATGAGGTCACAGTACATTCCTGAGGAGGCTAGGAGCACCATCATGAACTTCTTTCGCATTCCTCTTAACATCTTTGTCTGTGTCGTGTTGTACAATGTGAGTTCAATACTATTATTAATTATTTTCACTGTTCTTTTTATCCGTTTTCTGAATTGGGGATTTTACTATGACTAGTAAGGGAGAATCAGAGTTACTATGATAACATTAAGTGTAAATAAGGAAGCTAAGGAACAATGTACTACTATTATTCTGCTCTCTATTCTAAGAGTCGGTTTGTAACCTTTTTGTAGGTTAAAGCATTCCCCATCGCCATCATGTTTGGCATGTGCTCGATTTTCCTCTTCGTGGCATCTCTACTACAGAGGCGGCTTATGGTAATTTCAGAGAGCCAAAAACCAAGTAAGTGTTCTGGTTGTGTTGGGATCTCCTTCAATGTACTCGATATCTGAATTAGAAAAGTCTGAATGGCTGTTACCTTATCTATCACGGTTGAAGTTTGAGTCTTTCTTTTATACGCCATACTTTCTTACCGCGGAATTTGTTCATTTCGTAGCTCCCAACCCTCCTCCCTTCTTTCAGAGTTCTTATGTTATAAACCTTGATTGTGAATACTTCTTTTCAATTACAGGATCAGAAGATTGGACAGCTCTGAAGGAGAAGTGTACGGAGGAAGAACCATTGAATATTTGATTCACTTACCGAGGAATGAAACCCTGAAAATCTTGAAGGTTGCAACCAGCCAAACTTTTCTCATTACAAATTGTTGGGGTTTTGCTTTTGCAATCTGATTAATAAGCAGAGATAAGATTGTGGGTTGAGTCTTCCTCTTCTTTGATAAAAAACGACCGAACGAATTCTTAACCTCGATTTTTTTTTTCAGTACAAGAAATGATCACTAGGTGAAAGATAGTACTGACTTTCTTGTTTTAGATTAGATAGTGTTTAAGATACTTTAGATTGATGTTGAGTACATATTCGTGTAAATAAATAATACTCAAGTCCCTTCATTGCCTGTGTTTAGATAAATGTGTATCGGCAATTCATCTCAAGACTTGGTGTGATTAAATTTGGAGATGATTATACTCGAGTGCCTTAATATGGTTCAAGTGACAAATTTCTTGATATATATATATATACCCAAAAAAGCCACAACAAAAATAACCATGACATCGTCTCGATAGTTGACTTGATCACCTTGTTTCGATAAGCCTGTTGTCTATAACCCAATATCAATCTATTCTTTATTGGACATGGACCGATCGGTTACCCTAATGAGAGATTCCTAAAAATTATTTGATTTTCAGAGATAATAATAATAATCCAAGAGAGAAGACCAGTTAACATGGGAGTCTCAGTGTTCTCTCATGTCCTACCCACATGATAATGAATTGATAAGAACATCCCCAACTCTTCCTCTTCCTCTTCCATGTTCCATCACAATCCAACTGGTCCATGTGCCATTGTTAAACCATATATTAAAAAATATGTAACACATTTCCTTTTCTGCCCAGTTCATTTGAAGCTTTACAATGCAGTGAAACATTATTGGATCTAATCTGATTAAAGGATAATCCAAGTCTCCCCCATTGAGATCTCTGATTGAAAACTCATTTTCTAATCTCCACCGTCCATTTTCTTCGGTTTTCTCTTTAAGGGCATTCAAGTAAATTCAACATTCAAGTTGGATTCTTTTTGCTTCACCAATCAGTGTGTATAGAACACACATAGGCCACCAATAAGATTTCAATCCTGATTCACTCAGTAAGTTTGAGAAACAAAAAGAGAAAAAAAAAAAAAGTGAGTTTGAAAGAGAGAGAGAGAGAGAGAATGGCCACCATTCTTAGAAGTCCTAGATTTCTTCACTTGTGGTATGCTTTTCAGTTTCTTGTTGTGTTACTTCAGACCAAAGTGTTGTGTCATCAACACAAGGTTGGAGATTTAGATGCCTGGGGATTACCCACATCAGCAAATCCACTGGTCTATGCAAAATGGTCCAAATACAACACTTTCAAGATTGGAGATTCTCTCTGTAAGTTTTCTTCTTTTTTTCATTTTTCTGATCTCTCATTCATTTCTGCTCAACTCTCACCATTTTTAATGTTTGTTGTTGTTGTTTTTGTTTAAAGTGTTCTTGTACCCACCTAGTCAAGATTCAGTGATTCAAGTCACAAAACAATCGTTCGAATCCTGCAACAGCACTGATCCAATCCTGTACATGAACAATGGAAACTCTCTGTTTAACATTACTACAGATGGGAATTTCTACTTCACAAGTGGTGAAGCAGGACACTGTCAGAAGAAGCAGAAGCTATACATCAATGTTGGCAATGTCTCCTCTGCAGATTCTCCTTCTTATGGTCCAAGTTCAGCACCCTCTTATCCAACTGTGTTTGGTTCAATCCCACAACCACCTTCTCCTTCTTCATCACCATCATCAACATCAGTTATCATAGGAGCTGTTATTGGATCAGCAATATCTGCTATCATCAATGGCTTCATGTGAAGAGCATGAATGTATCACCCTTTTTGTTACTTTAACTTTTTTTATTATTCAATATTCGGTTCATATGATTTTTATTTTTATTTTTGTCTTCATGAATATGTAATGCGAATTTTTAAACTGTTGAATAAAGAAAAAAAAAAAGAATCTATTGAGTTAAACAACATCCACTTTTGCACATTTCTAAGAAAAGAAAAGAAAACACCAATTTCCAAGTAATGGAGGCATGGAGCCATTAATTTATTTTATAATTGCCAGCTGGTTATGAACATTGAGAGCCTGACAGCTTGAAATTAGATAGCTTTCTGGGTACAGTGGGATATTAACTGGAAATATTCAATTTTGTGGATTCTACTAATAATCTAATATATTTCTGGGACCTCACAAATCATGTAACACTGTTTTCTTCTATTCTCAAATACAATATTGATAAAAAGATCAAAACTTGTTAAAGGAAGGAAATGTATGTCAGTTGGCCATATCGGAATCTACAGCCATGGGCCTCTCTTCGGAAGAGTAGGCAACCTCGGGAGCGGCAGGCTCTGCAAACTGTGGCGTGGAACTCCTTGGTTCTGATACTGCAAAAGGGCTCCTAGCTTGGGGGGGATTTGAATCGATTTCCATTGTGGAAGGCCTAGGAGGGGAGGATGGTTGCACCACCACGTCTGGATAAGCAGCTTTGAACCTAGCGCGGAGGCCATCATCAACCAGTCGTACTCCTTCCAATTGATTACCCAATGACATCCACCTGATAAAAAAAAAAAAAAAACAATTCCGTATAAGATGATGAAAAACAGACCTCATTTGCAATGCCTCAGATTGTTTATTTGTTTTGAACAAGAGCTGTGTATGAGAGAAGTAACGGCCGGGGTTTGCCTTCACATTATGGGTATCTCCGGGACAAGAAAAATTTATCAATTCAGAAAGTATACTATCAGATTGCTTTTAGGTTTGGGAACCTCTCCAAGACTGTTCAAAATGAAAAATGGCACTCACTACTCTGTCTGGAAACCTTACAAAATGTCCTGTTGGTGCTGGAACCCTCATCTTATCATTCATTTTTTTGGCAAAATCAGTGTTAATGATGAATATTAACAACTTTAATGCATCAAAAAGAAGCAGAATAATAGGTTGAGAAAGCATACCCTGCCTGAGTATTGTGCATACGAGCAAACAATTCAAGCTTTCTTGTCCTTGGACTAATCCTCTCCAACAAAGGGTACATCTACCAGAAAGCATTAAATTAAATTAAATTAATTATAGCATCACATAAGCAAGAAATAGATGGTTTCAAATCCAATTGACAACAGTAAAACAAGAAGAAAGTATATTATAATGAAATAATAGCATGCTTCAAGCCAACATTAGCAAAATGAAGGACTATCTGAAAGACAAAATGATACAAACCTCATCTGGCTTTCGACTTGTTTCTCGAACCTCAGCAACAATGACATCAGTATCAATATTCCTATTTACTAAAGGATCTCCCTTTAATCCAACAAGACAATGCTCCTTACTATGATTGAGCCAATGGCCTGTCCGCCCTGTTCTAATTATTCGCTGAAGTTGATTTGTCTTGACCCATATGATTTCCTCAACACGCTTGTACCCCCAAAGATCTAAACTGCAAGAAGCGGGAATTCAAATGAAGCATGTTAGAGCCTCTAAGTCAGAGATGATTAATCATGTACCATTATACTGATGGACATGGTAAAAGATAAAGACACACCATTCACGTCCAAGCTCCATTGCACGTCCAGTAACCCAGAGGAAAATCAGACCATCAGTCTGCAATGCAGGAACATTAAGATTGCGCATCTCATCATCAGCCATTGTTCCATAAGGCAATTCCATATGAATATCCCACGGAGGATCTGCCATTATAACTCCAAATTGCCCTAGAATGTCCATTCTAAATGTACGGATATCACAGTTAATCCATTGAGGTTCACCAAGTTCTACTTCGGAACAATATTCAGGACGTTGAGGCTTTAATGGTCTGGGAGGAAGACCTGCACTACCCACCATAGTGGGTGGAATATCTCTCTCTGGGTCCAGTTCATAGTGAACATACTTGCATGTCTATAGAAGTAAACACAAACATATTACTCTCAGTAATAAAAGTTTAAGACCATAAGAAAAACGGTTGGAGCAGAGAGCTATAATATTTTTACCTTCATGTGGCGGCAAGTATCAAGAAAGGAACAGTCACCTAAATTAATATCTGTATGTGGAGCGATAATTCGCCGAAAATGAACCTGAAAAGATTTTAAATTATCCAATGTTAATAACACAAGGTTACTATATCTATATATAAGAATACAACTCTGAATATTTTAGGTAAAATCTGAAGATTACAGTCTATGCTCTCAATTAATGGATCTGCCAATTATAAGTCAAATGATTTCAGCAAAATTATAATAAATAAAAATTCATAGTGCAGATGATTATTCTTTTCTAAGACAGAGCATATTTGACCAAGGCTCCTATTTCCATATCATGGATGCAAGTACAAAACCAACCAGAGCTTCTTATATTTTACAGGAGTTGAATCCATGAAATGACAACGACAGCCATCGTTAAATAAACTCCATTAATTTTACACTTACATACACCAGAACTGTGTTCCAGACTAGCGCATCAACAATTTGCATATATATGAAAATGGGGTTTATAAGCCCAACAGAACACACCATCTTTAACATATTATTCCCTATTTTGGTTCTTATTATAACTCAACTAAACTAAACTAAACTAAACTAAACCAAGCCTCGATTCAAACTAGTTAAGTCTCAACTAAATGAATTCTCTTCCTCAAATCCGCCCTACAGAGCCATATTTAATAGCAAACTCAATTCAAATCACTCTAGGCAGGACCATCAGCTCAATTCAAAAGATCGCCTACTAGACTTCCTAAGTTGTGTCCTACTATTTCTTCATAATCAGTATCAACTAGACTTCAATGTTTCTAAAAACATATGTTCCAGAATTAATTTTTTCATCAAAGATACACTGACTAGCATTAAACATTCAGTGCACATTATCATATAGCAATATTTCTACCATACAAAATATACAATTCATGATCATAACACATAATGTAGCCAACAAACAATGCGGGCAAAGGTATATACACTTTTTACTAACCTTCTCGCAAGCTGAGAAGGAACCAGATTTGTGTCTGCAATCTTCTTTGGTTAGAGACGAACAATACTCCTTCACTTGTGAACCGCCTTTGCTTTTAAACTATCAAAACACACAACACACCCAAAAAACAGAAACATTAAAAATCATCATTACTCATAACTATCATCAAATTGAATACAACAACCAAAATTATACCTTTGCAGCCACAGCAGTTTCTTTCGCGGTTGGTCTTTGAATCAGGTCCAGTAACTCCTCACCCGTTTTCGACCTCTGTGACTCCTTATAAGTCTTCTTACTCAACATTTCCTGTATATCATTCCAATCGTCCTCTTCGGTTCGATTCTGCTGCCTAATGCCGTTACCCATCATCCCACCTCTCTGCATCCCCATCACTCCTCTTCCTCTGGGCCCCATCATCCCTCCTCCTCCCGGGTACATTCCCGCCATATGTGGGTCCCACATTTCCGGCCTCTGCATTCCATACAAATCCAAATTTTGATTCCCGGAGCTACTGTTATTTCCATTCGCATTCAAGTCTTGATTTTGTTGCACGCTCTCCGGCAACTCTTTCAATAGACGGATCCTGTCGATCGCCAGGACCATAACCCTAGACTTCCCGCTGACCGAGAACTCCTCCAGCTCTACTCCACCGCTCTCCTCCTCGATGCTCCTCAGCGCCATCTCCACCGCCAGAATCTCGCCTTCCTCTCCTCCCAACTCCCTTAATGCCTTCCTCTCCGCCGGCGTCGTCGCGTCCGAGTCGCTCTCCAGCTTCCTCAACAACATGGATGAGTCTATGGCCGTAAACGGCACGCGCTGCAACAGGCACACCGCCACCATTGCCCGCACCACCTCCAGCGGACTCCCTCCATCGTCGGAGCCGAAACCGCCCCCTCTATTCCTCTCCTCCGCGTCGTCTCCCGAAGAGGGGTGGAGACTGCCGTCGGATGTGTGGTGCCTGGCATTGGCAAAGTGACCAGCAGGGGGCTTGGGGGGCAATTTGGGGATTTCGGGGAGTGGTGGTGTCGGGTTGAAGTTGCGGCGGTTGAATTTGGAGATGAGATGGAGAGAGAGATCGAGAGAAGAGACAATATCGGGGACTAGGTTTTGGAGAGAAGCGAGGACGTCTAGGTGGGTGTTGTGTTGAGTCTCGATTCGGGACTCCAGCTGGGAACGCAACGTATTGATGCTCGCTATGCTGCTCGTGTCTTCGTTGGCCTCTACAGTTTCAGTCTCCATTTCTCGTTCGTGTGTTTCTCTCTTCACTCAAAAGTCAAAAGTCTGGTTTCTGGGTTTTAAGGGTTTGATTGATTACTGTTTTCTGTTATATGTCTATTTTAATTTTTATCCCGGATAGTTAACATAGAAAAAAAAAAAAAAACCGGAGTTTGGGTTACGTATTACGATCTGGATAACAACTCTAAAACAGCACAAACCCGTTTGGGTTACGTATTATGATCCAGATAACAACTCTTATTACAACACAAGAACGACTATTAATGCAGTCCATAGCTACTCACAAAATATATATACGGTTCAAAGTCGAAGCACTGCGAATAAACTCCATATAGATACTCCCACGTAGAGATGTCAATGGTATGGGTCGGAAACAGGTTTTTCATTACCATCCTCAATACCAATTTATACGAGAAATACCATCCCGATGAATACTATATTATAATAAACAATGCGGGTACGAGGATTCTTTATTAGGGGATCGGTTTTTTACCTCATATCATCATTATCTCATTAATATATTTTTTTTAATGGCATTTTGATATCAAAATTATTAAATAATATTAAAATAATAATATAGGGGGTATATTATATATAATGAGATGATTTAGAATGAAGTAGTGTTTCAACGGAGGAAAAAAGAGGGAAAAAAAGAGGGAAAAAAATGAAGTAGTGTGAGAGAAAAATATGAGGGAAAATTATGTTTTCTGAAAACAGTAGTCACAGTACTAATTATGTGCTTCAATATATACATAAATTATATTATCAGTTCGAACCGACAAAAGTTATATCAGTTCCTTGCATGTGAGCCACTGAATTTAAATACTTTGACTTGGCTGTATGCACTTGTCAGTCAAAGTATTTAAATCTAGTGGCCCACATACAAGGAACTGATATAACTTTTGTCAGTTCGAACTGATAATAGAAAGGCTATATATATATGTACAATCCCGATCTGGTCAGTGCGAACTGATATATGCACTTGTCAAAGTTTCTCCATAATGAGTGGTTCACATTCAATATCCTTATGAAGTTATATTAATGCGCACTGACTTGAATATATATATATTGATAACCGGGTATAGCCATACGGGACAGAGCAGGGTGGAGACTTGAAAGTGGACATTGTGGAAAATAACAATATTTTTATATTGAATTTTAAGAGTATTACTAATTTAATAAATTAAGTTTAAACTAAAAAAACCCTTATCTCCTTCTTTTATTACGATTATGCCATTTTTAGGGTTTTTTTTTTTCCTCAAAAACCTTCATTGATGGATGAGATTTTAATCATCTCCTAAGCTAAGCTTTTCCTAAGCTTTCAATGATATGGAGTCCGGAGACA
Organism: Acer yangbiense; assembly: GCA_008009225.1. Taxonomy (NCBI): domain Eukaryota; kingdom Viridiplantae; phylum Streptophyta; class Magnoliopsida; order Sapindales; family Sapindaceae; genus Acer; species Acer yangbiense. Next base: position 5,289,231 of record CM017771.1, read on the forward strand.
TGTGGCACTCAATTATCTGAAGGGTCCATATTTCATTTTTTTTTTCCTTTTTTATTTGCTTCAAACAAATTTTTTTTTTTCCAGCATTTTAAACGTCATCGTTTCAATTAACACAAATCCCTAACTCCTCTGCTTAATAAAAAAAAATAAAAAAATAAAAAAATTCCCAACTCCTCTTTGTTTCTTCTTATGCGTTTTTTCTTCATGATCCAAACTGTTCTCATATTAGAATCAATTCAAACTTTTGTCAAATTTTTTTATTTTTTTTTAATAAATCAATTCAAACTTCATCTCTATCAATGAAGTTCCATCTCATCTTATGCGTTTCTTCTCATGAACGGATGAACTAGATTATGATCAATTTAAACTCCATCTCTTCATCTGTGTTTCTTCTCATAACCAGATTCTTCTGCGTTTCATCTATTCTGTCACTGGATTGGTTATGCTTTTTTTATCGATGTTTAATATGCAATCATGTCTAAACTCCAAACAACCAACCAATTTGTTACTTTGTGGAAAAGAAATTAAGGAAATATACTCTCTTGTTGTTGGACACTTGGGTTGATATACTTACTTTGCAGAGGATTTAGGGAATGAAGTAATGTTGAAACTTAAAACGATGTTTTTTATTTATTTATTTTATTTTATTTTATTATTATTATTATTTTTTTTTAAGAATATGAAACAATGTTTTTGAAGTAAGTAAAAAAGAGAAAAAAGAAAAGAAAATTAAGCTGTCAAAAATAAAATGAAATGTAGACCATTCATATGATTAAGTGTCACATGTCTCCAGATCATTGAAAGCTTAAGCAAAGCTTAGCTTAGGAGAAGATCCAAATTCTGATGGAGGACTAGTGGAGGTATGGAGGTCCATTGACCTCCATTGGAGGTCTCGATAAAAAAGATGACCAAATTTTTTTTTTAAAAAAAATTCATTTTTGCCCAATAAGTCTCAAAAATTGTAAATATATCTAACAAGCCTCGGAAACAACAAAATAAGTTTCGGAAATACAAAATAAGTCTCGAAAACACAAAAAAGCGTGAGGCTTATTTTTTTGTGAATGTGTTTCAAGGGTATTTTTGTTAGATCCACACTTTAGTTATTATTAAAACTTAAGTTATTAAGTTGGTGATAGTTTTAAAACTCACTATTTAAAGAGTGCTATTAAATTTGCGAATCAGGATTTGAAATCCCATAACTATACCAAAATTAAATCAGGAATAGAAAAAAATACCTTCCCCGTACCATAACATAAATGGTAGGCCACGGGTCTCCGGACCAATAGGTAATTTTGACATCCCCACCCCCGCAACATAGAATATCATTATTGGTTATTTAATAGTTATTAGAGGACACTAGTGAATAAATTAACAAGAATTAATTTCAAATTATGATTTTAATTTATTTGGGGTCAAAAGATTGATAGTATAAGAAAAAATTAATTTTAATTGTATAATAAAGAAGATGAAAATATTTATGGTGTACTATGAATTTTTCTACTGTTAATAAGTTGATTGTTCTTTAAAATAGACAAAGATGATGAATATAAAGACCGCCCCAAATTCTTGTCTTCTCATGTTTTCACAAATACTAATAGAATTCATGAGAGTTTTTATAAACTAGAGTGAATGTCTAAGGGTTCGTTCGGTAATGTTTTTGAAACTAAACGAGCTTTACGAACATAAAATATCACCGATGAGCCTAAAAAACCAGGCTTTAGTGCTTTACTAATCATATCTAAGGGTGTGTTTGATGGTGTTTCAAAACTAAACAAGCTTTATGAACAGAGATCACTACCAAACAGACCCTAAAGAGACAAGGCTTTACTAATCCTAGGCAACAAGTGTGCAATACTACTCTATATCAATTGCCAAATCTATCAAAAGGATCTAATTCAATTCTCCAATAGAGAAATGTTTATATACAAAATGAAGAGCCAGAATCACATAAACTAAAAACTATCAAACACTTTCAACTTCTTGCAACTTTTTTTTTTTCAGGTGAAAACTGGGCAGCCTTCAACCACAACTCCTTTTGCTGTGGGACATGAAGCATAAGAACAACCATCAAGGTCATTTCCCCACCAATCAACACTGATGTTTTCCAATCCCAAACACATATATATGAGCACCCCCATGAATGCCAATCCAGCATCAAGTGAACCAGATAGAACATAGTTGTATCTCTGCCACAAATCCGGTCTATACCGATACACAACGAAGCCTGAAAAGAACCCCATAATGATCCAGGTAGTGTAGTTAACAGCAGTAGCTGGTGGCATCATTCCTGTTGCACCAATCAAGACTGGCATGTTTATGAGTCTGATCCATTCTTGATTGGGAAATGCCTTGGCAGCCAACCAAACAAATATAGGAGCAATTGCTCCTGCTAGAAAGAACCAGTTTACGGCTTCGTAAGTCCCCAAATCTCCGAAGATTCTACGCGGTCCTATCAGTCCCCAGATAACCGATGCATCATAGAATACAGTGTCACTCGGGCAAGTCCAGACACTGTTGGAGGCTGTTGTGTCACATATGTTTGGGATGGTTTCCATTAGCCACCATGCTGTGCCCAAGTACACAAAACAGGCTATGACCGTTCCCACAACCTGATTATAAGCAGATGAGTCTAGAGTAAATTGTATCGATGATTGAAAAGAGCAAATTGGGAAAATGAAATTGATCTAACCTGAGCCATGAACATTGTTCTTGGAGGGATTTTCATGTAGTGGCCAAGCTTGAAATCTTGCAGGAAAGTGATGGCTTGTGTCATGCTAATGTATCCGTACACCTTGAAGCACATGTTCGCAACTGGATATCCAGGGTAAATGTACCCAATTATATACTCTGTGATAATGTTCAAACCTGGTGTCTGCCAGGAAATGAAATCAAATGTGTCAAGTGAAATAATTCTGAGAAAATCATACACACACACACAAACAGTTTCTTGAACAAATGATCTGAGATAGATATCGGTTTATCGGTTACCTGGTTTGTAATGGCTGTGATGATTCCAATTGGAAGAGTGAATGTAATAGCAATTACACAAGCTAGTAAAACACCCCACCATGGCAACTGAAGCTGGTCATTGTAATACTCGCAAGAGAAAATTGTGACCGCTATGTTTACTAGAAGAATGCACACAAACCACCACTCAGGAACTTGTTTATATCTCCTCATGAGTCTAGTGTGTATGTCCATTCCTTTCTCTTGAAAACTTGCTTTGCTTTGCTCCCATATTTCCCTGCATTTTCACAAACATACATTGCAAGATGTGTCGCGATTAGTCTCTGCGAAACCAACCAATCATAATGATCATGCTAGATTAATGAGAGATTGAATTACCTTCCATGAAACAGCGCAACATGAACGACAGTAGCAGTGAGTGCAGCGAAACCAACACCATAAGTGATGGCAAAAAATGTGCTGAGGTAGAGAGGCCCTTCTCGCTCATATGCGGCGAGGTCAAGGTGGAAATTATTGTCAATGATGGATGTAATGTTGTATTCTTGACCAGTTGAAGTGAAAAGCTCATCGGAAAATATTGGAAAAGTTTTGGCATTGTAGACATTGAGCCAGTAACAGAGAGGAGTCAAAACATACATGACCAAAACAAATCCTGCAGCAACATTAGCAGTGGCAAACCATGGACTTGCAAGTGGGCTTCCGAGGTAGGCGGAGATGGTAGACCAGTCGAGCCCAAGAGCTCCGATTCCAAGCCCGTAAAGACCGGAACCGAGTTGTTGGGCCAACACGGATTTGGGGAATATCCAGCATATCCAAGAGAGAGACGTGAGCATTTCAAAGAGGTAGCCTGGGAAGACATAGTAAGCAAAGCTGCAAATAAAGGCTACGAGGAAGAATTGGGTTCGAGTCACGCCTCCCTTCGCTCGTTTTTCTTTCTCATGCAGAGCCCTAACAAAATTTCAAATCGTAATGGTCACTTTTCAAAACCCAATATAGACTCCCAACTCAAGTACACTCAAATCTTCCATGCCGAAAAAAAAAAAAAAAAAAAAAAAGCCTTGTCTAAAGTTTCAGTCGGGGCATGTTTACTATTCGGAAATCTTAATAAAGAAAATAAATTTTAATTCTTTATTTGTAATTTTTGTGTTTACTATAAAAGGTTGGCAATCAGTAATATAAATTTTAATTCTTTATTTTCATTTTCAATGGAAATCGATTTCCTCTCATTCTCATTCCGATGGTATAAGTTGAGGCTTTGATGAGTCAAAAGCTATACAATAATGCAAAACATTTTGTATAAATAAAATATGTAGTTGATTTGTATGTACAGTATATGTAAATTTATTCCATTTTGTTTTTTTTTTAGAAAGTATATACCATTTTGTTTTATTTGCTACAAATCCCAACACTTCTCATCTACCCTTCACCACAACCACCCAAACTCACCAAAAAAGACCCTCAAAATATCCATAAAAAAAAAATGGACACAAGAAGTCAGCAGAGATAGGAAAACAGAGCAATAATTAGTAAATTAACATTGAACAACTACTAAAACGCACAAATTTGGTACCTAAATAAAGAGACTTGAACAAGATTTGCCGGCCACCACATAGCCGCCGGTTCCACCAAATACCTCCTGAAAATTCCAGCCCATCCAAACCCCAACACCTACCATTCAAAACCACCAACCCCATCAAATCTAACATTCAAAAAAATGAAATGAATTTTTTTCTTAAAACAAAATCAATCAAGCGAAAGAAAATGAAACCTGGGTTGTGAAGATAACGAGGAGGGAGACAAAGAAGGTGATGTGTTTCTTATAAAACACCTTGACGACAGTGACAACATGGATTGCATATACACTACCAGCTCCAGAGTTGGCAAAAATGGTGATCAAAACATGTTCTTTGACATTGAAAGGTCCTGGATTCAAGGTGAATTCGTAACGAGTCCCTTTGAAGAAGACACGTTCGGTGATTCTAGCAGCCATTAGCTGACCAAGTGGAACAACAGCAATCTGAGCTGAAATGGCTGTGATTGATAATGGCTCTGTCCTGTACCAAAAAAACTGGTTCAAGAACGACAAGACAACACATGACAATGTGCCCAGAACCCACATTCGAAATGTCAAAACGGGCAGAGATGGATCGTCTGTTGTTGGAACTGTCAACGCCACCTGTTCCACCGGCGAGTTCTCTTCATGATTCTGAATCTCCGGTGATGTTGCAGATGATGAGCTTTCTGCAGATACTGTACCAAAAAAATTCAGAGAAGGAAGATTATTATTAACAAAAATATAAATTGAATTGAAGATTTGATGAGGGAAAATAAAAAAGTTGGAGACTTTTTACATAGAGGAGCACTGATTTCATGTTCAGATTCTTCCATGGTTTTTTTTTTTTTTTTCTTAAAAAAATTGATGTTGAATGTTGATGCTATAAATTTATATGTCCAAAAATAATTAGGTGTGTAAGAGTTGTTGCAGAAACCTGACCCACGTGCCAATTGTTCAACCGTTTATATAAGTATATAACTTGCAATGACACGGAATCGTGATGGGCAATTGTCGACATGATACGAAATAAAATGAAGTTTAGCTGTTTAAAATTACGTATTTTGACGTGATTAATTAGATGGGTCGTATTTAGATTAAGGAAAACGGGATGAAAATTGATAGAAGTGAAAATGGGTTTGATAATTACTAATTAAAAAAAAAATCTGATTTTGCACGTGTGTTGTGTACTTCTGTGGACTTAACATCAAACAAGAAGGTTGAAAGTTGAAACTATAGTTTACGCTTGTTACTTACTTACTTGTAAGTCTTGAACAACGTTGACATGAACACCGGAACCTTTTCTGTGCATGGGAGCATGGGACAGATACGCAATTGTCTTGGGACTTGGGTTGGGACCCATCAACTTCTTCTTCTTTTTTTTTTTTTATATATAATTTTTTTTTATTTCTTTTTAAATTCAATACATTATGAATTCTATCTAATATTCTGATTTTTATCTATATAAGATTTATATAGAAAGAAATCGCTTCATGTATCAAATATTTTAGAGTAATGCTAGACGTTCTAAATTTTTTTTTCAAATTCTGTCCCAAATGATATTGCACATGAGGTTTCAATATCACATCAGTTACCATATAAGAGCATATTCAATGGTAATGTGGCTTTCATTTGAAAAAAATAGTAATATGTCAACATTGTCAAGCTAATTGCTTTATATGTGGCATGTAACTAAACTTGATAAACATTCAAATGAAAAAGTAGTCTCCAATGCTTCACTTGTAAAATACATGTTATTAATGGCATGTCAATTTATTATTGGTCTCCTTAAATATACTTTAGAATTGTTGAATAAAATAAAGTAGAAGACAAGAATGGTTACTGACTGGGCCAACAAGATGGCTGTCCAATAGACCCTCTGAAATCAGAGAGTTATGTTGAGAGCAACTCCAACCATGCGGCAAATAGCCAATTTGTAGCAAACCTTACGCCAAACCTTGCTCCAACCCAACGCCAAAGGTTGCACAATCTTTGCTCCAATGAACAGTGTCGCGTAATATATTGCGTGACACTGTTCACTTGGTGCATCTGTTGCGCAATCTTTCCTATTTTTTTAATTGCAAAGTGGGTTTTGATTGGTTGGAAAGAGTATTTGTTGATAAATAATAATAAAAAAAAGGGAATAGGGTAAGATTTGGTGCAATAGGTTGGAGATAGAATACTGAAATAGTGTGAAAGTTGCACTATCTTAATGTAAAAGTTGCACCAAAAACACTATTTGGGTTGGAGTTGGTCTGACAGCCTCTAAAAAAAAGTTGCCACCTTAGCTTGAAGTTGTATTAGAGAGGTTGCATTGGAGATGAATTTTTTAACAAAGTGGTTGTTCATCATACGTGGTATCTAATTTTTTCATAACCCATATTATCATTAGAGATGCTCTAATATCATGATTTATAAGATGCTGACACCTCATGTGTCACATCATTTGAGACAGAATTTGGGAAAAAAATCTGGAACGTCTAGCATTACTCAATATTTTAATATAAGACAATGTGAGGAAAGTGGATGTGAAAAAGAAACTTCCATTTACAAGAACAAGTCATATATGCACCGAGACTTGTTAAGATTTAGTAATATATGAGAAATTCAGAATTTCATATATAGTAGAAATTCAAATTTCTCACACATATCGATACAAAACTTAATTATGGACTGTTTTTGTTTTAGCAATAGTGCAATAATCCAAAATTTACATTATTGAGGCTATGATTTCGAATTATATACCCTAACGGGCCTAATCAAAATATCAAATTAATGGTAATAACTAAATAAAATAATAATAATAATAATAAAAATAAAAGATGTGTATCCCAATTCATTTGTTCTAAGACTGGCGATAATGACACCCCTCAAAAATTGTATCTACACCCCTTTCGTAATCACACCCATCAAAATTTTAAAAAAATCACTAATTTGTAAATAAACCCCACTTAATGCCAAAAATACCCTTTCTTTAATTATACTTATTGTATTTTTGTAAGTACACACCACCTATAACTATTATTATGTTATTTAATCAATTTTATTATTATTTCAAAAAAAAAAAATTTGTTTCCTTTAATTCTCTTACTATTCTTTCTCTTCCCTCTTCTTGGTTTTTTCAAAATAAAACTCCATTTTTCGTTAAAAATCCATTTAAGATTTTTTTTTTTTTTTTTTTTTTTTTTTTTTTTGAAAACCACTTTCTATTTGAGAGAGTTGTAGGAATGCAAGATTTGTGCTATGTCCCAATTGATGTGGGAGTAGATATGTGTTAAATGATATTTAAAAAAAAAACAAAAAGATAGGTGTTCAATGAAATTGAAGAACATCTAATTTTTTTTTTTTTAACAATAAAGAACATATAATATTGATAAATAAATAAATAAAAGTCTAAAGTGTGTTTGAAAAGAAATAAAAGAAATATATAGATAATATAGTTAATTTAAAAGTTTGTTTATATACATAATGATTTTATTCTTCTAATAAAAATTAATTTAAAACTTTACTTTTTCACACCCAAATTTGTGTCATGATTTTGATTCGTTTTTCATACTTAGCAATCAATTTGTATTTCCTAAGTATAACTATTGCTCAGAGCCTATAAAGAGGTCATTGAATGAAATCCTAATTGGGCCTATAGTTAATAGGACATAAATACATTTTGTTTTTATTTTTGAATAAAGGAGTAATTGCACAAACGTCCCCCAAGTTTAGGCCTAATTACACGCATATGGGCTTTTTACCAAATATTACACAAACATCCCCTACCGTTAGTTGACTTCCATCCAAATTAACCGTTGACCAGATTTTAAGTATTAAAAGTCTAAAATACCCTTAGTTACTTATTTATACTTTATTTTGTTCCCCTTAAAATAAAATAAATATATAAAAATGCAAATAAAAAACTTTTAATTATATTTTTTTCAAACAAATTTAAAAAGACAAAAATATATAAAACAAAAAATTTAGACTTTAAAAATATTAGAAAAAAGAATAAAAGAAAATTTTTAAGAAAAGAAATGGAGAACAGATCGATTTCAAATACGTCATTGATGGGACTTGGATCCACAATCATGAAAAACAAAACTAAATTTTAAGTTTAACATTAAAATACAATCATTATTGATGATTAATAAACCAACAAACCACAATTATATTCAATCATCAATCATCAATCATCAATAAGATTTTATTCAAGCCACAAGATTTTTAGCAATAAATGGGATTCCACAATTATATTCAATTTTCAATCATCAATAATGATTGTATTTTAATATCAAAAACTTAAAATCTAGTTTTGTTTTACATGATTGTGGATCCAAGTCCCAGCAATGACGTATTTGAGATCTATTCTCCATTTCTTTTCTTAAAAAAATTCCTTTATTCCTTTTTCAAGTTTTTTGTTTTATATATTTTTGTCTTTTAAAATTTGTTTGAAAAAAATATAATTAAAAGTTTTTTATTTGCATTTTTATATAATTTATTTTATTTTAAGGGGAATAAAATAAAGTATAAATAAGTAACTAATGGTATTTTGGACTTTTAATACTAAAAATCTAGTCAACAGTTAGTTTGGATGGAAGTCAACTGACGATAGGGGATGTTTGTGTAATATATTCGGTAAAAAGTCTATATGTGTGTAATTAGGCCTAAACTCAGAGGACGTTTGTGCAATTACTCCTTGAATAAAAGATTCATAAAACCAAACATAATTCCATGTCTTTTTCTTTTTCTTTTTTGTTGACAATATCTATTAATTCGGGATTAGGTATTTTTTTTGAAAGTTTCGCCATTGGTAGGATTCTAGCCGCTAACCTGAGAGTCATTTGCCCAAACTCCAAGCTCGTCCATCTACCAGCTGAGCTATGCCCCCGTTGGCACATAATTCCATGTCTTGGTCTTTTTTAGATAGCTGATTGGGAAGAATGAGCTGCCAGAATTTTCTCTCTATGAATAAAACTAAACTCCACAAATAATTAACCATAATTGAATAAATTTGTATCAATAAACAACTATACACATCAACAGATTATAAGTCTAGCAAATTTTTGTTTGAATGGGCAAAGTCTAGCGAATTTATCAGTACAATCATGTTATTCAAACAATACATTGTATATTTGTATTTATACAATTGATCTCCTACATAAATTACGTCCAAAAGTCTTTATATATATATAGATTTTCTATTATCAGTTCGAACTGATAATAAATATATCAGGAAAAAATAATGTAGACCACTAGATTTACATACTTTGACTCAAAGTGTATGCACTTGTCAAAACTTCTCCATAATCTGTGGTCCATATTCTTCGTCCTGATATATTTATTGTCAGTTCGAACTGATAATAGAATGATAATAGAAAGACTGCATATATATATATATATATATATATATATATATATATATATATATATATATATAGTCTTTCTATTATCAGTTCGAACTGACAATAAATATATCAGGACGAAGAATATGGACCACAGATTATGAAGAAGTTTTGACAAGTGCATACACTTTGAGTCAAAGTATGTAAATCTAGTGGTCCACATTCTTCGTCCTGATATATTTATTGTCAGTTCGAACTGATAATAGAAAATCCGTATATATATATATATATATATATATATATATATATATATATATATATATATATATATATATATATATATATATATATATTTATTTATTTATTATATGGAGGATCCCGGATTTTGTCCAGGCACCTATTTGCCTATCATTCCAATTGTGTGACTCGTTGTGGTCTGTATATTAGATTCGCGGAGTAGGACAGATAATAAACTCTGGCCCACACCCCCAACCCCACAAGAATACAAACGGTTAAATTAGAACTCGTTTTCGTCTAGATAGGATTCAAACCATCGACTTGGGAGCCATCCAATTCCCATACCCGTCCTTCCACCAGCTAGGCTAACACTCTAAGGGTTGACCCTAAGAGTTTGACACTAGGGGAATCGAACCCGTGACTGTCTTTGCCGAATAAATTTTACGACTTTAGTTGCTTATATAAAACCAATCAGAAAGGTAGCTTTGTAATTTATGCAGAATGTGATGTCAATAAATTCCAAACAGTTCCAAAGCTATTTGTCATGTTCTACTCATCATCACCCACCAGACCCGGACGACACACAAACACAACACTTTTTAACAGTTTCAGAATTCAGACTCCAAAAAAATAAAGAAAAAGAAAAAAAAAAACCCTAACACAATCACACACTCTAGCTCTCTCATACACGGCTTCATATACAGACAAACATGGAACACTGATCAGGTTTGAAGATTTATATCAAATCTCTTTAATCCCCACATATGTAAATTCTGAGTTCATCAATTATATATTTGTAAATATTTCAATTATCTGTTGATTTGATCAAGTTCCATACACAATTCAAATGCTAGTTTGAGGTGGGTTTGTGCTCATCATGTTACTTTGATTTTTTTATGCTCAGGTTCTTATGTGGGTTCACAGTTCACTTCAAATGCTAGTTTCAGTTTCTGGGTTTGTACATCTTTCTTGCTCCTGATCTTACTATATAATTTGATCAATTTGGGTAAAATTTAGTTTCTCAATCTTGTATTTTTTTATCAATCCCCTAAGTTTCAGTCCTTTTTATTGTCTGTTGTATATGATTCTTTTCTAGATTTTGATCCTTTACATTTTTCATAGATCTCTTGTCAGATATAACAGTTGCCAATGGCAGATATGATGATTGGTCCAAGGTTGTACAGTTGCTGTAATTGCAGGAACCATGTTGCTCTTCACGATGATGTCATTTCTAAAGCTTTTCAGGTGAACAACTTTGAGCTAACTTTTTCTGTAACTGTGCTTTAATTTTTCTTATTGAACTAGAAATTTGATCATTTCAATAAATTGACTAATTTGTTTTGCTGAATGCTCTCAATTTGATATAAATAAATTGACAATGACATAGACAAAAATATTAATCTGAATTGTATGCTCTCAAGTTGTTCTGTTGGGCACGAATGAGCGGGGCTCTTATTGCGTGTTCTTAGGTTATCATCTTGTTGTGTTTGTTCTTGTTTCGGAAGCATTGCTCGATTATATGTTCCAAAAGGTTTTTTTTTTAATTGATTTTGTTATTAGGGAAGAAATGGTCGAGCATTTCTGTTTTCCCACGCGATGAATATTACAGAGGGGCCTAAAGAGGACCGGCAACTCATGACAGGTCTCCACACCGTTGCTGACGTTCACTGCTCTGATTGCCGAGAGGTGTTGGGTTGGAAGTACGAACGAGCTTATGAGGAAACACAGAAATATAAGGAAGGGAAATTCATTCTTGAGAAATCGAAAATTGCCAAGGAAAACTGGTAGTACGTAAGATGATTTCCTTGTTCATCTGTGTTGATTGTGTTTTAAGTGTATATGTTTAATGCTTCAAAATGTGTATATTGGCCAGAAAATTCTCACCAATTGAAAAATATGCACATCATCTTGTTCATCAATGTGCATTCATGTGGCATTCCTTGTGTGGATATTGTATGAAAAAATAATTGATTCTCTTAGTAAGATTTTCCGTTACGTTGTGATCGTATTTGAATTTCATCAATGTGTTCCGGTTACTTTCGCAAAATTATATACCCTTGGAGATGGAAAGTATCAAGAGAATAATGAAGATCTCTCCTGATGTTTTGATCAAATTTATTGGTTACCTACTGGATATGTCGCTTGTCGTTTTGGACCAAATCAATCAATGAATTAAACAGGAGCACATGCTCATGCTATCAAAATTGAAAAAATTTGTGAAATGTCGGTGGCTTGCTGGTGCTTTTCATTCACCAAATGATCTAAACACAAAACACATTTGAACAACTAATCTCCATTGTCAATTAAATGTAGAAGAAGAAGAAGAAAGAAATATACTAATATAAGGGTTTTACAATTGTAACAATAAAATGAAACCAATTGAAATGAATCTGTATCAAAGAATTGACATTTTTCTTTTCTCCGATGCAATTAGTCACAAGAACCAAAAAAAAAAAGCAGCAACAAATGCAAAGGAAAAAAAAACAACAATAATACCTAAACTGGGAAATCTGGGGCCGCATCAATTAACCGATATTTTCTTCCTTGATATCCACCTCTTTCTGGCATTTTCAATTGCTTCCTCCCTCATCCTCAGCAGCTCCTGGAAACAGTGCTGATATTGCGAATCGATAGCATCAAGCTCCACCTTCAGCTCATCACACTGTTCTTTGTCTGCTAGAGATAATGAGGAGATGCTTGACAAGCTCACGTCTTTTGATCTACTGGAGCATGAGTAGATGAAGGATGTCTCGGAGTTCTGTGTGGACTCGTTTATCAAAACGGAATCAGCAATATCGACCTCGTCTGTTTTATCTTCAGGCCTTCCATGATCATAATGCAAACTTGACAGTTTGTTGTGACTGGCATCCGAGGAGATTGAGAGATTGAATTCGGCAGATATATCTGAATTGATTGATCCTTGAGAGTCTTGATATTTCAAGAGAGCCAGCTTTGAGTAAACATCTTGCTCGCTAACAGCCTCAGCAAATGCCTTGACTGTTCCTGAATCCCACGAGCACTCACTGTTCTGTAGTACAGGAGAACCCTTGTATAAACTAATTGGCAGATTAGCATTACTTTGCAATGAAGGTTTCCAGCTGGGTAAAAGCTTTATCATCAAGTTATCAATCAGTGCAGCTATAAAGACCACGCCTTCTTTACACAGCTCGAGTTGTTCAACCATTTCCTCAGCAATTGAAATTGCAGTATCAGAATTAGGGTAGAAAGCAAAGTGGATATTCCTTGCCCGGCCTGATAGAAACACAAAATTGTTAGATGACATTAGAGAGGAAGAACTATCAATGACATAATACACAGCAGATTTACTTACCACATTCATCAACAATACGCAAGGTCAATGAAATTGTATTATCGTCTTTTTTCTCGCCTCTTAACCAGAATTTATTGTTCTCAGTAAACAGCTGGAGTTCTAGAGTTGAAAACAAAGGATTTTCAATGCTACTTTTTGCAGAAGAGCAAACTGAAAGCTTCTTGCAGTTAGTATCTATGTCCATGGGATGAGGTTCAGACATGGGCAAGTTCGTTAATTTCGGAACAAGATCGAGTAGCCGCAGGGGATTACAGATAGGCTCCTTTGGTGTTTCTAGAGCAAGGAATGGGTCTTTCAAGAGCTCCATGGCAGGAAGTCTCTCGGATGCTGGAACAAGACACTTCTCTATGAATTGCTTAACTTGAGGATTGTTCACTTTACCAAGGGAAGCAGGCTTTATACCCTGCAAGAATTACGATGAGAGAGAAATTAAAATGGCCATTCAGAAGTAGTAGCATTAGGTTAGATGTATAGCAGGCAGTCGTGAACTTACGGAGGTAACCTTCTTGTATATTTGTGCTTGATTTTTGCACTCACTATATGGGTATTCACAAGTAACCATCTCCAACATGCACATGCCAAAAGAATAGATGTCGACAAGTTCATTGTATTCTTCGTCGTAAAGCTCTGGTGCCATGAATTCCGGGGTACCTGCGCATCAGAAAATAATTACCACACGCTTTAAAATAAAATCATAACCATGGTTAAGAAATTAAATCATTAAAATAATTACAGCGGCGCTTGAATAAAAGTCATAACCACGGTTAAGAAATTAAATAATTACCAATAACACTTCTAGCAGTAGGCTGTTGCATGACAATTGCCAACCCAAGATCTCCAATTTTGACCTTCCCATTATTTCCATTGACAAATATATTGTCACATTTCAAATCTCGATGAATGATAGGAGGATTATGACTGTGCAAATAGTGTAAACCTTGAAGAATCTGCCTTGCCCAGTTCTTAATGGCCTTCATGTCAACATTTTTATGCTTCTTCCGATATCTACTCCAAATATGGATTATAACACAAATAAATATGGAATCCACAATAAAAGGAAAGGAAAAACAAGAACAGTCAATGAAACTCACTGCCTCAAGCTCCCGGAAGTGAACAATTCAGTTATCATGTTAATAGTTTTGTTCTTATCATCCACCCAAGAGTTATAGAACTTGATGATATTTTCATGCTTCAAAGATTTCAGAAGATGAACCTCTGAATACAATCTTTCCAGCTGAACAGGTGACTGCAACACATCTTCAATATTCACTTGGTTCCAAGCAACTTCTATCCCATTAACTTCATCAAATGCCTTATATCTACATGAACGTATTAAAGGCACCAAAGCATAAAAGTTTCAGATATTACAAACAGATATTAACACCCAGTATTGATTAAAGCTAATAATTACTAAAACCACGAATAAGAAAACTAAAGAAGATAGGTCAAAGAGCCATACACAGTCTTGAAAGCTCCTTTCCCCAAGATTTCATCATACTGAAGAAATAAAAGGAAAAGAAAAAAAAAAAACATATCACTACATCTTAATACAAGTAAACAACTCAGTTCAACACAACTCGACTTGACACAACAAAATTTTGTAATTAATTTAACTTCATATAAAAAATCGTTCACAAATGACGACATCTCTGATCAACATTCGTGTATGTCATTCAAAACATTAAGGCTTAAGTATCCATGTGTTCTCATTGTCACCAAAGAAAATTCACTTCAAGCACCCGACAACAATTGAATCAAATAAATACATTAGCTAATACTTTTACGCAAATTTAAACTTAATCGAAACACGTGGAGAACAATCAATTCAAATAACTACAGTGGCTGATATTTTTACGCAAATTTAAACTTAATCGAAACACACGGAGAACAATTGATTCACGTAAGTACGTAACTACATTAACTGATATTTTTATGCAAATTCAAAGTTAATCGAAACAAAAACAATAATTCAGTCATAACAAGGAGTACAAAATCTTATATTTCAACACATTAAGAACTCCAAATCCATCTCTAAAAGTAATCTCATCTATAAACCGACCCATCAATCAAAACTGATTACTCGAAACATAGTATTATCTTCTGTTTGGTCACACACAATTTTCACTCAATTTAACCTAAACAACAAAAATTGCGATGATACAGATTTAGCACAGATATCTAAAACTCAAAAAATTCATAATTATAACAAATAATAAGAAGAACATTATCCGTACCCGACAGTATCGACCCAACGGATCCTTCTCCACGAACTCACCATCCTCCACCTCCGATTTCCCAAAACGCGAAACGGAATCCATATTCACAAAAAAATTATTCGAAAAAAAACAGACAAAAATGAAAAGAGCCCGAGCACGAGAATCGAATCCGCAACGTCCAATTAATCGAAAACAAACTTGTAAAAAAAAAAAAAAAAAAAAAAAAAAAAAAAAAAAACACGCAATCTATCTATCAAAGCAAGTATTTGAATTTGACACCGATTGGAACCGAAAACGAGAGACGGAGAAATTGTTTTTCAAAGAAGGCCTCGCAAGCGACGTAATACGAATCCAATGCCGATCGCGAACGTGACCGACAAACGGCGTCGTACAAGCTCATCTTCCGCTCACACTCCAACGATTTCGATTTCGATTCCATTCCCGTCTCTCGACCTCGCTTTGGTCTCTCCATTCTTATACCATCTTTGTTTTTCTAATTCTGTGCTTTTCCTTCTACAATGCACACTCGAATTCCGATTCCAATTTCACCTAGAATCGATTTTGTGTATAATAATATTATAATATTGTTAGAGCCCAATTTGGGAACAAACTATTCATCAACACCGCCGCACGCGAGTCTACTTGCGCGTGAACTCCACGTGTTTTAGCTAATTCACGGGATTTTGTTTTTCTTTTTTAAATTTTTATTTCAAGAAAATATTTGTTATTTTAGGGATTTCATTTTCATCACGACTCACGAGAAGATGGTTGTGGTGGTGTTAACTTGTGCGCTGTAAGGTTGCATATACAAGTTGTTAAAAGGGAGAGAAATCTTTTGTTTACGAAATGTTAATCGGGTCATTCAAATCAAACCCTTGCTTTGTACTTGACCCGGTATATATATATGTTCATACCCGGAAGACTTTCGCCTTTAATAAAATAGTATAGAGCTTATTATTAGGAGAATCAACATATTTGATATTTATTTTGATTCGATCTCTTAATTTAGGATGGTAATAAATTTTGTGAATATCCAAAAGGAATAAGTCCATATCAAATTAATTAATTTTAGATTCATAAATGTGATATGTGTATATTATATAATGACAATTTGTTTTTTATTATAAAGCGCATACAACATTCCGATAAAAAAAAAAACCTGATTTCAATTTCAAAAAATTCTTATTATGATTCCGATAAAAATCCAAAACTGAAACCAATCTGATTTAAACATAAAGTCCAAAAATTTCAACAACAAAAAAAATGGGATTTGGATTATCTGAATCCGGTCAGTTTGACATCTGAATTATATGAGGTAATATTTGGTAGTTTGCATCGTATTGTATTAACCAATTAGAATTACTAAAATAATCAAATTACCACCAGATCAATCTCATCTTATCACATGCACACTCACAAGCACATGCCACCTCTCACATGCACTTTCCATGTAGCGGGTTGTCTCTTCAAATTTTTCTTTTTAATCTCAATTCAGATGGGCTGAACTTGGACAATTAATTGGGTTGGGTCATATTTTTGGGTTTGGACATTGGGCTTGAGAAAATTTATGGAACTGGACCTTACACCACCAACCAGAAGAAAACTCCTCACACATACTTGTAAAATGTATATAATATGACTTGAATCCCTGACCATCAAATGTGGAAGGAAGGTACAATACCATTTCTGCTAAGAGGTATTGTGCATCTGATCATTAATTATTATAACTGATTGGTTTTATTTTTCTTTGATTTATCAAATTCAAATGTGGGGATCCCTCAATTTACAAAGATCTAATAAGAAATCTTGTAATTTTGACCCCTTAGAGATGCAATGCATGCAAGTAATTTATCTCACTAATTATTTATATATGACCTTTTTCTTTTTTTCTCTTCCCATAAAAATCTTGAATTTAAGAAAATAATTCAATAGAATGAGTGTATCATATTACATTATTACCCATAAAACTATTCAATAAAACTATTCAATAAACGCGTATCACGTATGCATATATTTATCTATAAATTTAAATTCAAAATAAATATATTTAAAAAAAAATTAAAGAAAAATAAAAAATAATTAAAAATAAATAAATCTTTCAAAAAAAAAAAAACCACCACTCATCTGTCATCATCATCATCTTCCACCATCAACTCAACACCCAAACCCAGCCGCCACCACCATCATCTCCTTCTATATGCCTGCAAATTCTTCTATTCAAACCCTAACTCAAACCCAAACCTAAATTCGAACCCAGCCACCACCCAAATTCGAAATCAACCACCACACCAAACCCATACTCAAACCCAGCCGCCACCTTAAATTTTAAAATTAAAATGAGTAAATTAAACAAAGAAAAATTAATTACAAAATATATGGAATTCAACTAAACTACCTAGATTTCCAAATTCCAATTAAAGGAGAATTTCTGAACCTGCTAGTGCCAGGGATGCTTCAAGACCACCAATATCAGTTTTCGGGTTCCAAAAAATAAAATTCAAGACTTTTCTGAACCCGTTTTTTGTAGACCACCAAAAAGCTGAATTTCTGAACCAGCTTCTACTGCCTTTGCAGCTCTTGAACATACACAATCAAATTGATGGAGATCCAATCGAATTCCAAAAAAAAAAAAAAAAAAATCACAAATCAATCCACAAATCTCATCCGTTAATTCATGGTTCATCAACCAAAATTATAATAGCTTATAGTATTCCAAAAAACTTATAAATATGAGAAATTATATTTTATTAGACAAACATATAAATTTTTGCTTTGAATTTTTTATTTATTTTTTAAATCTAACTAGATTGTTAAAAGTGTTGTTGTTCATTATAACAAACACATCATCGACCACAATATCTCGTGATTTACATTGTGATTACAACTCATATGTCACATTGATCGGCCTAACATTACTCATACTAAATACAAAGGAAATAGTAGAAAATAATTATAAAAATAAAGCATTTTCTAAATATATCAACATGTAATGTTTTTATTGTCTCTATCAATTTTTTTCCGTAGCGGACAAAATTATCATCTACATGAATTTTTTTATTATTTAAAAAAAAAACAAAAAAGGGCCCTCCATGGATTCAAAAATGCCCTTGTTAAGATACTTGGTCCAAAAGTTGTGGCTTATTCATTTCACTATTAAATTTGTGTTTTGTTTTAGTTTTATTTTGATTAATCAACTAATTAAATTTTATCATTATCAATGTCACCTTCGAGGAGAGTGAAAGATGGTTGCTTTACAAAATTATCCGAAGGGATTCGGATTATACGATTCGGTTTACTCTCAATCTTCAGTATGTAAGTATGAGGAGCATACCACTTAATAATAAATATTGAAATATGAATTTTCATCTCATGTTTCTTTTATTTTATTACAATATAATATAATTTTATTTTTTTCAGAAACAGTGATGGGTTTTGTTTAGGGGTGGAACATTTAATGGGCTAGACTGAGCTGAAAACTAATAGTCCACTAAAATATAGGGACTAAAATGTAAATTGTTCCAATAATTATAATAAACAGATTTGGAGACTTGATGTCATCGTCCTCTTTTTGGTCTCTTACTCTCATCCAGAGCTGGAAAAAAAAATAGTTGCTTTAAAAAAAAAAAAAAAAAAAATTGGTTGCTACAGATTGGTATTTTTTGCTGGATTTTTTTTTCTTTCCTCTCCAAAAAAAAAAAACTATGTGCCACACATCATCAGCTCCATTTAAATTTTTATTTCAAAAAAATAATAATAAATTATTTCCCTTTTTTTTTTAATTATTATTTTTGAACCTGTTGGATAGTTTTTGCTATTTTAGGGATTTCATTTTCTTCACGACTCACTTGATGGTTGTGGTGGTGTTAACATGCGCGCTGTAAGGTTGCATATTCAAGTTGCAATTCTTGAAGTATTGAAAATTTTAGGGTTAATAGTACTAATGTCCCCTGAACTTATAGTGTGGTAGTAAAGTGCCCCATAAACTTTTTTTCTTGACAATAAACCCTCTGAACTTTCATTTATTGGTAAAAGTTGACAGAATTGTAATGCCGTCCATTTTTTTGTCATGACAAATTACACTAGGTTCCCCTGATTATATGCATAATTGCATTAAAACTGAATATATATAATAATAACATCCACACACCCTTTGACTTGACTAATGTCTAAAAAAATAAAAATAATATAATATAAATAATTTTTTTAAATAATAATAATAATAATAATAACAATAACAATAACAATTAAGGGAGTGTATTTTATATATTTAATTTATCAACTAGAAATAGTTAAAAATAATCCAAAAATATTAATATTTTACTAATTAAAGATGTAGATTTTTTGATTAATTTCGGATGGGAATTTCGGATGGGAAGGCAATTTTATTTAAAAATAAAGTCCGAAAATTTCGAAAAAAAAAATTGATTTGGATTATCCAAATCCGATCAGTTTGACATCTGAATTATCTGAGGTAATATTTGGTAGTATGCATTGTATTGTATTAACCAATTAAATTGCATTAATTAGTTAAAATTACTAAAATAATACAATACCACCAATTATATGATTCAGCTTGCTCTCAACCTCAGGGGTGTAAACGTAAGGGGCATACCACTAGGATCAAACCACCACTTAATAATAAATATTGAAATACGAATATTCATTTCATGTTTCTTTTATTTTTATTATTATTTTATTTTATTTTATTTTTTCATAAACAGGCCTGATGGGTTATGTTTAGGGGTGGAACATTTAATGGGCTAGACTGGGCTGAAAACTATAGTCCACTAAAATATAGGGACTAAAATTTAAATTATTCCGATAATTATAAAAAACAGATTTGGAGACTTGATGTCATCGTTCTCTTTTTCGTCTCATACTCTCATCTAGAGCAGTAAAAAAAATGGTTGCTACAAATTGGTATTTTTTTTTTTTGGGGTTTTTTTTTGTTTTCTTTCCTTTCTAAAAAAAAACTACATGACACACATCATCAGTTCTATTTGATCATGCATGATTTATATATGTAGATGCCTCAGTTTCCAGATTATTCTTGTAGGCTATTTCCTCAGAAAATCTCAAAACCAAACACATTCGATCACTACTTAGAGTTAGAGATGCCTCATTTTTAGATTCTCGAGTCTCTCTCACTCTCTCTTTCTCTCTTGCAACCGTACAGATCTACAATGAGTTCCTAACATCTATGGCTTCTTTTTTTCCACTTGCTTTGATTTTGTTAGAGTTAACCCTAATTCATTTCTTTGATTTTGTTTGTATTTTACTTAATTAATCTTGTTTTTATACGCCATTCTAGGCTTCGTTTATAGTTCGTTTATTCAACAAGATCGCAAACATGTCTAGTAAGGTTTCTATTTATATCAAGTTTTGTTTTCAGTAATATGAGGCTTTCCAGCGCGAATATGTACTTAGTTCAAGTCGCATCGGTGTTAAGATTTAACCATAATGCAGCTCATTGAACTGAAAGCAAGCATTGAACTGAAAGACCTCTAATGGTATAGAGATTAGACTACTATGGTAATGTGGAACCTCCTCTCTTTGCGTTCTCCATTTGGAAAGCGAACCAAAACCTGATATTACAAAAGAATCGTAACAAAATTTGTGAATATCCAAAAGGAATATGTCAATATCAAGTTAATTAATTTTAGATTCATAAATGTGATATGTGTATATTATACGATGACCATTTGTTTTTATTATCAAGCGCATATAACATTCCAATAAATAAATAAATAAAAACTGATTTCAATTTAAAAAAATTATGATTATGATTCCGATCAAAATCCAAAACTAAAACCAATCTGATTCTTATCCAAAACCAAATCAAAAATTTTAATCTGTAATTACAAATCCGATCCCCGTATGAATTTCGGATGGGAAGGCAATTTTATTTAAAAATCAAGTCTAAAAATTCTGAAGAAAAAAAATCGGATTTGGATTATCTAAATTCGGTCAGTTTGACATCTGAATTATCTGAGGTAATATTTGGTAGTATGCATTGTATTGTATTAACCAATTAAATTGTATTAATCAATTAAAATAACTAAAATAATACAATACCACCAATTATACAATTCGGCTTGCTCTCAACCTTAGGGATGTAAATGTAAGGGGCATACCACTAGGATCAAACCACCACTTAATAATAAATATTGAAATACGAATATTCATCTTATGTTTCTTTTATTTTTATTTTATTTTATTTTTTCATAAACAGGCCTGATGGGTTATGTTTAGGGGTGGAACATTTAATGGGCTAGACTGGCCTGAAAACTATAGTCCACTAAAATATAGGAACTAAAATGTAAATTGTTCCAATAATTATAATAAACAGATTTGGAGACTTGATGTCATCGTTCTCTTTTTAGTCTCATACTCTTATCTAGAGCTGTAACAAAATGGTTGCTACAAATTGATATTTTTTTTTCTGGGCTTTTTTTGATTTCTTTCCTCTCCCAAAAAAAATAAAGAATAAAAAACACTACGTGCCACACATTATCAGTTCCATTTGATCATGCGTGATTTATATATGTAGACGCCTCAGTTTCCAGATTATTCTTATATGCTATTTCCTCAGAAAATCTCAGAACCAAACACATTCACTACTTAGAGTTAGAGATGCCTCATTTTTAGATTCTCTCTCTCTCTCTCTCCCGACCGTACAGATCTACGATGAGTTCCTAACATCTATGGCTTATTTTTTTCCACTTGCTTTGATTTTGTTAGAGTTAACCCTAATTCGTTTCTTTGATTCGGTTTGTATTTTACTTAATTAATCTTGTTTTTATACGCCATTGTAGGCGTCGTTTATAGTTCGTTTATTCAACAAGATCGCAAACATGTCCGGTAAGGTTTTTATTTATATCAAGTTTTGTTTGCAGTGATATGAGGCTTTCCAGCACGAATATGTATACTGAATATGTACTTAGTTCAAGTCGCATTGGTGTTAAGTTTTAACCATTATGCAACTCATTGAACTGAAAGCAAGCATTGATCTGAAAGACCTCTAATGGTATAGAGATTAGACTACTATGGTAATGTGGAACCTCCTCTCTTTGCGTTCTCCATTTGGAAAGCGAACCAAAACCTGAGATTACAAAAGAATCGTAACATATTGTCACTCCTCTCTTTTGTTTTTCTCACTTTGGTTCAAATAGCTTTTTTCTTCTCTTTCATTTTTTCAAGTATTCCAGGCATCTGTTCAAATTTCTTTGAGCTTTTCCGACGAGTTTCCGATGAGTTTCCTGTTCCTCGTCTTTTTTCTGCTTTTGATTTTGTTTGAATGTGTATTCTCATTTTCTAGAAATTTTGCTTTATTTATTGCCTTTTATATTCAAATGTTCATGAATTTTGGTGGTGTTTAATCCGTTTTCTCTTAAACTTTGTTTGTAGGATTTGTTTGTGATACTCTTTAAGTGAAGATAAAGCCTTCTGATAAAAATAGGGAATAGAGCCTTTGGATTTCATGAAGATATCAACCTCTAGGGTTTAGATTTTTGATTCAATTACCATGCCTAGGTTTTGTTCACTAGGTCTTTGATTTGGATAGGTCGAACAAATCTTTTAGGTTGTTGGTAGATTAATTTCTAAGTAGTTGTGATCGAGCAAATTGCTTTATTGATAGTCATGGTCGCCGTATTTTAGATAGCTCGATCTTTTCTCTCTAAAGTTGGGTTTTCTTTTTTCGACAGCGTTTGGAGCTATGTCGAGTCGAAGTGATGACTCGAACCCATCGTTGGAGAAGTTGATCGATGATTATCAAGGTGACTCGAGCGAGATTGACCTTGCTCAATCTGATGCATCATCTGTATCGAGTCATCATGATGGGGTTTCTGTTGTAGGACCCCCTGCTGATATGGGTGTTGGTGAGGTTAGAGTTAACCTGCCAAAGAATATGGTAGTAGGTCACTTGACGACGCTTGGTGAGCTAAGTATGGAACCACCAATGACCTCTTAGAGCGAGGCGAGACGTTTCTTGACGGACAATCCTACTTCGAAATTGTCTTACCAGGATGTGAAAAATCTGGAATTCAAACTAGGGATTCTGGATTCGATCAAACAGTGAGCTGCGGCTCCGTTCAAGCGTGCTAACTGGTTGATCCCGGGTTAGGCATGCTTTTACCATATACTGTTCAAGATAGGTCTTAGGTTTCCTATTCCATCGTTAGCTCGACAATTGCTTAAATTTTTTGAGGTTGCTCCGGGCTAGTTGATGCCCAATGGATGGAGGATTCTCTTATCACTCGAGGTTTTGATCGAGATGAGGAAGTTAGATTTCTCTTTTGAGAACTTTCTATACACTTATTAGTTTAAAGAACACGATACCGACTACGGGAGGTACATGATTGCGACTCAACATCATCGAGGTCACTTGATCTCTGAGCTTATGAGTAGAGATCCTGATTGAAAACCCAAGTACTTTTTTGCTTAATGGGCTTTGGTTGATGGGGTTAGGTCGACTTGGAATAATGCTGGTATGTGTTCGAGCATTCTATGTAGGCCTTGTTTTACTTTTGTAATTTAATGTATATTTTATTATTTCAGTGGGTCTGGAAGGGAAAGCGAAGTCGATCCAGGGAGTGGACGACTTGACAAGGACGCATAGGATCCTTTCTATTGATCATATGGTGAGGAGTTAAATGGTTTTACTGGAAGAAGATAGTTTGAGGAAGAGTTCTTTGTGGAGTCATACAACTTTTGAGCAATCAGGTAACCCTTATCCTCGTGTTGAAGATTTAACCAAGTACGCTTGGATAAGGCATGGGTTTGAGATTTTGTGTGGTACTCAATTTCTTGAACTTGTTACTGACGTTGAGCAAGCTTTTGCTACAGCGACGATGTCAAACTTGAAGCTCCTTTCTTTTAAGAAGGCCTTGAAGAGGCAGATGGAAAGGATTAAGAAGAGAAAGGGGAAAAGAGCCACCCATGTTCCAACTCCCAAGGCTCAAGAAATGAAAAACGTCGAGCCGTCTAACCCGGTCGAAACAGCTGCAAATAAGAAGAAGCAGCCTCGCTCTGATGACGAGGCTTCTGGCATAAATGTCAAGTTTTCATCTGACGTCTGCATCTATTTGAACCCTGGTTCAATATGGAAGCAGGTCAATCAACTGCTGTTCCCTGAGGATGACGATCGGCTTGGCAAGATGGGCCTTCACAAGTGGTCAATTGGGGTTTGACCGGAGCTTTCCAGGTGAGAACCTTTTCATTTTAATTTTTGTTTTTATCATCTTCTTTATCTGATAATAATAAAAAAAAATTGCAGGTCTTGTAGTCTCAGCTTTTTCTAATGAGGGATATCAAAAGCCTTACCAAGAAAGTCTCTTTCTTGACCACTTCGAATACGAAGTTGAAGAAAGAGGTCAAGTAAGTCAAGGCTTCAACAACTGTAGAGCAAAAGAGATTGATGGAGAAGTTTGCGGTTCTTGAGCAAGAGAATGTTCGATTGCGGGCCTCCTTGAAATCGATCGAGGAAAAGTTGTCTCAGTTTGACGAAAGTCTAGCTGATGCTTTGGAGTTCGACAAAGCTGTTGATGAGGCCATGATCGAGACCAGGGGCAAGCTTATGCAAGAATATATGTTGGGCCAGAACAACACTTGGGATGTTGAGAAGGAAATCAATTTATGAGAGCAGTGGAAAAAATTTAAGGAAATTGAGGTCGATGATGAAGGTGATGATGGTGAAGACGTCGAACCAAAAGAGCAGTTTGATGCCGTTGAAGAAGTGAACAAGGGTAACACTGAAGTTGATCCCCCAGTTCTCTCGTAGTTTAATAAAATTTTTTATTGTTCCGATTTTTGTAAGTAATTTTGGTCGAAGGGGTGGACAATATATTGCCCCATTTGATTTATTTTGTAATATTTCTGATTGCCGAACGACACATTCTGTTTAATGAATCGATCAATTTTTACCATAGTAGCTTGATGTCTGATTTTGCTCAATGCTTTACGAGCTTTTTTAATTGCTCGATTTTAAGCTTTGAATTTTATCTTTTTCGACCTCGTCTCCTTTTAATCGAGCCTTGAATATGTACAAATTGATTTTATTTGAATAAGTCGATAATCGAGTAATCATAAACTATTGATTCAAAGTATTGGCTCGACATAGAGCATTTTGCATTAAATTTGTATGAATCGGATAAACTGTACACGATAATCGAATAATTGAATCGATACTCGAGGATTTACAAATTGATAATACTTGTTTCAATACACCTAAATTAAAATATGCTCGACATGGAGCGTGATTTTAACTGATTGAACAATATTAGCTTGACAGAGCGTTTTACAATTGTTTGCTACAGACTATTTTTCTTCGAATATTGGTTGGTGATCTACACATCCTGTCCCCCAATGCAAGTATGCTTGATTGGTGTCGAGGAGACTTGAACTTTGACTCTTTGAGTCGAGTGATCTTTGAATGCAAGATCATCATTCTGGTTCGACCTAACAAGTAGATAGATGAAAGTTTCCAACACTGGTGTCTACAAAGCTCTTGAGCGTTTTGTAATTGACAATTTTAGTGAGGATTTATTATTTTGTTGAGCTCATATCGCACTTATTTGCGTTAAAGTATCATCATTGCTCTTGGAAACGACTGTTAGCTTTAATTCGAACAAAACAAGTCGAGTAATAGAGAGGAGAATCTAGAAATAGTACCTTTTTAGGTGTATTGCGATCCAACTGTTATTTATATCTCGTCCATCTTGTGTTCGAATTTTTTAGGTTCCACGCTTGATAGCCTTTGTTATCTGATAAGGGCCTTCCCAGGTTGAGCCAAACTTCCATGTGCCAGGTTCCTTGGTATTTTGGAATACCCTTCATAGAACCCAATCGCCTTCTGTGAACACTCGAGCTCGAACATCTTTGTTGTAATGTCGGGCTACCCGTTGCTGGTGTTTCACTAGTCTGAGAAGGGTTATGTCCCTCTTTTTATCGAGCAAATCGAGCTCGAGATGTAGCAATGAGTTATTTTGATTTTCATCTAGATGTTCAACTCTTGCTGTATGTACATTCTGCTTGATTGGTATCATGGCTTCTGCTCCGAATGCAAGTGAAAAGGGGGTTGCCCAGGTTGACGTTTGAGCTGTTGTTCTATATGACCAGAGGACCTCTTGCAGTTTATTTGCCCAAAATCCCTAAGCCGACTCAAGCTTATTTTTTAAGGTGCCATAATTGTTTTGTTCGTTGATTCAGCCTGATCGTTCAATAGTGGGTATTGAGGGGTGGAAAAATAGATCTTGATCCCCCATTCCTCGCAGAAGTTTTGGAAATCGGACGAAATAAACTGGGAGCTGTTATTGATCACGATCTTCTTTGACACTCCGTACCTGCAGATAATATTTTTCCAAAGAAATTTTTTTACATGGATATCTTTGATGCTTTTGTACGATTCTGCCTCGACCCACTTCTTGAAGTAGTCTGTCATCGTTAGGACATAGATTTTGCCTCATTTGTTCGAATGTGGAAGTTTCCCCACGATATCCATCCCCCACTTCATGTAAGGCCACGGGGATAATATCAAGTTAAGCCTCTCTAGATGTATATGAGATACTTGCGCGTGTCACTGACACTTGTTGCATTTTCTCACAAATTCGAGCGCATCTGATCTCATGGTCGGCCAATAATATCCAACCGTTATTGCTCGATGTGCCAAACTCCTTGATCCGGAGTGGTTCCCGTGATACTCGCTTTTTGTGTCGTTATCAAATTACGAATTTAAAAGATATTTATAAAGTTCCTACGCAATGTGCTCTAAAGTTATGAAAACAAGTAAAGCAGCAAACGAGGGTGTCATTCCGCAAGGAGGTGTCATCTGTCAACCGTCAATCGTCTCAAGTTTTAGTGTTTATTGAAAGCTTATTGTTAACCAGAAAAATCCCTCGGATATTTTCGAGACAACAATTGACCTCGGTGTACTGGTGCACTACGGTTGGCCCGGACTGGGTAGAGCACCGTCCAGGTACGATTGGGTGGGGTACTTAGGAGGACTCTTGGTTCGGTTACCAGGGACCGGAACTGGGGTTTAGGACTGGTTATAGGGGAGATGAATGAGGTTGCGGAGGTTCTATGGATCATTGATTGACAAGATTCTAATAAGAACCAGGACATCCTTTATTTAATGTAAATGCGGTACATTATACGTGGTCTTTAAGTGAGCCATTTATGTTACAATAGGGGTACATAATAAACAACAAAAAAGCGCGAGACTTGATGGAGCTTGGTTTAAGAGGGGTAGTAACCAAGTAGAGTGGACACGATGGGGGTTGATCTAAGAGGGGTAGTTGCCAAGTAAAATAGATATAATGGAGCTTGATCTAGGAGGGGTAGTAGCCAAGTAGGATGGACACAATAGAGCTTGATTTGGGAGGGGTAGTAGCCAAGTAGTATAAACACAATGGAGATTAATTTAGGAGCTTGCTTGAGGTTTTTTTAGCCAACCCCTTACTCTTTGTGAGTTGGGGTATTTATAGTGTGTCTTTTGAGGTAGGTTGGGGGGCGTCCGTTTAGGCGGGAATGCCTGGTCCGATTCTCACCGTTCCTCTAAGCCAGGTGTCAAGGTGGCAGGCGTTGGAGGGCTTAGATGATCCCACGGGGGCGTACCTCTTGGTGTGGTTTTGGCCTGGGTAGATGGGGGCCCTAGTCCCTAGGCTGAAGTGTGGATGATCAATCCTCACCATTGCCTTGAACCTGGTTAACGATTGGCACATGCTTGGGAGGGCCGCAATCATTCCACCTATGCCTTGGGCTGACATGGCACTGTGGTGGCGATTCGGGGTGCTTGGATTGGTTGAAAACACTCTCAGTTGGCGTGTGCTGTCACTGTCATGGTTAAGGTCAGCAGGAGACAACGTCAGCGCTTGTCCCGCTGCACACTATCAGGCGCCTTTATCCACCATTTCCTTCTTTAGCTCAAGGGTGCTTTGCGGGCATTTTGTTAGGAAAACACAGCTTCCTTCTTCATGTATGGGTTAGTTGACATTGGGTAGGGCTTAGGTGGAGTGAGATCTAACCGTTGATGTGGCGCGGTTACTGAGGGATCTCGGCCGTTGCTTCTTCACCTTTCCCCTTTCGTGCTAGATGTCCCACAATAATTGCACACTGCAGGACCCTTGCAGGTTACCCCGACTCTCTTTCCCTTCCCATGTGATTCTGCATTAGGGCTAGCGTCAGCCTTAAGTGGGGATTAGTGTTTGCTGGAAGTGGTTGGGTCATTCTAAAATGTTCTCTGTAAGTGTCTCAGTTTTTTATTGGCTTATTTCGTTGACAAAACCACAATGGGGTTCAACTATGTAAGGGTAGCTTAGGATTGAAGAAATCTCCTCAAATGCTAATGGACCTCATTGTGTACATCAAGAGCTTCAAGGAAGGTAATTTACTTGTCTTAACTCTTAATTGAAGAGATTTAGAGTGCATACACACACAACTCATGCATTTTAGTATTTGTGTTTGTTTTGGTATGGTTGGTAAAATCTCATTGTATTTCAAAGAAATATATTTTTGAGATTTTTCATATTTTTACGAGTCCAACCGTATGTGGATTTTTCCCTAGATGAGTTTCAAGCGATTCGGAGACTTGTCTATATGTTTCAGATGATTTCCGAGACATTTGGGACATTTCATGTTTTTATCGAAAACCGAAATTCAATTCCGAGCTTAGAGTGGAAAGTTATGTAATTTTTCATATTTGTGATTGAGTCTAGGTCTATATTCTAAAGACAAAATCGAATTCCAAATTCCAAGATCAAAACTGAACCAAAGAATGCTCGGAACGGAAGCCGGTTTGGTATGGCATGAAAGCCACACTAAGAGAGGCTGGCCGTGAAGGACGCGCGCTGCTCACGCCCAAATTCTCTCTCAGTCCCGTTTGCCTCACGCCATCCTCACGCACACACACCTGATTTCATTTTATTTTTGTTTTGTTAAGGCTATTTTATTGTGTGCATTAAATTGCATGTGAACTTGTGTGTGATGTGATCGCTTGATTGCATGAGTGGATTTGTTTTGACAAATCATTTGGCCCCTTGATTTTCTCTCATGTGAGCTCACCTCACTGAATTATTCTTAATTGATTTGTTTTCTCTCAAATGTTAAAACGGTGCGTTTTGTTTGGTAAAAAAATATATAAATATATATACATGAAAACTGTGCGTTTTGTACTTTTGTTTGAAAAACCTATATATATTTCCTTCTCTTCATTTTGTGGAACAGTGAGCAAAAATTATATTTTGAGAGAAAAAATATTTTCTAAGTGAGAGACTCCCAAGATTCCATATTTACTCATCCAAATCAAAAACCCATCATCTTCACACATCATCTAGAATGTTCTAAGTATAATTTCTCATGGGTTTTCTTTATTACTCACATGACTTGTAGTTAGAACATTATTTGCATCTCTTCACATGTTCTTGCTTTACAAGATAACATTTTTATTACTTGACTAGTTTCAAGATTGCATTTTTATTATGTTTTGTGAGTTGTTTATGATAGCTATTGCATATAGGACTTTGTTTGCACATATAGCTAAGTTGTATACATGTCATATAACTACTTGATATCTAAGAATGTCTTTAACATGTTCATTCATGCCTAGATAAGCTTAAATGTTTGACCTTGCATTTATGCACTTTGAATATTGCACATATTCACTTTATGTTTTTGTCTTTTCTCTTTGAGAGTCAAGTCTTGTGTTTACCATTTAGTAGTTTGCAAGCAAGGAACTAGGTTCACTTTTAAAGGCATGCGGGTAGTAGTGGTGGGTTAGTGACCGTAGGGTTTGACGTGGTCAACCTAGATTGTAAACACCATTGCAATTAGTGGATTCGAGGTTCGTGTGTGGCACATATAACAGCCCGTGGTTTTTCCTTGTTAAAGGTTTCCACTTAAAAATCAAGTGTCTTTTATATTCCGCATTTTTACACTTGATTTTATTTTGTGACTAGTTTGGGGTATTTTCGTAAAAATTGACTAATCACGAAAATGGGGTAATTATCGATTAAAATCTATTCACCCCTATCTAGATTATTTTAGACTTGTTTTATATATATTTTCATTCTCCTATGGCACTTGTAGGGCCACCCTAGGTTGTTCTTATTTATTAGCGCTGATCCAGCGATGTCGTCCACTGGCCCTATCTTGCCCACCTTGGTTCTAGAAGTAGCAGATTACAAATAAGGGTCTTGATCAAGTACTCCTAGGGGGTGGATGGGCTGAAGACCGGGTCCCTTTTTATACCAGATGCTTGTGGCGGACCGGGTCTCCGATGGACCGGACCCGTCTTGGTGTAATGACCTTGTAACAGACCGGGTCCCTAGTGGAGTGGGTCC
The DNA here is from genome assembly GCA_008009225.1 of Acer yangbiense. NCBI lineage: Eukaryota > Viridiplantae > Streptophyta > Magnoliopsida > Sapindales > Sapindaceae > Acer > Acer yangbiense. The sequence goes on from CM017771.1 coordinate 5,320,202, forward strand.
CTCTTGTATCAGGCGCTTGCAATGGACCGGGTCCTTCCTTGTGTCAGGCGCTTGTTGAGGACCAGGTTCCTTCTGGCGGGGAAAGTTCTTCTTTGGGAGAGTTGCCAACATTTTTGGTTAACACTTATAAATAAGACCTGGTCCATTGCAAGCGCCTGACACAAGGAGGGACCCGATCCATTGCAAGCGCTTGAAACAGGGAGGGATCCGGTCCGTCACAAGGTCATTACACCAGGACAGGTCTGGTCCATCGGGGACCCGGTCTGCCACAAGCATCTGGTATGAAGAGGGACTCGGTCTTCAACCCATCCACCCCCCAAGAGTACTTGATCAAGACCCTTATTCATAAGAATGCGGATGTGGTGTGTGTGAAGTGTAAGCATATTGCGGCATGTGTGTGCGTGAAAATGTAAATAAACGCAAATGAAAACAAGAGAATATGGAGAGGTGAGAATAAAGTTTAAAGAGACAAATAAAAGGATGATAGGAGAGATTTAGGATTGTGGTTACACAAGGTACTTAATACAAGTGCACACCTAGTTGATTGTTATGTATTAAGTTCGTCCAATTCAAGTTAAGGGCTTGTTCTCTAGATTAAAGGATTCAAAAACACTAATCACTCCCCAAGGGTCATGGATAGAGAAATTGTGCCTCCTGTCCCAACCATTAAGTACATGAATATATAGCCAAAACATATTCTAGAATGACTAAAGTGCCCTTAGTTACCTATTTTATTATTTAAATTAATAATTAAAAAAATGAAACAAAAAAGACAAAGAAAACAAAAAAACAAAATCAATCATTTTTTTTTTCTCTTTCATTTTCTCAACCCCCAAACACAATCCAAAAATAAACTTAACAAACAAAAACCAAAACTCAATCCCACAAATCAAAACCAAAACTCAAATCCTCAAACAACAACCAAAAATCAAATCCATAAATAAAAACCCAAATCCATCAATACCACAACCAGTTAACCACATCCATTTAAAAAAAAATAAAAAATTTAGAACTTCAACCCAGAAAGTTAAAAATCACTGTTGAAGTTCTAATTTTTTTTTTTTTTTTTTAAATGGATGTGGTTAACTGGTTGTAGAATTGATGGATTTATGTTTTTATTTATGAATTTGATTTTTGGTTGTTGTTTGGGGCACTTTAGTCATTGTGGGTTAAAATTGTGGTCAACGATTAGAATTAACGGAAGTCAACTAACAGCAGAGGATGTGTGTGCAATTATGGGTAAAAGTTCCATATGCATGCAATTATGCCTAAACTTAGGGGATGTTTGTGCAATTAGTCCTTTTAAGAACAATGTCACATGTCGAGGAAAAAAATAAAAAGGTAAATAAGAGAGCTATTACCAAATAATTCTATAACCTTTTTCTTCATTTCAAATGGTTTGCTACTTTTCCATTTTAACCAACCTAGTCCATATGTTTTTCACGATTACCGAATATGTCCTTCACTTTTTTGAAGTAGTCAAATTGGTCCCTCTCATAGTCAAATCCAACGTTTGACTTTAACAAAATTTATGAAAGTAAATTGATGCCTAATTAAAATTGAATAAAATAAAGATAAATACTTAATTAAAATGAAGGATAAAAATAATATTTTATTATAAAGGGTAGTGTTAAACGGGCACAAGTTAACAACTAAAAAAAATACCTAAAGAGAAAAATATTAATTACTTTGGAAGAATTTGTTAAAAGAGGAATGTTAAATACACTCTTCCAATACGCTATTATAATCCACTCTCTCTTCTTTTTTTAACACGTGTCAATCTTTTACTTTTTCATATGAAACTTGAGCCATAATAAATGATTTATCTGCTCATATTATTTACAACTCAAACAAACAATTGCCTTTCCAAATTGTCCTTTTCATTTTACCAACTATAATTTATAATAGGGTAGTGTTACTAATGGCACATGTTAACAACTACCTTTTCTTAAAAGACATCCATGAGGCTGGTTCCGTTGTAACCGGTATGCCCCTCACTCATAAATCCCCTCCCAAAAAATCTTGAATTGTTGTAAATTTGTAATATCAGTAATGCTACACATCCCACCTATAATCCCACCATTTTCATCCCAACACATATGGCAGTTGATGTGTCATTTATCTCTCTTACCCATGTATTCACTCACCAATTAATGTTTGTTCACTCACCAAGTGACACATCAGCTGCCACGTGTGTTGGGATGGAAATGGTGGGATTGTAGGTGGGATGTTTAGCATTATTGTTGTAATATATATAAAAAGACATCCAATTTTGAGATTAGTTATCATGATTTCTGGCTGTAGGAAATATCGGAGTTTGCACTTTCTCAAGTGTATTTTTCACACTGACCAAATTATATTGATTGAATATGTGGTAGCTAGAGCATGTTTCATTGATTAAAGCTAAAGTTGTGATTTCGGTACCCAAAAATTTTATTTATTTTTACTTGATTATTTATAGTGCTTTATGCAAAATGCAATCAAGAATTAGATGATGCTATGTCTTTTTTAAGTTATATTTATTTTAACTTTTATGTTTTTGATAATGCTATAATCGATATGATTGAAGCCATTAATTTTACAATATAATAATTTTTTATTTTGACATCTGAGTTAAATAATTTTTTATGTTTTTGTGTATTGCTTTGTTTGACATCTGAATTATCCGAAGGAACTGGGATAAACCACCACCACTGGGCATACCACTTAATAATAAATATTGAAATACGAATATTCATCTCATGTTTCTTTTATTTTTTCAGAAACAGGCCTGATGGGTTATGTTTAGGGATGGAACATTTAATGGGCTAGACTGGGCTGAAAACTGATAGTCCACTAAAATACAGGGACTAAAATGTAAATTGCTCCAATAATTATAATAAACAAATTTGGGGATTTGATGTCATCGTCCTCTTTTAGTCTCTTACTCTCATTCAGAGCTGTAAAAAAAAAAAAATAATAATAATAATAATAATAATAAAAATAAAAATGGTTGCTACAGATTGGTATTTTTTGTTTCTGGGTTTTTTTTTTTGTTTTCTTTCAATAACACTTTGTGGTAGTATCTGCTAATCATGAATATTTGGATTATTCTAGTGGTGAAGCACACCGACAATAAAAAAAAAAAATCCCTAATTTTTTCAGAGAATGCTCTCGCCTCTCTGCTCCCACGATATGGAATACTGTTATCGGTTATTTATTAGTTATTAGAGGACACTAGTGAATAAATAAACAAGAACTAGTTACAAATTATGATTTTAATTGTTATTTTATTTGGGGTCAATAGATTGATAGTATAAGAAAAAAAAATTTGTATAATTAAGAAGATGGAAATATTTATAGTGTACTATGAATTTGTCTACTGTTAATAAGTTGATTGTTCTTTAAAATATACAAAGATGATGAATATAAATTAAAGACCACCCAAAATTCTTGTCTTTTCAGGTTTTCACAAATACTAACAGAATTCATGAGAGTTTGTATATACTAGAGTGAATATCTAAGGATGCATTATGTGATGTTTTTTTTGGAACTAAACGGTCTTTACGGACATAAAATATTACTGAAGGACTTGAAAAACTAGGCTTTAAAGCATCTCCAATGCAAGAGTGGCTTATGAAAAAAAAAAAAAAAAAAAAAAAATGTCACGTAGGATTAATAGACATTCTGTTAATAAATATTTCTTCAATGCAGCTGTGCATATTCAACCTCAAGTTGACATGACAAAAAAAATATTAGAAATTGTCAATATGACCATCTACTTTTAAATGGTCTATTGCACATCAATTTTTTCGGTTGACTCAGCAAGTATTTAAAAAAAAAAAAAAAAATTTCATCAATTTTTAGTAAAGAAATAAAATAAAAAATAAATCAGGAAAAAAAATAGACACGTCATTAAAGAAAAATGTGTTTTAGACAAAAACATTGAAACCAAATTTTGAGTTGATTGTCTATCAAGTCTATTTTTATGCTACTTAGAAAGCAAATCTCTTTCCATTGTTATCATGTCAATGATTATTGGTATGCAAGCTACTTTTGCATATGAGATGCTCTTAGTGCTTTACTAATCGTATCCAAGGGTGCATTGGATGCAAGGCCGGCTCGACATCATTTGAGGCCTTAGGCAAAAAAAAAAAAAAATTATATATAAAAAAAAATTAGGCCTTCTTGTATCGAATATTAATTTCCTAACTTTTAGAATAACAATATTGTATTTGTAATTTAATCATATTTTATTTTATGAAAAAGAATGTAAGAATGGCATTTAAAGTTTTTGTTTTAATTTCTAAAAATTTATTAAAAACTTTTAATTCTCAAAATAAATTTAAACAATAAATATTTAAAAAAAAAAAAACATATTTCAATATATTTTATAAGTAGGCGAATATTTTTGTGATTATTCATTAATTGCAATGTGGTGTGATTCATAATAAATTCTTTTAAAAAATTATTATTTTTCTCAAAATTTTAATAGGAATAATTTATTTTGATTACTTCAAACTATGATATTATGAGCAGTTATAAAAACAAATAATTGGAAAATTGAATATTATAATTTACTTGGACAAAATAAAAAAACATTAGTATAATAATAATAATAATAATAATAATAAGCTTTTAATCTTAAACTAAAATAAAGCATTAATAAAATTAAATATTTAATTAAAAAAATGAGGCCTTCATAAATTAGTTAGGCAAGTGAGGCCTTGTCAAGACGTCTAGTCATTGAGCCGGCCCTGGTTAGATGGTATTTCAAATTTTACGAATAAAAGCATCTCCAATGTTGTGCTAAAGCTAAAATTTAGCACAATGTGTAAAAACCATCCTTTAATACAATGCTAAATAATATGTCAAATTTGGTATATGTTATATTGTGTGCCAATATTGTGTGCCAAATGGTATATGTTATATTGTGGCACACAATATAGCATATGTCAAATTTGGCACAGTAATAAATGCTCATTTTTTTAATTATAAAAACACCATTATATATATATTTTAAAAGAAATAATGAATGCATTAATGGTAAGTGTTTGCTTTTATAATTTTAATTAATAAAATAATAAAAATAACATTTTAAATAGAATTGTGCATTGGAGCACAATACTAAATTGATATGTCAAATATAACATTTTACGTTTTTTTATGCCAAATTTAGCATTGACATTTGCATATGTATTGGAAATGTTCTAATCACTTACTGATCACAGGCAATAAATGTGCAATAATACTCCATATCAATTGCCAAATATATTTTTTGAAAAGATCAATTGCCATATCTATCAAAAGAATCTAATTCAATTCTCCAATAGAGAAATGTTTATATACAAAATGAAGGGCCGAAATCACAGAAACTAAAAACTATCAAACACTTTCAACTTTATCTTTTTTCAGGTGAAAACTGGGCAGCCTGCAACCACAACTCCTTGTGCTGTGGGACATGAAGCATAAGAGCAACCATCAAGGTCATTTCCCCACACCAATCAACACTAATGTTTTCCAATCCCAAACACATATATATGAGCACCTCCATGAATGCCAATCCAGCATCAAGTGAACCAGATAGAACATAGTTGTATCTCTGCCACAAATCCGGTCTATACCGATACACAACGAAGCCCGAAAGGAACCCCATAATGATCCAGGTAGTGTAGTTAACAGCAGTAGCTGGTGGCCACATTCCTGTGGCGCCAATCAGGACTGGCATGTTAATGAGTCTGATCCATTCTTGGTTTGGAAATGCCTTGGCAGCCAACCAAACAAGTATTGCTCCTGCTAGAAAGAACCAGTTTATGGCTTCGTAAGTCCCCAAATCTCCGAAGATTCTACACGGTCCTATCAGTCCCCAGATAACCGATGCATCGTAGAAGACGGTGTCACTCGGGCAAGTCCAGACACTGTTGGAGGCTGTTGTGTCACATATTACACAAAACAGGCTATGACAGTTCCCACAACCTGATTATATTAAGCAGATTGAGTCTAGAGTTGTTATCAATGATCGAAAAGCGAATTGGGAAATGAAATTGAGTCCTAGAGATGGAGGATATATAAATTATAATCTAACCTGAGCCATGAACATTGTTCTTGGAGGGATTTTCATGTAGTGGCCAAGCTTGAAATCTTGCAGGAAAGTGATGGCTTGTGTCATGCTAATGTATCCGTACACCTTGAAGTACATGTTTGCAAGTGGATATCCAGGGTAAATGTACCCAATTATATACTCTCTGATAATGTTCAAACCTGGTGTCTGTCATGAAATGAAATCAAATATTGTGTCAAGTGAAAAAATTCTGAGAAAATCATACACACAGTTTCTTGAACAATTAGTCTGAGATAGATATCGATTATCGGTTACCTGGTTTGTAATGGCCGTGATGAATCCAACTGGAAGATTGAATGTAATAGTAATTGCACATGCTAGTAAAACACCCCACCATGAATTCAAAAATACGATACTTACTCAAAAAGTTATGGCTTATTTATTTCACTATTAAATTTTTGTTTTGTTTTAGTTTTATTTTGATTAATCAACTAATTAAAATTATCATTCTCATTATCACCTTCGGAGGAGAGTGAAAGATGGTTGCTTTACAAAACTATCCGATGGGATTCGAATTCGGATTATACGATTCGGTTTACTCTCAACCTCCTCTTTTTAGTAATCCAATAATTATAATAAACAGATTTGGGGACTTAATGTCATCATCCTCTTTTTAGTGCTTGTTTGGTTGAGTTTTCTACCGCCTCAAAAGGTCTACCAATGTTTATTTGAGTTTTTTTTAGAGTTGTTTGGTTGTGTTTTTGAGATTGTCTATTTTAAATTGAGTAGAGGCTAGTAGAGTTTAAACCTCTACTAGGCAAAAGCTCAAGGGGAGGTGCTTCTCCAATAGACCATTTTTTTTAAAAAGTCTACCAACCAAACAACTATAATTTTTTTTTTCAAAAACTCTATTTTTAATAGATCGACTGCAAATAAATCTTTTACCAATAGAGGTTTTTTAAAAGCCCAACCAAACAAGCTCTTAGTCTCATACTCTCATCCACAGTTGTAAAAAAATGGTTTTGTTATTAATGTCAAAAGTTGAATATTCTTTATTCCATACCTTAGAGAAAGTTTGTGTAATTTGCCCATTTGTTTTTAATTAATTATATTTTTACATTGTTTTGTATAGTAAAGAATGGAAAAAAATGAATTTTTTTAAGTACAAAATTCAATCCTAAAAATCCCGATTCCGGTATTAAAAGAAAAACTGAAACCAATCTGATTTTGATCCGAATCCGATTCCGAAATTTTAATCCGTAATTACAAATCCGATCCCATATTAATTAATTTCAGATTAGAAGGCCAGTTTTATTTAAAAATTTAATCCGAAAAAAATCGGATTCGGATTATCCGGTTGGTTTGGCATCTAAATTATCCGAAGGATTCGGATTCGGATTATATGAATCGGTTTGCTCTCAACCGAGGAGGAAGTAGAGTTCTAAGGGCTCTAGGAAGGTTTAGCCTTTGTGTAAAGAGGTGGATTTAGATAAGTTGTGGAGTTTATTCTTGGTGACACTGTCTCTCCTCTAAATATAGGTGTCAAAAGGACCAGACTGGGCCAGCCTGACCCGAAATTTCGAAGCACCTTCGGATTTAGGTTCAGGCATGTTACTTTTCGGACTGGACCTGACCGGATCAACGGTGTTGAACTAATTGATAAGACCAACCTAAAGATCATTGTCATTAAAGGCCGAGTCATATCGTAGTTTAAATAACCGTTACAAAATTAGATTTTTTCAATTGAAAGGTTAAGAATTGTATAAGGGTGAAAAAAAAAGTCTTTTTCTCCTAATCTACATCAATGCTACACTTATTTAGTTGACTATAAAGTGTAAACTAACCTTTTATTATAATTTTATCAAACATCAAGCGAATTCAACAACCACAGGATATATTAAAACAAATTTTATTTAATTATTTTTCTTTATTCCAAGTTTGTGTGCAAATGTTATTAAACAATATAATAATAATAATAATAATAATGCACATCACCTCTTAGCAGAGCTAGTAATGCACCTCCCTTCCACCTAAATGGTGAGGTGTTCAAATCCCGCCAAACACATTTTACAAGCATGTGTGGGAAGTTTTCTTCCCGAGTTGTGGGAGTAGTTATCTCCCGTTATTGAAGTAGATAACCAGACCGCACATGTATTGTTTGATCTCGGCAGATCCCAATAGTCTTATTGTAATAGTTTTTGTAATACTTCAAATAATAATAATAATAATAATTCACTATACGGGCCGAATCTTTTGGATTAGGACCGGGCTCAATCTGTACAGTAATTTATAAAAGCCCAGTCCTATTTTAGATTTTTAAATAAATACTGGGTCCAGACCATGTTCAGGTTCTCTACAGTAACGAGCGGGACTAGTCCGGCCCTTTTAACAACTCTACCTCTAAAGTATTATAGCATCATCCTCTTTTTACTCTCGTCCAAAGTTGTAAAAAAAAAAAAGGCTGCTGCAGATTGGCATCGTAAGGTGCAACGTGTTTATAGGGAGAGAGTTGGGCAATGCTATAGGACGAGTATTGGTGGCATAGTATTACTCAATTATATTATATTTATAACTAATACAACTGAAATGTTGTTAAGAGAAAGGGACTTGCGGACACCGCAAATAATGCCATTGTTAGAAACAATTGTATTTTTTTTTTTTTACGACAAAAACATCTCTTGCTATCTTTTCTTCTTGTTGAAATAATTAGTAATTCAACTATAAAAAGCCAAGACGACTGAGATGTAACAAAGTTTTTGATAAGGATTTCTGCCTCCCTCATTCTCCTCATGTGATTGTTCATAGAATCTGTAAGGACCGGATGGAAGCTCATAGCACAAGGAATGATAGGCATGGCATTGACACTTCGATCGCTTGGGTTACGCCGTGTGAAGGTGTTGTGAAGCTGAACGTGGACGGTGGATGCACCAGAGATTCTAGCTGCATCACTGCTGGGGGTGTTTTGCATGACCACTTGAGGTACTGGCTGGGAGGTTTTGTGTTAAACAAAGGCTCTGGTAATGTTATTGAAGCCGAATTTTGGGGTCTCTTGGAAGGTCTCCGTTTGGCTTGGAGGAAAGGCGTTAGGAATTTGACTATGGAAACTGATGCTAGAGATGTTATTCAACTTCTTTCTTCTGAAACCAACTCTAATCACCCTCTGTTTAGCATCATTCAGAGCTGTAAAAACCTGATTTCTGCCAACTGGGAGTGTAGTGTGAGCCATTTTATAGGGAGGGTAATATGTTGGCGGATGGGCTTGCTAAGATGGGTCAAGATATGGAGATGGGTGTCCTCTATTTCGAAGAACCCCCACCTGCTGTAACTGGTATTTTTGCTGATGATGCTAGAGGCGTTGCCTCTACTAGACTGCTGTTCTCTTAGGTCCCCTGTTTTTGTTGCTTGATCTGGGCTAGTGCCCTCCTTTGTACCAAAAAAAAAAAAAATACTTGGTCCAAAATTCAAAAAGTTGTTGCTTATTCCCTTATTAAAAAGGCCTCCATGAATTCAAAAACACCCTTATTAAGATACTTGGTCCAAAAGTTGTTGCTTATTCATTTCACTGTTAAATTTGTGTTTTGCTTTAGTTTTATTTTGATTAATCAACTAATTAAATTTTATCATTCTCAATATCACCTACGAGGAGAGTGAAAGATGGTTGCTTTACAAAATTAAATTTGTGTTTTCCTTTGTTTTGTTTTGTTTGACATATGAATTATCCGAAGGATTCGGATTATACGATTCGGTTTGCTCTCAACCTCAAGAGTGTAAGTATGAAAGGCATACCACTAAATCAAATCACCACCACCTTTGGGCATACCACTTAATAATAAATATTGAAATATGATAACTTAATACACCACCACTTGTGATATATTCATCTCATGTTTATTTTATTTTATTATAACATAATTTATTTATTTTTAAGAAACAGGCCTAATGGGTTATGTTTAGGGGTGGAACATTTAATGGGCTAGATTGGGCTGAAAATTGATAGTCCAATAAAATATGGGGACTAAAATGTAAATTTATCCAATAATTATAATAAATAGATTTGGGGACTTACACTATGTTTGGTTTGATGGAAAGAAAAGGAAAGGATAGTGATGAAAGGAAAGGAAATGATAGTGGTTTTAATGATTGTTGTTTGGATGGTTATGGGTGGAAAGGAAAGGAAAGGATAGTTGCTTTATTTTATTTACGAAAATACCCTTCTTTTAACAATATATAGGGCTATTTTTGGGATTTTGAAAAAATTATTAATGGTGGATTCCTTTCCCTCTATTTCCTCCCAAATTTGGATGGAAACCAAAGTGTGTAAAATAGGAAGAAATTATTCCCCCCTATTTCCTTCCATTTCTCTCTATTTCCTTTCCTTTCCCTCTCATTTAACCATCCAAACAAGAAATTAGAAATCCCCTCAAATCATTTTTTTTCCTTTCTCTCCAATTCCTTCAAACTCAAAATAGTGTTAATGTCATCGTCCTCTTTTTAGTCTCATACTCTCATCTAGGGCCGTAAAACAATGGTAGCTGCAGATTGGTAAAAAAATGGTTTTGTAATTAATGTCGAAAATTGAATATTAAGTTTTTATTCCATACTTTAGAGTAAGTTTGTATAATTTTCCCTTTTGTTTTTAATTATATTTTTTACATTGTTTTGTATTGTAACGAATAAAAAAAAATGAATATTTTAAAGTACAAAATTCAATCCGAAAAAAAACCCGATTTCAATTTGAAAAAAATCCAATTCCGATTTCGATTCCAATTCCGATCCAAATCCAAAACTAAAACCTGTCTAATTCTAATCTGAAATCAAATCCGAAATTTTAATCCGTAATTATAAATTCGATCCCGTATGAATTTTAGATTGGTAGGCAGTTTTGTTTAAAAATCTAATCCGAAAAATTCAGATTCGGATTATCCGGTTCGTTTGGCATCTAAATTATCAGAAGGATTCGGATTCGGATTATAAGATTCAGTTTGCTCTCAACTAAGGGGGAAGTAGAGTTCTAAGGTCTCTAAGATGGTTTAACCTTTGTGTGAAGAGGTGTATTTAGAAAAGTTGTGGAGTTTATTCATGGTGACAGTGTCTCTCTTCTAAATAGAGGTGTCAAACAGGCCGGATCGGGCTAGTTCGACTCGAAATTTTGAAGTGCCTTCGTATTTCAGACCGGATTTAAGTTCAGGCATGTTACTATTCGGACCGGATTTGATCGGATCAACAGTGTTGAACTAATTGATAAGACCAACCTAAAGATCATTGTCATTAAGGGTGCCCGAATCAGATCGAACCAGGCCTCAGAGGCCTGGGCCCAAATTCATTTGGAGCCTTATAAAATTAGATTTTTTCAATTAAAAGGTTAGGAATCGTATAAGGGTGAAAAAAAGTCTCTTTCTCCGACTCTACAACAATGCTACACTTATTTAGTTGATTGTAAACTAACCTTTAATTATAATTTTATAAATAACATATAAATATATCAAACATCAAGTGAATTCAACAACCATTAGATATATTAAAATAAATTTTAGGGAAAATATCATTTTAGTCCCTAGGGTTTACCATATTATCCATTTTGGTCCCCGTCGTTCCAGTATTAGCTATTTTAGTCCTTCCGTAACATTTTCTGTTAAATTCAGACGGCCTGACATGGTCAGATGGTCAAATGACCGTTATACCCCTAATAATGGTTGAATTGGTTACAAAGACAATATTACCCTTCTAATAAATATTTAAATGATTTTTAAAAAAAAACTTAAAAAATAAAGTGTAACTTTTGGCGAATTGACTATTTTACCCTTCTTATAAATATTTAAATTATTAAAAAATAACAAAAAATTAAAATTAAAATTTGGATTTGGTGGAGACCCAGATTGGATCTCCACCAAATCCAATTAATAAAAATAAATAAATAAATAAATAAATAATAAAAAATAAAAAAAAACGTTTAACATCAAACAAATCAAATCAAACCTTCAAACCATCTCCATCTGTGTGATTGAATCAAATCAAAAAATCATCCAATACAAATCAAACCTTCAAACCCAGAAAAAAAAATCAAAAAATCAAAACATCTTCTAACATCTCCATCTGCAACATCATCGTTTTCAACATTCAAACCAAACCAAACCCATCCCAGAAAATCCAAACCCAAACCCACTCCACCGTTCCACGTCGATGCTTCCTGTGGCTTCTCCGCCGACCCTCCACAGCCTCCTTCTCCTCCTCTTCCTCTTCCTCTTCCTCTTCCTCTTCCTCTTCCGCCTCGACGACCCACAACTCGCGGATATGGAAAAACAGCAGTCGTCGGAGAGAGAGATCGACGGCAGCAACAACAGTCGTCGCAGTAAGGAGAGAGAGATGACAGTCGATGATGAGGAAAATGATAGTCGATGATCATGATGGTTGATGATGAAGATGGCTGTGGGATGATGATGAAGATGAAAATGATGATGGCTGTGGGATGACGATGAAGATGATGGTTTGGTGAATTGGTGGTGGTCGGGGTTTGAAGGGTCGATGATGGTGGTCTGGTGGCTATAGATTTAGAATTTGGGGGTGGTGGTGGATGGTGGCTATGTGTGATTGGGCCATTGGGGTTTAAATTTAATTTAGGGTTTGGGGGTGGTGTGGATGTTAGGGTTTTTTATTTATTTTATTATTATTATTTTTTTTATTGCTATTTTTTTCTTGAAGTATTATTATTGTTATTTTTAATGGTTTTTAATTTGGATTAGGAAATGGTGGTTTTTGGAAATGATTTTTTTTTTCTTTTTCGATTTGGTGGAATCAAAAGTTAAATTTTTGTTATTTTTAAACAAATTAAATATTTATTATAAGGAAGGGTATTAATATTTTATTAAAACATTTTGTATAATAAATTTCTCTTAAAATATTAATTTAATTTTATTGTTTTAATTGTTTTTATTTAATTTTATTACATTTATTAATTATAAATTTAATTATTATTTTTTTCAGTTTTTATTTAATTAATTTCAAAACTACCATTATGCCATTTCATCAAGCAGGCTTTTAGAAACTTTGACGTTGAATTATTGTCTTACCCTCATTGACCGGACGGAATTCTAAGAAACCCTAACGGAATTGGACGGTAGGGACTAAAATAGAGATTAATTGAAAACGTTTGGACCTGCATAGCCAATACTGGAATGACACTTATGACAGGGACCAAAATGAATAATATGGTAAACCATAGGGATGAAAATGATATTTTCCCTAAATTTTATTTAATTATTTTTCTTTATTCCAAATTTGTGTGTAAATGTTATTAAACAATATATATATATATGTATGTATCATATCATCGGTCCCGTTCCTATCAGTGCATCATGATATAACTTTATCAGGATATTGAATGTGAGCCACTCATTTATAACAGTGATTTGACAAGTGCATACATACCAAGTCAAAGTATATAAAACGAGTAGCTCACATTCAATATCCTTATATAATTATATCAGGATGCACTGATAGGATAATTTCTGACCATATCATATCATATGGTACAGAAATGTCAACCAGGCACAGAAATATTTAATTTCATTACTAAACTTTGCTACAAAGTACAATCTAATTAAGCTGGTTCGAAAAAGAGAGGAAAATCCTCAGTCATGATTTATAGTATTTCTAATCGGGCAACGAACCCCACACGAATTGTGACCGTAACAACCAAACAAAAACGCAATAAGGCAATGTAAACAATGATGCATTCATTGACTCGGTTAAAAAAAAAAAATCAACACATCTGCTAAAAAAAAGGAAGTAAAACGACAATAACTAGATACAGTAAGTAGGGAGATTTGACATTAAATTCTATATTAATTATATTTTTTTTAATCCATGAATCAATTCTCTCATTTATGTTCCAATTGAACACTTTTCTTTTTTGATTATTCTCACTGCTCCTGGGTGATTTGCTGATTAATGCACCTGTCTTTTATTTGCTGATCAAGGAAGCACGGATACTCCGTTTGGTGGAGGTAACCCGTATCGAACTCGTATCCAGTTCGGATACACCCCGGATACACTAGGATACGTATCCGATACGCCAAATGGCGTATCCGGTGACTTTTTGACAAGTTTGACTGGCGGATACTTGGGGGATACGGCTAGGATACGCAAGGGATACGTTTGGGGCAAAATCATAAATATTTTAGTACAAAACGGGGTCAAATTATAATTTTAAAATGTATGGGTCAAAACAAAATTTTAAAGAAATATATCAGGTTTGGTCAATTACTCAATTGCAATTAGGGCTCGTTTCAATTTCATTCAGCAGCCGCTTGAAAGAAAAATCAGAAAGGTGCTTCCAATTTTTTGGCTGATTTTCTGGCTAAAAAAGGTGCCGGTGGTGAGGTTGATGTGCTGAATTGGAGTTTCTCTTGATCGTGGCTTCGGTGGGCTATGGTTCTTGTTCTTTTTTCTTCTCTTGTGAGCTTGCTTTCTCTGTTTCTAGGCAGTGGTTGGCTGTGTTGTTGTGTTTTGTTTTTGCTTGGATTTCTTTATGCGTCTCTTTTCTCTTGTTTGGCTTCCGTTGGCTGTAGTAGTTTTGCTAAAGTTTTGCTAAAGATTGGCTTCCGTCTCTTCCGTTGGCTCCGTCTCTTTTCTCGAGTCATCTTCCTCCTAAAGATTGCCTTTCAAAAAAAAAAAAAAAAAAAAATCAGAAAGAAGAAAAGAAGAAGGAGAAGAAAAGAGGAAGAAGAAGAAAGAGTTTTGTGAACCGGGCACAAAACAGAGCACAAAAACTTAATTTGGATATTGTTATATGTTACATTTATTTAGATGATTGGATATGAATATGTTTTGATTTTTGAATGAATTATCAAATATCCTTTTATATAGTCTTATTTTAAATAAAATATAAATATATATTATTTTAATAAACGTATCCCTGCCGTATCCGTATCCTAGTTTTTTAAGATTTGCCGTATCCCCGTATCGTGCCGTATCCGTATCCCGTATCCGTATCCGTATCCGTGTTACCTTGTTGCTGATTAATATTTGCTGATTAATGCACCTGTCTATTAAAGATTTGACATTGCGGTGATGTTTGGTTTTTTTTTAGATGTGATAAATATTTAAAATATAATACATGTCAAATTGTTAGTAGCCCACTAGCCCGTTGCACCACTTAGTTGGTTAATGGACACCGAAGATTTCCTCATGCTACAACTACAAATTTTGAGCGGCTCTATTTCATTTTTCTTTTTTATAGAGTTCGAGGTAGAAAAGGACAAGCAACCCTACTCCTCCCACCTCAAAAATAAGAACAATTTAACTAGAATTAATGTAAACTATTACATATAATGAAGCTAGGGCGTTATGAAGCTATCATGATTCAATATTGTATACTCTCTCATATGAACCTGAATCAGAACCAGATGGAAGCAAATATTCCATAATTGCTGTTGGAGAGAAATCATATATATATTTATATTGTTTCTTTATGGATACGTATTCTTTCTAGATACAACGTTTTGTTGTCCAAATCACGGAACCCGTTATTCTAATAATTAATCACATGAGACCGAACAAAACTATGTGAACGATATTTCTAGTAGGTTGAAATTATGTGGTTTAATTACTGAGGAATGAAAATCTAAAAATTTTGAAGGTTGCAACCGGCCAAATCTTTTCTCATTACAAATTTTGAACCTACAAGTAGGATGTTTTGTTATTTTTAATGGATTCCCTAAAATGCAGATTCAATTTAGCAAACCATAATTCGAAAAACGGTTAATGACTTGATTTTACATACATAACAGATTGGGAAAATATATAAGCTTACCCGTCTTATATTTTGATTATAATAGAAAGATCGACTTCAATTGGCTTACCCATTATATGTTCTTAGCTCTTTTTTTTTGTTTTTGTGTAACGAAAATATTGATGTTTCTTTTGTGTATTTTTCAACCATCATCATCACAAAAGTTAACATCATCACTGATATGATAACAACCATGTCCATTGACTAACAAAAGTAAATCCAAATTACATTGACCAAGTAAAACCTAATAAATAAATATAAAACTACTTATTCTAAGAAATCAAAATTGAAACCCGATGATCTAAATAGAACTTTCTTCAAAGTTCAATCCACATGGGTGGAGTAATAGGGTCGGATGATTCATGACCAACATGAGAGGTGAATGTGATGCTCCCGTCTTGTAAACTGTAAATTCCCATGTCCTTGACTCCTTTTTCCGTAAAATATATAGAATTAGGTTTGCAATTAGGAAGATGTGCCGACGAAAATGAAGAAAGCTGATCCAAAAAGATTATTCTATTATCCAAATCTTTTACCTCCGTATATGTTCTAGTACTCAAATCCAAGTTAAACACTACAAATTCAAAAGTTCTAAATTTACTACTGACCTCATGTCCATAGTGAATATACCGTAAAACTATCAACAATGCTCTTGCAGATTCTACTATATATGCCATGGGTGGATGGTGCGGAGGAAATTTAATAGGCAACTTAGCCACTTGTTCTTTTTTGCTAGAATTATTAACCTCTCCTACTTTATATGCCTTTATTCTACCATAAAAACTTGCTGCATAAATTTGTCCTTCGTAATAAGTAATGTCCCAATAACCAGATAGGTCTTGGCTTAAAACTGTCCAAGTTTCATCGCCAGGTCTAGCATATACCAATTTTCTAGTTCCATAGATAACCATCAACATATAATCGGGTTCCAATAAAGGATTTGATGATAAAACACATTTGGTTATAAGTAAACTATCAGGATGAAGGTTACCGCCTTCGATTGTCTTCATATTCGGAAATTTATGTTGTAGATTTGAAAAGGGGTGCATAAGATTCACATTCAAACTTTGATCAATTATTATAAGACAACCCTTTGAAGAATAGCACTTCTTACCCGTAAGAGGTTCTGATAAACTTACTTGGTTAACAATTCCATGTGTAAGATTGTAGAAATCAAGTACATGACTGTCGTTTCTGGATTGGAGCATTAGCAGTGGAACCGGACAGTTACGAAACATGAAGTTGTCCTTTGTAGCAGCGGATCGCCAACTAGTACATACTCCCCGGAAGGCAACATAGTCTTCGGACATTCTTATTCGCTTTGCGATTTCCACCAAAACATCGGTAAGAAGTTCATCCCAATTATTAGCCATTCCTGCTGAAATCTGAAGAACAAGTAAAATACGATTGGAAAGAGAAGCACACAGGCAAACCTTAATTACAATCTCACCGGTACTTATAGGTAATATATGTTGGAAAGTCAAATCTGTCATATCTTTTGTATTAATAGCAAATATTTGTTATCCTTATGTATTCCTTGATTATAGTTAGCATTCATAGAGCATAGCTGAATTGTAGCAGTGATAGCTGAATTGTAGGAAGTAATAGACTTGTACAGAAAGTCAAGTAGCTGTATATATTTGTAATCAGACATCAATGAAAAGTATTCCAGCAAATTCTCTCTTCTATTCACTCTTTTTCAAATATATATATATTTTGAATACATAAGGAGTTGGAAAACTGGAATTTGTAGGGATGTTGTTTCCTTATGCTTTTACTTATAAGGAAACTTAACATTCCTGTTTAGTAAATACACAATATTTTAAAACCTATAAAAATACATTTTTACCCCTATTACTATTTAATTTAGCTAAAATGATTATATTAGCTTTAAATTAAAATAAAAAATAATAAAATTCTCAATAATAAAATCTGAAATAAATATATTACAAAAAAATCTTAAATAAATAATAATAATAAAATCCATTAATTTTTTATTTTTTTTATTTTTTTTATTTTTGTCATAATGGATATTAATTTAGCTAAAATGATTATCTTAGCTTTAAATGATATTTTTTTTTCATATATATATATATATATATTTGTAATCTATTTATTTAAGATTTTATTATAGAGAATTTTATTGTTTTTCAATTTAATTTAAAGCTAAGATAATCATTTTAGCTAAATAAAAATCCATAATGAAAAAAAATACAAAATAAGAAAAAATTAATGGATTTTTTAATTATTTATTTAAGCTTTTTTTTTTTTGTAATATATTTATTTAAGATTTTATTATTGAGAATTTTATTGCTTTTCATTTTAATTTAAAGTTAAAATAATCATTTTAGCTAAATTAAATAGTAATAGGCGTAAAAATGTATTTTCATAGGTTTTAAAATAATTGACTTTCACATATTTGGTCAAATGGACTAAAGTGATGAGTTTTGGAAAAAGTAAGGACTAAAGTGATGAATTTGGAAAGACATTTATAAAAGTGACAAATCACCAAAAAGGTAGGACTTATGTGAAATTTTGCCAAAATCCAATAATACCCTAGAGTAAAATTACTAAGAGGACTAATTGTTTGTTAGTATACACACCAATAATTATTAATTAGTTTCCTATTTTAATCCTTTATATATATTTTTTCTTCCTATTAATGGTTTGATATTAACATATACCATAAAAACTTTTTCCATTTTAATAAACACTAGATTCTCTTTTAAATATATTTTCAATCTCTTTTAAGGAAATACAAATTGATTGCTAGGTATAGAAAATAAATCAAAATCATGAGACAAATTTGGGTGTGAAAAAGTAAAGTTTTAAATTAATTTTTATTAGAAGAACAAAATCATTATGTATATAAACAGACTTTTAAATTAACTATATTATTTATATTTTTTTTTATTTCTTTCCAACACACTTTAGACTTTTTATTTATTTATCAATATTATATGTTCTTTCTTGTTAAAAATATATATATATATATATTAGATGTTCTTCAATTTCATCGAACACCTTTTTTTTTTTTTTTGAAATATCATTTAACACATATCTACTCTCACATCAATTGGGACATAACACAAATCTTACATTCCTATAACTCTCTCAAACAGAAAGTGGTTCTCCAATAAATAAAAAATAAAAAAAATTCTTAAAATGGATTTTTAATGAAAAATGGAGTTTGATTTTGAAAAACCAAGAAGAGAAAAAAGTAGGGAAGAGAAAGAATAGTAAGAGAATTAAAGGTAACAAATTTTTTTGAAATAATAATAAAGTTGATTAAATAACATAATAATATTCATAGGTGGTGTGTACTTACAAAAATACAATAAATATAATTAAAGAAAGGGTATTTTTGGTATTAAGTGGGGTTTATTTACAAATTAGTGATTTTGTTTTTTTAAATTTTGATGGGTGTGATTACGAAAGGGGTGCATATACAGTTTTTTAGGAGTGTCATTATCGCCACTCTAAAAAAAAATTAAAAACAATTGGGCCCAACATTATCAGCTTTTTTTTTTTAAAAAAACAAATTGGGCCTGGGTCCGGGGCGGCTGCACCTGGTGCACTGGCCCAAGGCCGACTCTGTTACCAGCCACCCGTAGAAACTTTTTTAATCGTGATACTTTATTCAACGGTTTAATAACTCGTTTACTAATTGAGAATTAAAATCGAGAATAAGTTCTCTTTCAAATATAATAACTTATTTATTGATTTGTGTGTGAGGTCTGTCGTAACTTGATTCATAACGATTTTTAGTAGATACTATAATCATAAACCGGTAAAGTTCCCATTTCCATGTTAGAATTATCAATTACTTAAAGCACCCTAAAAATAATTCTAATTTATGTTTTCAACTTTGCAGTAAGATAATTTATTATCATTATTATTTTAAGTAAATTAATACAAAATGGGATAATATTAAAATCACCGCAGCACCGCCATACGTATATGTTCTAGTACTCAAATCCAAGTTAAACACTAGAAATTCAAAAGTTCTAAATTTACTACTGGCCTCATGTCCATAGTGAATATACCGTAAAATTATCAACAATGCTCTTGCAGATTCTACTATATATGCCATGGGTGGATGGTAGGGATGCACATTTGAGGGATGGGGATGAGGATGAAAATCATCCCCAAATTGAAATGGGGATAGGGGGACCCCTCCCCATCCCTATTTCCCTATTTTCCCCATAATTATATTGAAATGGGGATGAGGATGGGGGACCTCTCCCCCATCCCCATTTCCCCATTTTCCCATTTTCCCATTTTCCCCAAACATATATAAATATAATTATAATATATATTTTTAATTTTTTTTTTATTCTTTGAAAATCCTAACTCCCTAAGTATATATACACATTTACTCTTTAATTTGTTTTTTTTTTTTTTTATTTATTGAAATGTTTGTTATTTTAGTTTAATTTATAATTTTTAGTCAAATTGAGAAATTGGGGAATGGGGGAAATGGGGAAATAGGGAAAAACGGAGAAAAACGGGGAAATTGGGGAATTGGGGATGGGGATGGATATAGGTCCTCCCAAAATTTCCCATCCCCATTTTCCCCAAATGGGGAAATGGTGGGGGGGATGGGGGAAGGGTCTGGGAAGTGGGGATGGGGGGACCTATATCCATCCCCATTCCCCAAACGTGCATCCCTAGTGGATGGTGCGGAGGAAGTTTAATAGGCAACTTAGCCACTTGTTCTTTCTTGCTAGAATTATTAACCTCTCCTACTTTATATGCCTTTATTCTACTACCATAAAAACTTGCTGCATAAATTTGTCCTTCGTAATAAGTAATGTCCCAATAACCAGATGGGTCTTGGCTTAAAACGGTCCAAGTTTCATCGCCAGGTCTAGCATATACCAATTTTCTAGTTCCATAGATAGCACTTCTTACCCGTAAGAGGTTCTGATAAACTTACTTGGTTAACAATTCCATGTGTAAGATTGTAGTAATCAAGTACATGAATGTCCATTCTGGATTGGAGCATAAGCAATGGAACCGGACAGTTACGAAACATGAAGTTGTCCTTTGTAGCAGCGGACCTCTTTAGATTAATGTGTTTTAGGGTCTACGCACCCCTCTGCGTTCGTTTTTCTTGTCATTGCACCTCACCTAGCAACCGTAGTGAAGCAGAGAACCACTTTGCCATCCACTGAAGACCTGAAGTGAACCACAAAGTACTGGACAACATAATGCTTAATATTTTTATTTTAATTATAAAATATTTAAAATAATTTTACTTTATGTTAAAATTAATTTAATCCAATATTATTTTTATTCCATCTCAGACTGTGCCAAACACGCTAAACCACTATTTTAGTTCAATTCCATATATTTTGCATCAAACATATTTCGATACTAATTTAATCTATTCTAATTAAATTTCATGAAAATAGTCAAATTCAATACAGCTTTCAGATTACATATAAGAATCACACATTTTCAAAAAAATAAAAAATAAAAAACTTTAAGCTATCTATTTCGAAGAAAGAAACCTGGTGCAATTTATTAAATACTAGGAGACTGGCTGGTATACTGGTATACTGGTATCTGGTGGTAAAAACTTTAAACTAATGTTTAAGATTAAAAAATTAAACAAAACAATAAAATAAAATAAAAAATCGTAGTTGACAATTTCTTTGTGTGGTGGGGATAGAAGTTTCTTCACAATTTGTTTCATTTCAATTATGTTTGCATGAAGAACAAATAATTATTCAATTTATTCATTATGAGCTTCACTTAATTATAATCAGTAAACTACACAACAATTATTAGCAATCACACGTGCATGCTCAATAATAATAATAATAATAATAATAATAATAATGGGTGAAATATAAGGGTAGAGATTATGGCCATTTCAACTATTTTCAAGTGTGTAGGGCAGGTTTATTACATGTTTACGCTGTGCGTTATATACTCTACTTGCCAATAATATTTGTCACACATTTTCCTCTAAATTTATAGTGCCCTATGACCCTATCTATAGGGTTCATTGCCAATGATGCATGCCCATATATACTTTTTTTTTCTTTAAAAATTATTAGGTGCGGGAATTGACGAGTTATTCTCCTGTAGGCATATAACTATGAGCATATTTATAGGTTTATAGCACACTTAACCACCTTATACCTCATCATTTTTTACTAGAAAAAGCAATATACTTGGGTCAAATAATGTTTACATAGCAAAAAGTAATGACTCGTAAATTTATATGTTTGTGTGTGTGTGTTTTGCTTTTGTAGATTTGTTTGTCCATGATTGACATCAATGATTTGAACATGAATAATCACAATTCAGAGTATGAATCAGAACAGAACTCAATTTTTTTTATTTATTATCTGATCATCAGTTCATGGTAATCATCATATCTTGTTATCATATCTCTTTACCAAATGGCAATGAATTGAGTTTGAATCATAAAATGAAAGCTCATCGGGGAGATTCCACTTTTAAATCTTTTGTTGGTAACTAAGAATACAACACTTGTTCTAAACCAACAAAAAAGAATCAAACATATGACAAGTAAGCTAATTGAATTCCAATCTTTCTATTACAATCAAAATGTAACACAGGTAAGCTAATATATTTTCCCAATCTGTTTTATGTGCAAAATCAAGTCAACGAACGTTATTTCATTAACCGTTTATCAACTTACGGTTTGCTAAATTGAATCTGCATTTTAGGGAATCCATTAAGAATAATTTTGCTACATTAAAAGAGAGACACAACAAAACATCCTACTTCCAGGTCCCCCCACCTTTGACTATATAAGAAGCTATGCCTTAGAACTTCTTCACACTAGTTTAGCTCCACAAAAAGGCTGGCCTGAGGGTGCAAACCTGCTTCTTTCAATGACACAGAGAGCTTGTCCGGGCCATATGTAACTCTTGGAAAGTTCGACACAAGACTGTAACTCTCAACTTCTAAGCAACCCAAAGAATCAACGTAGTCATACAGAGATTGGACTGCTACGGTGCTGTGGAACCTTCTCTCTTTGCGTTCTCCATTTGGGAAGCGCACCAAAACCTAATATTACAAAAGAATCGTAACGTATTGTCATTACACATGTAATGGAATAAATGGGCAATTATTTCTCTCCCAAACATTAGCGTGCTTTGGACATTGTTGTAGTAAGAAATTTTTTTAGTGCAATAAAAGAGGGAAATTACCTGTGTGACATTAGGCCCTTTTTCAGGTTCAGCACCAAGTGACAAAGCTTTCTCCTGCCGAATTTTAGCCAGTGCAGCCTCTCTTTCTGCAGCTTCACGCGCTTCCCTTTCACGGGCCTCTTCTTCCTCCTTACACTTCCTCTCAGCTTCAGCAGCTTCCCTTTCCAGGCGTTCTTGTTCTTCTCTCCTCTGACGTTCCCTAGCCTGATATAACCAAAAAGAAGGGGAAAAGAGGAAGAGAGAAAGAAAACATTAGATACTTGGTTCCTGCTAAAAGATAAGCTTTTCCCAGTGAGAAGAATGACGAACGGGGCATGCTTTATGACCCGGAATAACAAAGCATATACAAGTAAACCAAAAAAAAAACAAAAAAAACAAAAAAAACAAAAAAAATAAAGTCTACAAGCAACATACTTGATCAGCTTCAAGTGCTGCTCTGTAAGCAGCATCTTGTTCCTCCCTCAAACGCGTGTTGTTCCTTCTTTCTTCAGCATCAAGCCTTGCTTGAAGAAGAACAGGGTTACTTTCTTCAATTACCCTCTGTAGCATCACAAGCATTTCTTCTGGAGATTTTGGACCCTCAATCTACGAAGCAAGAATTAGATACAAAGATATAATTAGCAACAACATGTGATCATGTACTACAAGGAAAATATACCATATTTGATTAAAAGAATTCTTGCTGTATTGGATGACAGTGGAAATGTGATCCAAAATGCTTTGAGAAGAGATGAAAATCAGTCTTAGAAACAAGGATGACATTTGAATGTTCAACCGAGTATTAAGGAAGTATGTATATTCACCAACAAAGTAACAAGGTGAACTTCGATAGCCAAATGAACCCAAATTAACGAAAATACTGAACCTAAAAAATGAAATCCAAGACAATTAAACATCACCAGGTCAGGCAGGACTAGGTCAAGGCCTAAACCACAGCACTCATACATCAAGGATTATGTAAATTCAACAGAAAAACTCGCAGAGAGACTTTAATTTTAGAAAGATACTATAAAGCTCAAGCTTACAAGCTATTGACTGCAAAATTCCTATTCCTTTTCAGGTATAAGTTCTTCATTTCTAAAGTATTAAGAAAGGAGTTAGGTTTCAAACACAATGATATTACTAATGAAACATCCAAAATCATTGACGTGTAATGGTTAATAGAAGGAGCTTCAGATGAAACTGTAGACGTCACGACAATAGAGAGCATAATAAAGTCAACAAAGCTATAGAGAGAACACAACGAAGAATATATGAAGTACTTAGTTTGGTAATTACATAAAGTCATGCCTCAAATGCCAAATCTCAAATGGATGTTGCCATTGGCAGCCAGCCTCATGATGGTTAAATAGATTAGCTTTTAGTTCTGAGCAACCAAACCTTCCAGCATGAAACATCATAACACGTAGAAAGTCTTTTAACTTATCCTTAAATATATAGAAGGTCTTTTGACTTGTTCTTGAAAAACTTCATCAGCAGTTCAGCACGATCCTTGAAACAGGTATATCCTAAATTAGGTAAGTGATTCTGCATCCTCTCAAAACCATTTCTAAAAGCAGTCCAAGCTAATCTAATCATCTATAAATTACATATGCTCGATTTTCATTATTCTAGACGACTAGACCCCACAGACATGAGACAAGATGTTTTTGCACCAAAACCACGCTCATTCAAACATAATAAGTAACAATGTCTTGGCTTAAATATAATACCTTTTCTCTAGTTATATTATAACTTTTTTATGTTGCTAAACTATTTATGCATCCTCAATACTAGATAACAAACGAATGCGGAACTCATTCAAGTTTGAAAAGTTGACAAATTAACACTAAAGACAACTATTTTTCTCACAATTTCAACAAATTCCCACTTATTATGCAACAAAAATAGAACCAAAACGAAGTAGAAACACGGATACCTGTTGAAGCAATGCGATCCTCTGATTCGTGGCAGGCATGACCACAGCACAGAACGGGAACCGCGAAGCTTTCAAGCTGTTGCTCATCTTAAACCCTTCACTAGCTCTGATGCTCCCACCCCAGGAAACGAAATTCTCGTTCACAAACGCTGCCAACACTTCATTGCACAGCGTCCCCTCACAAAACGACTGTGTATCAGGGTGATCTGGTGAGTGCAGATACACAAATAGTAGCTTGAATTCCCCCCTCGACCTCTGCAGAGCATCCATAAAACCCTCGCCGACGAAATTCGGTTTCATCACACTCCCGTAATCTCTCTCGAAACACGACACGAACTCCATAGCCTCCGAGGCTGCGGCCGAGACAGAAACCAACCGAGCCGAAGACTCTCCGTTCCGACCCGACCCGGGCCCGAGCCCGATCATCCCAAGGGAATACGACAGAACACCGCCAGCGGCCCAAAGCCCCAGCCCGACCGCGCCGGAGATGAGCCCGATGCTTCCGGAGATCACGGAGTACGGCAAGGTGATCAGCTTCCATGCCAGACCAGGTCCCGGTACGGCAGCATTCCCAGGATAATCGAGCCGGTCAACGGATGTTTGACCATCTCGAGACGTCGAATTGGAGTGCGAAGCGCTCTCGCCGCCGCCTTCGTCATCGTTGGCAGCCCGTTCCGGTGGATTTGAGGAGGTGAAGGTGGAGATCGCAAGTTCGAGGTCCCAATCGTGCGCCTGAAGAATCTCGGTGCACAAATCGACGTCTTCCAATCCGGTAATCGCCCGAAAATACGCTATTTTATCGGCTACATCAACCATTATTCACAGAATTCGGGTCAGTGTTTCTTCGAATACGGTAATTGAAAAAATAAAAAATAAAAAACGAACCGGACTGGAATTATTATCTTGGTTCTTGAGGTTTATAGTTTTTGGGGAATTGAAATACCGAAATTGACCTTAACTTTGTCACAAAATTACTGAAAGTACCACTTTTGTCTCGCGGTTTTATCTGTCTCTATCATGATATCTTTTTCGTGTAATTGGGAAATGAAACGTGACTGTAAATTTACTGTCACTAGTGAAACGCACCGTTTTACTGGTGGCTACAGTGTCGGCTGACTTGCCAGTTCACCGATCCTAAATGTACACATGTCATTAAAACAAATCTATCATATTTCATATACAAAAGTGCCTTTTCCAAAATTATTAGGGATTAAGCGTTTTTTGGTTGGGCTTTCTACTAGCTCAAAAGTTCTACGAAACTCTACTTGAGTATTTTAAAGTTGTTTGGTTGGGCCTTTGAAATTGTTTATTTTAAATTCAGTAGAGGCTAGTAGAGTTTAAACCTCTACTAGACAAAAGATTCTCCATATGAGTTTTTCAAAATAGACCTTTTAAAAAAGAGAACTTCTTTTGACAATCCAATTTTTTCTTTTTACACTTCTTTTCTAAAAACACTCCATTCTCAAAATTTAAATTTAAAAAAATTCGAAAAATACTTCATTTTGTTACAAGATTACCTTTTTATCTTTTTTGAATTAAATTATTAAAAAAAAAAATTATCTCTCATAAATCATTAGATTAAATATTACATATTAAATACTATCTCCTAAATTTTTAATTACCATATTAAACTCTCTCTCCTCTAATACATATCTCTATTTTTCTATCCCCATTCCTTTTCAAGTAAGACTAACAGTTAAGAAAAAAAAACTTACTAATAAGTTTGATTTTTAGGAACCGTATGTATGTATATATTAAAAAAAAAATACTTTTTTTTTTAAAATCGAAATATGAAAATGTTTTTTGTTACTCTTTAGGTATGTGATTACCCAAAGAACTTTAATTATTTCATTAGTCTTAGAAATTCTGAGTTTAATCAAATCTAATTGCAACAATTCAAGCTTTCATATATATATATATATATATATATATTTGTATCCGTGGGTGTCCGGGCCAGCTTACGCGCACCTCGACTAATCCCACGAGGCCCTGAAGTTAACAGCCGGGTAAACCTCCAGTGGCCCCAAGAGAAACGTGGTTGCTAGGGATCGAACTCAGGACATCCGAGTTTACGGTTTGCCCCAGTGACCAGCAGCACCACCCCTTGGGATTTATATAGATATATATATTACTGTTAGTAAAAAAACCAAAATATTCATAAGTTTTTTTTTTCTTTAACTATTAATCAAAGATTGATTGAGAAAGTACGGAAATATGATTTTTTTTTTTTTTTTTTTTTTTTAAATGGAGAGAGATTAATTAAGAGGGAGTGTTTAATATGGTAATAACATATTTATGATAGAGAGTTTAATACATAATATTTAATATAATGATTTAAGAGAGAAAATTTCTTTTTTTAATAATTTAAATAGTTTGGAGTGTCTTTAAATTATTTTGTCTTGTTTAGTAATTTTAATTTAGGTTAAAATTGTCATTAATAAAAAAAATTAAATTGGAGTGTGAATAGATAATTTGTGGATTGTAAGGAGAAGCTCTCTTAAAAAAAAGAAGTATATGACCTATATATCCCTAATGTATTATTATTGACATGGAATACCCTTATTAAAATAAAACCCTGAACCTTTTTATATTCTTTATTCTTTATTCTTTGCTCTCTACCGATAGGTTATTTCTTTGCTCTATACATACCGGAAGAACAGTATGTATAATTTTTCCTCATTATTATTTTTATTGTTTATTTGTTTATCTTTATGTTTGTTCTACTGGCTTTGGTTCAATTTTTTTTCTTTTTAATACTTTTGATTACTTTATTTTTTGTCAAAAGTTTTGCAATACTATCATGTTTTTATATATTTATTACCAAGTTGTTTGATTCCAAACAGTTTTGATACAACCCCAGACATGATCAAGCTCATAAAGTTTGTAAACATGTTAAATGACTATACAGTTGAATAAATGATTATTGTGTAATGAATCAGAACCAGTTCTTATACCAATCCTGGAAAAAAAATATTTTCATTCTTTTGGTGTTTCAATCATTGGCAATGTCCCAGATGACTTGTTTCAAAAGATGCAAGAAACCTAACCAGCATTTTAACAGCCTGAAATTAAAAAAAATAATGAAATACATGATTGAAAAAGTTCAGTTGTACAATTACAAATGTCTTTTTTCCCTATTGGAGTTTTGTCCAAAGCAGGAGTTTCTGGTACTGTGGTCATGTCTTAATCATCTAAACTGGAAATGGGTGCCAATTCTTTGAACAGGTTGCTGATCTCCAAGTTTCTGTGAAAGTGCCGTAATTAGCATGCAACACGAAAAGAATCTTTTTTGTGTGTTAGCCGTAATTAGCATAAAGAAACAAACTTGAATGAGTTGGACATGACTTGTCCATGATTTCACCAAGAATTGGTGAGAATCGTATCTGAAGAAGATATATACTAATTAATCTATCTAACTCTTTTGTGTGGATCTTGTCAAGACTCAAGTTAGATCGATGTATAAAGCTAGACAACATCAATTGAGACAGCATATATAGGTCCACCTAATATTCGTGTCTGTATATATATAATTTCATGACGGTCAACCACAGTCACATATTTTAATATTTTAATATAGGAGAATTATCATATCCTCTCTATATATATAAAAATGGTTGGGCTAACATTGCAATAATTCAAACATAATTTGTTGTACCTATTAGCAAGGCTATGATCATCCAGTTGCAAAATTTACATTGAAAGCTAGCAACTCCAATACTGATTCCCAAAAACAGTTCGAGTGTGGGATGCCTTCGCCTTAGATTGTAGAAACTGGCGGCAATTGAGTCCCTGTGATCATACCGGCACAAACAAACCACCAAGGAGATTGAAATGAATGAACTTTTCGTACAAGATTTCTGCATGGATTGGGCCAAGATGTCTTTTTTAGTAATTTAATATCTCAGCAGACTTTTTGAGATTTTATAACCAAACGGTCTACTGCTATAAAAGTGCTTTTTTAATTACGAACCAAACAACTATACTTTATTTTTCAAAAGCTCTAATTCAATTAGATCTACTACAAGTAGACCTTTTACGAATAGAGGTTTTTCAAAACCCCAACCAAACAAGCCCTAAATTGAAATTTCCACTTATTGAGAGCTTTTTTTGACAATTCAATTTTTTCGTTTTATACTTCTTTTCTAAAACACCCCATTCTCAAAATGTAAATTTAAAAAAACTCTAAAGACATTTTATTTTATTACAAGATTATCCTTTTTATCTTTTTTAAATTAAATTATTAAAAAAAAAATTATCTCCCCAAAATCATTAGATTAATTATTACATATTAAACTCTCTCTCCTAAATTTTTAATTACTATAGTAAACTCTCTCTCCTCCAATACATAGCTCTAATTTTCTATCTCTATTCTTTCTCAAGCAAGACTAACCGTTAAGAGGAGGAAAAAAAAAAAAAAACTTACTAATAAACTTGATTTTTAGGGACCATATGTATGTATATACCTTGTTTTTTTTTTTTTTTTTTTTTTAATCGAAATATGAAAATGTTTTTTGTTACTCTTGTAGGTATGTGATTGACTAGAGAATTTTAATTCTTTCATTAGTCTTAGAAATTCTAAGTTTAATCTAATCTAATCTAGTTGAAACAATTCAAGCTTTCATATATATCTTTTTTTTTTTTTTTGAAAATTGACTTTATATATATATATTACCGTTAATAAAAAACTAAAATATTCATAAGTTTTTTTTTTCTTTAACTATTAATCAGAGATTGTTCGAGAAAGTATGAAAATATGATTTATTTATTTATTTTAAATGGAGAGAGATTAATTAGAAGAGAGTGTTTAATATGATAATAACATATTTAGAAGAGAGAATTTAATACGTAATATTTAATTTAATGATTTAGAAGAAAGAATAATAATTTAATTAGTTTAAAGTGTCTTTAAATTTTTTTGTCTTGTTTAATAATTTTAATTTAGGTTAAAATTGTCATTAATAATAAAATAAAATAAAAAAATTGAAGTGAGAATAGATAATTTGTGGATCGTAAAAAGAAGCTTTCATTAATATTATATTTCACGTATTTGAGGGAAAAAAACGCAATTTTATTAGTTTAATTAAAATCAAGGGTAAAATGGTCTTTATACTAATATTTAATAATAGAACCACGTGAAGTCGTGTACCGAATAAAATAGAACCATGTGAACCGAATAAAATAGAAAGTTGAGTAAAAAAGTAACGTTATAAAAAACATAAGGGAAGTTTTACACTTTTACCCCTTTATATTTGTAACCTTTTTGATCAATTTCAAAAGAGTAGGTTTTACTATCAAAAAAATTAATCCAAAAATCAACTAAAATGAGGCAGTAAGGTGTGTAAGGATACAACTTCGACCGTTTTGACCCTAAATCACAAAATCAATCCTGATACTTCAAATTAAATGTGTAAACAACTCTCTCTCTCAAATAGTTAAAAAAAAAAAAAAAAAAAACAATAAAAAAGTAGAGCAAACAACTCTTCTGTGCTTAAATCTTCAATGCAGCTCGAGCCATGGCCAAGGCACCTTCATAAGTTTGATTTCCGCCTATAAACCCGCTCATGTGGACAAAGACACAACCAGGGATCCCTGATTCCTTAGATAGTTCATCGTCTCTCAGACCTCGCCATTGAGCAGGGAGAGCTTTCCGACTCTCGAATCTATCTGGAGATACTGCCACTGCCTGCACCCGCCATTGTTTTCCTCTGTCGTCCTGCACATCATATCATGTTTAGTATATTGTCTTGCTAAACGTTTTTTTTATGCCACACACAGATAGATGTGAATAATACCTGATAGAGAACATATTTAATAGAAGGCTCGATTTTCATCTCCTCCTCGAGCTCAAACAAGTGAAGCTTCCACTGTGAAATATACAATCGAATCAGAATACAATGTAAAATCCAGTAGACATAAGTAATGGCAGTCGAGGGTTACATAAGACTGTGAACCATTAGTAAGAAGCCATTTCACTTGACAAGTTGCTTGACATTGAAGATTCGAGAAAAAAAGTCATTTTCAGAGGAAAATCTTGTTACTGACAGTAGTAACAGATTATCCGCTCTCTCTCTCTCTCTCCCCCTTTCAATTTCAGTATCTTATATTCTTATGCCACAAAAGAAAAAATTTAAAAGCAACAAAATGCTGGGGAAAATCAATGAAATGTAATGCTGAGCAATAGCACTAGATTTAAATATAAAGCATTTTAAACATTTATATTGTAACTATATATATAAATTATAGTGAACAGCAGGGCGACGAAGCATGTCTACTTACAGGGCAAAATCTTGTCAACAGCATAATTTCACCGCTAGTGTCGATATCATATCGTGCAGCAAGACATTCCATTACAATTGACCGTGCTGGTAACCATGATTTTGCATAGAACTTTAGAGTCTGAAAATATAATTACGAAAAGAAAAAAAAATACATCAGAGGCCTTTAACCCTTTAGGCATTCATACTCAGATTTTAAAGGTGGACTATACATAAATAATGATATACTGATATAAACATTAATTAATTTAAAAGGAAACTCACTTCCAAAAACTCACTGCCGGCCAGCGCCATTGCTTGTTGAAATGCTTCATTCTCCTTCTCGGCTGATTGATCAGGTTCTATCCAATCCAAATTTAATTTCCCCACCCTAGAAGACAAATGTGTGCTATTCACATATCTTGGAGGCTTGTCTGTATCAAACTGATTAATTCCATTGTCAACTGCATCAATTGCCTGAAAAAAAGTGCAAGAAAGTAAAACCAACGTAAACAAACACAATTCGTTAAGACAAAAATATAAAACAATTTAGAGAGTGCTTTTGTCAAAGATAATTAGCTGCTCAAATAAACATTTAAAGCTTTTCTGTTAATAACAATATAAACACACACCATAGCAACATGAGGGATGAAAATGACTGTTGTGAATGAACTGTTATAATAACATACAAATCACCAATACCGACTAGCCTAGCTTCAGTATATTGAAGAGGGAAAACAATGGGTTGCTGTACTACTAGCTACTACACGGAAAGAATGCACGAGAACACTAAACAAGGATGGAAAGGAAAGGAAACTACAATAAAAGAGAGAAAGGATAAACTCTTAAAGCCTAACATCAATAAATTCTAAGGAAGTATTCTTTAAATTAAAGTCCAACTCTACCTCACCAAAAAAATGGGCAGTTAGCCAGTTAATATCCATTCACATATGAACTACAAAAATACACGGTGGTAGTGCTTTTGTCTAAAATTGGCAACGAATATTTTGCACATAAAAAATCACTTGCAAGCATGCACATTATGTCATAATAAAAATGCAAAGAATACAAGAACTTTAATTTTGATTTCATACAAACAAGCAATGATTAACATACAAAAACACTACACGTCCAAATTGTATTTGCCGGAATATACACAAGAAACATGTATCAACTTTCCAAAACAGCAGCGTAAAGCCGACCTCTCCATGGAAATTTTCACGACTAGAAACTAAAGCACTCCCTAAACCAGCCACCCTCTTATCATGCATGTTATAGTTCAAACAGACATGATTTAATTTCTCAATTTATTTCCTAGTATTCAAGTTCTACAAGATCCAAATGACATACAAGGTCATGAATTCAATCATAATCAATAAAAGAACTACCTAAAGCATATTTAGATTAATAGACATGAACATCTAGAAATGCTAGAATATCAGAGCTATCCTTAAAATTGTACAAAGCCGGAATAAAATTGTGAAAAACCGTCTAGTAATACACAGACAACCAGAAATCAGTACCTCCATGAAACTTCTGTAAACAGCCACGAATAACCGAAGCACATCTGGGTGCCCTTCATCAACTTGAAGCTCCTTAGCTATTATCTCCTTTCCAAAATGCTAGATACAAAAGATATGCATAATAAAATTAAATTAACAATCAATAAAACACATAAACCACCACAGCATCACATATAAAAATACAGCAAACCAAATTCTACACAAAAATCCAATGCTCACTAAAAATGAAATATTTAAACAAACTACTACCTTGTAAACAAGACCAGCACTACTGAGTTTCGTAGAGAAACCGTGCCCAAAAATCTCCTCAAACCCCTTTTGATGGTGATCGTACCGGTCATTGCTCGGATCATACACACCCCCAACATCAAGCACCGCATCAAGCTCATCCAACACCTGCATTCCCAAAAATCAATTCATAAACTGCCACCAAATTGAATACAAAAACAATCCCACAATAAACAACTCAAAAAGGAACCAACTTTAGCAGCTAAAATAGGTCATTTTAGACACAGAAACTTGAAAACCGAATGAAACTAATCACAAGCCAAAAATCCCACAACAAAAAAAGTTGCAATTTTTCAATTAAAGAGAAAAGTGGGCACCTTTGAATCGCGGGTTCGGATGATTTGCGCATTGGAGAACTTGTCAGTGAGGCGAATCATGAAGCAGCCGAGAGCCTCGTCGCAGTGGAAGCTGCCGTTGTGGGTGCCGACGCGCTTGAGAGGCGCGTTAATGGGAGAGGAAGTGGAGAACCCAGGAGAGGAAACGTGTGTAGTTGACGGGGAAGCCATGGCTGCTGCTGCTAGGAGAGGAAAACGAGAGCAAGTGAAGAGGTTTTTGTGAGAGTTGAAGTTGAAGAGCTTCTGGTTAAACCCTTTTGTTGCAAGTGACAACATGTCTCACACAAATTGGTCGAAGTGTTGTTATTTATAGGCTGCTCTTTTCAACTGCCCTATATCTATATATGTATATATATGAGTCGCTGCAATTTATATAGTTTTATTTTCTTTTTCTTATAAGAAAAAAAAAATTTGTCTACTTAGATTAATTATTTTGTATCTCATTTTATCACATTTTTGTTCTAATTAAACCAATAAAATTAGATAAATACTAGTTTTATTTTATGTTTTTTAGAAAAGTTACTCATATAGTTGAGTCATTCCTACTTTTGTAATTGTAATTTTTGTTTATTTCAATATTGAGTTGTATTATAATTACAATTTTCTTAAATAAATAATAAAATAAAATAAAATAAAATAAAACAAGTATATACTCTCTTTTCTTTTTTATTTAATAGATATTGTCTCTTTTCTTTTTTATTTAATTATTAATATTCATTTGATCAAAATTATAAAATACTAAATGCTACTTGTTTTTTTTTTTTTTTTTCTCTAAGTATTTATCAAATTTTGATGCTATTGTGGCTTTTATGAATAATTAATTTATCATAATTATTGGAGAGTTCAATAGACAATTAGATAATTTATGGGTATTAAATATTGAGTATTAACAAACAATTTCATTTAATAACAAGTAAACTACCGATAATTACAACTATTGTGATTATAAATTCAATTTTTAGCATACTTGATCATTAAATTTAAAGTAGATTATCCCCCTTTTTTTTTTGAGAAATTTTTTAAAAAGATGGATGTGTTGCAATATTCAATCATTTTTATTCTTTATAGATAAAAAAAGGAAAAGAAAATTAAAAACAAATGAAAACAGAAATAAATAAATACTATGTCAAAAAAAAAAAAGGGGGTGTAAAGCAGCTGAATTTGAAAACCACTTCAAAAAAAAACACAATCAATCAAGTGAACGACATGTCCTCTGCAATCAACCCCACTTCACTTGTTTGTATGAACCACAAAATCATCTTCAATAGAAGCCTTTTTATCACATATCCAACTTGCCCAAAATCCCTCCACAGAGATTCTAGGTCTGTAATTTTGAAATGCAGCAGCTCAGAGGATGTAGAAGAAACAAGCAACAACAACAATCTGAAGGATGCGCTGTCTGGTATGGTGGATGGACTCCTGAGCAGAGAAGAGAACAAGGAATTGCTTAATGGGTTGGAGAAGGCCTCACTGAGAGTTGAAATGGCCAGGAAAGAGCTTGCTGAGATTGAAAAACAGGAACTTGAAGCCAAACAAATGAGAGATTACATTAACAAGCTTGAAACCAGAGCTTTTGAGGTATGTTATAATACTCTACAGAACCATAAACTACATATTATTGATAGGAATTTGTGAGTACACTTGTGATTGCCAATTGAAGTAATTTATACATGGTGGTGCTTTTCAATTGAACCAATAATTGATGTTACTTGTTGGGAAAAGAGTTGCTTTGTAGAGAGACATGATTGTTCTGCAAATATAATCTAAATTTGAATTGATGTTGCTTCATGATAATGATAGCATATTGTCCAGATACAGTAATTTGATGATGATACTCCTGAAGGAGGTTTGTGAAGAACTGTTTTTGATGTTGGTCAACCAATCTTTCATTTATCTGTTAGGTCTTCTTAAGACTTTTGTTGAATCATTTTAGACTGTATTGTTGATGATACATGGCTTTGTGTAAATTCAAGATTGCGGAATGTCAACGGGAGATTGTGGAAGCAAGAGCCATAATTGAAGAAGCAGAACGCTCCTTGTCGCAAAATGCAGATGGGTTTGGTGATGGAGATGGAGATGCTTCGGTGGAGGAAGAAAGTGAAGGAATCGACAAAGATTTAGAGAGATTGGAGTCCATAAAAGCAGCTTCTATAGCTGCTCTAGTTGGCACCATAGCAGGAATTCCCATCTCCTTGACACAGGTGGCAAGTACTTCACAGCTGATACTCCCATTGGCAATCACCTTCGTCAGTTGTGCATTGTTCGGTGTTACCTTCCGATACACGATAAGAAGAGACATGGATAACATTCAGCTAAAGACTGGAACATCTGCAGCTTTTGGCTTTGCTAAAGGTAAATTTATAACTATTTGGGAACCGAAACTGTCAATTATCGAACAAAGTAGTGAAACATACGACAGATACGAATGGATTCGTTAAGGGTTAATGAGAAATTTGAACTTTGTGTTGTAGGTCTGGGAATGCTATTGGGAGGACCGCCATTGGAACTAAACACTGAAAGCTTCTTGTCACATGCTTTCAATGGTGCCGTGTATGTATCTGAGAACCTACTAATCTTTTTCTTTGCTGCTGTTGGTCTGGATTTCTGCTTTAAGATGAGGCTTTTAAGTCCCTTCCCCATGAAAAAAACGATCAGGATTGGATTCAAGGACTGATGCAATTGGCAAAGATACAAAATAAATTAGAAGATCATGTCACATGTTTAGTAATATTCATTGAGATATATGAAGAACATTTTGATTTTTTTTTTCATCTATTTACATTTTGTTTGGCAACTAAAGGATAGCAATTAGCAACTGAATTCAAATTGCATGTGAACGGCTCCCGATTGACTTGTAAATAAGACTAGGAGAGGACCCTGACTCGATTAGAATATCACTCAACGATCAAAACTGAAGCAGACATAGAAGTGTCATATTTTATATCAAAACAATAAACTTTATGAACTACTACTCTATTGAAGTTAAATAACATCTTTGTATGCTTTTAGGCATGGTTTTGCCTAACAGATAAAATTAAGAACCCTTCATGTTACCTTTTCGGGTTCTTTAATTTACAACATTCTCTCTCTCTCTCTCTCTCTCCACTTATATAAACCAACATATGTTTCTCATCCTCGGGTCACCTCAGATGTGGTGCCAAGTTTTCTATTGTTTCCTACTCTTGTCATCGTCACCATCTCCATTCAAGTCTTCTGGATGCTCAGAGGGCTTTTGAGGAACTCTCCACTGTCGGATATCGTTGCTTGATTGTTCTTCGGCTTGTGGCAGATTCATGTCCTCTCCTTTTCTTTCCTTAATAGCAGAAGTTCAAACCTATGTAAGATATTAACACAGAGAGCACTAATAAAATTAAACAGAACATGGACCTGAAGTTATTATAGTACCTCCCTAGTCATTTCTTGACGCCCCTCGGAATGATTAGCTTTGGTTTTAGTCAGTGATGAAAGATGCCTTGCAACCATGTTAAATAATTGAAATCCTTGAAGATCTCCATTTCTAATACTTGCTTCTAGCTACAAACAGAAAAAACATTGCAAGTTACAAACTTAAAAATCTATAAGCACCTCCTGCCTTTCGACATGTATTGTATTCAAATCACCGATCTTGATTAGTCTCTGATTGATGTAGTGTATATTACCAAAATGACTAGTATCAAACCAAATACTAGACATGCAACGAGAAGATAAATTATGTATTTAGTCTCTCACAATTATTTGCAAGGTCTTCAACGGACTGGATGCAAAATTTGAGACAACCCACGCATATTACATAATAATCAGGCGATGAAGAATATAAGGAAAATTATGTACCTGAACATGAACAATGCAGAAAATAATGCTAGCAATAGGCAGCCAACTCTCCTCGGGGGATAAAGATAAGTTCGACCTATCATGTAGAAGAAAAATACATGTTTAAGATTCAGATTTCAGTGTATTATAAAATACACAAGATACCATTATCTCATGCCAAAAACCGTTCCCCTTATGACAATTCACCATGTATCACAAGAAGTTAGTGCTACGGTTCTTGTTATGACGATATAACTGTGATAATAAGAAGATTAGTTGTTTGATTACATGATTCCTGTCTGCTTCGTTTATAGATCAAGAACATTTATTTAACGGTTTCATGTGAGAACATATTGTTATTCGGAATAGACCAAGAGAGTACTGCTACAATAATCTCATTTTACCCTAGACCATGCAACACAAGAACTCTACTTAACAATCAAAACTGCCCTAATCCAACCCCACTTAACAAAACATACTCAATAGGCAGGCTACGGTCTCCATAATTACATAGGGATGGATTTGGAATGCCTCTCATGACCGCGAGAAATCCTTCACTAGGACAAGCCTACCCTGTAATCCGTATACCCACTCAATATAATACCTTACTCTATACTTCAAATCTTCCTCCATAGTTATATGAACCACCTAGTTTGGTATTTTAGAAAAATAGATTCATACATACATAGCAACATTGTATCCGGTGGATTTACCGACAATGAGACAGACCCCTGAATTGTTCTGCTGAATCATACAATTCGTGACATATATATATATGTTAATGTAAAAATTGATCATTCTTTGACAGAATTCAAACTAAAACAGGACAAAAAAAGTAGAAATTCATACCTCAAATAAGGAAGCAAATATACAATAGCATACACAGCATACCGCCTTTCCTGGGTATCAAGCCAAGCAAAAACCCAACTCTACAAAAAACCAAATTATAAAAACAAATCAACAATCTACACAAAGTTTGAAAAATAAAAATAAAAAAACATTCTTTTTAAAGAAGAAGAATCTAACCAGCCAATTGAAGAAAGGGATAAAACTGATGATGCCCATGACACCAAATCTGGTGTCTGTGAAACCAACAACGGTCTCTGCATCATCATCTTCCTTGGTATCATCAGGAGTGGCGAGGAACAGAGAACTGAGCATGGAAGAGCCAATCGCGACAATAAACGGGCCGTCGTCTGACAACAACCCAGCTCTGCAAACCAGCACACCCTTGGCCCAGTTGTTGTTGTTCTTGTCAATTTGATGATGATGATAATAAAAGGGTTTGTTGAGGTTCGTCGTCAATGTCGAAGTGGGTGGTGGTGTTCTTGAGCAGAGAAATGTAGAAGACGAAATTGGAGTCAGAGTAAGAGACAGCATGGTTGCTGCTGCTGGTGTACTTGTGTAAACAAAAGTGAGAATTTAATGTTTTAATTTGACTTGGGAAGCCTAACAATTGACAAAACGACGACGGTGTATATAGTAGTAACTTGACTACTTGAGTATATACGTGACGTCGTGACTGTAACATTTGGGGGCCGACACAGTCAATGTCGTCAATGTCAAGACTGGAAGCTGTATTTGATTTTGGGGAAATTATCATTCTCTTCCCTGTAGTTTGCCGTATTCTTCAGTCTCCCCCCTCTAGTTTTAAAATTCTCCAATTTCTCCCCTCCCATACCTATTTTTATATTGTGAGATTGAGAGATTGGTTGTATTTGTGCATGGGAGGGGGGAAATTGGAGAATTTTGAAATTAGAGGGAGGAGACTGGAGGATACGGAAAACTACAGAAGAGAGAATAATAATTTCCCTTGATTTT
The DNA here is from genome assembly GCA_008009225.1 of Acer yangbiense. Taxonomy (NCBI): domain Eukaryota; kingdom Viridiplantae; phylum Streptophyta; class Magnoliopsida; order Sapindales; family Sapindaceae; genus Acer; species Acer yangbiense. The sequence continues at coordinate 5,359,174 of CM017771.1, forward strand.
GAGAAGGTTTGTAAAATTCTAATACAGGAAAATTAACTTATTTTTAACTAAAATAATTTCAATTAATAATAGTATTTCCATTATAGTTTTTTTTTTTTTTTTTATCAAACTTATTTCCTTTTTTTTTTTTTTTTTTTTTTTTGGTAATAGTAAATTTTACAATGGAGTGTTGAAACTTATTTCCAATTACTCTATTTGACTTAATAATCTTCTCAATATGAGGGTGTATTTTTTTTTAATATTTATTTTGGGATGTTTTCTAAATTTAAATAAAAATTTAAAGAAAAAATGAATAAAAAATATATATATATATATAGTCTTTCTATTATTAGTTCGTTCTGACAATAAATATATCATGACGAAGAATGTGAACTATAGATTATGGAGAAGTTTTGACAAATACATACACTTTGAGTCAAAGTATGTAAATCTAGTGGTCTGCATTCTTCGTCCTGATATATTTATTGTCAGGAAGAACTGATAATAGAAAATCTATATATATATTTCTTCTTTCAACACTCACAAAGTTGTGGGTGTAAAATCTCTAATAAATGACCAAAGTATATTAGTAAAAAAATTAATAGAGAAAAAAAAGAAAAAGGAAAAAAGTAGGATTGAATTGAATAAGATTTTTTTTTTTTTTTTCTCTACGTTGAACTTGTATTTTTCTTCTCACATTTGTAACTTATAATAAAAATAAATAAATAAATATGAAGAGAGATACATACAAACCATGCCTTAAAATTTAACTTATTTGTAATTATATTCATCTTCTTTTATTATTATTAATTTTTTTTATATATATTTTTTTAGAATTAGCCTTTATTAATTTTTCAAGTTTTCTTTTTTAAACTATGAATTTATAACTTAATAATACAGAATAAATTAAAATTGAAATATCTTATAAGATTGCATGTGTTGTTCAATATTTAAAAGGTGTTATCTTACATATTATTTTTATTCTAATAAATAAATAATAAATCATAAAACTTACAATAAAATGCACATTACCTCCAAACAGAGATGGTAATGGGTTCAAGTTCCACCATCTAGTATATGTGCTTACAAATTTGTAAGCATAACAAATTTATTCACCAAGATGAATAATTGAGATTTATTTATAACATTTAGGCAAGAGTCAGAAGGGAAAATAATTACAAGTAATTAAATTTAGATGTCAAAAATGCATGAATGGAGTATATCGAATTAGTATTGCCATTAATATAAATAGTGAACTTAATGATAAGTATAAAATAAAAATAAAAAATAAAAAAATAAAAAAATTGTTTCCTCCCCCTCTATATTGGAAGAACATGTAATCTGTTAAGAAAAATCATCAGGAAATTTTTCTGGATACGTTCTTATATCCACATCCCATACCTAGAAATATTAAAGTCCCCGTTGATGGATCTTGATTAATGCTAAACTTTAAACCCAGAAATTCTCTTATGCTTTTTAGTGTTTCGATCCCATATGGCGACAACTTCCCGATACGGACCTTAGAAACATCTGGTTCACTTAATGCACAGAGTAGAAACAACAAACCCTACAAAACAGAGCATAATAGCTTATCAGGTCTCTCATGCAATCTTGAAATCTTAATTATGACCAAAGATGCTGACAGAAAAGTGTTTATGTCTTGCATTGAAGAAACTGGTACAGACTTCTTCAGCATTTTTAGACAATATAGTGAAGTGAAAACAGCTATTAGTCATGCTTCCAGGAATGCTAGAGCCGAAAATTGATAGAAAACGTTCAGATGGGTGCACATTAACAATGAGCAGTAAAAACGATATAAATTAGAGCAAGGCAGCCATATCTAATCACATAGTTTCGGTTAAAAACAATATGATCCCATGAGCAAAACTGCTAAATTGAGGTTAAATCCAACGTTAGAATAAAATGTAAAACCATATAATTTTCAATAAACAAGTGAAACTCTGCAATGGGAAGAGAGCTTTTCATTCACAAAATATTCATTAATAATATAGTGAGGAAATGAAAGCACTTTGGACACAAACCTGGTGTGTCAAATCCACAACTCCACCTTGCTCAATCTGTTCAAGAAGAAATGAAGCAATTTGCTCTCCAACATCTTCAGGTGGAGTCAGCGCTTTCTTCTCCTCATCTTCAATCTCACCAACTTCTCCTAATTGTGCATAAGAAACTGCAGTATCAGAAGAAATGAAGCAGCCAGAAGTAGTTTCTGCTACCAGTGATATTCCATAACCGGGTGACCTGCCATGAAATGCCATTTCTTTATGAGATAAACTGTGCCTAGCTAGCATACAACACAATACAATTGAAAGACCACTTTGCCATTTTATCGTCAATAAACAACTAGATAATATCTATGGTTAATGAGAACCCATACTTTCCAGCTTGAGGACCAGCTTTATGATCAGTAAAGATGTGAACATCTGGAAGCAAGCGATTGAAGATTCCACGAGCAGAACGAATCATAGCATTTTCAAATTGAGAAGACACTCTGGCAGAGAAGGTAACTCCTCTAATCCTCTTAACCATTCCCTCGTCAAGCCAGTTAACAGCCTGTAGAGAGCACAATTCATAAGAAAACAATAAAAATCAATAAGCTGCCATAAGAATTATTCTTTGTCTTTTACAATTTTTTAAAGCTTAGTAAGTTAGCTTTATGTTCCTTCTCTTATTTTCTTATATATCTTGGTGTTTCTCTTGTATATGTGCCCAAGTTAACAATTTATCTTACTAGAGGTGAACTAAAATAAGATTCAAAAACTCACTGTTAACTTTTCAACAGTGGGAACTGTTAAAATAACTTCTCCCCCACCATGGGGTGGAGCTCCACGACTCTCTATTTTCAACTCCAATCCTTCAGAGGGAACCCCAAAACGCTTCAACATTGGTAAGGTAGTAGAACGGAAAGTGTCAACACATGGGTCCTTAGAATCATTTGTAATTCCTGAAAAACAAACAAATTGCATTTGAAACACAGACCAAGACATTATTGGTTAATCTTTTGCCATTTATCAATTACTCCTATCCATCACAACGTAAATGTCTACTTCCAATTTTCCTTTGCTTTTATTTCAATGTAATGTAAAACATGTTTTGATCAATAGAAATCTGTCACAAAAATTTACGAACCATCCATGAACAGATACCTTATCAAAATTCTATACCCCTAGTTCTAATCTACTGCTACAACTAAAGAAGCATTAAAAAACAAAATCATTTATGAACCACAAAAGTGAGCTGCTTGTGTTTCATAGCATATTTCGCAAATCTATAAAATTAAAACGATAGCAATTTCAAGCTATAAAAGCACACGATGATACCTTTGAGCCTTATCGAAAGAGGTTTCTTAGCGAACAATGCCAACAGAATCAACGGCTCCAAGAAATAACCGATGGACCGACTAACACCACAGTCGTGAACTAGATTTTTGCCTCCCATCACCATTCCTGGCTTGTACTTCAATTTTGTCCCTGCAAAATATCAAACCATTTGTAACAACAGCACCTATAATACCAAAACTAAGGTAACAAAAGTAATGTAAATATAAATGGAAATAATCTAATAACACAGGTCCACTATTAGCTTATGTTTTACTAAGTCCATTAAAATAGAAGTAATGAAGAGAGTTACCAGTTTCGTTGATTTCCACGATGCAGTCATCGCAGACTTTCTCAATAAGGCGGAGGAGCGAAACCTCGTGAGGGCGGAGGCCAGGCCACGTGTCTTCAGCGCGGATTTCCTCTATGAGAAAGGGAGTAGATGCAAGCGTAGACAAAACCAGTCTCTGCCTCAGGTTCTGGCTCCCCTTTAGCTTCTTGTATGTTGTCTTCCCCGTTTTTAAGAGAGACTGATCTCTTACGATACTGTTTCGGTTATATGGGCAGCTCTTTAAAACCCCAAACCCCAACTTTAGCTTCTTGTTCACTGTCTTCCCCATTTTTCAGAGAGAGACAGATGTTTAACGGAAGTGTTACGTTTATATGGCCACCTCTGCAGTGTTACGTTTATATGGCCAACTCTGCAGTCTGCACTTCTCTCCTCTTTTAAGCTGGTTAGAGTTCCTTAGTGGAGTTAGAATTCTCTCCAAGTTTTAAAAAATCAATCCCATACCAATTACGTTCAAGTTACTTCACATATTAGTTAAAATATTAAATATTACATCACATATCAATCCTAATTTCCTAACATTGCATCATAACATATAATCCAAACATCCCATATGAATAGTTTTAGGAGTACATATTTTAAATAAGCTAGAATAAACTAAAACACATCCACAATGGAAATAATATCACCAGATTGTTGTTGAACTCTTCCTACCAATCAATGAATCCTGCCAGGATAATCAATGATGGACCATCATCATGAAAAAATGTACACAACTCTCAAAATAACAATTGATATCTACTGTTTGAACTTTTGAACTTTTGATATCTATTTATATGTTTGAACTTTCTATTCTCAATTAAAATTTCTCCATACGAAACCACACAAATTGTCTACAAGCACTCTCAAAAGTCAAATTAATACTTCTTATTTAATATTAAAATTCCTCAGTAAGATTATTATTTATTAGACTAACTTTCAAACAGAACCAGTCACAAGCGAGTAATGTTTTAAGAAAAACAGAGATTGATATCTGGAAGAAGATTCAGACGAAAATCAACACGAAAATCACAAAACCCATCATGTAATCATTCAAAACCCATCAACGAAACCCATCAAGTATTAATAAAATTCAATATTCACATTCGCAATGGAGGAAATATGTAAGCATGAAGGCCAGACCTAGGGAGAGCAGCATAGTGGAGGCTTCAGGAAGAAGAGCGGCGGCTGCAGGGTTGAGAGGAATAAATAAATAAATAAATGGTGGCCTTTAAACAGTCTAGAGAGTAAATAAATAAATATGTACTTTACTTTAATGCATTAAAATAAGGGTGAAATCCATTTTAGTCCCTCTAGTTTGACCTATTACACAAACTAGTCCCCCGGTTTTCAGTATTATCTCATTTGGTTCTTCTGTCACGATTTTTGTTAATAAAGTTAAATCTGACAGGGATTGAGGGTCAAATGACCCTGCTGCCCTTCATTTTTGTTTTAAACAAACATCATCACCATCTTCGAACCTAGTTCTAGGTTCATCAAACATCAAACATCAAACATAATCATCTTCAACCAAACCCTAAACCCAGATTCAACCAACCCCAAAACCATCCTAATCAACCAGACTCATATTCAATCACAAACAAAATCATCAACACCAAACCAAAATAACAATAAAAAAAATCGAAAAATCGAAAAACAAAAAATCTTCAAATTTAAAAAAAAAATCTATCTATCTTCCAAACCAAATTTAAACTAATTAAATTTAAAAATAAAACTAATTTGTCACGGATCTTCGTCATCATCATCATCTTCTTCTCGCAGATCTTCTTCTCACTGATCTTCTTCTTCTTCTCATTGATGTGGGATCTCCATTCTAGGTTTAGGACGCTCGATCTGCATTAGGTGTGCTTCATCCTTTTTAAGTTCTGGGACTTCCCAGAAATGAACACCTACCTCGAACAAGAGCTCCAGAAGCATTTCATCCTCTTCAAGTTCTGGGACTTCCCGGACAAGACCCATTTCCTCGATGCCCACCGTAACACCATCTACGCCATCGTCAGCAACGCGACAACGGAGGCCGACACTGAGCTGATCGATAACCTGCCCAAGTTGGAGACTGTGTCGAGCTTCAGTGTGGGGAAGATTTTTTTGAAGGGTATCGAAGATTTAGTGAAAGAAGAAGAAGTTAGGGATTTGGATTTGAAGAATTGGGGAAGTTTTTTTTTAGGTTACAGTTTGGAGAAGAAAGAATTCAATCAGTGAAGTTTTTGAGGACTTTTGTGAACGAGAAGATAGAGTTGAGGAGGTGTAGATCGACATTTAGAAAAGAGAAAGTAGATTCTTAATTGGGTGTTTGATCGAGATTCAGAGGTTTTGAATTGAGTGTTTGATTAGAGAGAAGGAATCTATGAAGTGAAAAGAGGATTTTTTTTTTTTTTTAATGTTTATTTTTTAATTAAATTAATTGATAATTACTTTTTAATTAGATTTTTATATTTGTTACATAAGTTACCATTTTACCCTCACAACACTGACAAAATCTTTGAAATCCCTAACGGAATTGGACGGCAGGGACCAAAATACAGAATTTTGAAAACTAGAGGGACCTATCTACATAATACTGAAAACTAGGGGATCAGTTTGTGTAATAGGTCAAACTAGAGGGACTAAAATGGATTTCACCCTTAAAATAACACAAAAAGAGCTTGTAACTAAGGATGGCAATGGGTTGGGTCGGGTTCGGGTTGGGTCCTACTGGACCCAGACCTAGGCCCATCAAAAATCTCTGGACCCGGACCCAGACCCGGACCCGGACCCGGACCCATGAAAAATTTCGGGTTTGGGTTCGGGTTCGGGTTCAGGTCTGGACTCGTGGGTCTGGGTAGACCCGCGGGTCGACCCACGGACCCGTAAAACCTTTAAAATACTAATCCTCGTAATAATCTCAATCAATGAGTCTTGAATCTTTGAAATCACGAAAAGCTAAACCCTAAATCCTCATAAGCATTAACCAGTTACAACAAAAAAGAAACGAAATTGAGCTCAACAATCAATAAAGATTATAATAAAAAAATGTCATTGCCTCACAAGCATTAGCAATTTTCACAAACATCTTTGATTCTGGATCCGAATTTTTATCGGGATGACTAATCAGATTACCAAAACAACAAATCAATCAACCAAAACAATAAGTTTCCAAATTTCATGTATATAAATATAATCAATCATCCACACAAGTGGCCTGAGGCAATCTGATCATCATCCACACACTCGTTTTTTTTTTATAAGACAATATTATTTCATTGAAAAAGGCAAGCAGCCAAACAAACCCAACCAAAATCCAAACAAGAAGAAAACTCACATGCAAATCCAAACACTCGTGAACTAAATTCCAAAAAAAAAAAAAAAACCCACATACTCGTGAACTATCATCCAGATCTCTGCCTTCTTCTCTCTCTATAGTGAGCTATCATCCAAATCCCTCTAGATCTCTGCCTTCTTCTCTCTATAGTGAGCTTTGCTACTCTGCTTCGATGGCCACCGTACTCGAGTGCATCGCCGTCCCTCGCCTTTCAGCTTCTCTTACTCATGATGAGTGGTGCGTGGAGCTATGGACTGTGGTCTTTGGAAACTGAAAATGTTTAAGAAGTGAGAAGAAAAGAAGAAGAAACTGGAAAGGTTTGGAAACTGTGACTATGTGGTCTGCGATAGCAAGAGGAAAGGAAGAAGAAATTAGGTTTAGGGAGGGATTTATATATAATATCAAAATAGTCTGGTCCATGGGTTCGGGTCCAGGTTTTTGACCAGACCCAGACCCAGAACCAGACCCGAATATGAGGACCCGGACCCAGACTCGACCCATACGGTTCGGGTTCGGTTCGGTACTCGCGGGTCTGGGTCCGGGTCCAATTGCCATCCCTACTTGTAACATTAATCCCTTCAAAAATAAATAAATAAATATTAAATTTACAAGAGTGTACTTATTTCTATCGTCTACATTTATTCCACAAATAAGGTAATAGCACTTAAACTTTAGGGCGCATTTAAGTTAAGATACTCTAGGTCGTTTGTTTTTTTCACTTGAAACTTAATGGGTCTGAATTGAACACATTAAGTTGTTTTGTTTATTTTTTTAAGTGGTCAAACAACTTAAAAATATTATTTAAAAAAAAAACAACTTAAAATAAAAAGTAAGAAATCATGACTTTTAATTTAACTCCAAATCACTAGATTACAATTAAAATATTCTCTTCCAAGTCTACCCGTCTAAAGAAGATATATTTTAGAATTTATCCTAATTTGATATGGTGTAGAATTCTTTCTTTTAATATATTTCTTATTTTAAACTGATTTTAGAACGAAAAAAAAAAAAAAAAATGTCATAAATGTTCTTAGGATTGAACAATTGAATCTCTCCTACCAAATCATGTTAAGAACTCTTTATTTGTTTTTATTTAACTATTTTGTGGCTTTGAAGATGTTATAGAATAATTGTTTATATATATATATATATATATAGTCTTTCTATTGTCAGTTCGTCCTGACAATAAATATATCAGGACGAAGAATATGGACCACAAATTATGGAGAAGTTTTGACAAGTGCATACACTTTGAGCCAAAGTATGTAAATCTAGTGGTCCACATTCTTCGTCCTGATATATTTATTGTCAAAACGAACTGATAATAGAATATGTGTATATATATATATATATATATATATGAACCTTTTTTTTTTTTTAAATCAATAACCTTTTTTAAAAAAATTTGGTTTTCGGTGCATATAATGCATGAAACCAAAAAAAAAAAAAATAGTTTCCTGAATTATATATATCGAAAATGTGGACAACGTGCAAAATTGAACTTGAACCTCTTTTTTTTTTTTATCAATAAATTAAACTTAAACTTTATTTACAGAATATGCAAAATTATATTCTTTGATGATTTTTGTTTTGTTTTGTTAAATTGAACTTTGTTTATAAAAGAACATACAAAATCTTATAAAGAATTGTGCATTTTAAATTACTTATTTTAATTAGCATGGATATAAATGTAAAAGCAAGGAACCACATGTCCTAAAAAAGCAAACTCGTTTAAAAAGTTAGTGTTTCACCAAAAGTTTGGGACTGAATTGATAATACCCCCTACTAAAACTAATGTACTTGGATGAAAAACCAAAAAAGTTATCAATGTTTATTAATAATGAATGAAAATCAAAAGGAATCAACTTTAGTTGGAAAAGAAATCAGAAAAGAGAATTTATATCGCATTTACTAATCGGGAATAAAATGAAAAAGAAATGGAAACGTAATTCTTAGATGGGAGGGGTGAATAAATTCCCTTTACGGTATGAACTTAATTCTTGTATTCAACCCACATAATTTGAAACTGATTTTAATAAACACTTTAACCAGAAATCAAGAATTAAGTTCATTTTCTAACGAGTTCCTAATTTGTGTGCGAGTTTCGTAAACACTAAAATAACAAATCAAGAACCAAGTTCTCTTTCCTATCGGTAAACAAACCCATGATTGTGAAAATGTTTTATATCCAATATATACAAAAATTTCAGAATTATAAATCATAATTGAAAGAATTAAAAAACAACGATTAAACAAATAAAATGAAAAATAAGAAACACGAGCACTATTGGGTTTTTAGTTAGTTGCTCTATACAAGCTCATATGTTCTGTATTAATCAAATATATGTAAGTTTGAATAAACATATGATATAATTTGAAACTACTAAAAGGACATAAACCAACATAAACAACTATTCATTCTTCTGCTTCCAAGAGAATTTACTACTCGATGAGGTTTTACAACTTTTAAACATATCATAGATCAGCTATGATCTCATATTCCTGATTCAATTCAATAAATTGAAAGAGACGAACATCTGGACATCCGGACGTGTCCGCTTATTTATCAACAGAGGTTGGCACAGACCTATAAAGAAATCAATGTAATAATGTTGTTGTTGCAGAAGAGATCTAAAGCAAAGATGATGCTGCCTTTCATTCACTATCTTCTATCATCTTTAAAGGCCGGATAAAAATATCCAGTACGATATAGAAAATAAAGAATACCGGATAAAACACATATCTGCATGATTTTACTTTACAGTTCTCGCCTGAATGTCGAGATTTTTTATTTTTTATTTTCAGGTGTCCCCGTCCTCGTCCCCGTCCCCTTCCCTTCTATCTCCATTTTGTTCCTGACAAGTTATGGCATTCAGCTGTTGTTGCAGCTGTCAATAATAATAGTCAAACCTTCAATTCCAGGATTCAAGATTGTGATAATAGATGTTATTGTAATGAAAGCGAGTGCAATAACTACCAGAATCATAGGTCACCGCCCAACAGCAGAACAATAATTAAAACGTCACCAGAGTGGAAATTACACAAAATCAAAGAAGCGGTGTAGTTCAAAAGAAGAGCAACCACAACTAAATGGAAAAAACCTAAAGAGCAGCAAACTCACTTGTACGTATTTTGACTTTTCGGAGTTCAGTTCATCATTTAAATTGATCATCCTGCAATATGAGACAGGGAGACCGCATCAGATAAACTTTCAAACGTGAACAAAAAAAACGTTCATTACAGTTAACTTGATTCAGAGAGGCAAGAGACCGACCTAGATTGTAGCTCTGTTATCTTGAGGAGCAGTAATTGTTCCCTGTCGGAGGCAGTGCCTTCAACCTGCCAAATGAGCAAAATCAGAGAGGAGGATGAAGATATCTACTAATACTTCATCATGATAGACCGTTCCAACTGGATTTAGTAACCAAGATGATTCATTAAAGAGAAGTGATGCATTTTACATGGGGATGCTTACACTAGAGATATCCTAAGAACAGTAAATATAATCAAATTTTCATGCAAAACTAAAACGATGTGCTTATCAAATTCCAAGCTGTCATCCATTAGGAAGATATGAGAGGAATCCTTAACATATAAAAGTTTGATCAAACAACTCAAGCCTCTATATGTAAAACTATGTGTTTGATGAAGCTAGGGGGGTGTATTCAATTAGGATTCTTGAGGACATTTAAAGACATTATAAATCCTGGTGCATTCAATTCGGACATTTAAAGACTTTAAAAGAGTCTATATGAATCCAGTGGTATTCAATTAGGATTTCTATGGACTTTTAAAGAATCCTTCCAAATCTGGGTGTATTGAATTGGGACTTTAAAAATGTCTACAAGAATCAAGGTGTATTCAATTAGGACTAGATTTTAAAAGATTTTCTTAGGTCATGGATTTTGGTGGATTTTGGTGGACTTGATGGTAAGAGATATAAATATCAAATGCCATAAAATGTCCGGCCTTTTCTCCAAAGATTTTGGTGGACTTTGCTCTCTCTCTCAAAACAAAACGTGTTGCTTCTTTTCACTTCTTCTCTGCTCAAATAATCATGATCGATTATCATCAAATCATGCACATATGATATTTCCTTCATTTTGCATTGCTATGATCTAAAAGCTTTTCTTGTTACGTTTGTGGAATTGTCAAATGGGGTCATTTTTTTTTTTTTTTTTAAATAGTTTCAGACTTGCAGCACCAAAAGACAAGAAAGACAGAGTGAATAAGGTACAGCCCAGAGGCAGAGAGCAAATTAGCTCCTGCATTTTTTGACAATGGAGACCCTATAATGGGCCCTAGCTAGATCATTCACTGGTTACTAAGCAACCACAAATGGTATAAAGAAATTGAAGAATCAAGTTGAAAATAGAATGAAAGTGATGGAGAATATTTCCTGCTCAAATATTTTTCGTGTCCCAACAATATATTCAATCTAAAACAGAGCACAAAGCACACAGCACATTACCTTCTTTCAAAAAAAAAAAAAAAAAAAAACAATATATTCAATTTATCTCTGTCGAATTAATAATACTTTCTCCTCATTTTTCTTGTTCAAACGATTCCTTATCATATACATGATAAGCTCGTCCTGTATATTCAAACATTTTTGAAAAAAAAGCCTAATAATCAATCAACATTTATTTGCTTAAAAATGATGGTTTTTAATTAAAGTCATAAATAGATGCATATACGTATGTTATTAAATTATTATATAGTATTGAAATATATACATGACAAAAAAAAAACTATAAGCCATAAGCAATGTCCAAATGGAGAACTGGAAAAGGAAATAGCTGATTAAGGAGGTGAAAAGTAATAGAAGAGAAAAGGAAGAAAGAAGAAATTATTGTTAGTACTGCAAATTGTATTAATGGATCATATTGGTTGAGTGTATAGATTGTGTTATTGGGCCATATAGTGGTATAATTCTCCATCTATAATATAAGTCAGAGATAACAAGTCCATGGATGTCTAAACAAATCCATAAAAGTCTGAGATAGATGTCTAAAACAAATCAATGAAAGTCTATGTGGAATTATAAAAGTCCGTAGAAATCCATGAAAATCTGTCACTTAAAAAATGTCTTTAAATGTCCATAAGAATCCTAATTGAATACACCCCCCTAAGAATCTATAACCAGAAGGATGCAACAACAGCAAAGTTCTAAGATCCGAAAAAAGTGCTTCAACATGGGCATTACACACATGTAACAAAACCCCACACAGTAGCATTTACTCAAAAGACAAATGACAAGCAACTCACACACAGAGAAACAAAGAACAATAACTTGCAAAATACAAAAGAGGATACTTACACTTCCATTGTTCTCAGGACAACGAGGCAGCGGGGGCAACTTTCCATTTTGCGAAGCTGAAACAAGAAATGAATCATGTTCAACACGCCATACTTCTATGTACAATCATATCAAATATCATAAGAGATAACTATTCCACCCACCATCTACAGCCTCAGCTGGTTGCAAGCTATTCAATAAATTGACAATAAGATCCTGGCATCGAAAAAAATCAATCAGAACATTTATTCAGAATTTAGGTTCTTCAAGTTGAACGAAACTTAGATAAAAATCAAGGACACCAACGTCTCGACTGTACAGTTGTTTTTCACCTGTTGAAGTGATGTCTGTTGAAAGAGATTCTGAAGATGAGGCATAAGGAGTGATGTAGGCAAATTACTTTTGCTCATTTCTGAAGGGGACTGACTAGGTGGCTGGAAAACAAGAATATAACACAAAATTTAATCAAAGGTCAAACAAAGGAAGTCCTGTTACAGTGACTTAATCCAGGTATTCTGCAACCTAACATTTTTAATATACAAAAACAACCATCCGAAAATAAATAGGGAGCAAAACCCAGTGCACAGACCAATTGTTGTTTGGATTCAAATATCCATTCACCAACGCTGGCAGATTTCCTCAGAGGTGATCCCTAAAAAAACACAGGAAAAGCATCAAGACTCAAGAGAGAAGAAGGCAATTGATTTGGTTGCTTGAAAAGCGTTTTAAGCAAAGACCCACCCACCTGTGATCGACGGGGAATGGTACTTAATGGAAGATCCTACGGAACATCATTTAGTTAGTGATTCTCACATAATTGAACAATCATTACATAAGAATAGACCGTTACCTTTGCAAGATCTAAATTTTCTGATGTTACTGAGAAACGCCCTTTAATCTGCACTAGATTAGCTTTTGTCTTGTCGTCCATAGAATCTCTGTATCCTATAAGAGGAGAAATATTCAATAGAGTACTCACGCAAGTATATAGTAGCAACATAAAAAATGATAATAATGATAACATAAATGCAAACAACAAAAATAATGATAATGATAATCATCTCCAAAATGCTCATTAAAAAACTGTCTCACCTCCTGAAGATTTTATGGGAGCTGATAAACTGTTTGCTGAAGCTCGATTTGAAAGCATCAAAGGACCACTAAAGCTCGGTGCTCTTCGAAATTCACACTTAGCTTTCTCAGTTGGTGGTTGATTATCCATCTCAAACCTGATAGTGAAAAAAAAAAACAGAAACAGGATCAGTTGTAAGTGTAGGAGCAGATAAAATAAGAAGAGATTGGCCATAATTTCCCTCCACATTAATTGAACTACAGAAAACAAAGTTACGTTTTGGTTTAGCGTTCGTAAATACACCATATAGAAATTGTTTTTACATCCACAGGAGATAAAGAATTTATAAAACATTTCTTCCTTAATGGGGTAAGGATGAGATTGTGCTTCAATTTACTTATATTCTAAAACACAACAGGATTGAATTCAGCTTCTAAGACCTTCTTCCTTTTTTACTTCATTAAGATCTTTACCAACGGTACTTAGCTCACAAAGTTCAAATAAGTTCTACTTATAATGGAATCCAATCACACATGTAGACCATATAAAAAAATAATAATTTTCGGCCTTCTCCAAATTCCCTACTACCAAGGCAATAAAACATAGCAGGCTCATTAATATATAATTAGTTTTGATATTACATTAATAACAATCACTTCAACTCTTTTCGTTTCAGATTAAAAAAAAAGGAATTTTAGGATAATTATGTATTTACCACCTGCTTAACTACATTCAGATGTCATTGTAAACAGCCACAAACTAAGGACATAAATGTAGCTGGACCAACTTAATATGAAATATGACGAACCTTTCTGAGTAACGCTTTTCTGATGCTGAATGACTAAGCACAACACCAGGCATGAGAGGCCCACTCTGAGTTTGGCGAGTTTGCACTGTTTTAACCTTGGTTGGCATAAAGTCCTTTTCTGAAGTTGATGCCATTGCCTCAGTGCTTTGTTGAACACTTTTTCCTCTACATAACTCTATATTAGAATTTGATTTCCCAAACGTGGATTTAGAATCAGTTGCAGCCTGTAAACAATAAACAAGTGATGTATTAGCTTATCTGCTTAAGGATTAAAACTTTCAAGCATGAAATAAAAGACATAAAATGTCAATAAATATAATCAAATAACGGAGCATAGAAAATTCAGTATGAATTGCTGACAACCTTGTCACCAACGAATTGTTTCATGGTTTCATCTTCTTCCCTGGTCTCTGGCATATCATCATCATCTCGCACCTTAAAATTTGGATAAATAAATTACAAATGGTTAACTATTTCTCAAAATACAACCTTTCATTATGAAATATCTTAAAACTAGTTCAATATTAAAATTTGACTTACTAGTGATGCTTGAGCTTTCAAATCCTCAATATCAAAGTTCCATGCACTAACTCCTCTCTGATACTCACTCTGATGACGATAAAGAAAAACTCAGATGTAAATGGAAAAACATAGCTACATGCATCAATCTATATAGCTTACATAATAGCAACTTGTAATTGATGTAAGATTAAGTAGAAAGAACAAGGTAGGTACATAATGCCATCAAAAAAAGAGCTAAAGTCTGAATCCAGTCAGCTTGAATCTACCATATCCACAAATAATTCTCACCCTTGTGGGGAAGTGTTTATACTTAAGAACCACTGTTGAAAATCTAAAACAAAAAAACTAATATATTTCTCCAGTCAGATAGCTTCTGATGGAACTGCCATTGTGTTATTTTAAATTACAGTCAAAGATAAGAGACAACTTGCAGTCCATACATATTTTGTTTGGGTTTGTCAACCAATGAGAGAAAAAAACAAAGTACATTTTTGTCAGCAAACAAAAAGCAGGCAGGAAACTACAATCTCAAAATGATAATTTGAGGACTGAGAATCAAGAAAAAATACAAATTTATGGCAACAAAACAATATTTAGTAGCTTATTTAGGGCTTTAACACTTGACAATTGAAATCCCGAAACAATGAATTTACAAGAGAGAATTATCAAAAAATAAAAAATTACCAGAGATTTCTAAGAGTTATAAACAGCTTAACAAGGTAAGAACAACAAATATACATCCATCAATCATTGGTAAATAAATTTAAGCTGAATATTAATGACTTTGAGGTTGTTTCTAACCTGTGATATAGCTTCTTGTTCTGCTGAAGGCATTTTTTTAAGAGCTAGTTGTGCAGCATCTTTAAGCTGCAATATTACAGAATTCATTGAGAAGACATCCTAAGAGAAATGAAAGCAAGAACACTGCATCATAATCACAGGACTACAAATGCTAACCTGAAGTGCTTTTACACGAGTCCAAAGTGGAGGCAAGTCAGCAAATAATTTCTTTACAGAAAGTTCTGGAGGCTTTGCATGCTTGAAAAAGGAGTGTTTTAATAACTTCTCTGCAGTCGGCCTCTTGGCTTGATCTTTCACCAAGCACATAGCAACCATTTCTTTAAAGGACTGATCACAACTGGAAATCCTCTAATTAGAATACTACTCTATAGAAGACCACATAGTCAACAAACCAATTAAACCCTTTGATCACCTACCCAAATTAAGGCATGGACTTAATCCAATGCACCTATCTACAACATACATACAAAATGAAAATAACAAGTTGTTAATAATCTAGCCAGAAAGAAACCAGTACCTTAGAGAACTTTTTATCACGATCATAATCAAGTCCAGGAGGAGCATTTTGTATTGTCATCAGAAGAACCTATTACCAGAAAAAAGAGAGAACATATGTCAGAGATACCAATGTAACAGTTAAATGGAAGCCTGTTTAGGTTTATGTTGATTCTATAAAATCATTCTATTTTTTCCTATAAAAAATTATGGAAAAAATTTACATTTTTAATTTTTCCTTTTATGGCAGTGCATGTACATTATATTTAAATCCTTGAAATGGTTGTTGTACCTTCATTGGTGGGTATTTGGAAAAAGGTGCGTGGCCATGAGCCAACTCTAGTGCCGTTATGCCAAATGACCATATATCAGCCCTGTACAAAACCCATGAAGAAAAAAACCAAGAAGCAACTCAATGATAAGCCTACAATTCCCTATTTAATTCACAATACAAATTCATTTGTTAACAGATCAAGTCATACACTTCAAATATTATTAGACTATGTAATTGGAGAAAAAGGCATTACTATCATACTACAGGTTTACATATCTATAATTCTATATTATAAAATTTACAAATCAGCTTAATCTTTTCTTTTTTTTTCCTTCTAGATGAAATAAAACTCACTTGGAATTATACCCACTTCCTGGCTGCAACACCTCAGGTGCCATCCTGTGAAGTGAAGACAATATACATGTAGCATGAATTTAGCAGAACATCCTACATTAATGATTACAAATAAAATAGTCATCTTAAATGTGTTACCAGCATGGAGTCCCCACAAAAGTATTTCTTGCACGTTGTCTATCACCTGTATCAAACATGCAAGCTGAAACACCAAAATCAGCAAGCTTTACGACCCCAGTATCAAGTAGTATATTTCCAGCCTGTAAACACAATTAAAATAAGCAGATCTTGAGAGCATTGAAAAAGTAATTGAATGTAAAGGTGATCACGGGCCCATCCGGAGAAATAATGCAAAACTTCCATTCTTAGCAGACCTTAACATCTCGATGAATATGTCCTTGCCGATGAAGGTAATCTAAAGCCTTAAGTGTTTCTTTCAGAATAGATGCAATTGCAGGCTCTTCGAATCCATCTGGATATGCTATCTTCATAAGGTGCAAACATGAACCCTCTGCCATGAATGGCATGATTACCCAAAGGTTACTATCAACTACAAATGAACAATATGCCCTTATGACATTTGGATGATCAATCAAACTCATTGTCTGAGCCTCCCGACGAATGTCATCCTGCAAAAGAACACAATCCATCAAACATACAAGTTAAGAGAACCAAAAGAGCAGGAGTAAAATGTTGATACAATAAAATATAAAAAATAGAAAACATCCTCCATTAAACTTATAGATAAAGCCAATGTGCTATCCATTCACTGCTTCCCAAAAATCCTTCCCCTAGACCCTTACTACATTGAATTAGATGGATGTATAACTTGTAGATTTTGCCTATGGTCTGCTCTTTCTACTTGCATCAAGTTCTTGTTCTTTTCTCTCCCTAGGTCAGGATTTGATCAACGACTGCCCTGACCGCAAAGGGGTCGCCTTTTGTAATGCCCAAATCTCCAAACAAACTTCCAACAATTGTTCTAAAATTAGACAGAGCATAATGAGACTGTTGAAGAACAAGATTCCTTAATGTAGAAATGTTGTTATTGTCTTTTGTCCCCAAAAAGTGATAGTTTATTCTTACCTGCTTTTCAATCAGAAATACCCTAGCCAATGTCCAGTTCCTACTTGCTTTTAGCTACAACAGGTCGTGGTCATGCCGCGTGCGTGTTAATTTTGGCATTTTGCCATCAAATGGTGTTATACTTATTTTCTTATGCAGCATCAAAAAGTTTTGTAACAATCCGTGCCTGTGTTTTGAGCCTACGAGATTAAAAATACTTCGATCTCTGCTTTCAAAAAGCTAGAATACAAATTCAAAAATGGTACCAAAACAACCCATTAACATTCTGCTATTTCAATAACACTATGTCATGACCATACTAGAAATCCAGCAAAGGAATTCTAAAAACTTGAGGATACCAAAAGAGCTATTAAAAGAAAGAAGAAGAAAAAAAAAAAACGAAAATTGAAAAAGCTGCTTTTTTAAACCATCCCAGCACAGACAAAGCCTTCAAAAAAGTAACAACAAACAAGCTCTAGTCTAAAACTAGTCCACTTAAATCAATCAATCGAAAATTTTGCTCCAGCGAGTAACTTCAAGCAAGCAAATAATACTTCACAACTAAATTCTCATCACATGAACTCACTCAATCACAAATCCGTACTAGAACCACATACAATTTTAAAAATAAAAACATATATCAGATTTCGAAAAAACACAAAAAGCCGAAACAGGAGACCAACTGACCAGATTACTGTTACAGCGATCGAGATCCAAGCACTTGACAGCAATGACTTCATTCGACGGTAAATAGATCGCTCGAAAAACCGTGGCGCTCGCGCCATGACCGACCTCCTCCAAAAGCTTGTAGTCACTAGAATTCGCCGAGTACGGCCTCGGATTCTGATTATGACTGCTGCCTCCCATCCTTCCCATACCAAACAGTAGTACAATTTTACAACAATACCAGCAAACGAGAACAAACAATCACTTCAACGAGTTCAAATACGGAGATTCGATCCGTTGACCGCTATCAGAAGGAGAGATATACATAGAGATAGTTAAAGAGAGAATGCGACTGCGTTTTGATTTGTTTTTATTTTTTTCGTTGTTGTTTGGGGGATTGAACGAGGACAGAAGAGGAGACGACGAGAGACCGAGACGAGGTGAACGCTGACGTGGCGCGATGGTGTTAGGTGATCGGGATCGTTACACGTGGATTCAAGTACCATCACCACGGACGTGGGCCCCATCTATCACGTTCTTAGGAAAAAAAAAAAAAAAAATCATTCGAGAATAATTTAATTTATTAGTATGAAAATTTATTTTTAATTAAACATAAGTCAATTGACAAAATTTTAATATATATATAGGAACTTTTAAGGGAGGGATCAATTACTTTAATTTCGGTAAGGATTTTGATAAACACTATATTTGGTTTAAAGGAATTGGAGAGAAAGGAAAGGATTTTGGGGATTTCTAATTTTTTGTTTGGATGGTTAAATAAGAGGGAAATGAAAGGAAATAGAAGGAAATTAATGGGAGGAAATGGAGGGAAAGGAAAGGAGAGGAATCTAACATTAATAATTTTTTCAAAATCCCAAAAATAACCCTATATATTGTTCGTATTCATATTACTAAAAGAAGGGTATTTCTATAAATAAAATAAAATCACTATCCTTTCCTTTCATTTCCATCCATAACCTTCCAAACAACAATCATTAAAACCATTATCCTCTCCTTTCCTTTCCTTTCCTTTCCTTTCCTCACTATCATTTTATTTCCTTTCTTTTCCTTTCTATCAAACCAAACATAGTGAAAATCATATCATTTTTTATGAATTTGATTTTTTTGTGGGTGATAAGTTTATTGAAATATATATATGAATAAAATTTGAGAATTTTTCAAGTATTATAACTATTTTTTAGAATTTTCCTATATTTCTCTCATTTTTCCGATGTTTTCATATTTAATTTGGGATAAATAGTTCTAGTATTTGAAAAATTCGTAAATTTTATTCATAGGTAGATTTCATTAAACTTATCATCCAAAAAAAAAAAAATTAAAATTCTTAAAAATCGATGTGATTTTATCAAGATTCTTACCGAAATTAAAGTAAGGATCTCTCACTTGAAAGTTTATATATAAATATATATGTACATATATATTTTTAAAGAAAAAAAAATAGGGTTAGGAGTTGGTTCGGATCAATGTGATCGCCCTTACCTAAAAAAATTTAAAACTTTCTTCTGAATACTATATAATTAGCACTTATATGACTGCTCTCACACTACGTGGAAATTTTTATCACACTCGTTTTTACGAGTAACTTATAACTCCACTTGTCTCAAATATAAATATGAAAGTGTACAGTTATTCAATTTTATATTTAAATTATTTTTAACAATAATATTTGTTTTAAAATAATTGTGGAATTTGTACGGTGGAAATAAATTTTCTTTGCGGATTTGGTAAAATATTTCTTTGATTATGAAGAATTTATTTTAAAAGGTAAGGATGAATTACCAAAATCTGTTAAATATTATTGAATATACGATTAGTTTTTCTATATACGGATGATTCCTAATTTGGAATTAGATCAATATTTTTAATTTGTTTCCCTTTTGAGGCCGGGGCAAATTATATTATATCTTTTCTTGGTAAGACATTTTGGTATTTCAAATTTTTTTTTTTTTTTTTTTTAAGTAGTTGGTTTTTCAAATTATATAAAAAGAAAAAAAAAATAGACAAAAAAATATATATATAAGTTTTCATAATTATTTTTCCCCAAAACAGGACACTGGTTTATATCTAACCTTCCATAAAAATGTATAGATTCGAAAAATATTTATCAATGGTTAGCACATTAGAATATCTCCGTTGTAAAAATGACTTGCTTATCAATAATTGTTGACTTGTCAACAATGTCAAGAAACTTACTTCATATGTGCATAAATATGGACTTAATAGACACATTTTAAATGCTTAAATGCTTCTGTTTAAAATACATTTTGTTTTAATGATGTATTCATTTTTATTTTATTTTTTATTTCCTTACCAAAAATAGATGAAAAATTAATGTCAATTATAATGTTTTCTGAGTCAATTTTAAAAAAGGGCTATGCAATATGCCATCTGAAAGTAAACGGTCACATTGACAATGTCTAATAATTTTTTTACCACGTCAGCTTAATGTTGAATATATAGAGTTGCATCGGAAACACAATTATTAACAGAACGTCTATTTATCCAACGTGACATCTTTTTTTTTTTATTATTCACAAACCACGCTTGCATTGGGACTCTTAGAGCATCTCTAATACTAATGTGGGTTGTGAAAAAATTATATGCCACGTAAGATAGACATTCATTTTGTTAAAAAAATCCATCTCTAATGCAACCTTTCTAATACAACTTCAAGCTGAGGTGATAACTTTTTTTTTAGAAACTGTCAGCATAACTATCTGATTTCAGATGGTCTATTGGACGGCCGTCTTGTTGGCCCAGTCAGCAACCACTATTGTCTTTTACCTTATTTTATTCAACAATTATGAAGTATTTTTAAGGAGATCAACAATAAATTGACACGTCATTAAAAACATATATTTTACAAGTGAAACATTAGAGCATCTCCAATGCAAAAGTGGTTTATATACCAATAATCGTTGACATGGTAACAAACTAACAATGTCAAAAGACTTGTTTCCTATATGGCATAAAAATAGACTTGATAGATAATCAACTCAAAATTTGGTCTCCAATGCTTCTATCTAAAACACAATTTTTTTAATGACGTGTCTATTTTTTTTTTTTTCCAGTTTTATTTTTCCTTTTATTTCCTTACCAAAAATATATGAAAAATTAATTTCAATTTTAATTGTTTGCTGAGTCAACTTAAAAAATAATTGTGCAACAGACCGTCTGAAAGTAAACGGTCATGTTGATAATGTCTAATTTTTTTTCGCCACGTTAACTTGAGGTTGAATATCCACGGCTGTATTGGAGACACAATTATTAACAAAACGTCTATTTATCCTATGTGGCATCTTTTTTTTTCACAAGTCACGCTTGCATTGGAGATGCTCTTAGAGACCACTTTTTTATATGGATGTCTATCAAGTTTAGTTACATGCCACATATAAAGCAATTGGCTTGACAATATTGACATATCACCATTTTTTCAAATGCAAGCCATATTACCATTAGAGATGCTCTTATAGTGTATCGATACACCCATCCAACACCTATAACTCTTTGTATAACTCTTTGTCTTTGTGTTTTGATCCAAGTCATTCTGTGATTCTGATTAAGAAACACGACATCAACAACTATAAACACCATCCAAAATGAAACTCCCACCTTAGGAAAAAGATCTCTTCAAACTTTACGATTTAATTTATTCAAACTTTATGATTTAATAAACAAACGTAAGACTTAAATCCCTATCACAAAATTAAAAGAGAAGTGCATAATCGACCACTACTTTGATATTAACCGCTTTGATATCAACCGCTACGAACACCATTCGAAAACGACACTAAATCCTTATCACAATCGACCACTACTTTGATAACCTTGGATGTGCTAACAACATTTTAAATTTTTGATCATATAATGAAAAGTTTTCTCATGGTATTCTGCCAAAAGACAATTCAATTAAAAGTAAACGTTTTATTTTATTTTTTATTTTATATATATATAGGAAAGATACACCTAAATTTGGTCAATATTATGTTTAGAATAAAATTAGGTCAAAATTTGCGGAAAATCAATCAAAGGGATAAGATTTGACATGCACAGTTCAAAAATTGGGGCATATGGGCCAGTCATTATAAAGCATATATGTACTTTACAAAACTGTTGAATCAAATTACTTTTGAGTTTTGAGAAGAATTAAATCAAAAAAAATAGAAATCTTGAAATCAAAATATTCTTTTGCGTCTCAAGCTCTTAGCCGAAGCTTTGGAAACCAAGTACCCGACTCCGAAACACATGACCCAAAAACCCACATCAACGGCCCATCTAACGCCGTCCATTTCCATATCCAACTCCGTTGAATCCTCACCGTCCGATCCACTCTCCTTCTCTCCACACGAACAACAGCAGCCGTTCGATTTTTCGGAATCAGTATCCACCACCTCTCTCTGCTCAGGAATCTCCTCCAACCCGTTACCAAACACCATCCCATTACTATTCCTCCTCCTCTTCTTCACCACCAAATCCAACGTATCAACCATCGCCACGTGTCCTTCGGCCTCCACACATACCTCAGCTCTTGCCACGTCACCACCCACCGATTTTTTCATATCCCTCTGTAGCGCGCATTTGCACTTCAGTTTCCATTCATCGTCATCGTCTTTTCTGAAAACTCCCTTCAAGATTTTGTCGTCTCTCAAATAAACCTCGAACATAACGCCGTCACTCGCCGTTACCTTCTCCCTGCTCCCGTAAACGGACTCACCCAGCTCCGTCTTCGCCGTTATGACCCGATAAAGAGTCACGAAAGCTGGGGAATCGGGTCGGATATTCTTCCCGGAAACTTCAAGAGCCGTCTCGTTGATTCGCGGCAAGTAGACGAGAGTGAGAGACTCGGGTAACTTCTTGTTACAACTACCATGTTGCAGATTCGATAATCTGATAAGGAAAGATTTGATCTTTAGACGATCTTTGTCGACTCTGTTGAATTTAAACCCCTGGAAATCGGTCGTCCGACACATCTTTTGATGCTTTGCTAACAAAGAAACCTTTGAGCGTCGTTACTATTTACTAGTTATAGCTTGGATTGATTTGGTTTTTGTATATGAAAGAGAAGAGAGAAGTGGGAAGAGATGGCGGCTTTTAATAAAAAGAAAACCAAACCGAAGCAGAGTCGGTTTCGGTGTTCTGTTTTTTAGTATTATTTGGAAACCGCAGACCCGATGGTTTTGTGAGAATTCAAGGGGTGGACACTGTGGAGAGTACACGGTATTTTGATGACGTGGACTAAACGACAAATTTTCGTGGTGGGCTGGGTGGGCGGGCAACAGATTTTTTGCCGCGTGTGAGAGTGTGAAACAAAGCTTCCTTGAGGTTGCATACTTGCATGCAAGTAGATTACATTACGTGACAAGGTGGGATGTCTTTGTTATATATGGGGAGTTGTGTTCATGGACGGGAGAAATATCTTGGGTGCAACGGATCCACTATGCATCTCGATTTAAGATTTTGCCATGTGGCAAGATCGCAACAGGAATACTGATACATCCGGCTACATAAATTCTTAAGGTGCATTTGGGAATTAAACGAAAAGGGGATCAAGTTTTATCGAAAATGAAACTTGATTCCTTAGATAAGAAGGAGGAATTAGATTCCTTTTCCGATAAGAATTGCTTAATTTGTGATCAAGTTTGTTTCTTTATTAAGATTCCTAAATTAATTTCTCTTTTCGCTCGTTCGTTATGATTCCTAGTTAGTAAACGTATAATTACAGCAAAAGTGAGTTTAAGATGAACGAAAATTCTTCACACTTTTGTTTTTTTATAAGTAAGATAAGACTTCAAACACCCCTCCCTCACGGCCTCACAAAGAGGGAAAGAGACGAAAGTATTCAACTACTCACTCAAAAATTGACATGGTTTATTTAGGCAACTTGACTAGATATCAAATAAGCGTACTTTGGGCCATCATTGGACCTATCACAGCCTTCTTACATTTGGCTTATAAAATGGGCTGGATTGTTTGCAAAATGGGTTGAAAATTTATGATCCATTACGGTCCAGATATGTAACCGAGGTTGGGTTTGTGTTTTGTGAAAATGGGATGATTTTGGGCCCACAAAAAATTTCTCCTAATTAGTGGGTTTATTAGAGAAATACAATAGAGTGGCGATATTTACACCCCCGAAAAACTGTATGTGCACCCCTTTTTGTATGTGTACCCCATTAAAATTTTTAAAATGAAATCTTGTAAGCACACCCCACACATTACCAAATATGCCCTTTCTTTTAATTTTTAAAAATATTATAAATAACAAAATTATAAAATAATATATATACATTACATACATACATATATATGTCCCATTTTTTTTCTTTATTTTACCTAAAACAAAAAAAACAAAAAAAAAATGAAAAAAATGAAAAATGCATAAACAAAACTAAAAAACAAAGACATCTCTTCCATCTTCATCTTTCTGCTTCTTTCTTCATTTTCCTATCACTTTTGTGTTTCTTATTCTTCTTTTTCTTTGTTTCTAGTTTTTGCGTTGATTTTTTTTTTTTTTTTTAATATAAAACACAAAATTAAAATAGGCTTTATTGTATATATATTGGAGGAGCCGCACTCCTCCCAAGTGTTGGCGGAAGAGGCAACAGCCTCCTTTACCCTTCTTCATCTAGGGTTTTTGTTTTTATTTATTAGTTTTAATTGGATTTAGTTAGTTACAAATTTTAAAAAGTAAATGGTTATAAGAAATTATTATATTTTTGAATTAAAATATCAATAATTAAATTTAAGGTTAATGTTGGAATTTTGAAAATATATAAATTTGGGGTGTACATACCGTTTTAGAGGGGTGCAAATATCGCCACTCAATACAATAATACCGTGAAAATCAAACCAAGCAAAGAGCCAAGAACATATAATTCTACCTACTTGATGATGATACTGCCAACAATTAAGAATCTTTATACTAAGATCACTTTCAAATTTATACGGATCTAACCACCACCTAATACTGCTTGATAATAAAGGATACTTATTCGGTCTTTACAATATCCGAATATCGTCAACCACCACCTAATACAGTAGGAAGTAGGAACATATTCACATCACATCTTCAAATCAAAGTTGGGAATGCCATGCCACTTTGTATTTAGCTCCAATGGACATTCAAATGCTTTTTTCCCTTTCTTTTTTATATTCCTTGTGGTATCTTCTTTTAGAACCATAGAGATATATATATACGATGACGGATGCATTATAGGAGGGGGGACTGCCCCCCCTAAGTTTTGAAAATTTATAAATTTACCTCTGTTTTAATTTTCATGTTTTTGTGTTCTTATCCCTATTTTTCATTTTTATTTTTCTAGTTTTTTATAAACGAGACATCTAATGTTTTTCCATCAAATCACATTAAAAAAAATATATTTGATTAAATATAAATGAAAATCAAATCATAACATATATGCTCTATCTCAATTAACTAATATTATTTTCTCATTCAAACAACTTTGTTATCTCTTACGATCTTACTTATCTCATTCACCCTAATAGCATATATTATACTTTTGATGTGTTATTATTATTTTTTAAATAATCAGTGGGTTAATTTATATGATTAAAACATGTTAACCAAACATATACATATGTTAGATAAGATGAGATTGACACAATGGTATAGATGCCTCTCACATCCACATCACAAGGTTGTACGTTTGAGTCTCCCCCCACCCCAAACCCCTGAATTATTATAATATTTCAAAAACATATACATATATTTATGTTTAACTATTAAATATTTTATCAAACAAACTTTTTAAATTTTTAAAAATTAAAATAGTTTTTGGATGTTAGTAAAATACTATGAGTACAATTTAATTTTTAATTAGTTTTCTAACTCCTAAACACTATTATTGAATCATGAATAAATGGCCAAAAAGTTGTTCTATACTATGTTGAGAGTAATTTTAGACATTCCATCCCTATAAATCAACTTGTATTCCAACTATTAATGTGTCAATTGACAAATGAATACGGTATTTTTTTTTTATATTAATTTTTTCTTTATCATAACCTCTAAAATACATTATATAACTCATTATTTTACTACGCCCCCGTCCAAAACAATTTCTGGCTCAATCCCTATATATATATATAGTGCTTTTATGTACCTAACCACACTCTTTTGTTCACTCTAATCCTTTTTTCAATTATCGGACTCACGTACATTTTTATTTTATTTTCTTCTCACAAATGATATATTTTGTGGTGAAGGAGAAACCTTTCGGAAATGGCACCCACCCACCATGAACCTTTTTTATTTCTTCTCTCAAGGGTCGACACAAGGTGGTTAAAGTCTTCCACACATAAAACTTTGCGAAAGCTATGTTTGATGTCCAAAGATTGAACTTGAATATGTTGTTTTATGAGAGAAAACTAAAAGTAGCCATTGGAAACATTAAACTTTTGTTAGTAACCACTTTTGAAACTTTAATTGTTAATAACCACTTTTTTTATAAAAACAAAAATCAGTGTATGTCCGTAAATTATCAGAGTACTCTTGAAAATGGTTTTTTTTTTTTTTTTTTTAAACCTCGAAGCAAACTTGAAATCACGACTAAAATATAGACCAAACTTGAAATCATGCCTAAAATCTGAAACCAAACTTGAAATCATGACTAAAAATTAAAACTTGAAATCATGACTAAATTGAAATGTAAAAACTTGAAATCTTGACTAAATTGAAATTAGGATTAGGTTTTCATGTTCATCCCCTTCTTCTTCCTCCTCCTCTTCTTCTTCTTCTTCAAATTAGGTTTAGGTTTTTTTACAGATCACATCGCCGGCGATCACGAAGCACAGAGCCACCGGACGTCGTCGCCCATCACCGGTCGTCGCCCATTGCCCGTCGCCCATCATGGCCCTGTGCTTGACGAACCAACAGCGCTCGCGAAGCCAACAGCGCACAGCGCTGTCGCAAGACGCACGCTGGCGCTCGACGACCCTCAAAGCATGTCGGCGAGAGAGAGATCGGGGAGAGAGAGAGCATAGGAGAGAGAAAGAAAAAAGAGAAAAAGAGAGAGAGTTGATTTATGATTGTTTTTATATGGGGGCATTCAAGTAAATTTATAAAAACATGGTTATTAACAATTAAATTTTCGTTTGTGGTTACAAACATTCCATGTTATATGTGGTCATTTTTAGCAATTTCCACTTGTTTTATCATATACAAGTCAAAACCTAAGCATTCTTACCATTTCCGTTGTAATTTATCCCATCTAATCTAGAGTAAAACATACAATTATTCTACACGCATCATACGGATACTCTAATTAGTGATGATGGATTGACAATTAAAGATAGATATAGTACAAATCAGGGAAATTAAATAAGTGCATAATTATTGAAGATTATAGTTCAAGATTTGGATGGACTTTGAGAAATTTCCAACACATGCACAGACACTCACTTGCAAGAGAAAATCTTTAATTGGACGGCCTTATTGTCACTTAGTGAGACCGTCAAATGAAATTGCATTAAATTATAATTTAAGAAGATATTTATGTTCTCGATATAAATGGGTCAATCTCATTGGAATGGTCTTATTAAGTGGCAATGAGACCATCCCATTAAAGATTTTCTCCACTTGCATATTATTTGAAGAGTCAAATTGATATGTCATGTCAGAAACCATAGGAAATGTGAGCTAGTGCTGTCTACTACTCTACTGTATTGTTCTTCAAAAATCAATGAAAGATTCTAATGTCCTAGCTAGGATAGTATATCTATAATATATGGTAGTTCAAGTTTTTGTTTTTATTGTTTTTAATATCATTAAACATCAATCAATGATACAACACAGATGTAAATCAAGTTTTTGTTTTTATTGTTTTTAATATCATTAAACATTAATCAATGATACAACACAAATGTAAATCAAGTTTTTGTTCATTTGACTCTTTGCCATAATGAGTTAAAAGAATTTCTTATAACAAGCAAGCAATAATGAGTCTTTGCCATGGCCCATTACAAGAAAAATGAACATACATGATTTGTTATTTTCTTCCTTTCCACCATCCATCATTTTCTAGAGAAAAAACCAAAAGTAACCGTTGGAAACATTAAACTTTTGTTAGTAACCATTTTTGAAACTTTAATTATTAATAACCACTCTTTTAAAAAAATTCAGTGTATGTCCATAAATTACAAGAGTACCCCTGAAATTAGTTTTTTTTTTTTTTAAAAAAAAAAACCTCAAACTTGAAATCATGACTAAAAACTTGAATGTTGAAACTTGAAATCATGACTAAAATAAAATGTGAAACTTGAAATCATGACTAAAATGAAACGTGAAACGTGAAACTTGAAATTATGCCCAATTTCCCTTCTTCCCCAACCTTCTTCCTCAAATTAAGTTTTTTTCTTTTTTTTTTCTTTTTTTTTTTCTTTTTAGGTTTTTTCTTTGTCTTTTTTCTGCAGATCCGTGCGCCGGCGAAGGGGAAGCTCCGACGGCACGATGCACGACACACGACAGCGCTATCGGTTGGGTTCGTGCGCCAACATGCTGCTGTCCTTCGCAAACCGCCGAGGCGACGCAGCTGTGGGCTTCGTGAACCGCTGTTGTCCATAAGCTTAGAAGCTCGCTAACCCTCGGCGACACCTCTAAGCATGCCGGCGATAGAGAGATCGGTGAGAGAGAGAGAGAAAGAGAGAGAGAGAGTTGATTTGGGATTATTTTTATACGGGGGTATTCAAGTAAATTTATAAAAACATGGTTATTAACAATTAAATTTTTGTTTGTGGTTACAAACAAAGTTTCTATATTAGATGCGGTCATTTTTAACAATTTCCACCATTTTCCACTCACATGAGGCTACAGCTTTCAGATTTCCAATGGTTGAGTTTAGGCCACTAGAAGAAGATACCCAGACACCAAAACCAAACAAAAAATTGGAAATAATAAAAGTCCCACTTGAGAATTGAAAAAGGGTATCTCCCCTGCTGTCAACACTATCATAACCACACCAGTGGAGGAGAAAAAAACAGAGAGAGATTGGTCAATCTGATAAGGTCATCTAGTCTGTCTAATCTCTTTTAAACTAATAATTATTTTTATTTAATGATTGTTATAAATTTAGCATCCCCAGTGGCCCAGTTCCCCACTCCCTACATGCTTATTATATCCACCATTTGTTTTTGCCCAAGTTGTTGCACTTCTATGGTTGCAGAAATCATATTTTAATTATTTACTAGTATTACACTTTTATAAAGTGCATGATTGAAAGATATTTTACATTTTTAGGTGGGATTTTCAGTTCATGATTTTAGAGCTGTGAAACCAAGTGATGATCATGACTCATAAGCTATAGAAGTTGTTCAAAGAAGTTCACAGAAACCATTTTAAGTCCATCAATTTTCTGAAGCTATAGAAAGATCACAATTCACAAGCAGAGAAGAGAACATAAACCAAAGTAAGCCTTTATCTATCTACATAAATGTACACATATTTGCATGGAGACTTCGCTTATATATATATATATACACTAATATTAATCACTGTATCTATCAGTCATGAGCATGGAAGCAGAGAATCATAAAGAAAAGAAAGAGATTGAGAGAGAAGTAGAAGACACACATCAAGATGGTGAGCAACTACAGGAATGTTTTGATGAAGGACCGAAGAGAATTCAACCATGGACAAAGCAAGTCACCATTCGTGGGCTGATTGTGAGCATTTTGATTGGTGTCATTTTCAGTATCATAGCCATGAAACTCAACCTCACAACAGGTTTGGTCCCCAATCTCAATGTCTCCGCTGCTCTTCTCGCCTTCGTGTGTATCCGAACATGGACTAAAGTTCTTCACAGAGCTGGTTATGTATCAAGACCCTTCACTCGCCAAGAGAACACCATGATTCAAACCTGTGCAGTTGCTTGCTATAGCATTTCTGTTGGAGGTCTGTAACAGCTGACTTCTTTCATAAAATCTGTCACCCTTTATTGAAAATTTGTCACCTTTATCTTTAACGTAACTAATCTTCGTGTTTCTGAGCGAATTCAGGCGGGTTTGCTTCGTATCTGTTGGGATTGAACAACAAGACATATGAGTTATCAGGGGTGGGCAATGAAGGAAACTCTGCTAAAGCTGTGAAGGAGCCTGGATTTGGTTGGATGACTGGCTATCTTTTTGTTGTTTGCTTTGTTGGTCTTTTTGTCTTGATCCCTCTAAGGAAGGTATATACTCACACATATCTATTAAAATTTATCAGGCGTCGGAATTCCGTACTAAAAAATGTGTGAAATCCCATATCTGATCAGTTCTACATATCTATTTCTAGTTCTTGCTTGAAAATATGAGTTAGTGCTGTCACTTTTCTTCCAACTATTGTATAGTTTTGAAACTATTTGAATGTGTACAATATAAGGACTTAATTTTATTTTTTTTTATAATTATTTTCTCTGATAATTTTCTTTTACTAATTTCGACAGATTATGATTGTGGATCTCCAGTTAACTTATCCAAGTGGTCTGGCAACAGCAGTTCTGATCAATGGCTTTCACAACCGGGGAGATAAAATGGCCAAGTAGACATCTATAATGACATCTCTCATTTTGAAACATAATAAAAATCAAAACCTAATCAGAAAATTGTTGCAGGAAACAAGTTCGTGGATTCACGAAGTATTTCTCAATCAGCTTCTTGTGGGGCTTTTTCCAATGGTTTTACACTGCAAACGAGAACTGCGGATTCAAAAATTTCCCTACTTTTGGATTGCAAGCTTGGAGGCAAACGTATGAATCTTTATAAGATATATAAAAGAATGTCCACACTAGAGAATGACTCGTAAACTAATAGTTGACCGGGTTTTTGCAGATTCTATTTCGATTTTGGAATGACTTATGTTGGAGCAGGGATGATCTGTTCTCACTTGGTGAACTTGTCTTTGCTTCTCGGAGCTGTTCTTTCTTATGGAATAATGTGGCCACTGATCAATCGGCTTAAAGGAAATTGGTTCTCGGAAAGTTTACAAGAAAGTGACATGAAGAGCTTGTATGGTTATAAGGTACAAAGAATTTATCAAATTTTCATGTTCCTGAAAGTTATCAGTTCTTACATAGATTTTCTCGGCAGGTCTTTCTATCTGTCGCTCTTATCTTAGGTGACGGACTCTATAATTTCGTCAAGATATTGAGTGTTACAGTCATCAACATTCATGGTAGAATAAAGAACAAGAACCTCAATGTTGATGATGCACAGAACAACTCCCCGGACGGTAGAAAACAAAACGAAATCTTTCTCAGAGAAAATATTCCGATGTGGGTGGGAGTAGCCGGATACATCGTCTTCTCGATCCTGTCCATAATTGTGATTCCAATCATGTTTCCACAACTCAAATGGTATTATGTTGTGGTAGCTTACATACTGGCTCCATCCCTATCATTCTGCAACGCTTACGGAGCCGGTCTTACGGACATTAACATGGCTTATAACTATGGCAAAGTGGCTCTCTTTGTTCTAGCAGCATTGTCTGGGAAAGAAAATGGACTGGTGGCAGGGCTTGTTGGCTGTGGTTTAATCAAATCTGTTGTTTCTGTGGCTTGTATACTTATGCAAGATTTCAAAACAGCTCATTACACACTAACATCACCACGAGCGATGTTTCTAAGCCAGGCAATCGGGACAGCTATAGGATGTGTGACTGCTCCTCTCAGTTTCTTTCTGTTCTACAAGGCATTTGATGTCGGAAACCCTAATGGAGAGTTTAAAGCTCCTTATGCTTTGATCTACAGAAACATGGCTATTCTAGGCGTGGAAGGCTTCTCGGCTCTTCCCCACCATTGTTTACAGCTCTGTTACGGGTTCTTTGCTTTCGCTGTGGCTGTTAACCTAGTGAAAGATCTTTTGCCAGGAAAGATTGGGAAGTGGATGCCGGTTCCCATGGTCATGGCAATACCGTTTCTAGTGGGAGCATACTTTGCTATCGATATGTGCCTAGGGAGTTTGGTCGTGTTTGTGTGGCACAAACTAAATACCAAGGAAGCAGAGTTGATGGTTCCGGCAGTCGCTTCTGGATTAATTTGTGGTGAGGGCCTCTGGACTCTCCCCGCTTCAATTCTTGCCTTGGCCAAAATAAAACCTCCTATTTGTATGAATTTTTTGAGTTCATAATTGAAACTTGAGGGAATGTGCTTAGTTTCAGAAAAAAAAAAAAAAAAAAATAGACACTTGTTTACCTAGTTATAATTTTGATACAAACCAAATTATGAAGGCATATTGTTGTGGCTTTCTGCAGCCTGACCGAATGAATACTCACTCCCAAGTGTACGAATCGTTAGATAAATAAAGTAGCAAGTAGAGATCGTTCCCAAGAGGCAAAGTGAATTATTAATTGAAAACTAATTTTAATTCTAATTAAACTAAAAGTAACCAAAAAGATTGTTGATTGATTGATTGAAATAAACTAAATTAAATTAAACTAAAGAAAGCAATTGAAAGAAAGAATTGGTGTTGTGGTCAAGAGATGAAAGACTAGATCATCAATGCTCCCCAACTATGTTTACTCCATGTTTCGAATTGACTTGTGAACAAGATATTAATCAAGTTAAGGGTTCGTTCTTATCTTAAGTATGATTGTTACTGTATGATCCTGGGACGAATCAAGTGTTCTCAATTATAATTTACTCATAAATCAATGGCGCAAACTACAACCGAGAACCCATTAAATGCAAGAACTAATGAACCAAAACCTACTTGTATAAATCAATGCTAAGATCAATTTTACCCATATATTCAATTGAATATTAATTAAGATTGCGTGTAAATCAACACTCTAAACTCAATTATTAAATTATCAAAACCCTAAATTCATACCAACGTACAATCATGCATTAACAAGAATAATGAATTAAGACATAGAATGAATTTAATGAATCAAAACTTGAATTAATTAAAATATAGTCAATCCTAATAAAGAGTACTCATAGAGGTTCACATTGATTCCATAGTATGGAATTAGTTACACATCATGAAAATAAAAAGAGAAGAGAAAGAATAGATAAAACCCATTGAGGCCTCCAAAGAATTCTTCAAGTCTTCGATGATGAAATCTTCTTCGTCTTCTATGTGTAAAGATGTGGGAGAATTGTGTGATGTGTTGTGTCTGATGGTAGGAGTCTAGAAACTTGTGGCAAAAAGGTGGTGTCTTTGAAAACCCTAAAATTGATGTATTTATATGCTTCAACAGTTGGATCGAAATTAGAAATCTTCTTTTGGCAAAGATTTGTCAAACCGCTGTGGCTTTCAAAGCGGTTTTGACAGCGGTTTCCACTAGTTTGAGAGCATTGTGGGGTTTTGACATCGCCAATGGTAGCACTTCTCACTACAATTTCCTCTAGCCTTGTATTGCTGTTGATACCGCTGTGGAAACCCACAACGGTTTTGACAACACTCGTGGAAAATTATTGATAAGTCCCTTGAATCTTTTAAAATTGCTCTTTTCCTCTAAAATTCTTCAAACACATCATTTGGAACCAATAGCCTGAAAATGCTCAAACAAACAAATTAAAACCTTAAATAACTCGAGAAATAAGCAATTGATTGAAGGAATGAGGATAAAAAACATATAAAATATTTGACCGATTAGTGAACTTATTGTCCATACACTTAATGACCAGGAGTGGGAGTGGTATGTTTACTCCATACACTTAATGTCCTTAGGAGTTATGGACTTGGTCTCCTAGACTCGCTTTCGGATGCGGGATCTAACACCAAAGGATAATAACCTCATGCGGGAACCCTCCCGCGGTGCCGAAAAAATAATGAAAAACATCGAAAAAATAAAATTTAATTGCAAACACAAGGACTAGGCTCAAAAGATTAATACCCGGGCTCAAAAGATTAAGATCCGGACTTAAAATAAAATACCTCCATTGAGAGTTTAATTAAATTGGAAGACATTATCCAAAATAAGGACATGACATACAAATATCTAAACAAGCATGATCCATTACAATAATAAGTAAAAAAAAAAAAAAAGCTTGCTCGATGCATATACAGAATCCCAGGCTCAAAAGATTGATACCCGAGCTTAAAATCAAATACCCCAATTGAAAGTTTAATTAAATTAGGAGACATTATCCAAAATAAGGGCATGACATACAAATATCTAAACAAGCATGATCCACTACAATAATAATAATAATAATAAAAAGGTTGGTCAATGCATATACAGAATCTCGGGCTCAAAAGATTAGTACCCGGGATCAAAAGATTCATTCTCGGGCTCAAAAGATTAAGATCCGAACTTAAAATAAAATACCTCCATTGAGAGTTTAATTAAATTAGGAGACATTATCCAAAATAAGGGCATGACATACAAATATTTAAACAAGCATGATCCACTACAATAATAATAAAAAAAAGGTTGGTCGAATCATATACAGAATCCCGGGCTCAAAAGATTAATACCCGAGCTCAAAAGATTGATTCCCGGGGTCGAAAGATTTAGAACCAAGCTTAAAATCAAATACCCTCATTTAGAGTTTAATTAAATTAGGAGACATTATCCAAAATAAGGGCATAACATGCAAATATCTAAACAAGCATGATCCATTACAATAATAAAAAAAAGCTTGCTCGATGCATATACAGAATCCCGGGCTCAAAAGATTGATATCCGGGCTCATAAGAATAAGATCCGGGCTTAAAATCAAATACTCCAATTGAGAGTTTAATTAAATTAGGAGATATTATCCAAAATAAAGGCATGACATACAAATATCTAAACAAGCATGATCCACTACAATATAAACAAAAAAAAAAAGGTTAGTCGATGCATACATAGAACCCCAGGCACAAAAGATTAAGAGCCGGGCTTAAAATCAAATAATCCCGTTGAGAGTTTAATTAAATTAACATTATCCAAAATAAGGGCATGACATACAAATAACTAAACAAGCATGATCCACTACAATAATATTAAAAAAAAGGTTAGACGATGCATATACAGAATCCTGGGCTTAAAAGATTGATTCCTAGACTCAAAAGATTAAGAATCGGGCTTAAAATCAAATACCCCCATTGAGAGTTTAATTATTAGGAGACATTATCAAAAATAAGGGTATGACATATAAATATCTAAACAAGCATGATCCACTACAATGATAATAATAATAAAAAAAAGGGATAATTACCCCGGTGGCCATCCATTTGATGTCACACTATCAAAATGGTCACTGGATTGGAAAGTTATTCCAAAATGGCCATTTTTGGCGAAAAGTGTGACACTAGTGGCTATTTTATTTAATTCCATATAATTTCATCCAATTCCATACAATGAGTGACATTTTAGTAAATAAAGGGATAACATTAATTTATTTTAGATGTTTTTTTTTTTTTAAATCAATTTTTTCAATGAGTATCATTTTGGTAAATAAGGGGATGACATTAATTTATTTTAGATGTTTTTGGGAAATCAATTTTTTCTTTTGTTTTTTGAAACGAATAATTATATTTAGTGTGTGTGTATATATATATGTATGTATATTTATATATATGTATATATATTTAGTGTGTGTATATATGTATAGCATATCTCAAACATACATATATATATATATATATATATATGTATGTTTGAGATATGCTATACATATATACACACACTAAATATAATTATTCGTTTAAAAAAAACAAAAGAAATGGTTTAGATCAATACACGTGTCTCTTCTTAGTTTTTTTAGATTTTTTAGATTTTTTAGCCTTAATCTTCTCAAAAAAAGAAATATATATATATACAATTTTTCTATTATCAGTTCGGACTGACAAAAGATATATAAGTTCCTTACCTATGGGTTATTAGATTTAAATACTTTGACTTGGTTGCATGCACTTGTCAAAGCATCTTTTAAATCCAATGGTCCACATGTAAAGAACTGATATATTTTATATCAATTCGAACTGATAATAGAAAGACTGTATATATTTATATATATATATTTGAGATATGCTATACATATATACACACACTAAACATAATTATTCGTTTCAAAAAATAAAAGAAAAAATTGATTTTCAAAAAAATCTAAAATAAATTAATGCCATCCATTTATTTACCAAAATGTCACTCATTAAATGGAATGGCCATTAGTGTTACAAGGTTCACCAAAAATGGTCATTTTGGAATAACTTTCCAATCCAGTGGCCATTTTGATAGTGTGTCATCAAATAATTGGCCACCGGAGTAATTGTCCCTAAAAAAAAAGGTTGGTCGATGCTTATACAGAATCCTGGGCTCAAAAGATTAAGAACTAGGCTTCAAATCAAATACCGCCATTGAGAGTTTAATTAAATTAGGAGACATTATCCAAAATAAAGGCATGACATACAAATATCTAAACAAGCATGATCCACTACAATATAAAATAAATAAATAAAGGTTGGTCGATGCATACACAGAATCCCAGGCTCAAAAGATTAAGAACCGGGCTTAAAATCAAATAATCCCGTTGAGAGTTTAATTAAATTAACATTATCCAAAATAAGGGCATGACATACAAATAGCTAAACAAGCATGATCCACTAAAATAATATAAAAAAAAAGGTTGGACGATGCATATACAGAATCCCGAGCTCAAAAGATTAAGAATTGGGCTTAAAATCAAATACCCCCACTGAGAGTTTAATTAAATTATGAGACATTATCAAAAATAAGGGCATGACATGCAAATATCTAAACAAGCATGATCCACTACAATAATAATAATATAAAAGGGATAATTACCCCGGTGGCCATCCATTTGATGACACGCTATCAAAATGGCCACTGAATTGGAAAGTTGTTCCAAAATGACCATTTTTAGCAAAAAGTGTGACACTAGTGGCCATTCCATCCAATTCTATCTAATTTCATTTAATTCCATCCAATGAGTGGCATTTTGGTAAATTAGGGGATAACATTAATTTATTTTAGATGTTTTTTTTGGAAATCAATTTTTTCAATGAGTATCATTTTGGTAAATAAGAGGATGACAATAATTTATTTTAGATGTTTTTGGGAAATCAATTTTTTCTTTTGTTTTTTGAAACGAATAATTATATTTAGTATGTGTGTGTATATATATATATATATGTATGTATGTTTGAGATATGCTATACGTATATATACACACTAAATATAATTATTCGTTTAAAAAAAACAAAAGAAATGGTTTAGATTAATACACGTGTCTCTTCTTTGTTTTTTAGATTTTGTAGATTTTGTAGCCTTAATCTTCTAAAAATATATATATGAGATATGTTATACATCTATATACACACTAAACATAATTATTCGTTTCAAAAAACAAAAGAAAAAATTGATTTTCAAAAAAATCTAAAATAAATTAATGTCATCCATTTATTTACCAAAATGCCACTCATTGGATGAAATGACCATGTGTGTCACAAGGTTCGCCAAAAATGGTCATTTTGGAACAACTTTCCAATCCAGTGGCCATTTTGATAGTGTGTCATCAAATAATTGGCCACCAGGGTAATTATCCCTAAAAAAAAAGGTTGGTCGATGCTTATACAGAATCCCGGGCTCAAAAGATTAATATCCGGGCGGCCGGGCTCAAAAGATTAAGAACCAGGCTTCAAATCAAATACCGCCATTGAGAGTTTAATTAAATTAGGAGACATTATCCAAAATAAGGGCATGACATACAAATATCTAAACAAGCATGATCCACTGCAATAATTAAAAAAACCTTGCTCGATACATATACAGAATCTCGGACTCAAAAGATTAATACCCGCACCCAAAAGATTGATTCCCGTACTCAAAATATTAAGAACCGGGCTTAATGAAGATACTACCAACAATTAAGAATCTTTATACTAAGATCATTTTAAAATTCATACGGATCTAACCACCACCCAATGCGGCTTGATAAAGAAGGACACTTATTCAGTCTTTACAATATCGTCGAGTTGTTGTATCACCTACCCTTCATTGGTAGGGAGTAGGAACATATTCACATCATATCTTCAAATCAAAGTTGGGTATGCCATGCCACTTTGTATTAGCTCCGATGGACATTCAGATGCTTTTTTCCCTTTCTGTTTTATAGTCCTTGTGGTATCTCCTTTTAGAACCATTGAGATATATACAGTGCTTTTATGTACCTAACCACACTCTTTTGTTCACTCGAATTCTTTTTTGCCATTATCGCGGCAAGTACGGAGGCAATTGAGTACAAGCAGGGCCAACACCCCTCACCCTCCCTTCAACTTTCCCACAAAATTTATAGTTTTTTATCTTATTTGAATGTTTATGAAGAGCTTTTAAACTATTAAAAAATTATATAAAAAACTATTAAAATAAAACAATGGATAAAGTCAAATAAAATGGTCAACTCACTTTACTCATTTACTTAATAAACTCCACTTTATTCATTCTTAACTTTACTTTTCTTTAAAATAGCCTAAAATTCTCTTCAACACTCTCTGACTCTCACAATGTAAGTTATGTCTAAGTATTGCAAATCGAATTCAACTATTCAAGCCAAATTTCAGCAAATAAAAATGGAGCTTCAATTCTAAAATCAATGATCAAACCCTCATAAATAGTAATCCACTAATCCTAATCCTAATTCATATATATATTCTCTTGTAACTCATGTTCAAGGTTGTATACTTGTATGTTGTTTATATTCTTGTTCACGGTACTGTTGTTTTTGGTTGATTTCTTCCCTTCTTTGATTTCTTAATGAATTTTTCCTTCAAAAAAAACATACCAACTTCATTTTTTATTTTTATTTTTTGACAAAATACTAACTTTATTTAGTTGTGAAATAAGAAACACATGATATTATCTTCAGCTGTACACCTGTACTGTTATTGACTTATTGACAATGAGCTTTGGCTTAAAAAAATAAATTCTATTGTGTAATTGGATAAAATAAAAGTTTAAAACTCATGTGTTATGTGTAACATGTGTTTGGTCTATTGGTATTTGACGGATTATATTATAGAGTTTGTTACTAGAAGGTTGCGGGCTATGGAAAGTTTGGGAATTTGATAAAAGTAAAAGTTCAAAGGGAAGAGTAGAAAAAGGTAATATTTACTCTTACTATGCCAAGTGAATCCTTTTCTACTTTTGATAAGGAAAAATTGATATGCCTTGCTCAGTTTTACCCAAAGGATTTTTCTCTTGTGAATCTTATGATACTTGATTGTCAACTTGAGACTTAAATTATGGATATGCGCTCTAGTGTTGAGTTTTTAAAATTGAATGGAATTACTGAACTTGCAAAAATGATGGTTGCCAGTAAAAAAGACAAGGTATTTCCATTGGTTTACTTACTTTTGACATTAGCATTGATTCTACTGCTACTGTTGAGAGATCATTTTCAGCTATGAATATTATAAAAACTTGATTGCACAACAGGATGGGAGATGAATAGATGAATGATAATTTGGTTGTTTATATAGAAAATGACATATTTGATGGCATTGATAATGAGATTGTCATGCAACATTTTCAAAAAATGAAACCACGCCAAGGACAATTGTAAATATGTATGAAGATTTATATGAATATATATGTTCCGACTTTTTATTTAGTCAAATTTTTTGTTTAACTTGGTGTATACCCCTTGTAAACTTGAGATGTTTTATTTT
Organism: Acer yangbiense; assembly: GCA_008009225.1. NCBI lineage: Eukaryota > Viridiplantae > Streptophyta > Magnoliopsida > Sapindales > Sapindaceae > Acer > Acer yangbiense. The sequence goes on from CM017771.1 coordinate 5,399,130, forward strand.
CGATTAATGCACTTTAAATTGTTCAAAAAAATATATATTATTATTTAACGCCCCCCCTCCAAATGAAATTCCTGGCTCCGTCCCTGAGACTCACGTACATTTTTATTTTATTTTCTTCTCACAAATGATATATTTTGTGGTGAAGGAGTAACCTTTCGGCAATGGCACCCACCCACCCACCATGAACCTTTTTAATTTCTTCTCTCAAGGGTCGATACAAGGTGGTTAAAGTCTTCCGCACATAAACTTTACGAAAGCTATGTTTGATGTCCAAATATTGAACTTGAATATATTGTTTTATCACATACAAGTCAAAACTTATACATTCTTACCATTTCCGTTGTAATTAATTCATCCCATCTTATCTAGGAGAAAAACCCCATCTTATCTAGGAGAAAAACTTCAGTGGGACGGTCCCACTGACGTGGATATGGGACCGTCCAACCACAGCACGCCACATATACATTGGTAGATTATGTGCACACTTGTGACGTGTTGTGATTGGACGGTCCCATATCCACATCAGTGGGACCGTCCCACTGAAGTTTTTCTCCTTATCTAGACTTACACACATAATTTCTACACGCATCAACACTGACTTAAATGCACATATATCATTCGGATACTCTAATTAGTTATGATGGATTGACAATTAAAGATAGAGACAGTACAAATGATTCTCAATCACGGAAAATAAGTGCATAAATTGAAGATTATGTATAGTTCTAGATTTGGATGTACATTGAGAAATTTCCAACACATACTTTTCTTTATGCCAAAATCTTCAAGATACTAGCTACAAAATAGACAGTCACTTGAACATTATTTGAAGAGTCAAATTGATATGTCCTGTCCAAAATTATAACAATTTTTGACCATTATTTGAACAGTATTCATCACTTGAACAAATGTGATGAGCTTGTAGTTAAATGGATATAACAATTTTTGACCAAAATCCTATCTTATGGCAGGAACACGTTTGTTGACAAAAATATCTCATCTGAAACCAAAATTATGTACATTTTTTTTGGTATAATTTCGAGGCCAAAAAGCTAGAATTCAGTGGGATACAACTGCAATCTTGCCACGTAGCAACTTTTACAACGTGACAATATCGTACCATATTTTCTCAATGTTGAGACTTAACTTAGAGGTGTTAAAAGGGTCGGGTTGGTCCGTACCCATTGCGGGCTTTACCCGTTTCCGTACAAGCCCACCCGGCCCGGTACATTGAGGGCCTGGGTTTGGTCCGAGCCCGGATAAGAGGGCAGGCTTAGACATATATTTTAGGCCCGTCGGCCCGAAGGGCCAAGAGTGAGGGTCGGATTGGGCTTATAGTCTAAATCCCGTCAAATCCGTTGGATAGGGTGAGTTAATGCGACCCAAAAAAAAGAAAAAAAAAGAATTCTACACCCATTTTTTAATATTATTATTTATTACTAAATATTCATAAACTAAATGAGGACATTATTATTCGATTAAAATAATGTTTGTAGTATATTTTATGAATGAGGACATTATTATTCAATTAAATGAGGACTTATTCCTAGTTTATTCAATATTCATGTTATGAATGTTTGTAGCATATTTGTTAACTAAATAATAATAGTGATTTATTTATTTTGATGAGTGACTTTATTCATTTGATATTTGAATTTGTAAGTATATTATTCCATTCAAATATAGAGTTTATTTTTGTGATGTAAATAATTATTTTTTTGGCGGGCCGACTCGCAAAGCCCGTACCCGCCCGGCCTCAAATGGGCTTGGGTCTTGGGCTGGGCAGGGCTTACAAATATGTATGAGGGCCGGGTTTACAGCCCGGCCCTCAATGTTGAGGGTTGGGCTTTGCCCAACCCGCAAGCCCTCATGGACAATTTTTAAATGGGCCGGGCAACCCGAGCCCGGCCCATTTGACACCTCTAACTTAACTATTCAGAAATAGCACAAAAGAAGGAAAGAAAGAGAGGTTTTGTTTTTATTATTTTTCTTAGGATTGATACCAAATAAAATATTTAAACAAGCATGAGCTAGTGCTGTCTATTGTATTGAATTAACAATTTTCCGGTTTGGGAATGCTTCCTGTACTGTTTTTAGGACCAAAAGTGATTTCAAACTGGGTCTAGGGTGTTTGGTAAAATTCCAAGGAAGTGTTTTTGGTCACTTTTGGCTTCATCGACAGCAATTTTGATAAGCTATTTTTTGTAGCTTTTAGAAAACTTCTTCTCAGGAAGCAGTAATGAAAAGGTAATGATTATTGATATATACACGATATATATATGGCAATAGAAAAAAAAAAAAAAAGTAACATTGTGTTATGATCACACAGAAATAAAACAATTTATTTATTTATTTTATAACATGTTTATGGACATAAAAATAAAACAAATTATTTATTTTCAAAACATCTTCAATATTCATTTATGTCATTTTTAGTAATTTTGTATAGTCAATCACTTTTTACTTTTTACTTTTTACTTTTTACCAAACACATCGAAATTGTTTTTGGTTCTCACAACGCTTTTAAAAATCAGTTTACTAAACTCTCAGTTGATTCTTTTCGCAATAAATCCAAAAGCAATTCTCTCCACAATAGAACCAAAAACAATTTCGCCAATAACACAGCAATGCCAAACTGGTTAGTGTAACAACTGCCAGCCATTTTGTACTTCAAAAATCAATGAAAGATTCAAATGTCCTAGCCTCCTAGGCTAGTGCATATAATATATGGTAGTTCAAGTTTTTGTTTTTATTGTTTTTAATATCATTAAACATTAAACAATGATACAATACAAATGTAAATCAAGTTTTTTTTTTTTTTTTTTTTTTTTTTTTTTTTTAATTTTTTTTTTATTTTCCTGAATTTTTTTTTTTTTTAAAAGAATTTCTTATAACAAGCAAGCAATAATGAGTTTTTGCCATGGCCCATTACAAGAAAAATGAACATGCATGATTTGTTTTTTTCGTTCTTTCTACCAACCATCATTTTCCACTCATATGAGGTGAATGACCCACATAGCCACAGCTTTCAGATTTCCAAGAGTTGAGTTTAGGCCACTAGAAGTTGATAACCCAGTTCCCACTTGAGAAATGAAGAGAAAATGGAATCTCCCCTATTGTCAACACTACCATAATCACCCCAATGGAGGATAGAAAGGGAGAGAGGTTGGTCAATCTGACAAGGTCATCTACTCAGTCCAGTCTCTTTTAAACTAATAATTATTTTTATTTTATTTTTAGTTAATGATTGTTATAAATTTTGCAGTCCCAGTGCCCATACTCATTACATGCATATTATATCTACCATTTGTTTTTGCCCATAGAATTGTAGTTGCACTTCTATGAATCTATGGTTGCAGAAATCTTATTTTAATTATTTACAAGTATTACACTTTTATAAAGTGCATGGATTGAAAGATATTTTACATTTTAAGGTGGGATTTTCAGTTCATGATTTTGAGCTGTGAAACCAAGTGATGATCGTGAGCTATAGAAGTTATTCAAAGAAACCATTTTAAGTCCATCAATTTTGAAGCTATAGAAAGATCACAATTCACAAGCAGCGAAGAGAACGTACATAAACCAAAGTAAGTCTTTATCTATCTACATATATATACATATATTTGCATAGAGACTTCACTTATATATATATATATATATATACACACACCGCAGGGGCGAATCTCTGTGGGGGCTGCACGGTGCTGCAGCCCCGTCTACAATTTTTTTTTTAAATAATTAAGTTTTTATTTTTTACTGGTATACCAGATTTACACAAGCCCAATAGTATTGTCAGGTATTGATTATAGTTGATCAGTTTGCTTAACAGTCCAAACCTAATTACTCTTATGCTTAACAGCCCAAACACATAGGCCATAACCCACCATGTATCTTGACTCTCTTGAGTTACGTGCCCCTTTATTCCCAAATACCACATCGTTTTTTTTTCTTTATTTTCTTCTTCTTCTCTCTATAGTTTTCTTTATTCTTTTTATAGTTTTATGCATTCTTTAATCTCTCTACCCCACTATGAATTTTTTTTTTAACAATATTGAGACCACATTTACAAAAACTCTCTCTCCATACACTCTCCATACAAGGTAAAATAGTTTATTCTTTTCTATTTACTTATATATTATTTTATTATTTACTTTTTTTTTTTTAGTGTTTCCTTATTACATTAAAATTGATTTTAGTATTAGTTTGATTTAATTAAATTTGTTTGTAATTCGTTTGTTACTAGAATTATATGGCATATAGATACAATTATTTGTGTGTTAGCTTTGTTGGAACTTTTTTTTTTATTATTTGGTGATTAAAATTATTTTTTCTTGACTTCAATATATTTTGTTGGAATATACATTTTGAGGGGTTAGATTTATTATATTTCATGACTCGTTGTGTATTTACTTTTTATTAATGAAATCCACCTTCCTATTAAGGCTGTTTAAAAAATTTTATTACTAGTATGATAGCTTCTCCTTACAATCCACAAATTATCTATTCACACTCCAATTTAATTTTTTTTTATTAATGACAATTTTAGCCTAAATTAAAATTACTAAACAAGACAAAAATTTAAAGACACTCCAAACTAATTAAATTATTATATAAAAAAAATCTCTCTCCTAAATCATTAGATTAAATATTACATATTAAACTCTCTCTCCTAAATCTGCTATTACCATATTAAACATTCTCTCCTAATTAATCTCTCTCCATTTTTCAAAAAAAAAAAAAAAAAAATCATGTTTCCATACTTTCTCAATCAATCTCTAATTAATAGTTAAAGGAAAAAAAAAAACTTATAAATGTTTTAGTTTTTTACTAACAGTAATATATATATTAAAAGTTAATTTTCAAAAAGAAAAAAGATATATTAAAGCTTGAATTGTTTCAACTAGATTCGATTAAACTCATAATTTCTAAGATTAATGAAAGAATTAAAGTTCTCTTGGCAATACTTACAAGAGTAACAAAAAACATTTTCATATTTCGATTTTAAAAATATATATATATATATATATATATATATATATATATATATATATATATATATGGTTTCTAAAAATCAAGCTTATTAGTAAGTTTTTTTTTTTTTTTTTTCTTAATTGTTAGGCTTGCTTAAGAAACAATGGAGATAGAAAATGAGAGATATATATTGGAAGAGAGAGAGTTTAATATGATAATTAAAATTTTAGAAGAAAGTATTTAATATGTAATAATTAATCTAATGATTTAGGAGAGATTATTTTTTTTTTTAATAATTTAATTCAAAATAGATAAAAAATATAATCTTATAACAAAATGAAGTGTCTTTAGAATATTTTAAAATTTAAATTTTGAGAATAGAGTGTTTTTAGAAAATAAGTGTAAAAAAAAAAAATTGGATTGTCAAAAGAAGCTCTCTACTAATATTTAGTTCAGCCCCGCCAAATAGAAAATCCTGGATTCGCCCCTGCACACACTAATATTAATTACTGTATCTATCAGTCATGAGCATGGAAGAAGAGAATCATAAAGAAAAGAAAGAGATCGAGAGAGAAGTAGATGATACACATCAAGATGGTGAGCAACTACAGGAATATTTTGATGAGGGACCGAAGAGAATTCAACCATGGACAAAGCAAGTCACCATTCGAGGGCTGATTGTGAGCATTTTGATTGGTGTCATTTTCAGTATCATAGCCATGAAACTCAGCCTCACAACAGGTTTGGTCCCCCATCTCAATGTCTCTGCTGCTCTTCTCGCCTTCTTGTGCATCCGAGCATGGACTAAAGTTCTTCACAAAGCTGGTTATGTATCGCGACCCTTCACTCGCCAAGAGAACACCATGATTCAAACCTGTGCAGTTGCTTGCTATAGCATTGCTGTTGGAGGTCTGTAACAGCTGACTTCTTTCATAAAATCTGTCACCTTTTTTGAAAATTAAAACTATTCGATAGAAAATTTATCTTTAACGTAACTAATCTTCGTGTTTTCGGACGAATTCAGGCGGGTTTGCTTCGTATCTGTTGGGATTGAACAACAAGACATATGAGTTATCAGGGGTTGGCAATGAAGGAAACTCTCCTAGAGCTGTGAAGGAGCCTGGATTTGGTTGGATGACTGGCTATCTTTTTCTTGTTTGCTTTGTTGGTCTTTTTGTCTTGATCCCTCTCAGGAAGGTATATATTATACACACACATATCTATTAAAATTTATCGGGCGTTGGAATTTCATACGAAAAAAATACGAAATCCTGTATCTGATCAGTGCTACATGCCTACATATCTATTTCTAGTTCTTGCTTGAAAATATGAGTTAGTGCTGTCACTTTTCTTCCAACTATTTTATGGTTTTGAAACTGTTTGAATGTGTATACTATAAGGAATTAATTTTTATTTTTATTTTTTTTATCATTTTCTCTGATAATTTTCATTTACTAATTTCAACAGATTTTGATTGTGGACCTCCAGTTAACTTATCCAAGTGGTCTGGCAACAGCAGTTCTGATCAATGGCTTTCACAACCAGGGAGATAAAATGGCCAAGTAGACATCTATAATGACATCTTTCGTTTTGTAACATATTAAAAATCAAACCTAATCAGAAAATTGTTGCAGGAAACAAGTTCGTGGATTCACGAAGTATTTCTCAATCAGCTTCTTGTGGGGCTTTTTCCAATGGTTTTACGCTGCAAACGAGAAATGCGGATTCAAACATTTCCCTACTTTTGGATTGCAAGCTTTGAAGCAAACGTATGAATCTTTATAAGATATATACATGAACCGATGAACATCCACACTAGAGAATGACTCGTAAACTAATAGTTGACCGGGTTTTTGCAGATTCTATTTCGATTTTGGAATGACTTATGTTGGAGCAGGGATGATCTGTTCTCACTTGGTGAACTTGTCTTTGCTCCTCGGAGCTGTTCTTTCTAATGGAATAATGTGGCCACTGATCAATCGGCTTAAAGGAAATTGGTTCTCGGAGAGTTTACAAGAAAGTGACATGAAGAGCTTGTATGGTTATAAGGTACAAAGAATTTATCAAATTTTCATGTTTCTGTAAGTTATCAGTTCTTACATAGATTTTCTCGGCAGGTCTTTCTATCGGTTGCTCTTATCTTAGGCGACGGACTCTATAATTTCGTCAAGATATTGAGTGTTACAGTCATCAACATTCATGGTATAATAAAGAACAAGAACCTCAATGTTGATGATGCACAGAACAACTCCCCAGATGGTAGAATACAAAACGAAATCTTTCTCAGAGAAAATATTCCGATGTGGGTGGGAGTTGCCGGATACATCGTCTTCTCGATCTTGTCCATAATTGTGATTCCAATCATGTTCCCGCAACTCAAATGGTATTATGTTGTGGTAGCCTACATACTGGCTCCATCCCTATCATTCTGCAACGCTTATGGAGCCGGTCTAACGGACATGAACATGGCTTATAACTACGGCAAAGTGGCTCTCTTTGTTCTAGCAGCATTGTCTGGGAAAGAAAATGGACTGGTAGCAGGGCTTGTTGGCTGCGGTTTAATCAAATCTGTTGTTTCTGTGGCTTGTACACTTATGCAAGATTTCAAAACAGCTCATTACACACTAACATCACCACGAGCGATGTTTCTAAGCCAGGCAATCGGGACAGCTATAGGATGTGTGACTGCTCCTCTCAGTTTCTTTCTGTTCTACAAGGCATTTGATGTCGGAAACCCTAATGGAGAGTTTAAAGCTCCTTATGCTTTGATCTACAGAAACATGGCTATTCTAGGCGTGGAAGGCTTCTCGGCTCTTCCCCACCATTGTTTACAGCTCTGTTACGGGTTCTTTGCTTTCGCTGTGGCTGTTAACCTAGTGAAAGATCTTTCGCCAGGAAAGATTGGGAAGTGGATGCCGATTCCCATGGTCATGGCAATACCGTTTCTAGTGGGAGCATACTTTGCTATCGATATGTGCGTAGGGAGTTTGGTTGTGTTTGTGTGGCACAAACTAAACACCAAGGAAGCAGAGTTTATGGTTCCGGCAGTCGCTTCTGGATTAATTTGTGGGGAGGGCCTCTGGACTCTCCCTGCTTCAATTCTTGCCTTGGCCAAAATAAAACCTCCTATTTGTATGAACTTTTTGAGTTCATAATTGAAACACGTGGGAATGTGCTTAGTTTCAGAAAAAAAATGTAGACACTTGTATACCTAGTTATAATTTGTATACAAACCAAAATATGAAGGCATATTGTTGTGGCTTTCTGCAGCCTGACTGGATGAATCTATTCAAGCTCATGATTTTCTTTTTCCTTTTTCATTCCATTCTCGGTGCGTTCAAAAATGACCGAGTTATGGAGTAACAGAAGACCAGACTACTAAAAGAGAATAATCTTCCAATATTGAGATCATCTGTGACTTTCCTAACCCAATAATCTTAAATGAGATGATGTAAATTCAAATTACAGTAGTATCAATCAAAGCCTCCACAAGAAAATATTCATCCCCTAGATCAGGTAAATAAGAAGTTTCGGGAAAAGAACAAGAAACTTTCACGGTGATGGTGTTTGCTACTCTTTGGAAGCGATGTCATACAGAAGAAAAGTGCATATAATGAAAAGAAAATTGAACCAAAATTTTCTATCCAAGAGTTTCGAATATACAGACGTTTTTATTTAAGCAACCAAATCTCAATATATAAAAAATTGATTATCTGAGGAAATGTCTCCACTGTGGTACAGTTGATAAACATGTATAATCAGCCTGTTATAATACCTGCCAGAACATCAACCTTACCTCGTGCATAAATTGTGTAAACTAGACGGATCGCATCAACCCATCCATCTAGGGATTCCCATGAGTCAGCAACCTGGATTCATAAGCACAATATAATTCATCAAACATAAGTTCTTCAAAAACTGTTTTAACAGTACTTGCATTAGATTTAACGATATTCAAGTTGCCTAATAGATCCAGAACAAAAATGAAATTAGTATTTACATCATTTCGTACATATAGATATTTACTTAATTTTAATTTACAAATTAAATGGTGGATTAGACTCAACATCAATGGGAGGGCAGTTAGTTTATTAGTGAAGGTCAGACGGTCCAAGAGAATAAGAGAGAAGATTTGAAAGGCCTATAAAAGTAATTCGCCTAAGCCAACTTGTAAAAAATTGACATCTTATTATCAGTAGACATGGGCACAGGGTATTGGACATGACAACTCCCAAAAATCTTATCACAAGAACACAATTATACAAGGGTATGTTTGTGCATTTTAATAGAAGAAATATATTCAAAGGAAAAATCTACAATACTTACCAAGAAAACTGGTCCATGAACTGTGTCAATGCAGAGGCCTGCACCGGGTGGTAACGTCAGATCGGCACAAGCTGACACAGAAACAATATCTGGAACATCAACTCTAATAGCCTTTTTGTCACCAAATTCTCCTGATCTGCCAGAGAGGCTTCCAGGTGCCTGTTTCTGCTCAACTTTGCTAACCTGTACACTCATGGACATGAGGATTTAAAAGAAGAAAAAGAAACAAGTAGAGGAACATCTTGTCAGTACAATAAGTGTTTTTCATCTAATTTCACACCTAATTGTCAGACCGCCAAACAATTACACTAATAATATTCATACCAGCCACCAAGCCTTTTGGCTGAGTGGTACTTCTTGCCTTTGCACAAAGGAGAGATGAGATTCAGAACCACCCATAAGCGGGGAGGAAATGTACTTTATGGGGTAGGTTTAGGGAAGTTTATCGGTGATGGTGGAAAAAATGATGAAAAGAAACAGTACCACATGCTTGACTTATTAATTTTGATTAAAGTTTTCATTGTATCTATAACATTCTTTAGATTCTAGATGGCAAAATATTAGCAATTTGAAATGAATGTAATTTAATTGTTAAGTGATGATACTCCTATATTTACCATCAGGGACTTGAACAGCTTAGTATTTCAAGGCACATAACAAGAAAAATCCTTTTTGAAGGAAATAAATCTTCATTTTGCAATTTAATTGGCATGCAAACCTACAGTAGAGATACATACATAATATTAGAATGCACAAAAGAGAACACATCAAAATTTACCTGTTGAAGCCCTTCGTGATTTAAAACAAACTGTGATCTTTTCCAATCACTATGAGGGGCAACTAGGCTCCCCACGGGTGCTGCCATTAAATATCCAACCTTAAGATGTGGTAAAGGTAGCTGTTAACAATTAAAGGCTGTCAGATCAATAGAAAAGAAACAAATCCATCAATTTAACAGAATGAATAATTCACAGAATTATTACAGACTCCTATCTTTTGGACTGAATGACTCATTTCAAATTTCTAGTTACGTTAGGTGGAGTGAACTTACTATTAAATATATACATTTTTTCGTAAGAACGTATCATTAACCTGTGGGTGTGGGCCTCAAAGGTTCAGATAATGGTACAATGTAAATCACACAACCACATCCATTTTTTACTTTCTGTTGCCAACCAACAAAAGACATTTAAGGAAGTCATCTAATAGACTGTCGTGCACGCTAAAGACCAATGTCATGACTGACTGACTCAAACATAACAAATAGGACTACAGGTTTATACAGAGAAACACATTCGAGGATGATGTAACTCCAAAAACAATGTGTAGAAAAATAAAACTGACCATAGAGCGCACAAGCCGCAAGGCACTGCTGTAAACCTGCAAATAACAACAAATAAAAAAATTATCTACTTATCCCACAGAAAAGGAATGAAAGAAGAAGAGATCTTCTCCCTCCCCCTCTCAGTGCAATTATTATGGACTTGACTAGATACATCAATTCCGTTAACCTTCCAAATTGACAAGATTGAATCGATAACATGTGTGCTGGATTGTTGCATTTATACAATAAAAGATCAAATTGGCAATAAATCGCAAAGAGATACTTGTAGGCTATATCAACTACACCAAGTAGGTTTAAAGACGTATCAGAAAATATTGGTCAAGAAGCACGAATATAAGTCCTTACTGAGTAACTTGGTTTCAATGCATGGGCAACTGCAATATAGATAGCAGATTGGCTGTATAACTCATTAGGCGAGACCTCTTTAGCATTTAGTGTTCCTCCAGTTCTTAATGTATCCTCTGCTAATGCATACTGCAAGCAAATTAGGATATCATGAGATCAGACTTAAGGCTCACGTGTCATACATGAGGTAACTTGAGAATGAAGTATTTCATGTTATCCAGTACAGTTAACGTAACCAACTTTACAAGTAAGAATATGCCACTCAAATATGGAGGGATAAATAAAAAACTGACCAAGACGGTTCCAAGGTTGTATATTGCTCGATGGAAGTCAAACTGCAACTGTATTGCTGAACGGAACTGCATACAAAGATGATGTACAGGTAGTATAAGAACAGAACACAGGAGAAACACTTATTATCAGGAAATATCAAATGCCAAATTACTTTGGTTCTTGTCCCTATACATTCATCCAAGCACCCTGATGTCTCCAAATGACTTTTGTACCTTACTAATAGCAGTTCTCACTATCGTTTGCTTTTCTCTTGCAGGAACAATTGCACTTAGTTCCTAAAACAATTAACATTAAAAAAAAAAAACAATTAAACTTCCCAGCATCACCCCATTTACCAAAAAAGTCATGCAGAAATAATCTCAAAATATAACAAAGAGAACAAAACAACTAACACAAAGAAAGTAAAGATACCTGTAGAGCAAGTCCCCAATTATTGAGGGCCTGAAATAGATTTTCACATGGAATCAGACTAAATAGCATTAATAAGCACATAAGAATATAAGAAAAGAAGGTAAAGCTGCATAAGTTCTCAGAGGTCAAACTGAAGATGAATTTTTTACATAATAGTTGGTTTGGCATACCTGAGGACTGTTCCAGTTGAGTTGGACAGCTTTCTCATAGTTATTTGTAGCCTGCAAAACAGATTAAGATAAACACTTCAGTTTTCAACATTGTTCTCTTTAAAGAACAATACATGAGAATTATAAATTAAACTAGTGTGTGTGTGTGTGTGTGTGTGTAGAAGCACCTAAGGGCAAAGGATTTCCTTTTTGCAATAAGCAAGCATCATTATTTACTCAAAGTTCACACAGGTTACTTTTTTTAAATAGTAAGTCACACAAGTTACTATTCTCAATAAGATGCACATATGCAGAAGAATTCCAGTTATTATAAATCCAGCAGCAAATAGTTATCTTGACAAAACAACAATCAAAATTCTACATATGAGCCTATATGTAAAAGATAGACAAAAAAATTCTAAAACAGCCAGAATACTGAAATTTAAAGCTAAACCTGTTTCCAGAGTTCTTCAGCCTCCTTAGTACGGCCACGCATTTTTGCTCGATCAGAAATTGCTATCGCCCAATTATAGTAAGCCTGTCAAGTAACAATAACATGTTACCAACACAAGAGAAAGATTATAACTAAAATGTTGTGCAAACTCATCTACACAAACATGCGCTGACACACAATTTCTAAGGTGACCATCTTAGCATCATACAACAAGCATAAATAATGAGGAAAATACTATGCAAGTGATAAAAGATATGAAATGGCCTTTTATAGCTAATCTAACGAAAACTTTCTTATAGGTGATAATAGATATGAAATGGCCTTTTAAAGTTAGTCTAATGAAAACTTTCTTACCATATATAGTAGTTTTCAATCTCGTAAAGGTAAATGACAACAATTTAACACAGCAAATATGAGTTCTTTAAAGATTTGAAGCAGCCACAAATTAAACTGATATGTGTAGGTTCGGCTCACACAAAGAACTCTAAAGTAACGTATGCCTTTCAGTGTCTTATAGAGCTTTTTGCTCTTGGTAGGTATCATTCTTGAACTTGAAGCAACTATACTACTAATATTATTGATTCAACAGAAATAAACAAGATTATATAAAATATAAAGCGCAAACATACATCATGAAGTGTAGGGAGAAGACTGGTAGCTTCATCATACTTTTTACAAGCCTCCTCAAGCAAAGCATCCTTGGTAGGTGAGGTAGAATCTGGACTAACATTATCTGCACTTTCCTGCAAGCCAGATGACAATCACATGGTATGCCTAGAATGGTAATTTTATACAATTGTTTCTGTTATAATGTTGGAAAAATTAAAACACACTTAAGGAATTATACTAGATAAATAGTTCATAAATGTATTCAGGTTCTTTGATTGCCATATAAAACCTGTTGTAATCCCATGCCATTTCATGTCATTAATACCATTTGGGAGAATGAAACCACTTCATTCACATGTTAAAACCATTCTTCTCTTCAGAAAAGAATCATAGATGGCACAAATATTATCAACCCATCATATGAAAATGCCTTATTCTGACTACAGCATGCTCCAAACTCTAAGTACATGATGTGAAAACATAAGTTGCAGATGATCCAGCTTGGAATCAAAAGCCTTTCTAGATCAGATTTTAGAAGAGTAAAGGATTCAACAGCTGAAAACTGATGTTATAGGGGCAAACATAAATAAGAGAAAATCTCAGACCTGAAGAACCAACGCCCAATTGTATAGTGCTTCATGATCTTGAGGGTTTCTCGCTATTGCACTTGCGTACCTACAAAATTTGCATAAAGATTATAAATTTGAAAAAGCTGGATTCAAGAACAACTCAAAATATGAATTCCATTCCCCACCCCTCAACCACCCCACACCCGTAAGCTGCAAACTTAACTCAATCAACTAAGAGAGAGCTAATCGAACTTACTTGCCAAAGAATTCACAAGTTTGATCCAGTAGTTAATAAACAAGCATCAGAAACCACTCAAATGTGGAAAATGCAATTCAAAAGTCTGTTCTTTTACTGATAAACAAGAGTAATAGAATATAACAAAACTACCTCTTGGCGGCGAAAGTAAGAATCCGCTGGCGTGATCTACCCTCTTCGTCAACACCCATTACACTATTGATCAATTCCATCACAGCATTGTTCTGCTCCATGACATGTTGCTGTGCACTCTCTTGACTGAAACCACATTCAAACCACCACTTCATCAACACTATTGAACAAGTTTTAATAAAGTTAACTGATACAGAGCGTATGCTTTTCAAGTAAATGTAACACTAGAAACTAGAAAATAAAAAAAAAGTGAACGGACAATATCTATGACATCTCACAAAACAAAACTCAAGAGGAATTTTTCTTTTCCTAATAAAAATAAATCTACGATAGCTTAAAAAAATCTCGAATTATACAGATTCCATGAAGAGAAAAAAGAAGCACAGGACCTGCCAGGACTGATGCTGTCTTCACCTTCGTCGCTTTTCAATTCACTGAGCAATTCTCTCATCGTGAAGGTTCGGTTACCTTCATCTTTTCGCAGCTCCGGCTTCCGCGGCGTTTGTTCGGCCGACGGAGACTGGATCGCGGTCTCTGAAGTCACCTCCGCCGTCAGATCTGCATCCGGTTCGTGTTTCGGCGTATGTTCCGCAGATGCGTTGCCGTTTTGCAACTGAGGTTCCTCGGGAGTCGTCGACGACATTGACAGACAGATCGGAGTAGTAGAAGAAAGCTGAGCCGATTCGGAGATCTGTTAACAGAATGTCACGGTGCGAGTGATGGAAGAAAAAAAAAAAAATCTTTATATTAAAATTTTAAAAGAATTATATTGTCAGGTTGGTTTAAGTTTAAAATTAACAACATAATTAAAAGGCATGTCCAATATAAATATGCATTTTTAAGTTTCTAATTCATTATGGGTTCACTTTTGAAAAAAAAATTAGGAAAATGCGTATTCATATCTTCAATATAATCATCTAAAGTCAAATATGCATCCTTTTTATAATCAATTATAATAAAACAATTATTTCACTATCTCTCTTCTTTTATTTTATAATTAAATAAATTTTATAATTATTGGTGGAAATATTTAGATATCCTAGTCCGCAATTCTAAAAAAGTTTCTAGAGTTTTTTTTTAACTTTTTAACTATCTATTCTATATGGCCGTCTATTTTCTCCAAATACATATTTGCATCGGAGATGCTCTAATGTCACTTATCGAGTTTTAGCAAAGTAAAATATTTAAGCAAAATCTTATTGGATTTCTTTTTTTTTACAAGAATATTACAATATGACTACCGGAACATACCGAGATCAAATAATACATATACGGTCCATATATCTACTCACATAATAGGAGATAACTACTCCCACAACCCGGGAAGAAAACTCTTCGCACATGCTTGTAAAATACGCATGGTGGGATTTGAACCCCTTACCACTTATGTGGAAGGGAGATATACTACTAGCTCTGCTAAAAGGAGATATGCAAATCTTATTAGATTTCAATTTTTTTTTTTTTTTTTAAATGACATTGTACTTGTTAGTGTTATGTAGAGAATTGGAACGGTCTGGATAGCAACTCTAGAATGGTCTGGATAGTAACTTGAGGTCTCTGAAGTATGAATATATATATATGTGAAGTATGAACATATAAGAAGGATACGACTTTAATTCAGAACCTTAATATCACAATTCCCTAACCATAAAATTGTCTGTTTAGATTCTTAAACTACAAGTAAACCGTGAATCCGTGATATGGAAATAGTAGCACTTAATCCTTTCAAAAAACATATAAATAGTAGCACATAAAATACAAAAAAAAAGGCAAATGGGGATGGTAAAATTATTTAATTTTTAAAACTTTTCATTAATTGCTCTTGAGAAATGAGATATTTATAGGCCAATTGTGGCCCATTTTTAAAAATTTTGCTTGGACTGTTATCCGAAACTTTTGGGCTTTTAGGTGGGTGGCCCTCAATTTAATTTTGGGCGGATGTCGCACCCACCTCCGCTATTTTAAAGTTTTAATTTTTGTAATATTTATTTTATAAAAATATATAATTATTATACCAGTTGATTATTTTTCAATCTATTTTTGTCATTTTGTCGAATACAATTTTCAATCTTCAAAACTAAGGAGGGTGTATTCAATTAGAATTTTAAAAAACTTTTAATGACTTTTATAGACTTTTAAAAAGTATTTAAAAGTCATGTGGTATTCAATTAAGGGCTTGTTTGGTTAGGCTTTTGAAAAACTCTTATTCGTAAAAAGTCTACTTGTAGTAGATCTAATTGAAATAGAGCCTTTGAAAAATAAATTATAGTTGTTTGGTTTGTAATTAAAAAAACACTTTTATAGTAGGAGACCGTTTGGTTATAAAATCTCAAAAAGTCTACTGAGATATTAAATTACTAAAAATGACATATTATTTATTCATTCTATAAAAAATTGAACTTGAAAGATTTTCTACATGTTAACTATATTTTATATTGCACAATGATAATAAAATTCAAAACTTTCACTATATAAACTTAAAAGATTAAAAAACTTATCAGGAATTATTAAATTTTCAACAAAGTTGAAGCATTATCAAAGATTAAATAAAAGGAAAATGATCAATATCTCATACAAAGGTAAAACGTTAAATGGAAAAAAATTCAAAATTAAATAAGTTATCATTGAAGTACGAGAAGAGTCGCAATACTATCACGTTCTTTGTCCATTTCACGATTAGTATTGGAAAGCATTAAAAAGAAAAAAAAAATTTGAATCAAAGTCAGTAGAACAAACATAAAAAATAAACAAATAAACAATAAAAATAATAATGAAGAAAAATTATACATACCGTTCTTCCGGTATGTGTAGAGCAAAGAAATAGCCTATCTGTAGAGAGCAAAGAATAAAGAATATAAAAAGGTTCCAGGGTTTTATTTTAATAAGGGTATTCCATGTCAGTAATAATAAATTAGGGATATATAGGTCATATACTTCTTTTTTTAAAAGGTCTGTTTCGAAAAGCTCATAGGGATGAGCTTTTACCTAGTTGAGGTTTAAACTCTACTAGCCTCTACTGAATTTAAAATAAACAATTTCAAAAGCCCAACCAAACAACTCTAAAAAACTCAAGTAGAGGTTCGTAGACCTTTTGAGCCAGTAGAAAACCCAACCAAATAAGCACTAAGACTTTTTTAACAGTTTATGAAAGTTATGTGAGGTTTTCAAAATCTCAATGACTTTTAATGACTTTTAACGACTTTTAACGACTTTAAAATATCAATGATTTTTAATGACTTTTAGTTATAACAAATCTCATAATTTGTCTTCCATTCCTACCAAAGACTTTGAATGAATTAAAAAAAAAAAAAAAAAAAATCACTTTATAAGAAAAACATAAAACTCTTTAAAAAAACATCAACCACCAAACATATGTTCTATTTTCAAATAAAAACACACTCATTCTTAACAAATTTCATAAATAAAATAAAACGAATAATTTTAAAATGAATAAACATTAAAAAATAATAATAATAATAAAACATACAAACATTAACGATCTATACAAATAAAAATAAAAACTAAAAAATAATATAAAACAACTATTCATCAGCTATGCAATTAAGGACAAGAGATTTCATAATTTTTTACCTATATTTTCAAAGCAACTAAACAACATCAAAATAAATCAAATGAACTTCATTTATGTAAAATAAAATAATAAAAGATAAAAACCACTACTTTTTTTTTTTGTTTACACCATCCGGTTTCCGGGTGGGGCGGATCCACCATACGATGCAATCAACCCAGACCACACCCCGACTAATCCGGACTCGCACTGGGTCGGCCCACTAAGGGGTAAAGTGCTCCCAATATGTGTAACTCCGTTCCCAAGGGGAGTTGAACCCACGACCTTGTTTAAGGGATGAGAGCGCCGAACCATTCACATCAACACATGATTGGTTAAAAACCACTACTTAACCATGCCAATATGCCATAATCAAGGTCGCGTATGAGCGTGACTCTATGTAATTATGATCAATATCAAACTACCTAAACTATGTGCGGTTTTTATGTTTTATTTTTAGTAACTTGAATGAACTTTTGGTAGATTTTTTATATCCATTGTCATACTTTCATGGAGACATGTAAACGTTCATATTCAATAACTATGTGATGGTTTTTTTTTTTTTTTTATTCATTTGAAAAAATATTTTTATTGACATGATAAATATATATAATTTTACTAAAACAAAGTATACATTATATTTAAAAGTCAATGAAAGTCTATACATGTCTATACAAGTATTTTGAAATGAAAGTCTACGAAAGTCTTTTGAAATGAAAGTCTTTTAAATAAAAATCTATGAAAGTTTTTCATAATATTGTAAAATCTATTAAAGTCTATAAAATCTGCACAAGTCATCCACTTAAAAAAAAAAAAAAAAAAAAAAAAAAAGCTTTTAAAGTCTTTCAAAATCAAAATCAAAATCCTACCCCTCTAAAACAAACTGTCATTTTTGTCGGGCGTACAAATTGTCATTTTTCATTCTTCAAAAATCCCGAACATAACCTTAAACTTAAAAATACACGGTCCCATCAACCATTTTCTCTGACCAACAATGCATTAAATAAATTAACCGAGTCGCCTTATATTGATTTCTTTAACCAATTACCATTTACCAATATCAGTTGATGTATAAACTGCACTGCCTGTGTCCTTTCACAGATACTTGCATATGGAAATAATGACCACTATCAAAAACATTTAAATAAGGTGCTTGAAGCCAAATATTTAAGCAGCTATAAAAAAAAAAAAAATTATAAAAAAAAAAAATGTAAGACTTAAAAAGGAAACCATTAAGACAAGAACATTCTAAATCACTGATTTTGCAGTGCCACTATCACTCAAATAGGCCATGAGCGCGGGCAATAATACAACATAAAAAAACATAATTTACCAAGTACAGGAATTGCCTATCATACTTGTTTCAAGCAGTGTGTCTTAAGTGAACCGATGATTCCTTGGTTTTAAAGGAATTACCTCAATAGTGCAACGAAAAGAAACAAGCGAAAGAAACGAAAAAGGGGCATGAATGAATCAGTGAACAACAATGGAAACAACAGCAGTGAATGAATGTTGAAACGTTTTCTTATCTTAAATCTTTTCGTGCAAGGTAACCACCAAATCATGGGCATCGTCTAGAAGCTTCCAGACGTCCAGATTTCCAGCCATGCTGTTGCACTCCCTCATGATCTCATCCATGCTGCTATACTTCTCTACGATCAACTTCCTCCTTTGCAATACACAGGCTGCAATCGCATAAAGCAACAGATCATCGGTAGGAGGGGCTCTAAGCCTCATTCTCCCCCAAGTTGACTTGGCGATTCCAGCACGAATTGCTGCCTGGTCTGCCCACATCACCTCCCAGAGGCAAAGGGTTTGCTCGAATGTTAACTCCCTTCTAAAAAGAACCACCACCATTCTGTACACGAAGAA
Organism: Acer yangbiense; assembly: GCA_008009225.1. Classification (NCBI taxonomy): domain Eukaryota; kingdom Viridiplantae; phylum Streptophyta; class Magnoliopsida; order Sapindales; family Sapindaceae; genus Acer; species Acer yangbiense. Next base: position 5,418,431 of record CM017771.1, read on the forward strand.
GCAATCCTCTGCTTGCAGCTCTTCTAGATGTCTGTAGAGATGAATATCTTTACCCTTGATTATCTTGGAAACAATACCTAACTGCCTTCTTATTCCCACTTCATCAAGCCGGAAATTATGGCGAGCCTTTTTCATGAAAGCAACAAAGCACCAGAAGGCTTCATGGTCTTCCTCCAACACCGACATAATTGGTGAAAGTAAGTCGCTCATTCCTTGGCAATAACCAATCTCAGGATCGTATAATGCATAGGCCTCTAGTATTGCAACCAGGCGAGCAGCGTGAAAAATCCTGCATGGCTCCAAATGATCATAATCCTTCAAGCCGACACTCTTAGCTAAGCGTTGTGCCTTGATTTCTGAAACAGCAGCCTGAGAGGGTGTGTAGATTATCCACTCAGAATTTGCCCTCACAGCATCAAGGCGAATGATTCTCTGCCATGTTGCAAAATCCTCATCTGTGTGAGTTGTGGACTTGCTTTCTGTCTTTGAGGGAGATGAATCTTCATTAGCATTGTCATGGAAGCTTTCACTTCCTTCAGCTCCTTCAGTAGAAAGGTTAGGTATGCTTTCAGGTTCTTCAGATGAGTCGGAATCAGTTGACTCAGAATCACCAGCAGAGGCACCTTCACAGGTTAGCACACTCTTGTCACCCTCTCCTTCCAATGATAAACTGGAGCACTGCGGGGTTCGATCATGGACTGGGGTTTTATCATAGACAGGGGGGTATAAATCCTCATCTACAGGGCTTCCTCCCTCAGATGAAACGGACCTCCTGGAACTAACAGCATCTTCTAAGCCAGGAGAATCCAGAACTTGACTGAAATCCCCACTGCCCTCAATACTGCTAGTTCCACTTTCCTTCAACTTAGAGCTCTTCTCACTGCGTTGACATATTTTACGGCATTCTTTCCGCAAGTTCTCATATATTTTTCTGTATCACATGTTTCAATATATAAATAAATATCTGAGCTAAAGGAACAAGGTGCAAAAGGAGGATGGAAAGAAGAAAAGGAGTCGCTCCAGGGGAAGAGCAAGGGTCCGACTACACATCAGCCCCACCAATAACCATACAACATTAACTAAGAAATGGATGAATTTAAAAGGTCACAGAAATTAACCACATACCTGTTCTCATTTTTAACTGAATCTCTTTCTGCCGCGGAACTGTTTAAGTCATATCTGTTGAAAAGAAATGTGGTTTAAGATAATGAACAGGATAACAAGAGAATGTTTACCAAGCAGATAATCAATAAAGATGTTGACATATAAGCCACAAGTCCATTTCATTCCTTTTTTCTATTAAATGCAGCAAAATATTAGATCAAGCTGAAAATGAGAGACTCTTTACATAGTCTACAAAAGCCAATCATAAAGCAACACTTGCTTTGCATGTATGAAGATGATGAAGCCAAGCTAAAAGTCTTCCTTTGTTATGGTGAATGGTGGAATCCATATATATCCACAATACTCCCCCTTGGATTTCCACCATTTGTATTTTAATTTGCTAAGAAAAACCCGGTGGGACAAAAACCTTAGCAAAATATATACAATGGTGGAAAGCCAAGGGGGAGTATTGTGGATATATATGGATTCCACCATTCACCGCTTGGTTATATAGGCTATACACGTGTAACAATGGAAGGCTTTTAGATTGGCTTCATCATCTTCATACGTGCAAAGCAAGTGTTGCTTTATGATTGGCTTTTGTAGACCATATAGAGAGTCTCTCAGTTTCACTTGTACAGTTAGTCTGAAATCAATCCCAAATCAATACAGAAGCAGTAAATTCTCCTCTCTTTCATTCTCTCTCTTATTATTTATTTAATAACACGTTATCAGCACCGGATCAGTTCCGAATATTTTGAAAATCTGCTTTCTCAATATTGCAGTTGCAATATCATGTTTGAGGCACATGCCTGGACAGGGCAACTGTGGTCAGGTATTTTAATCACACCAAAATTGAATAAGAAAAATGAATTGTCTAAATAGGTAACAACATATAAGGACTCATTTCCTGTACAACCACAAAAGACACAGGTGCATGAAATATTGATAAATAAATAATTTTCTTTTCTCACAATCAGCTGGGCAACTCTCAAAGAGAGTAAATAAAGGTAATGCAAAAGATTACAGAAGCACATTATAATTCTAAATTTCTAATTCTATTAGAACAGAAAACATATTTGCTCATATTCCCACCCAAGTGGAAAACAAAAGAATGTCAATGGCTCTATGCATAATTATCTGAAAGCACCTTTGTTGACTTGGAAGAGGGCAGCCAGATAAGATGGTGCAATCATAGATAGAACACATATAAGGAAAAGGATGCAAGGGTGCTACTGCTAATCTGCTATTAAACCGAAGTGTAAAGTAACAGAAGGACATCACAAGCGACCAATTCCAAACACATTTTCATGAATCAAGCATTCTAGAGGACCATGCTAACCTAAATTTTATGACCAAAAAAAAAAAAAAGAACGGCCTCAATCAAAATGATTATGTCCACATGCATTAACCAGATACATAAACTCATATGAGAGAAGATTCTTACACTCCAAGGAGGAATGGCCAAACCTCTGCTCTAATAGTTGGATCAACACCCTGCATTGGAGAATGAAAATTACAGCATCAAGAGAGATAGTGATGAAAACAGACAGGTAACAGTCTAAAACCAAATAAGATGATATAATAAGTGACATTTTAAAAACATACCCCACTACGAACTTTCTTCAGAAACTTGACACCGCCATCGTTTAGTTTTCCATCTGGTGTAAAGAAGCTTTTCCATTGCTTTGGAAGAAGAACGTGTTTTCTTCTCCGACGGGACCAAGGTGATTTAAGACTACCTCTGAATAAGAAGAAATAAAACGGATAAGTCTTCAACCAAGGAAAATCAAATAACAATCATGAATTAAAAAGATAAAAGCAAACACAAAGACGGAAACTTTGAGGGACAACTTGGAATAGGCAATGCACATAAGCAAGTTAAGGCTTGTATAATTTTGGAAAACTTCACAAGAAAAGAAAAAAAACAATCATAAAAAGATAAATGCAAACACAAAGACGGAAACTTTGAGGGACAACTTGTATTAGGCAATCCACGTAAGCAAGTTAAGACTCGTATAATTTTGGAAAACTTTGCAATAAAAGAACTACGCATCCCGCTTCACAAATTGCAATGTGTTGACAAGAAAAGCAAACAAGAGGAACCAATACTGTCAACTCTATCAAAACTAAGAACCTTGAGCACAGACGACACGAATTAAAACTAGGAAAGAATTAGCTCTCAAATGGCAAGCGAATTTGCATCCCATTCACGAAGTGAACAGAATAGATCGAACATGAGACCAAAACAACTAACAATTTGACACAAAACAGAAAGAAGCCTAAACACTTTAACAGAGTACCAACTTCCAAAAGGGCTCTTTATCAAGTACCCAGTAACATCAAGCCACAATCAGCAGCCCTTATATTACATCACAGGAGAATCTAAATCTTATCCCTCTATTCAAATCCAAAGTTTTGTTCACAACTCAAAAAGATTCAACAGTAAAAACCCAAAAACACTACAGTGATCCATTTTATCCTTATCAAGTCGTACGTAACTAATCTCAGACTTTCTTTTCTCAATTTCTCTACATGACCGCTGAGGCGACAAGTTCAAAGAGCCACTTATTGAAAAAAAAAAAAAATGAGGCAGATAGAAAGTGAGTTACAAAAACTGACAGAACACGACGACTGATTGACGACAAGTACTTCAGATCGGATCTGAGAACCTAAAAAGAAAGAAAAAACAGAAAGTTTAATTTTTTCTATTTCTGCACAAATTTAACCCAAAAAAAAAAAGTAAAAACAACAGGATTTGAATTTGTAAAAAAATAAAGAGGAATTGGAACTCACCGATCAGGATAAACTGGTGAGGAAGATGATGACGATGATGAAGAGGAGGAAGCAACAATTAATAGAACCGATCGCAAATGAATCCACGACGACGATGACGGTGACGCTGAATTTGACGATGACGGTGACGAGGAAGAAGAAGAAGACGTGTGACTTCTCCGTAACGCTCTCATTAACGGTTTATGATGTTCCGTTAACATTTAGTTTACCTAGACTAAATCGACAATCTCTAGATTCGTTTTCTTCTATTGACTTTCGAAATTCGAATTTTTTATTTAAAATTTTTACCTATGTGAGTAAGCGACGGTGGCGGCCAAGGCGATACCGGCCATGGCCGTCACGACGACGGCTATTCCGACATTTGAAGTAGGCGTAGCTGCGTACCAGAAACCACCGGCGCTGAATCCTCCTCCGGCTCCGCTTCCGCTGCTAGCGTCGGCGAACGTGATCCATTTGTCTCCTCCGTATGTGAAGAATACGAGCATCAACAGTTGAATCGAAAGTGCGGTGGTTCGGTCCTGATGATAAGGAGTCGTGTTGACGCGTGACAGAGCTAACACCATCACCGAACTGAAATTTGTCCTTCAAGTGGCCCTTTTTTACTCTTCTCTCTCTCTTTCCATTAAAGCAAAGTAATAATGGCTAGCAACCTAATAAATTATTATTCTATTCTCAATTTCTGATTACATTATCTCTTTCTCTCTCTCTCTCGATCAACTCTCGTTTTTGTTAATTTATCAGACTTTGTTAGTGTCAAAAGTAGATCGACATGACTTCCAGCGTCGCTCACTTGGGCCTTGGGCCCGGCCCATTTCGGCCTGATCTATTTATTATTTTTTATGTGATTAAAATTTTAGAAATAATTATAAATTGTTAAAAAAGAAAATTAAAAAGTCAAGAAAGATAAGTAGAATTATAAACATGTTTTTTCTTACTAAAACTTATAAAATCATTCTCTATCGTAAATGTCTGGATTTTAACTTTCATTCGGAGCTAATGTAACTTGATGAAGCCATTTATACCAAATTAATGAAATTACAAGTTCAATTCACGTATCTTTCCCTTTCTATTGTTCATTAATAAAAATCGGGGTATATTATGAATCGAATTTTTATTTAATTTGAATATTCACTCCTACCACTTTTTCAGACATCTGCAGTAGAGAACACAACTCTCCTATTCATATTGTCAACCTTCTCAAATAGTTTTGGTAATTCACTAAAGGTGCTTGATCAAAGATAATTTGACATTTTTACTCAACCAAAGAGAAGCAAAAGTCAAAAGTCAAAAGACAAGTTGGGTGGTTTAATTAGTGGATTATATATCACATGGCACATAAAATGGTTTTTGAAGCAAAGGGAAAAAAATAAATAAATAATAAAAGAGTAAGGGGAGACAAACACTCATTTATGCCGGACCACGTGCTTTTGCTTTTCTTTGCACTACAATCTAAAAGCACTCACATGAAATATGAGAATAAATCTTTCTATTTTATCTTCTTTTCTTTCTTTTTTTGTATTTTATAATATGTTTATTTAATCCCGTTCATAATATTTGGTTTGATATAATTTAATGTTAGTTGAAATTCAAAGTCTATTGGAGATTTTAATGAAAAATTATATTTGACATTATTTTTTGAGTAATGCTAGAGGACCCAAAAAAGTGATCCAAATTTTGGACCAAAACTTATGTGACAACATCACATAAGATCTTTGAGAAAAGTGATATGGGCCCGTGTTGTGTATGATGCTGCCACATAGGTTTTGGTCCAAAATTTGGGTCACTTTTTTCGGTCTTCTAGTATTATTCTTATTTTTTAGGTCAAAGTTGGAAGAGTATTAATTTATTTAAAAAATTTTGAGTTTGTTGAGGATAGATAATGACTCATTTCAGTTGGTTATTTATTCAATAATTTTCTAACTCGTAAGCCCACCATTAGTTAAGATAGGACCAACAATGATCATGATGTATTGATGTTGTTGATCAAACTTGGGATTTTTTTTTATTTTTTATTTTTATTACACAACAACTGTCGGGATCAGTGAGATTGGGCTCTACAAACTCCGTTCGGACTACAACTCCCACAAGAGAGGAGAGAGCACCCACACTAGTAGTGGGAAAATTTGCATATATCCATGCATACACTAGGACTTGAACCTTGGTGGTGAGGTTCCCTAGGGAAAGGCCCACCACATTGGCAAGGGACCATGTATCAAACTTGGGATCTTGAAATAAAATATTACATATATATATAAAAAAAAGTAATCAATGGAGATAAAAAGATAGAATATTTTTTTATACAGTAGAAAAAGATAGAATGAAAATCTCTTTAGCATTAATAATTTTATTTTATTAACGTGGTGTAATTACTAATTACTTTACCGTAGGATAACTCTCCAATTGTTTTATCATCGGATAACTCTCCATTAATGTCCCTTTTACTACAAAAATTATAATGATTAATTATGGGGATATTGCGTATCTTGTGGGACAATAAAGCACTAAAATGTGGTTAGGCGGTAGTTGAAAAAAATTACCCAAGTAATTAATACGTTAATTGCAAAACTAATCATCTCTCTTTTCTTTTGTGTTCTTTTTCTTGTTTCTCTGCTTTAAATGGTAGTTGAGCTTTTTTTAATCCCAAAACCTCGTAGCGTAGGTGTGATGTGTATACTATTAGACCAACCTTATTAATTGAGGGTTTTGTTTTTTTTTTTTTATATGTAATATCATATATAATAATATAATAATAATAGCCTCTGAAAAAAAAAAAAAAAAAAAGCTCAATTGGTTTATATTGTTAATTTCTTTAATTTCTGATCTTGATAATTTGTTTCTTTGTACAAATCGATAATTTTCCCAATTGTTCAAACTATATTTTCTTATAAGTTGAATTGGATATTTACATTTTCTTAAAATTACAATGACGAGTTAATAAGTCAAAAAAACTTTTTTTTTATATTTTTTTTCAATTTTTAATGTGGGCTTGTCACCGATATAATAAGTTAAGTTTTAATAATAACAAAGTAATGAAACCCATCACAAGCAAGACATATTTTATATTTTTATCTGATGCATGTTTTCGGTATTATTAAAACTCAATAAAAGCGCCAAAATATGCTATAAATTTTTAGCGAGAGTTTCTCTTTACAATCCATAATTTATCTATATACACTTTAATTTAATTTTTTTTTTTATTAATGATAATTTTAACCTGAATTAAAATTACCAAACAAGACAAAAAAAATTATAAGGACATTCCAAACTAATTAAATTATTTAAAAAAAAATTATCTCTCCTAAATCATTAGATTAAATATTATGTATTAAACTTTTTCTCCTAAATCTGTTATTACGATATTAAACACTCTCTCTCTCCATTTTTCAAAAAAAAAAAAAAATCACATCTCCATACTTTCTCGATCAATCTCTGATTAATAGTTAAATAAAAAAAAACTTATGAATATTTTGGTTTTTTACTAACAGTAATATATATTAAAAAGTCAATTTAAATATATATAATATATGAAATTTGATTTGTTGCAACTAAATTCGATTAAATTCGGAATTTTTAAAACTAATGAAAAAATTAAAGTTCTCTAGGCAATCACATACTTACAAAAGTAACAAAAAATATTTTCATATTTCGATTTAAAAAAAAAAAACAAAAAAACAAAGTACTTGTTTTTTGAGTTTTTTTATTTTTTTATTTTTTATATATACATATATACTGTTCCTAAAAATCAAGCTTATTTGTAAGTTTTTTTTTTTTTTTTTTTGGTTAACTGTTTTAGTCTTGCTTGAGAAATAATGAAGATAGAAAGTTAGAGATATGTATTGGAGGGGAGAGAGTTTAATATGGTAAGTAAAAATTTAGGAGAGATCGTTTAATATATAATATTTAATCTAATAATTTTGGAGAGATATTTTCTTTTTTTAGAATAAGAGTGTCAAAAGATAAAAAGGATAATCTTATAATAAAAGAAAATGTCTTTATAATTTTTTTAAATTTAAATTTTAAGAATGAAATGTCTTTAGAAAAGAAATGTAAAAAGAAAAAATTAGATTGTTAAAAGAAGCTTTCGGTTTTTAGCACTGATCTGACTAGAATTGTTGAAAGATCCATCTGAGTTAATTACATTCCATTTGTCACTGTTGTTATATATGTCAGTATGCCACCAATCGATGAATATTTATTTATTTATTGCAATAATATATGCTAGATGTTAATTAATATTAATTACTTTACATATCTTGTTGTTGTGGACGAAAATGTGGTGTGGATAGGGGATGAAAAATTGTATCTCTTTTTCTACCTCCTCTGATATTTTTCTCTTCAACATATATATAGAACACTGGTGTATCCGTACACAGTGTAGAAAATATTGTGATCGAAGGTTGGATCACATTTTTTCAAATTACGATCACAATATTTCCTACACGGTGTATTGGTTCACCGGTGTTCTATAGCTTGACCCTATATAAATATATATATATATATATAGTTTTTCCTATTGTCAATTCGTCCTGATATATTTCATATCAGAACAAAGAATGTGGACCATTAGATTTCATACTTTGACTCAAAGTGTATGCAGTTGTCAAAACTTCTCTAGAAAGACTATATATAGTCTTTCTACTGTCAGTTCGTCCTGATATATTTTATATCAGGACGAAGAATGTGGACCATAGATTATGGATAAGTTTTGACAAGTGCATACACTTTGAGTCAAAGTATGTAAATCTAATAGTCAACATTCTTCGTCATGATATATTTTAGATCATGACGAACTAACAATAGAAAATTTGTATATATATATATATATAGTTTTCTACTATCTGTTCGTCCTGATTAGAAAAATTGTAAGGTCAGGACGATCCTGATTAGAGAAGTATTATATATATATAAATATCTTAAAATTATTCCATTATCTATCGCAAATTAAAGCCACAAACCGGGAATATTTTTCTTTCGCTTTCTATCTCCTTTCTTCACATATTATTCTTTTAATTTCTTTATGTGTCTCATGTGTGAGTGCTTTATCTAGATACTTTAATTAATTGGTTCCTTTGATCTCTTTTCATCTTCATCAACCCTAGATACATTTCAATATTGTAAACGTCGCAAAATTCTATTAGGTTAGGTAAAGTCCACGAAAGAATGTATCAACTAAATTAATTTATAAAAGTTCTCTTGCCATTGTGTAGAAGGTCTTGTGGTTCAATTGACACTTACACACAATGGTTCAATTACATAAACATTATGGATTTAAGGTTCAATTACATAAATTAACTGTTTAATTTATGTAATTGAACCTTAAATCCATAATGTTTAATACAAAAATTATAAACATAAACACTCGCACCATATGGTGGAGTTGTTAACTTACGTATACTTTGCATTTAGTTTTATAATTAATTAAACACTGTATATCAATAATCCATGTAGTTGAAAACTAAATTTATATAGTTTATTTAGAACTTTGTGATCAAACATAGAATTTAATTACCTAGTTTCAATGAAAGTTTCGTGATCGAGCTCAAACTTGAATTTTGTAAATTATAACACTAAGTTTTACCATGTATAATTATATACAAAGGAACCAAATAAGTAATATTATGTACCTAGCTAATTACAAACAAAATGATATATAGAAATATAGAATACATGCAAAGTTAATTAGGGAGGAAAACTCAAAAGAAGTGGAAAACCTAATTAATAGACAAACTAAACTGTTTAATGCGTCTAATGCGTATTGTTGGTAAAGAATACTCATTCACCTCGATAATGTTTTAGATTTGAGACCCCATACCATGCATACATATTGTTCCGATAAATTCTTCTTCATTTCATGACCAAAATTTTAAAAATTTTGCCTTTCTCTCTCGCTTGCCTCAACTTTAGAATTACAAGCAAACACATATATATGAATATATAGTAAAACCAAACCAAACCTACCAAACAAATTAATATGAAAATTCTCATTTTTGATATCAAAACAAAACAATCAAAATAAGTAGTTTAGTAGGTGAACACAACACCGACCAGGCGACCACGCCAATTAATGACTTTCTACATACAGTTCTGATTAGGTGAACTACCCGTTTAATGAGACCCAATTTACCTCAACCTACACGAAAAACTTTAGCTTTATTAAATACCATATTCGATCCCCAACAAATTGAACACAAAAACGTTAAAAAAATACAATTTCTCTGAATCATCAATCACCTTCAAAAATAATGTCCAGGGAAGACCAACGTGCAGGCGCGGAGATCGTGCACGGTTCCGAAGAGTGTCACCGCCACTCCGTGGAGCTTCTCGAGGAGCTAGGGTTTCCGAAGGGTGTTCTTCCCTTGAAGGACCTCGAAGAGTGTGGGAGGGTTCGCGAGACGGGGTTTGTGTGGATGAAACAGAAGGCGCCCTATGAACATTTCTTCGAAGGGACCAACACTCGCGTGAGTTATGCGGTGGAGGTGACCGCGTACGTGGAGAAGTTGAAGATGAAGAAGATGACTGGAATCAAAAGCAAGCAAGTGTTCTTGTGGGTGCCGATCACTGAGATGAGTATGGATGATCCGACGAGTAAGAAAATACATTTCAAGACTCCGATGGGGATTGGAAAGTCCTTTCCGATAACTGCTTTTATGACAGATGAAGAGAAGCAGAAGTACTTGGAGAAACCAGAGGAATGATCAGAAGCGCTTCTTGGACATGCTTTTCTGCTTTTATATATCTATCTTGTTTACCTAATAATAAAGTTATTATTATGTTTTTTTTTTTTTTTTCCTTCTTCTTTGATTATTTATTATTTTGAAAGAGATTTTAATCTATATGAACTTAAGTGGATTGAGGAAGGTCATTCATTTTAGATTTGTCATTCTTCTATATTTAATGTCTTCCTATATATCTCTTAAAAAAATAATTGTCTTCTTATATATGCTAATAGTAATAATGAATTTTTAGATTTTCACTAGGGTTCATGACAAAAATAAAAAATAAAAAATCAGGGTCTTGTGATAATCATTTAGCATTAAATATTCAAATTAAATATTTAAAAGTAAATTTAATTTATTATTATTATTTTTTTTTTGGAAGGGAACAAAGTAGGCTTATTAGTTAATACTAACTACATATACTTGCAACATTATAAGACCGCAGGATGATTTTAGATTTTATTATAATATTATTAAAATATATTAAATTTATATAAGTACGTAATGTTTAATTTTGACAAACGTATGAGATTCCTATTTGTAAAAAATAATGTAAATTTTGATAATTTGATGCGTTCCGTGAATCGGGCAATATAAACACTATGCTTACATTCTTTGTTTTGATCATGCCACTGGAATGATTAGATTAGAGGGTATATGGTGCATCATGTAAATTAGAATGGCAAAATTTTAGTTTGAAGTTAAAACAATTTGTCTGTTTAAAAATACTAACGGACGATAACGGATTGACTCGACTAGGTAGTAATGGCAGTTGATCCTCATGTTTCAAACGACGACGTTTATAAGAGTTTGAACTGTAGTTAGATTAATTAGAACTTGTATTAGATTAACGGCCGTCAACGGGGTTGTCTCGATAAGGCAGTTGGTCGGTCCTCATGTCACAAACGACGACGTTTAAAACACTCCTACTTGTATTCCCTGAACTTTTTGAAATGACAGGCTTGACAGCCACTCCTTGACAAGATAATGGCTTGCTTGTACGCGTTGTAGCTAACAATGGTCTTCTCCTTACCGGCTTTTCTCAGGTTGCATCCAATCGCCTCTCTCAACGTCACCACCACCACTACCAAAGCAATGCCCAGCCCACACCACTCGCTGGAAGTCATCGGTGGCGCGCGTGACGCCTTCTTGCCGGCTCTCAAGACGCTGGAACATCCGTACAACGCGTTCCCTGTGATCGGTTGGAACCGCCACATCGAGACCATATTTGCCGCGTTCTTCCGATCTCTTTCCGACGTCAGGCTCAAGCGAGAGTGCCTCCGTACCAAAGACAACGGCTCCGTCGCTCTCGATTGGGTATCCGGCGACCACGAACGGCTGCCCCCCGATTCTCCGCTCCTTATTTTGCTGGTCAGTTTAACAAAAACCTCTGTTTGTTTCTCGAGAAAAAAATGTATGACAAGAGAATGAATGATAATCAGTTGATTATAGGTAGTTTCTGAGTTTGAATTAGTAAAATATTTTTTGGTTCAAGTGCTATTCTTGGTTCAAAGAGCCAATTGCAACTGGTTTCGCTACTAGAATCAAGAATCGTACTTCAATGTCAATGGTTCTTTACTGTGAGTTATAGTATGAGTTCTACTATCAGAATTCTTGATTGTCTAACTTGAAAGCAAGGAAGTAAATGTCAAAAATCTATGTTTTTGGGAATTCCGAAGGTATCAATATCGAATGTATCATTGAAATATCAGAATTTTGGCAATGTTTTCGATTCCACTGATGTTTCAATAAATTTGACCCGAATTATATATCAATGGGAACAGATATTTACTTTTGAAAGTTTGCATTTTGTGACCATGTTTATCTTTATTGGAGATGCTGAGTTTGATGGGTGTTTGCAGCCTGGTTTAACGGGAGGGAGTGGGGATACATACGTGAGGCATATGCTGCTTAGAGCTAGAAGTAAACAATGGCGTGTCGTGGTGTTTAATAGTCGAGGTTGTGGAGATAGCCCTGTTACCACTCCTCAGGTACTACTTTTCATATCTAGATGTGCGAATTTTTGAACCATTTTGAGATTTATGTTTTTGTTAAGTATTTGAAGTTCTGAGATTCTGTAACAAAGTATGTAATTATTTCGTGACACTGATATGCAGTTCTATTCGGCTTCGTTTTTAGGAGATATGCATGAAGTAGTGGCTCATGTTTCCACCAGATACCCAAAAGCTAATTTGTATACGGTTGGTTGGTCTCTTGGGGCAAACATTCTTGTTCGCTATTTGGGTCAGGTAAGATAATCTTTACTTTCTTTAGTTCTATCCCTGTATTTTTCTCCCATCATTAGTGTTGTAGCCAAAACATTTCTTAATATAGTTTTGAAGAGCTAATTTGTTTCTTTCCTTTGCATATTTGCTGTGTGGATCTAGTGCATCTCTTATGTTCTAGGTTGCTCGCAGCTTTATGCTCCAATGTGTTATTTGGAATAGCTTGTTATGAAATTGAATAACCATCTTCGTAATAGGCCATTTAACTCATTAAGTTCCACTTAATTTGAGTGGACTCTCTGTTTTGCTTTAAGTTCATGTCCCCTCACTCGATCATAGGCCAATATGTTTGTTGAACTGTTCTCATTTGTAAATTTAAACCTGATCCTCTGCATACAGTATATTCATACTCTTTTGAAGCTGATTTTTTTTTACTGGTTTGGTCGTGTGGAATTTTTATTGGGCTGGAGATTTTCTTTTTTTCTTTTTTCTTTTTTCTGTCTGCTTCTCCAATGTATTGTGTTTTTGCTTCCCTTTCATTGATATGTTTAATGTGAATTATTGCAGGAATCTCATTCTTGCCCTTTTTCTGGTGCTGTCTCATTGTGTAATCCGTTCAATTTGGTCATTGCAGATGAAGACTTCCGTAAGGGATTTAACAATGTTTATGACAAAGCTCTTACTAGTGCTCTCTGTAGAATTTTCAAGAAGTAATTCTGTGATAAAATGCCTTTTGTTTTGCTGTCTGTTATTCTGGCATAAAGTTGGTGTTTCTAAGTGTAGATGATATCATTGCAATATCTTGTTTATGTAGGCATGCTCTCCTCTTCGAAGACATGGGTGGTGAATATAATATCCCATCGGCTGCCAATGCCAAGTCTGTCAGGGAGTTTGATGAAGGGCTAACCCGTGGTATGCGTTTCTTCCACGCAAATGAAATTCTTATTCATTGGGAGAGCAGCAGATTTTATAATGCAAGCCATCAGTTTACATTACTTTCTATAATACCTTGCAGTTTCATTTGGTTTCAAGTCAGTGGATGACTATTACTCTAATTCAAGCAGCTCAGATTCCATAAAACATGTCCGCATTCCTTTGCTTTGCATCCAGGTAATATGTCTCTGCCACTTCGAAAGACAAATTTATAGTTAATATCTATTGCACAATTCTATCTGTGTAAAGTAGCAGTAGAAGAAGAAGGAAGGTGGAAGGTCCTTTTGCCATGTAGATTGTGTTTTTCATGATGTGGGTTTTTAGTTAGGGAAGCTATGATATAGGGAAAAAAATTAATTTGTTTATTGAATGGCATTTTAAAGCTCTCCTCTCGCCTTGAGAATTAGTGGTTGGGACTGGCAACATGGATTAGTTCCTACAGTTATGTCAAAATTCATTGCTCAAGTTATAATAAGAAATTTTGATGATTTTTTCCTTCACTTCAAATTGGTTCTCTCCCTCTTCTCTGTGCAAGTAGTTGTTAGATGCTTATTCCATAGAGACAATGGTGGGGCACAACGGTGAAGTAGTTGTGCCATAAATTAACATTTCTTCATGGTTTGCAGGCTGAAAATGATCCTATTGCTCCTTCCAGGGGAATTCCCCGTGAAGATATCAAGGTACGTAGAGTGCTTTTAGTATAGGAAGCCTTATTGTCAAACTGCTTCATGGATTTATGGTTTCATTTGTTTTCTCCATCAAGCTTCATCTAGTCGCAGATGTTAATCACTACGATTAAATCTTTACTTAATCTAGTTTTGCTTCATTAATGCTGCAATATCCCCTGGCCCTTGCGTCTTGCTTCTCCAACAAATTAGTTCATGATTTTGAGCCGTTATATATCAATCTAACTTGTTATATAGCTCTATACTTCATTTTTTATGTTTTTTGTTTTACTATAAAATTAATTTTGAATGTATTTCATTTCATCACATAATATCAACATCAAGTGTGTGGAGATACATTTCCTTTGATCACATTCATCAGATGGGTAGTGGTCATTTTAACTAGTCTTGCTTTTTATCTTTGTATTTCTCTTTAATGAAGTATCATATCGTATTTTTCACTTCTCGTCAATAATCCTTTTAACGTAGTATCTCACCAATTGTCTCAGGCGAATCCGAATTGTTTGCTAATAATGACACCCAAAGGTGGACATCTAGGGTGGGTTGCAGGTGCTGAGGCTCCGCTAGGAGCTCCCTGGACTGACCCTGTGGTGATGGATTTCCTCGAGCATTTGGAAAGAGGCTCATCGGAAACATCTTGCAGTGATCTGAAAGTTGCGAAACAAGGTTCGGAGGACTTGCATCAACTAGAAGTATGATTGAGTTGTTTTACGTATAGTCTGGTCTTCGCAATGAATCCTATGCAATTGAATTCAAATATATCATTTAATCTCTATGAATTACACTCCAAAATCATGTATTCATCGATTCAACAAATTAACATTTGAAAATCAATAAAATAGAAGTTTATGTTATCCGATTCTATATGCGTTTTTATATTGTTGTTGGAGCTTATGTTATTGAAAGTGTCATTTTTTAACATAGATAACTAATTCAATGACATTTTGGTTTGTCTCTTCTGTGGAGGAGTTATCTTTTTTTTTTTTTTCATTCACTAAGAAAGAAACAACAATACATCATAGCTTTTGCTTCTGCAGCTCTTCTTCAACATTGAAAAAATTCTTGAAAGAGAGTCCAGAAGCTTCCAATTCCTATGCCCGTCTTTCCACCAGCTGAGCTAATGCTTTGGGGGCTGGCCCCAAGAATTTAACAATAAGGGGAATTGAACATGTGACTGGACGTCTAACCACACATCACAAGTTAGGCCTTACCCCTAGGAGAGAAAAAAAGTTACAATAGAGAAGAGGACATAAAAATGTACATTTTTGTAACGAGAATCAATTACAAAAGTAAATCAATGACAGTGAGAGGTTTGGAGATGAATCACCAGGTTGATGATAATGAAATGCATAAAACGTCCAACAGTAGGTGGGGTCCAGAGTCTCAGTACGAGTGGGGCTGACATTTTTCCTATTGAAAACCAGTGTCGAGTGGGGCTATATAGTATCTTCAGGAGTCCATCTTCATGTTCATTGTTCACAGAGAGAACGATCGCGAAGAGAGAGAGAGATGCAGACATAGTTATGGACAGACATGGACATTATTGGATTTAACATTGACCCCACCCTACCATTCAGGTCCATTTAGAGACTGATCTTATATGATATATTCAATCTAATCAATGGTGGATCCTTTTGATCATGGTTAAATGCGGGACCCACTTCTCACGTGTTGTTTGTCCTTTGCTATATTTTTCTATTCTATACTGAATGAATCATTGATAAGCTCGAATCAAATACACTAGAAAAATGACAAATGGAAAACGTCCAATACTACTTAAATTCAAGGGGTGGCTCAATGGTAGCCGGGACTTTAGACGAAAATTTAAAACGAAGCCTTGCGATTCAATAACTTTTTTTTTATATTTTTTTTTATTACTGGTTACAAATTTATTAAGACCACCTTTTTGCTATTCAAATAATTATTTTTCCACCTTCTCTGGTGGCTGTGGAAATGGAGGTGCAAAAAGGTGTTAGACATAAATTTTGTGTTTCCTCACTCCCCTCAGTTGATCATTGAACAATTTGTGAAGGATTGGTGGTCGGCGAATTACTCTGTTTCCAATAGAGTTACCTATTCTTTACCGGTGTCTTGGATTCAGCCTGCAGATGACTGGGTGAAGTTGAACATTGATGGTAGCTGCAGTCTTGAGTCTGGTACTATAACTACTAGAGGTGTCCTGTGTAACTGTCGCAAGGAGTGGATTCAAGGTTTTGTGATGAATAAAGGGTTGGGGACTGCCCTTGAAGCTGAACTATGGGGCATGTTTGAAGGATTAACTATGGCTTGGAAGTTGGGATTTAAAAAGATTGTTGCTGAAACTGATTCTAATACTATTGTGCAACTTCTTTGCACTGACACCAACCCTTATCATCCCCTTTTTAGCCTCATTCAGAGTTGCAAAGAGATCAAAAATGGTGATTGGAGCTGTTTTGTTCAGCATATCTACAGAGAAGGCAATGCCCTTGCTGATGGTCTTGCTCATATGGGGCATAAGATGGAAATGGGTGTCAGATTCTTCGATGTCCCTCTTGATGAAATTAGAAATTTTTTTGCTGCTGACTGTAGAGGCGTCTCTTGTATGAGACAGTGCCCTGCGTCCAATTTGCTTCTTTCCTAGTTTTTTTTGCGTTCTGGGCCTTGCCCTCCTTTGTACCCAAAAAAAAAATATTATTTTTTTATCGTATTTTCTACTAGACATATCTAATATCCGATTATCAGTTATCAAAGCTTAAAAAAAAAAACAAATAATTATGTTACAATTGAAAACAAAATAAATAAAAAAATAAATTAAAGTAATAATATTTGGAACAATTGAACTTAGAATGTTTATGAAAGAATACGTAAAGAAACAATAAGAGAGTTTGATTTTGTAGTATGATGGTTTGATTGAATATAGAAGAAGGTATAAAATAATAGATTTTAGTGTGAGTATTTAAATCCACTTAATTATGGTTTACTTCAAAATAGAGATTTTGATTTGAAAATAGGAATGAACGGTAATTTATAAGTTTAAAGAGATGTTTTTTGAATAAAAAAATAGAAAGAAAAATATTGGATATTAATTTTAAAATAAATATATTATTGATAATGAAAATATGGGGTCTTGATTTTAGGTAGGACCTTAGGCAACTACCTCAATTGCCTAGAGGTTCAGCCGATTGGCCCGGCCCTCCAGTTGAATTAGGCATAGCCCCAAGAGACAATAGAGGACCGTAGAAAAACCTAATGCATGATTCTTTTCTGTCCGAATTAAAACTTGGTCGTTAGATATATATTATATCCTAAATTTGTTTCATTGATTTATCATAATTTGCATAAACTTTTATTTTTTAACCCAAAAGAATAAATAAAAAAAATCTCATTTCATTTCATTGAAGCCTTGTAGGTATTCAATGCTTGAAATTCAGATGATCGTGACTTGAAAATTCAAGTATTAGCAAGCAATACATCTCACCGAAAATGAGGCTTAGAAATAAGTTAGGCTAATTGGCATTGATGCCTCCTAAACTTTTCCAAAATATACACTATGCCCTTTATACTCTCTTTTTTTCGTCACTAAACCCCATGAACAAATCGACAAACACTTTGATTTTTTGCCCCTGTGAGAAGGTATCTACAGTCGGCATTTACTAATTTGTGAGAGTTTATGGGGTTTAGTGGAGAAAAAAAAGAGTATAAAGTACATATTATATATTTTATAAGATTTTAGGGGCATCAGTGCCGATTAGCCAATAAGTTAATAATCAAATTCATCAACCTTCTGATGAAAAATGAGGTGGTGTAATGACAAGTCTTTGCATTCGAGTCTTATTTTCCAAATCATTAAGGGCAGATTTGGTTAATAATTTTTTTTTTAACAAAATCAATAATCCTTCTTTGTAAAAAGGAAAGGATATTGACAGATGGTGTAATCTAATTTCTAATTATATTGCCGAACTCATTCTCATCAAACAAATCAACACGGGACACGTGTATTTAGAATCCAATTAATCATACCACGTGTTACCAATATAATACACGTGTGTTTATTAATATCATTTGGCTTTGTGGTAGAAAAATAGGGAACCGATGACGTGAGAACTGAGAACTGAGAACTGAGAAGTGAACACAAACTGGCCACTGTATACATGTGAATACGTGATCGGTTTTGAGTTATCCAGTTGACAACTAGAGGGACCAAGTCCACGTTTGCTCGACTTGTGTTGATCCGTACACGTGTAAAAGATGTCTGGTTTATGTGGCATGTGTGACATTTTTTTTTTTTCTCCAAAATTGAATTTGTCCGATTCTTTGTCCAAGTTCTTGCAAGGTATCAAGTTTTGCTTTTCAACCTTATAAGTATAAGTGCGTGTGCCCACATACGATTGGAAAGTCAGTGGAGTTCCCTCACACTTGGAGGTCACAATCGTAATCAATTACACAAACATTGAATTTGGAACCTCGGATTAGCAAATCATAAACAATATGTCTCCTTTGTCAATATATACATGTATTTTGTTTATTTATTTTTACTTCACTTCTCAACGCAGGTGAATATAAGTAGTTGGGGATTCGTGCTCTGTTATATATATATATATTTTTTCTACTATCAGTTCGTTCTAATATAAAATATATTAGGACGAAAAATATGGACCATAGATTATGAAGAAGTTTTGATAAGTGTATACACTTTGAGTCAAAGTATGTAAATTTAATGATCCACATTCTTCATCCTAATATATTTTATATCATAACAAACTAGTAATAGAAAAATTGTATCTATATAAATATATATATATATATATATATATATATATATATTCAAGTTAGCATGTACTGATGTAAATATCTGAGGATATTGAATGTGAGCCACTAGTTTTAAATACTTTGATTCAAGTGTGTATACACTTGTCAAAACCAGTGGCTCACATTTAATATCTTTATGAAGTTATATCAGTGCGCACTGACCAGATTGAGAATATATATATATATATATATATATATATATATATATATAAGTTAAGGACGTCCAACCATAGCCACACATTCATATTGGGTGTGGGTATTTGTTAATGTGAGACTGTGAGCTACACATTCAATATATATTCAAGTCATTGTGCATTGATGTAAATATATGAGGATATTGAATGTGAGTCACTAGTTTTAAATACTTTGACTCAAGTATGTATACACTTATCAAAACTAGTGGCTCACATTCAATATCCTCCTGAAGTTATATCAGTGCTTATTGACCAAATCGGGACTATATATATAAATTAAGGACGTCCAACCACAGCCACACATTTATATTGGGTGTATGCATTTGTTAATGTGGGGTTGTGGGCCCACTGTGAATGTGTGGCTGATATATATATGTATATATACAGTCCCGATCTGGTCAGTGCATCATGATATAATTTTATCAGGATATTGAATGTGAGCTACTAGTTTTGACAAATGCATATACACTTGAGTTAAAGTATGTAAAACGAATGACTCACATTTAATATTCTCACGAAGTTATATCAGGATGCACTGACTTAAATTTTTTTCTATATATATATATGTGTGTGTGTGTGTGTGTGTGTGTCCAACTACAGCCACACATTCATATTGAGTGTGGCTATTTGTTAATGTGGGGTTGTGGGTCCACTGTGAATGTGTAGCTGATATATATATATATGTGTGTGTGTGTGTGTGTGTGTGTGTGTGTGTCTTTTGGGCTCGTTTGACGCACCGTATTGGACTGTATTGGACTGTATTGTATTGTGTTTTATTGTATTGTATTGTATTGTATTGTATTGTATTGTATTGTATTGTATTGGACTGTATTATCATTAATACAGACCTGTGTTTGGTGATGCACTATATTATATTGTATTAGGTTATTCCTATATGATTTTATTGTATTTTATTATATTATAAAAACATAATATTTTTTTAAAAATACTTAATAATTAATTTTAAATATCCTTACCACGAATAAATCAATAAATATTTGTATATAAAAAATCAATAAATATTTATTTTAATTGAAAAAATAAATAAATAAAATTTCCTATGTATTTTTGAAGTTATAAAAAAAAAAAATACTAACAACATAACACATATTTTATCAATATTCTATATTTATTGAAAAAAAAAAAATAGGAAAGAAAAGTGTTTTTCTAATACAATATAACATAATACTACCAAATATAATACAGTGTTTGCTGTATTAGGCAAATAAAATGTACTAAAATAATACAATACAGTGTTTGCACCAAACACTATATTGTATTATTTTAGTATATTTTAATTGCCTAATACAATACAATACGGCCAAACAAACGAGGCTTTTTAGATAAAGCAAATTGCACTAAACCTCCTTGATGTTTGTTGACTTGCACCCTGAATCAACTTTATCACATCCCGCCGTTGGTCAAACTTGGTTAAATTTAACTGTTGACCAAGTTTGACTAATTCAAAATTAGTTTTAACATCCAGGATAAATTTTATATTTTTCGAAATGGATTGAATATGGCTTAAAAAAACAAAAGATAACTTTTCTTTAATTTCAGATATTGCACTAATTTTTAAGATTGTATATAAAAACTTGATCAGTTTTAACTTTTACGCCGTGTTTGGTATGAGGGTGAGGGTTGGAGGGAGAGCTCCAATCCCTTGTTTGGTTGGAGGGAGAAAAAAGGGGAGAGGAAAAGAGCAGGGAGGAGATCTCCCTCTGGGCCCACCATATTGGATCCGCAGATCACAATGGAAGGAGAGTGATGGGGGGCAAAGACAAAAATGCCCTCCATTTTTATACTACACTCCAATTTTTTAAAAGGCAATATAATAATTTTATAAATTATATACCAATTCATCCATCCATCCAACCCTCTTTTCAATACCAAACAACATGGGGGATATATGTTATCCTCTCCATCCCTCCTACTCTCTCTCCCTTTTAATTCATCTATCCCTCATACTCTCTCTCCCTCCTACCAAACATAGCGTTAATGTTCATTAGTGTTTAACTACAGTGACTCAACAATTGATTTTTCCTGTTTAACTTGTTTTGCCGAATAAAAACCCAATTGACTTGAATTTCTAAAGCTCTGCCACATAGTTGAATACACAATTCGAGCTTTGAATCTTCTTCAATTTGAGGACCTGATGGTATTATTGATTTGTAAAGTTTCCTTCAATATGGTTAATTGACCTCGATCTCCAAGTTGTTGGGTTTCAGGGTTTTTGGTTCTTCAATAAATTTTTTTTTTCCTTTTCAGTTTTTCAATTTTATTTTTGTTTTTTTTTATAATTTTGCTTTGTTTTTAAATTTATGTTTTTTTGAATTTTAGATTTTTTTTTTTAAAATTCAATTCAATTTTCAATTTTTTAAAATTTTACTTAGGGATCAGGGTAGTTTAGTCTTTTGACGGTCAAATTTGGTCAACTGATAAATTTAACCAAGTTTAACTAACGGTAAGGGGTGTGAGTGTCAATTTATGATAAAGTTGTTTCTGAATGCAATAGGTCAAACCTCAGGGAGGTTTAGTGCAATTTGCTCTTATAGATATATAATAAGAGAATTAAAGTAACACAATTAACTACAATATCTGGTGGGTAGATACTAATTAATTAATTCAAACAATTTAATCGTTTGTGAGTTTCTGTAGGAACTTTTATGGACCAAAAAGTATAGCACGACAAATGGTTTACAGGTAGATTTGGATGAAGAAGATGGATCATCAAGACTTATCCAACTGATGAGGATGATATTATCCAAATTATTTTTTATAATTATTTATTTATTTATTTAATTGAGTACTCGATCTTTCTTGTCATTCAAAAGAACTAGTGTTATGAAGTTATGATCAATGTCACTATTGTCTTCATTATCTTCTTCCAATATACATTGAAATTATAAGAAAAGCTATTTGATCCATTGAAATGACAGAATTAATCGATCAGATTTTGTAAAACCAAAATAAATTAACTTTTGATTTTTCAAAGGGAAAAGAAAGATTTCATTGTCATGTAAAAGAGATTTGATGAAAACAAATGACAATGATATTGATATGCCAAGCAAAAGTAGATTAATTTTGGCCGAAATGAAGATATATATTTAATGATCTTCTTGTGTTCATATGGGGACCATTAAACAATATATTGTTCAAACAAATTGGTCATCATTACATATACAATAATTCTAATTAGTAATTCCGGATATAAATTATATCTAAAGGATTACACCTGAGATCCTTCCATCACACGTAATTTCTCATTACTTTCCAAAAATAATAATTATGGGTACAAAGTATGGAGTGGCCCAAATGATAATGATCTTCATGTGTCCATCATATGGGAACTGTAATAAAACAATATATTAGTGATCTCAGACATAAGTACTTAATTATATCCGGAGATTTACACCTGCGAAGCTTTCATCCAATATAATCTCTCATTATGGGAATAAATCATATGATTGATAGGTTTTGAGACGATGAATATTGTTGAATGCAGTTATCGGAAGTTTACCAAGTATGGATTGATCGATAGAATATCTACAAATCTATGTGGCTAGCTAGAAATTAATTCTGTGCATAACATGATCAACAATAGGAAGAATATGGGTTCTTTAATTTCCGACAACAGGAATTGTCGTGTATTACAAATTGCACATGTGATTTGTATGTTCATTTGTATTAATTAATTGTTGTAACTGTACTTCATTTCAACTAAATTAATCACCTTAATTACAAGTGCTTAATCTCTCTAGTTTCTTTAATAAAGTTTACAGATTTTAAATAAATAAATAAATAAATAAATAAACACACCGATAATTTTTCATATCTTGTCGCGGCAGTGCCCATGAGTACTGCCAGATGCCCAGAGTGGTGGTTAGCTTAAGTGGGCATATATGAATGGTTTTCATGACCCACACCTGAACACATGAATACATATACAATAGATCAACCTCATCTCGTCAAATGAGCAATCTTGATCACAGACAAACCATATTAGTTCGAAGGTAAAATGAGCAATTTTACCTTATTGTGTTAAGTTATTTTAGTTCATACTTATTTTTAGTTAATTGTGGTAGGTTGATATTTATTATTTGTTAAGACCAGACTCATTATTTCATTCTCTTGGTCATTATATCCATGTAATTAAAAACACATCATAAATTAAAAATTAACAGATTGCATGACAAAAAAGGAAAAAACATACCATACATGAATTGAAATTCATTTTAGGACAAGAAAATGATAGATTATTCTACAAAGCCATGTAAAAAAATGACCAGATTCACTGTACTCAATTATTATATATTATTTTATTTTTATTTTTATTGTTTTTCCACAAATATCCAATTTCCAACCAAACCATTAAAAACGTCTCTCATTTTGGCACTCACTCTCTCTATATATATAGAGAGAGCTTCCCTCCTCCTCCTCCACCACCTCCACCACCACCACCAACTCTCCCTGATCTCGTATTCATATTAAGCTTTTTAGGATTTTTCTTGTTGTTTGTTTAAAAAGGGATTTTTTACCATGGCGGCCACTCACGGATTTGTTTTCTCCGGCAAGAAAAGATCCGGTGCTGATGACTTGGATGGCGAGGATAAGAAGATCATGGCAAAGAAATCCATGTTGCCGACTGCGGCCACCGCCAACTGGGAGGATCCAGCGGCTGCATTAGCCGGTGCCAGGCACGAGTTCGGTGAGCACGGCGGCGTCAACATGTCCATTGAAGCCTCCGCCACCTTCACCGTCATGGAGCCGGAAACCATGCGCCGCATGTTTTCCGGCGAACTCGGCCCCGACCGTGACTTCTTCATCTACAGCCGTCACTTCAACCCCACTGTATTGAATCTCAGCCGTCAGATGGCCGCCCTTGAAGGCACCGAAGCCGCCTATTGCACCGCCAGCGGTACGTACTCCTCCGTCTATATTTTCAATTTCCGGTTTCTAAAGACATAAAAATCAATTTCTCAATATCAAATAGAAATATAAAAAATAAAAAAAACGAAAACAGAAAACATCACCCAAATTTGTGTCGTTTTATTACGTGCCAGGTATGTCTGCAATATCGTCTGTGTTGTTACAACTATGCAGCAGCGGAGGACACGTTGTGGCGTCTAGGACCCTCTACGGTGGGACCCACGCTCTGCTGACTCACTTCTTCCCAAGGTCTTGCAACATAACGACGTCGTTCGTGGACATCTGCAATCATGAGATGGTAAATGACGCGATCGTCCAAGGCAAAACCAACGTGTTGTATTTCGAGTCCATGTCGAATCCGACGCTCACGGTGGCTGATATCCCCGAGCTCAGCCGTATAGCTCACGACAAGGGTGTCACCGTGGTGGTCGACAACACTTTCGCGCCAATGGTCATCTCGCCGGCTCGGCTCGGTGCCGATGTTGTTCTTCATAGTATCTCTAAGTTTATTAGTGGCGGGGCAGATATTATTGCAGGTATTTTTTTTATTTAATCATGATTTTTCTCTTTTAATTTCTCGAGTTTTGCAATTATTATTATTATTATTATTATTATTATTATTTAATCTTTTATGCATATCACCTGATAATAATTTAATTGATTTATCAATCGACTAAATAGTAAAAACCCACTCATTTAATTGGTTATAGATGTTATATAATATAATATTATTGGATAGAATGCATTGCAGTCTGTGTAATGAAATTTATTATAATGATAAGAATCTATGACATGATTGATGATTCCATTGGGGTCACATAATTATTTTTAAATTTCTAACTTTTTTAATTTTAAATGGGAAAAACATATTCGATTGATTATACTGTATATACTAATTTACATGTTAATTATATAATATGATATGATTAGGCATAATGTGTTTTTGAAACTTTATTCATTTTTTTAGTGGGGGTCAGAAAAGTATTATTAAAGTGTCTAAACATTTTGGTTTTGGATGGTTGGTCTGTCACATGACATTTTTGTTTTTATTTGGTCAGAGTTTCACACTCGTGAATAGTGGTTGTTACAGAACAAAGCTTTTTTATATACTTAAAGCAACTCCAATAGACTCGTTAATTAAAGTTGTTGGAAAAGTTAGATGTGGCTCCAACAGACTCGTTAAATAGTATTTTTCAATTGTGAAATTCTTTTTCACTCATCAATATTGCCGAGTGATTTCTCACTCTTCATATTTTATTTTATTATTTGTTATTGTGTCTTAACAACTTTATCTGATTTTAAATTTAACAACTCTTTCAAATTTCAAACAATTTCAAACAGCTCATTAAAATGCTTTCATTAAAATAATATAAGACTATTTTTATTTGAAGAGTCTTTTGAAATGAGTATTATTTTCTCACCCTTCAAATTGCCACATAGATAACTAAATTGATATTTAAATAGTGAAATTAGAAGAAGCTTTTAGAGTCGCTCTTAATTAGCCAGTTTTAGTGATTAATTTTGTATCATGATAATGATTTTCTCTGACTAGAAGATTTTGTCGTACTGCCGATAAGATGATACACGTGTCATGTGATCGTGTGTGACGTGGGTTTCGATATAGTGTTTGTTTTTTTATGGGTAAGCATATGTCATCTCAAATCTCATTGTGTGTGATATGTCATGTCGTTTTCTTTGTCTTCTTCGGCCATCTTAATTCGAAATCTTGAGAATACTTTTCTATTAAAAATTGGAATTTGGTATTTAGTTTTGTTTGAATGTTCCAAGATAATATTTTCTTTCTCCTTTTGGAATATTCCTATATACAGCCTTCTACTTACGATAGGATTGGATATGGTTGAATCAACGGTGATGTAATTAACTATAAATTATAAAAAATTGTTAACATGAACCCTAATTCGGAAACTAAATGGCATGTTTCAGGGGCTGTATGTGGGCCGGCGAGCCTAGTGAATTCGATGATGGACCTTCACCAAGGGGCGTTGATGCTTCTCGGGCCAACAATGAACGCCAAGGTTGCTTTTGAACTATCGGAGAGACTTCCTCACTTGGGGATCAGAATGAAGGAGCACTGCAACCGTGCCATGACCTACGCTACCAAAATGAAGAAACTTGGCCTCAAAGTCATCTACCCGGGCCTGGAAGACCACCCGCAACACCAGCTTTTGAAGTCCATAGGCAACAAACAGTATGGATTCGGTGGACTCCTATGCCTCGACATGGAGACCGAAGAGAAGGCCAACCGGTTGATGAACTACTTGCAAAACTTCACCCAATTCGGGTTCATGGCGGTCAGCCTGGGCTACTACGAGAACCTAATGTCATGCTCTGGCAGCAGCACTAGTAGCGAATTGAACGCGGAGGAGAAAGCCCTGGCTGGAATCTCACCAGGCCTGGTTCGGATGTCGGTGGGTTACATCGGGACTGTTGAGCAGAAATGGGGCCAGTTCGAAAAGGCGTTGTCCAGGATGCAGGATTCAGGATTGTTCAAGAACTAGTAAGGGTGCAATAATGAGTAGTGTTGATGTAAAAATAGCTCGGAGTCTGTCTCTCGTCTCTTGGTTGTTTTTGTTAGTTTCTTAATCGTTTGCCTAATTTACATCGGTTATGTAAGTTGGAAAAAAGTTGTTACATTGCTTTTAAATTTGATAATCATGCAAAGCTTATGTGTTATTAGCAATGGACAATCTCATTATTTAGAATAATCTTTGGAAAGTGTAGTTCATCCTTTCATGTTAATTATGTACTCAAAATTCAAGGAGGATTTAAGTTAAAATAATCTTCGACTCTACTTATCAACAACGAGATGATGAGATGAGATTCGTTCAGTGGTATACTACTCAGTGATTCGAGTAATCTACCCCTCCTTCAACCCCTGAATTCATCGTAATTATTCAAACTAATTATATAAATCTCCCACAAACAAGGTTTTGGACTTATGATTCTATTCTCCTTCTGGGCCCAAAAAACCTCTGCCTAGTAAAATCCGTAATTGGGTTGATGTTTTATGGGCTCGTGCAACTCTCATGTTGGTAAAAAAACATTCTTGGGTTGCTGCGTGTGACCTTTTCCTTTTGTGACTATGAATAGCTCTTTCACTATTCATCAATAGAATGCATCTAACAATTGATAAATGATATTTGACTAGATCGTTTTATTTTTGTGATATTCCAAATTCATTTTTTTTCTTCTCATATATATATAAAAAAGTGAGTTTCTCATAAAAGATCCCTTATTTTAATTTCGGTAAGAATCTTTTTAAAATCAACTCGATTTTTATGAATTTTAATCTGAATTTTTGTGTGGATGATAAGTTTATTGAAATCTATCTATGTATAAAATTTAGGAATTTTTCAAGTAATAGAACTATTTTTCTTCAATTTTCTTATATTTCACATATTTTTCGATGCTTTTATATTTAACAAAATCGAAATAAATAGTTTTAGTGTTTGGAAAATTTTAAAACTTTTTTCATAGATCCCTCATGAGAAACTCACTCTTATATATATATATACCATATGTTCAAACCTAACACGTTGTCAGACTGAATGAACGTTATTTACCATCAAGCTACATTAGTCGATTAATTGTGATATTCCAAATTCATTTTGATATATACATTATTGTACAAACATATTAATAATAAATATTCAAACAAAAAAGTATATAATTGGAAGCAAAATTTAATTTAATTAATAAGTATATATAATCTCGTATACCATCGTTGACAAAAAAAATCAACGACTTATATAAAGAACAACTAAATACAACTTCCTTTTCATAGATATCTTCTACAGATTTGATTCTCTTGTGGTTGTGGCTTGTGGGATTAATATAAAAATATATCTTTTGGCTCTAAGAAGTCAATTACCCAAAAAAAAAAAAAAAAAACCTCGAAGCAATTATCCATTCAAGAAAAATCTTATTATTTCTTATTAGGTCATCGTTTTCAATAGATTATCCTGTTTTGTCTGAGACGATATTTTTTTCTTTTCAACTGCGAGATTATTATAATATTTTATAATATATATATATATTTGACAATATCTATTAATTCAGGATCATGTATTTTTTTGAAAGCTTTCGTCATTGGTAGGATTTGAGCCGTTGACCTGGAAGTTATTTGCCCAAACCCCAAACTCGTTGAGCTACGCCCCCGTTAACATATTTTATAATATTTTAACATCGACTATGAGTACAAGTTGTTCAATTAATATTCTAAATTATAATGTTATAGAAATTTACGATATTCTAAAAACAACCCTACCGACATGAACCGTTGTAAATGCTGTAGAGGATATTTGATTTGTCCTTTGTCTTAAATCTTGATATTTTTGATAGTTCGGGTTGTAATCTCCAGTACGTACAGCTATATTTACATATCATGCATGTTCCTGGCCCTGCATGGGGGCTACTACATCTGTATCAGTACAATTCCTTCAACCACAAGTTGTATATATCAAACAAAACAGGAAAATCTACGAAGATATTCATAGATGGCCAAAGTAGAGACATAGTCATGTGTCATAATTATTTTGAACATTATATATATGGAAAAAGCTTCATGACCATTTGTAGTACGTACTACACATGATGATGATCAACCGAGAACTCTCCCCACCAAAGATGTCGTACGTACTGAATCTGGTGGAGATCATCATATGATCAATCCATTGATTGGAAAACAATTCAAAACATGTTTAATCATCCCGATCATCAATCATCGCTTTGGCCGGTGGTGCAATTATATAATTACGACGTGACATGTAAAAAAAAAAAAACAATGAAGCCAAGACAATTTATATATATGATCAATCCATTGATTGTAAAACAAAAACATGTTTAATCATCCCGATCATCAATCATCGCTTTGGCCGGTGGTGCAATTATATAATTACAACGTGTCAATGTATGTGATACATGTAAAAAAATAAATAAATGAAGTCAAGACATATATGTTGGTTCTCTAATAATGACGTCCTGAAATTATAAAGTAAGGACAATCACCCATAGCTACACATACATTCACATTGGCTGTGAGTATTTGTTAATGTGTGGCTGTGGGTCCAATGTGAATGTGTGGGCCGTGTGGCTGTGGTTGAATGTTCTGGAATTATAAAGTCAGGATATCCTCACTAGAGAACCACCTTTTATATATGTATATAAAATACCCACACCACCAATCATGTGTTGGTGTGAGTGGTTCGGTGCTCTCATTCTTTAAGCAAGGTCATGGGTTCAACTCCCCTTGTGAATGGAGCTACATATATTGGGAGCACTTTACCCCTTAGTGGGCCGACCCGGTGCGAGTCCGAATTAGTCGGGGTGTGGTCTGGGCTGATTGCACCGTATGGTGGATCCGCCCAACTCGGAAACCGTTTGGTGTAAACCAAAAAAAAAAAAAATACCCACACCCAATATGATTGTGTGTCTGTGGTTAGACGTTCTTAATATGATCAACCCATTGATCGGAAAACAAAAACATGTTTAATCATCCTGATCATCAATTATTGCTTTAGCCGGTGGTGCAATTATATAATTACGACGTGTCAGCGTATGTGATACATGTTAAAAAAAGAAAAAAAAAAAAAAAACAATGAAGCCAAGACAATGTATATATAAAACTGAATCTTGGATTTTTGTTATAACGGAGACATGCAATGAAGACAGACTTGATTTTATTGGAAACAAGCAAGAGACAAAGCAGTGAGATCGCAGGATCGACCTGCGTGTTTGGGCATGCAATGGGCAAGAGTTATCTCGATCGATCTCCATCCTATGCAAGGCAGTTTTCACACTAACATCTTCTCTTGTGTCTTTCTCTGCACGTGCGTTGCACATGCCGCCTCCTATCATCATCATCTACTTGCATTTTGTGTATATCAGTATATATATATCGATGCTATATGATAATTGATAACTAGCTCCATGATGAGATAATAATGAAGAGTAATGCATCACCTATTGTCTCCAACCTCTTAGAAAGGAATAGCTTTATGAGATCGATTATGGGCACACCATGTTTGTTCAATGAAATCAAATAATAGTGCTCTTAAATTTAAATATATACATAGTGATATCGTCGATCATATGCATATTGATGATCATGAGGTTTACCGGTTATGTCAAAAACTTTTTTATTATTTTTTTTATTTTTAAATATTACAATAAATTCGGATTTGAAAAGGAAGATACAACTCGAACCTACAATCTCTCATGATGTAGGTGCAAGAGACATATCACTTGATCAACTTCATCTAGTCATTTGTTTTTTAATTACGAACCATTGAAACTTAATTTTCTCATTGACCAATATTTTATGCAAAAATCATGTTGCATAGATTTTTCCTTTTTAATTTTAATTTTTATTTGGTTTAACCATATTCTATCCAATTATACACATGCAGAACACATTTAAAAAGTGGTTAAATTGCAATAATTTTATTTTAATTACAAAGTTCTCATTGTATGATCAGTATAAAACTATGATTTATCTCACTTTATATTAACAATTTATATAAAAAGTTAAAACACAAGTTGAGATATAAATTGTTCTGCATAACACTTTACACTTTACATAATGGAGTTGCTTTTTAGTACAATGGATAAAAAAAAAAAAACACTACTTTGAGGCCAGCGCGCGTGCCTCGGATTTTGTAGCTCATCACTAAAAAAACAATTTGCACTCGTGAGAAATTAGTGCTATTTGGGTATTTCCATATCAACTTCGATTGGATTATCAGATTTTCGTTTTGGCAAAGACAAATTAAACTAATAATACATATTTATGAGCAAATTAACACACTACAACATCATGGTCGAATATGCCTAGAACATTTGCGAATATTCTACATTTAATTTTAATTTATTTATTTCATCTCTCTTTTTTTTTTCCTTCATGAAGATCAGTTAAATTAATTTCTGTCTCATAATATAATGTCCACATCAATATATGGCCACTCCTATTCCTATCCATTCCTTTTTAGCAAGATTTTAATCATGGACGGCACATGATTATTATATGACAATTTTCATTTCACGGTGACAAACAAACCCATATGTCAATTGGTCACACACCTGTACTAAAAGGTAGAAGACCATCTTCGAACATATCAGAACAACAAGGACACATCGTACTTCGCACAATCGCACTATACTACAATCTCTACCTCAAAAGACATCCGTCCATTCATTTAACAATAATTTAAACTTATCGCCCATATCCACCCACGTAACAAAAAATGAACGTATTACAATATGGTATGTATATCTATTTAATCGGCGTGCGTACGCCCAACCTCTCCGCCGGACGCTTGCCGGCAGCCGCGGGTCTTCTATTCCGATCGGTGCTCCGTTCAGTCGGTTGCTTTAGTACTCTTTGTGAGGTAGTTTTATTTTTTCGGTGCTTTCGGCGGAGGACGACGGATCTTGGTGGGGTTTTACTTGGCTAGGTGGCACGGGGTTTCGATCGACATCTCCGGCGTCGTCGCTCCTTACCGGCGGCGTCCTGGTGGGTCCTCTCCGGCAACCTGGGGGTCCCTCCTCCAGTTCGGGTTTCGTCCGTTTTATTTGGGTTTTGTGTTTGTATAGTTTGGTTTTGGCGAAACCATTTGGTTTCCTTGTTGTGATTCCACCTTTGTGAGTGGGTTTTTCTCCCGTTGTGGGACTCTATTCTGGGCTTGTGTTCGAGTGGTTTATCTATGGAGTCCCAGTTGTGATTGTATCTTTGCCCTGGATCTAGTTTTCCAGGTTTACAGGTGCCCTTCCATAAAAAAAAAATGTATATCTATTTAACGAAAGTTTAATTGTCATGTATGTGTTAAAGCTGGAAATTGATCAAGGCTCATCATTAGAGTTCCACGTCAAAAAACAGATTGATGACTCAGCAATGTCAAGTCAGCAATTCTATTTTGAAAAGTCTAAATTAGTTAGCTTGTAACAATTGCGTGCCCTTGAGTCACAATCCTTACCGTTGATCTTTTGTAATTATCCGGATTATCAGGGTTCTTGTTAGAATTGTGCAACTGCCTATAAATAGGCTCTCTCTCTATAATTCTAATCAATCAATGAAAAATCCAGAAATGATTTTCTAGATCTAGATTTTTTCTCTAAAATACTTTGTTTTTCATTTCTATAGATTTAGGGTTTACATGGTATCAGAGCTGTGAAGATCGAAGGCCATGGATTCCATTGCCGATTCTCTTCTGCACAACACCTAGTCACAAGATACAAAGTCACCATCTCTTTCAAAGAAACAGCGAGAAGCTCGCTCTCAACTTATCTCGAAGAATCCCAACTTTAGTCTCCTTATCAAGTTGGATCAGAATAATTACATATACTGGGAAGCACAAATCTTACCAATGGTGAGAGCGTTTGATCTAGAAGAGTTCTTGCTTGTTGCTTCTAAGAGTCTACAAAAGTTTGTTGAGGCTTAAGATGAAGAAACAGGGGAAACAATCCTTGCTATCAGCGATGATTTTCTCAACTGGAAGAGGATTGATCAACTCTTAGTTGGCTGGATCTTTTCCACGCTCAGTGAATCAATCTCAGGTCAAATGACTCATTATGTCACTGCTAATGAAGTCTGGAGTAGTATCACCAGGTTGTTCTCTCAACAATTTATGGCTCGCACTATGCATCTGAGGAGAAAACTTCAAACCTTGAAAAAAGGTTCACTAAGCATCACTGAGTACGTTGTCAAAATGAAAGGCTTAGATGATTCACTGATAGCTGCAGGTTAGGTAATTACAGAGTATGATCTGGTGTCCTATATACTATGCGGTGTTGGACAAGAATTCAATCCAGTAGTTGTTACAATTACTGCTAAACAGGGAGATATTACACTACAAGAAGCTCAATTTCTTCTCATGAGTCTGAGTCTAGATTGGAGCAGTTTGTTGGTACTTCAATTCTACCTAATCCCTCAGCAAATGGACATGTCAAGTCTTCTCAAGGATAATTTAATAATGGTCAAAGAGGAGGCTAGTATCATGAAAGAGCTAGAGCTAGAGCTAGAGGTCGTAATAGAGGAGGAAGTGGCACGACAAACAACTCAAGGCCTATCTGCCAAGTGTGTGGATAGATTGGACACGCTGCAAATGTCTGTTATTATCGCTTCGATCCGACTTACAATGTCACAAGGCCATCTCCACCATAAGGACACGTTGCACAGCAAGCTGAGTATACTCACGACAACCAGTATCAAGTTCGCATCAACAGTCTACATGCCATGATTGCTTCACCTTCTTCTGTTTCGGATCCAAACTGGTACATCGATAACGGTGCCACAAATCACATAACTCATGACTTCAATAACCTCTCCATCAGCAATTAATATAGGGGTAAAAATCGATTGGCAGTTGGTAATGGCAAAACTCTTTTTATCTCTCATATTGGTCAACTGCATTTATGATCTAAGTTCAAGCCTTCCTGTAATATCTTGCTTACTAAGATATTATTTGTACCTGATATTATTTGTCAATTTTCATAAAATGGTTGAGAGAATATTTTCCACCAAGTTGAAGTGTGTGCAAAGTGATAATGGTGGTGAATTCCTAGCATTAAATTCATATCTTGTGGAACATGGTATATCACATAAGTGTTCTTGCCCCCACACACCTCAGCAAAATGGAATAGTTGAGAGAAAATATAGGAACATAGTTGAAGTAGGTCTCTCCATACTTGTTCAAGCTCACCTTCCCTTATATTTTTGATGGGAATCCTTTCACACGACTGTTCATTTAATAAACAGGCTTCCTACTTCAGTTCTCAAGTTCATTTCACCATTCTCAGTGCTGTTCAAATTAACACCTATATACACTGATCTTAAGGCCTTTGGTTGCACTTGTTTATCTCTCTTAAGGTTGTATAACACTCATAAGTTTCAAATTCATTCTTAGAAATGTTTATTTGTTGGTTATTGTGATTATTCTTAAGGCAATAAGTGTCTCCATCATAGTGGTAGGGTCTATATGTCAATAAATGTTGCTTTCAATGAAAATGAGTTTTCTTACTCTACTCTCTTCAATGTCAAGTCATCTCATATTAAATCCTCCCCTAGTTTCCCTACGTAAATATTGCCTAAAAGTCTTTCCTCTTTAGGAAAAGGTATATGAACATCTTTCAAGGCATATAAACCCACTACAAAAGCTGTGTCTACCCCTAGCATACATCATTTTCAACCAGCAGATGTGCCTACATAGCCTATTAATTCACCAACATCTGTCACTGTACAAAATGGTATAAACCTACCATCTATACCCATGAGTAACACTCATAAAATGGTCAATAGAGCCAAATGTGGTATTGTCAAATCTAGAAGCCTTAATGTTTCTACTGAAGATGATAGTGTGCCAACTAGTGCTTCTAAGGCTTTACAAATTCTAGCTTGCAAAACTGCAATGCAAGTAGAATTTGATGCCCTCCAAAAGACATACACATGGACTCTAGTGCCTGCTAGGGAGGACATGAGTATAGTAAGCTAAAAATGGATTTTTAGAGTGAAATACAGGGCTGATGGCTCGGTTGATAGTTATAAAGCGAGGCTTGTAGCGAAGGTTTTCACTCAAACTCCTGAGTTGGACTTTTATGAGACTTTTAGTCCTGTTGTGAAGAGCTCGACTATAAGGGTTGTGCTCAGTTTAGTCGTGACGAGTAAGTGGAACATTCACTAGCTCGACGTCAATAATGCGTTCCTAAATGGTGACCTACACGAAACTGTCTTCATGGATCAACCAGATGGTTTTGTCAGTTCTACTTCTCCTTCACATGTCTGTAAACTTCATAAGTCTCTTTATGGGTTAAAGCAGGCTATAAGGACATGGTATGCCAAGTTAATTATTGCTCTTATTCAATGGGGTTTTCGAAATTCTCAGGCTGACACATCATTGTTTTACTATAGAAATGGTGTTGTTTTCTTACTTCTTTTGGTGTACGTTGATGATATATTACTTAAGGGTAATGATAGTGATGTTGTATGTAAAGTGATAAAGGATTTGAATCTATATTTCTCTCTAAAGTCACTTGGTTCTCTTCAGTTTTGTCTGGGTTTTGAGGCTCTAGTGGTTTGCCTTTAACTCAGACCAAGTATACCAAAGACTTGCTCAAATGTACCAGGAAGGTGGATGCAAACCTGCTCCAACTCCTCTTGCTTCTGGCAGTAAGCTTTCCTCTCAAGATGGTGAGGTCTTCTTTGATCCAGCTATGTATATAAGTACTTTTAGGGCTCTCCAATACTTGACTTTGACCAGACCTTATATTTTCTTTTACTGTAAACAAGCTTAGTCGGTTCCTATCTTCTCCTTTTACCTCTCATTGGCTTATAGTTGAGAAGGTTTTACGTTATGTTAAAGGCACTGTATCACAAGGTCTTGTATTTCGGCCCAGCTCATAGTTGAACTTGGAGTATTTTATGAATACTGATTGGGTTGGCAACATTAATGACAGGAAGTCCATATGAGGTTATTGTTTGTATTTAGGAGGCAATTTGATCAGCTGGTCTTTGAAGAAACAGTGTGTTGCGGCCACATCAAGTACGGAGGCAGAATATCGATCACTTGCAGCAGCTGCAACTGACATTTTATGGTTGCAATCACTCATTTCTGAGCTAAGCTTGCCTATGTCTGGTATACCAGTTCTTTGGTGTAATAATATGAGCGTTAGATCATTAGCTCACAACCCTGTATTTCACTCACGAACGAAACACATCGAGATTGAACTTCACTTCCTTCGTGACTTAGCTTCGTCTGGGAGATTAGACATCAGTTATGTTCCAACTGAATCACAAACTGCTGATATCTTTACCAAAGCCCTTCCTATTCCTAGGTTTCAACTTCTTTCTTCCAAGCTGATCACTAATAGACATCAGTTTTGCTGAGGGGGAGTCCTAATGATAAGTTCACTGATCACTTCTCCAAAACCAGATTCAAATTATCTGATCTAGATTAGCACAATTTGAGGGGGAGTGTTAAAGTTGGAAATTGATCAAGGCTCATCATCAAAGTTCCATATCAAAATAGATTGATGACTCAGCAATGCCAAGTCAGCAATTCTGTTTTGAAAAGTCAAAATTAGTTAGCTTGTGACAATTGTGTGACCTTGAGTCACAATCCTCACCGTTGATCTTTTGTAATTACCAGGATTATCAGGGTTCTTGTTAGAATTATACAACTGCTTATAAATAGGCTCTCTCTCTGTAATTCCAATCAATCATTGAAAAATCCTTTGTTCTCCATTTCTATAGATTTAGGTTTTATAGTATGGTGATAGTGATTGAACGAAATATATTTTTAATTAAATATATATCTAATGAGATTTTATTGGATAGACGAACAAAATAGTAATATAATTCAAGAACCCGTGAAGGCATGCATGATATATTTTGTATAACGTAAATATATCTAATTATTTGTGTTTAGGTTGCACTTTCACGGTTAGATGATTTTTCATTTCACATGAAAGCTTTAGCACTTCAGAGACATCTATCAGACAAGGGCGGTTGAAGAATATCTGGAGCCTTTAATATATTTTTTATTTAAATATATATTCAGGACCGACATATAATTAAATAACTTGATCGTTGACAAAACGGTAATATAATTCAACTATTATAGCACCTGAAGGCGTCCTTATATGTACATCCATGCATGATATATATTTTATATAACGTGAATCTCTATATATAATTATTGCGTCTGGGTTGCACTTTCACGGTGAGAGGGTTTTTCATTTCGCATGAAAGCTTTAACACTTCGGAGAGATCCACCGGGTAATGATCCGACTGTACCCACTTGAATTCATGCAATAAAGTCCCTACCCAAAAGCCAACTGTGGCCAAACCCAATGCTTTTCCGGGGCAAGTCCTTCGACCCGATCCAAATGGCGCAAGCCTGAGGTCCGAACCCAGAACCGAGAACTCCACTGCCACGTCTGCACCGGCGTTTTTACACACGAATCTCTCTGGCATGAACTCGAGTGGATCCTCCCACACATCCGGGTCCCTCATGATGGCCCACATGTTAACCATAGCTGTGGTCCCCGCAGGCACGCGATAGCTATCCACTGTGGTGTCTGTGATTGCCAGACGGGCCCAGGATAGAAGTGGGCCTGGTGGGTGCAGCCTGAGAACCTCCTTCACTACCGCTGGCAAGTACACCATTGATTGGATGTCTGATTCCATCAACGGCCGTGATCTTCCCACAACTCGATCAAGTTCATCATGCACCTTTGACTGTACATCAGGATGGAGTACCATCCTCGCGAGTATCCACTCTATCAAAACTGCTACCGTATCGGTTCCTCTAAATATCATCTCCTATAATAATAAATAACATCATTAAGAAAATAATTAATATTATTAATCAAATTAAGAGAATAATTATAATATTTTGGTACGTTTTGTTTCTAAGAAAATCAGGAATCTGAAGAGTCAGTCCATCTCAAACCATTATAAAGATTCCATCTTTCGATTCTTTTTCCTGGCATTTTCTTAGCAACCAAACACCATGCAAAAGAAAACAAATTATACCCAAAAAGCAGTTGTAAACAAGTTTTGTTGCTTACCCAAAGAACAGCAACCATATCATGGTCTGACAATCTATCCGGTCCATGAAGAGAGAGCAAAACATCTACAAAATCAAAAATTTTGCGGCTGGTTTGGCTTCTATGTTCTTCAATAATCCGGTTCACGAACCGGTTCACTTTTGGGACAAGATTGGAGCATCTGAACCCGATTTTTTGTAGGTCGAAATTAGCTAGCCAAGGAAGGTGATCAGACCAGTTGAGCTTCCCGAGCAAGTCATAGCCTTCTTCAACGAGCCGGCTCAGTTCATCGGCTTCACTGCTCAAATAACCCAGATGATATTTACGACCGAAAACCGAACACATCATGTTGTTGAGCGAAGCTCGTTTGAGTACTTCACGTACACGAAACTGTCCTTTATTGTTATAATTACATGATGTTGAAGATGATGAGATCACTGAAACCATTTGAGTCGCGATAT
The DNA here is from genome assembly GCA_008009225.1 of Acer yangbiense. Taxonomy (NCBI): domain Eukaryota; kingdom Viridiplantae; phylum Streptophyta; class Magnoliopsida; order Sapindales; family Sapindaceae; genus Acer; species Acer yangbiense. The sequence continues at coordinate 5,456,823 of CM017771.1, forward strand.
CGAAACGCTGAGACTCGGTGGAGCTGATTTGTTTCGGACAAAACAGATGTGTGGCTGCGATTCTTCTTATTTTTCGCCAGTAGACTCCGTAAGGAGCGAAACCTATTGCTCTGTTGAACATCAGACTATAAGCGGACTCTTTCACTGGACGGTCAGCGAAGACGGAGCTGTTTAGTATATCTCTAGCCACGTCAGGATTGGACGTGATGATGACACGTGTCTCGCCGAGGCTAAAAGCCATGAGCCGTTTCGCTTTGAGACTCTCAGCTGCTGCATGGAGCTTGTGGTGAGCCAAGTTCAACATTAAGCTCATGCTCCCAATAAATGGCAGCCCTCGTGGTCCTGGTATCGGGGCTCCGGATCCGGTTCCACTCTTGAACCAATACTTGCCCCAAGCAGGGCCTCCAGGCTGAGCCCAGTAGAAGAAAGCCATGGCTAACCAAGCCATGCAAAGTAAAACAAGTGACAAAATTGTGTTTTGAGAAGTGAAAGATTTGCATTTGGAGAAAAGAGCCAAAACCCAGAAACAATCAACCTTTGTTTCCATAATTATCGAGTCAAGACTGTTGAGAAATACAAGAGAGAGAGTGTTTGTGTGTGTGGCTTGTAGTTTCCTTTTTTGGGTTCTATCTATGAAGTTGGAGATTGTTTTGTTTATATAGAGAGGAGTGTTGTGTTGTGTGTGGTGGCTGTACAGTGGGATTATAAAAGTAACGGCTTCTTATGACTCTATAACGGAAAATTGAATAAAAGTTATTGAAATATCAAATGTGCGCCGCCACCAAGGCCATAACATACAATATACAAATACAATCTATGCTAGCTTCAAAGCTCACGCTCCTTTCACGCGCGTTCCCATTTTTAATTTTAAATTCTATACAAAAGCCTTTACAGGCTCTTTATTCTTCTGCATTTTAATAAGAAAGCATCGTGTGTATAAATATATATATATATACAGAAATTCTATTATTAGTTCGAACTAATAAAAATTATATCAGTTCCTTGTATGTGGACCACTGGATTTAAATACTTTGACTTGGTTGTATGCACTTGTTAGTCAAAGTATTTAAATCCAATGGCCCATATATAAGGAACTAATATAACTTTTATCAATTCGAACTGATAATAGAAAGACTGATATATATATATATATATATTTTTTTTTGGGATTAGGGATGGCAAAATTATCCACGGATACGGATACGGATATCCGTAAGAATTCGCTCCATTTAAAATGGGGATGGATACTATTATTTCGGGGACGGAGCGGGGATAGATGTCATCCTAATATGCATATTATTTTTGGGGATGGGGATGGGGATGGATATCGTCTATGGATATCCATCCCCATCCGGATTCATTATAGATTTTAATATTTTAAAAATATAAAATTTATTATGTAATTATTAATTCTAATTATATAAGTTATTATTAATTTTTATATTTAAACTTTATTAGATGTATTTGTTTCTCTTTAAATAAGATAAAATGTATCGTTACATATGTTAGTTACATTTTTCTCTTGTAAACTATAAAAATTTAAAGTATTTTCATCGAATACAAATATAAACGGAGCGAGGAAGAATATCTTTATCTTAATTAGCGAATTATCCGAATCCGTCCCGCTCACTTAGAAATGGGAATGAATACGGGTATGGTGATATACATTTCAAATGGGATGGATATTGAGGTATCCATATGCAATTCGATCCATTGCCATCCCTATTTGGGATCCACGTACGGTCTCCACTAGTTGGAATGGAATGATAAATTAAGCTATAGCTCGGAGAAGATCACAAGATCATGCCAAATTGATGGTATTAAACAAATGGTTGGAGAAAAAAAGAAGATAAAGATGAAGATTTTTTCATAAATTGGATTCTATTGAATTTTGAAATCGATAGATATTGAAATATCAAAAATAATAAAGTATAACATTTAATTTCATATGTAATATTGATAAGTTTAATGTTTTTTATTTAAATTTAAACTACCGTTATGAATAGAGAATGACGGGATTTAGATATATACCATTATTGCTTTCTAAAAAAAAAAAAAAAAAAGATATATACCATTCGATTAAAACCAAAGATGTATGACCTTTAAAAATCTGCACGCACTGACGCACTTGAATGAGAGAGTGGGGTTGAGAGTGAGACATGTGAAAGAGATTGATTTTTGGGTTTTGGTATTCAATTTTTTTTGTTTTTTTTATATATTTTAAAAAAAAAAATAAAAAAAAATCTACGGAGCAGTGATATGCAAAGGCATTTGCTGTGAAGTGTGAACACGCGTCAAATCGAGTGTAGGGTTACATATAGTTACCGTGTCTTTCTAGAGAAGCCCACATAAAACATTACAGAGCCAAAGGCATGGATTTAGATTTGGATTCGGATTTGTGTGTTCATCTCTTTGTGCATGTCATCTTCTAATTAAAGACGCGGTAGCAAATAGTAAAGGTCCACGTGGCCCCTTCTGTCTAGTAGCTATCCACGTGTAAACATACATTGCTTTCCCTGCCCACCGAGGTTGCTGATATGTCCTTCACATGTCTATCTCCAACCACAGTGCGCTTGCCTTTCGCGGATCATTTTGTCCTAATCAACAATACCAACAAAATTCTTGAATGCAAACCTTCGAATTTTAACGATCGAACGTTAAATTGTTAATGTTAAGCAAATGAAAATATTGTAGTAGATAATGATAACAAAAATTAAATATTATCTATTATATATATTCTACGGCTGAAATTATTGAAAGCAAACACATGAATGTGTACCCTAAAATAGCAAGGAGCCAAAGCCAAGGACATAATTGTCATATTGAAAACATAGGACAACTCTATAAAAGGCCACAGAGAATACTCCATCACGAAAGCAAAATAGAGTGTCATAGTTATGTCAAGGTGGGCTCACCGGACCCTTTGCTTTGGTCCCATGTGGTCAAAATTCTATTGGGTGATTATTATTATTATTATTAAAATCTAATTAATTTTTTCTTATAACATAAGACAGAACAAAATCTTGCTTAGAAAACTCACTTTGTTTCCAATTATCATGTTGATATTAATATCATAAGATTCCTTTTGATAGGTTTTGTCATAATCTGCCCCGCACTCTTAATACATTTTGAATAATTATTCATTTCTTATGTGTTTTTCACCTTGTGATATTTCAATTCTTGGGACTCATTTGTCGGAAAAGAATAATTTTTATCGTATCTATTTTTTTAATATACATTATACTGTGCTACTGTTAGACTGAATGTGCGATATTTATCACAACAAGACTTTACAGCATCAAATTAACCTATTTTTTTCTAAGGTCGATGCCTATGGATTTACTTATTTTTATTTCTTTCAAAATGCATGGAGCATGAAAAATATTCCAAAATTTTGATCTTATATATTTATTCTCACCGCTGATTTGTATCGGTTATAGTTTTATTATCTATTAAATTACATAGTGGTTTCTGGTTACAAATTAATTATCATCTATTAATTTACATAGTTGGGGTTAATTGCAATAACTTACCCTTAATTTACTAAATTTAGCAAGATTTCAAAAAGATACTATAAATTAATACAAAAAACCCTTGCCATCAAGTCAATCCGTTAACTTTAACGGTTGACTAACCTTAACCTTTAGGAAGCCAAATATACCCTTATCACATCATCCCAAATATAAAATATTTTTTAATTAAAAATTGAAAAATCAAAATTAAAAATAATAATAATCTATCAGCGATGGATCTCCATCGCTGAAGGAAACAAAAGATTTTTGACGATCTCCTCCTACTGAAAGAGATCATCGCCGATCTCCTCCAATTGGAGGAGATCGGCCTTTTGTAGTTAGCAGAGGAGGCTCCTTCGCGAACTAATTATCTTTTTTTTTTTTTTAAATTTGATTTTTCACTTTTTAATTAAATTTTTTTTTTTGTTTGGGATGATATGTCAATGGTATATTTTGGTTTTCCACGGGTCTGTAGTGGCCAAAATATTTTTATTGCCCAACCAAATAGGCCCACAATACAACGGTGGATAAAAAAAAAAAGCCTTAAACAAGTGAAAGTAGTTTTACGAGGCCCAAAAAAAGCCTAATGGGCTAAAACTAGCATAAATCCGAAAAAACTAGGCTTGACCCATCAAGGGATTCAACCTAATTAAACACGTGGTCAAAAGGTGACTTAAATTGCAGTCACGTTAGACGTTGCGTAAATCCCAACGTTTGTAGTGGTCAAAATTAGGCTTCTGGCCCAATTAGCGAGCCCAATATAAAAAAGATGCAACTGTGATGTGGAATCCATCAGAAATAGGCCTAAAGGCCCAAAAACTAGCCCACAAGTCATCAGACCAAGTCAACACACGTGGTCAAAACAAATCATAAATCAGTTAATCATGATTGAGCATTTCACAAAACCTAAACGTCTAAATTCATTACCAGATTCAAACCGATCAAAACAGACAATTAAATCTCCTTGATCAACGCTCCCACTTGAATGATCAAAACGTTGGGGGACCCCTGGTCTTCACTATAAATAAGAGGCCCATTCTCAAAGAAGGGGGTCATGATTTCCATACATCATACACGAAAGCTCTCAAATCTCTCTGTAACCCTCTCCGCTCAACTCTATTTTCATAGCATTTATTGCGGTGGTTCCCATCCAGCATTAATTGCTGATCCACCCCTCGGTCAATTCAAAACTATCACCCTCGAACAAAGACCAATCCAACCCTTGATCGATCCAGGTTGAGCAAAGGAGTTCTTCGAAACAATAAAGCTGTAAAATTACTCGATTGTCGACATCGACCAAATCCCAGATCGACCAATTGCTCGATTCGACAATATCGAACAAATACGATTTACTATTCCGTTTTTCCTTATTCTTTATATATCGCACAGATACTCACTTGAGCATCGGAGAGTCCCCCAAAGGGAACACCCCCACCCATGGTTCGACCACAACTCTACTTTTCCCATATTTTACAGGTTGCCAGTGCCCACCTCGACGAAAGAGAATTAATTGTAGATCCGATCGACTACAACGTCTAACAAGATTTATTGTCAGATTCAAAAATGAATCAAAACGGACAAATTAAAGACCCGTGATCCACGTCCTCTTAATGAGTTCGAACATTGAAGATAGAGATACACATTTTTCCCCGGGGCCCCCAATTCCCCACGTCCCCGTCCCCGTCCCCATCCCCATCCCCATCCCCATCCCCATTTTGGGATTATTTTTTTTGGGAAAAATGGAGAAATGGGGAGGGATGGGGATGATTTTCATCCCCAAATTGAAATGGGGATGGGGATGGGGATGGGGATGAGGGGACCCCTCCCCATCCCCATTTCCCCATTTCCCCATTTTCCCCACAATTATATTGAAATGGGGATGGGGATGGGGATGGAGGGGAGGTCCCCCATCCCCATTTTCCCATTTCCCCCAAACATATATAAATATAATTATAATATATATTTTTAATTTTTTTTTTATTCTTTGAAAACCCTAACTCCCTAAGTATATATACACATTTACTCTTTAATTTGTTTTTGTTTTTTATTTATTGAAATGTTTGTTTTTTAAGTTTAATTTATAATTTTTAGTCAAATGGGGAAATTGGGGAATGGGGGAAACGGGGAAATAGGGAAAAACGGGAACAAACGGGGAAAATGGGGATTTGGGGATGGGGATGGGGATGGGGATGGATATAGGTCCCCCCAAAATTCCCCATCCCCATTTTCCCCAAATGGGGGGGGGGGTGGGGGGAAGGGTCTGGGAAGTGGGGATGGGGATGGGGGGACCTATATCCATCCTCATTCCCCAAACGTGCATCTCTAATTGAAGACTCCAAGGCTTTACTATAAAAACCAGACCCCTTCTCAAAAAAGGCGTCCTGATTTTTGCAACCTAACACGCGAAAGCTCTCATTCTCTCTACTCTCAACTTGGCTCCGCCATATTGTCACATTAATTACAACTCTCTCCTCCGCATTAATTGCTAACTCACCATCTGATCGAGGTTAACATGATTATCTTCAAAAGATGATCGACCCAATCTGCAATTAACCTACCTAATCGATTGGCGTCGAATGAAGGGACCCACCAAGGCATCGACTTATCAATCTGATCGAGATCCAATATCGACCCAACCCTCGTTCAATCCACAACGATCCAACGAGTATCTAGGGAATCGATTTGCCATCATAATCAATATCCAAAGTCGAACCATCAAGATCGGCCTAAAATATCGAGCAACACGGTTTGTAATTTCAATTTTCCTTCCTCATTTATCGAACATAATACTGACTTAAGTGTCGGAGAGTCCCTTAAGGGAACACCCCTCCTGTGGTTCGCCATCGCTCTCTTTTCTTTTGTTCTACAGGTTGTCGGTGCCCACATCGACGATCGAAATTAATTGTAGATCCGATCGACTACAGGGTCAAGGTTAGTCAATTGTTAAAATTACCGGATTTACTTGATGGTAAGGAATGTTTGTGTTAATTTAGGGAATCATTTTTTTACATTATATGTTTACATTCCATTTTAATTTTTTTTTATTAAAACAATTTTAACCTGAATTAAAATTACTAAACAAGTTAAAAAAGTTCTAAAGACACTCAAAACTAGTATTTTTAGAAAACAACTTATTTTTTTCCATGTATAGTTTTTTTTTTTTCCTCTTTTGTGTTGTTTTTCCTCTTTACTATTTTACAAACCCTAAAATATCTTCTTCTTCTTCTTTTCTTTCAATATTTTAAAGTTTTATTATTATTATTATTGGGAAGTAATGGAGAATAATATGCAACCAGAAGAAAATCATGAAGTGATGGAGAATGATATGCAACGAGAAGCAAATTCAAAAGTGATAGAGAATGATATACAATAATAAACAAGCCAGAATAAAGAAGGAAGTTTTTAATTATTTTTGAACTTGTGAATTTTTTGTTTTCCCATTGAATTCCAAGAATTTTGACACAATGTTGGTGTTGTGAATGTTTAAATATATCATATCCTTGTAATACTCTTTCCGCAATGTTGATGTGATTTTTTTTACTTATTTTTTTACAACAATCTGGAAAAATCGAAGGATTGAGATCCTCTACCTATCTTATTTTTGCTCATCTTTCAAGTATCCGTTGACATGTGGCAAACAAGTAAAAGAATGGCTGAGATTAGTTTACTTTATTTTTTTTCTCTCTTTTTCCTGCTTTCTTTTCCTTTTCCTTTATTTTTTTTTCCTCTCTTTCTCCTTATTGATCAAATGACACCATATGTTTCTTTCAAAAAAAATAAATAAATAACCCTCATCTGGTTGTTGTGACCCACACCCCCAATAGCAATCGCGCCATCGTGACCCACCTTTCATCTGGTCGTCGCGAACAAGATTAACCCTCCCCTCATCTCGCCGGCGATTAGACCTAGAACCATCCCTCCGTCTTGCCACCGGCGATGAGACCCAATCCCTAGCTCCGGTGACGATTGAATTAGGATACCAATCTGGTAATTTTTCATCATCTTCTTTTTTTTTTTAGTAGGAATTTTTTTTATCTATTTGATGTTAACAGTGTGTACAACTTTCTTCTAGAATATAATGAAAAAGAAAAAGAAAACACAAAATTTTGAATGAATTTCCATTGTTCAGTCAGTTACCTGAAGTTTAATGATAGCATCAAAGCTGAATTTTTCATCGGGTTCAAACATGTTTTCAAGTTTTAGATGTAGAAATAATGTCCAATAAATATTAAAACAAGAAGCATTGGAAATGGATTTGGATTTGAAGGAAAGAGACGATAAAATCAATCAGTAGAAAGAAACCAAAAAAATAAATAAAGGAAATGGATCAATCAGGAGAAAGAGGGCAAAAAAATAAAGGAAAAGGAAAAGAAATCAGGAGAAAGAGAGAAAAAAAATAAAGTAAACTAATCTCGGCCATTCTTTTGCTTGTTTGCCATATGTCAGCGGATGGAGAGAAAAAAATAAAGTAAACTAATCTCATCCATTCTTTTTCTTGTTTGCCACATGTCAATGGATGCTTGAAAGATGAGCAAAAATAAGATGGGTGGGGGATATCAATCCAAAATCGAAACAGAGAGAAAATTGAATTTTTGTTATTGATTTTGAAAAAAAAAACATTAAAGCATCACCAATGCAGCTATGGATTGTTAAAAATTTAGATACCACATAGGACAAATAGAGATTGAGTACAATTATGCTTCTCCAATGCAGTCATCACTTCTCAATGTCAAGCTGAGGTGGCAAAAAAAAAGTGGACACTGTCAACATGGAGTGCAATTTTGCTCACCCACCTTAACTAGAGGTAACCATTATCTCCCTCCCCAAATGTTGCCACGTATCCCAAACTTAACCCAAAATCCAAAGTTAACCCAAAATTAACCAAAGTTTAGGGACACGTGGCAACATTTGGGGAGAGAGGTGATGGTTACCTCTAGTTAAGGTGGGTGAGCAAAATTGCACTCGTCAACATGACTATCCAGTTTGTTGTACAACCATCTTGTTGCTGACTCAGCATATATTTAAAATCCCAAAATAAATCATATGCAAATTTTATTGAATCATTAAAAAACAATTAATAAGTAGGTATCTTAAGCATTGAAGACCAATTTTTTAGTTGGCTATTTGTCAAGTATATTTTTATGACACATAGAAAGTAATTACCTTGACATTGTTGCCATGTTAACAATTTTTGTCAAGCAATCCATATTTGCATTGGAGATGCTCTAGCTATACAAAGAGAGGCCATAGGCTATTTACAGTTGATTAACGTAATTGCTTTTAAGATCACACTAATCAATGACCCCTCCATATGCATAATATAATTTGTATAAACTGTACGTTTGGTTGCCAAGAAAACTAAGGCCCCGTTTGATTTTTTATCTGAAGACTGAATAGTGATGAATGTTACTAAAGACTGAATAGTGACTGAAAACTGAAAACTGAAAAACATGTTTGTTTTTTTTCACTGAAAACTGAATATAAGTGATAAGTTGTTTGTTTTTTTAAGTTATAAATATCTGAAAATAAATACTTTTACATCTATATCCTTCTAACTATTATTTGTTATATATTTACATTTGAAAGTCAAAATATAAATTATCAATCAAAGTAATTGTTAACACCAAAATTTATATAATACTAATAATATAATTCACTCAAAAACTCATATAAAAATAAGCAAAATATTGCATCCAATGAAATTAAATACAAGCAAAATCATTCAAATTATATATGTATATATATATATATTTGAGAAATGTAAGATTTATTCAAAACCAAGGCAAACAAATAAAATAACAACATAACAACTGCCACTAGGCAAATTAAAACAAATATCATGTCAGATAAACAAATATCAATTTTTTATTTTTTTTTGAACAACCAAATTCATTCAAACAGCTAAAAGGCAGGAAGTACAAAAGGCAGGGGACCTAAGCCCGCAACAAGCTAGCGCTAAACAAAGACCAAGGAGGCCCAAAAAGAGGAATCACGTAATATATATATATATAACTTTTTTTTTCTTACTAAAATTAACATCTCAAAACCAAAAAAAAAATAAAAACTTATAACAAAATCTGTCTAAAATAAAATTAATAAAACTAATTATCAAATTATAGAAAAAAGAAAGAAAGAAAGGGTCCTTATCGGAATATGCTAGGAAAATCTGTCTCTAGTTGTTTGTGTTTTGAAGCAGCTAGGTTTTCTGATGTTAAAGTTCTTTACGGTGAGAAGAAAAAAAAAAGTATAAATACAATTAGGACTTTAACAGAAGACAAAATTGGAAATAGATTAAATTAGTGAGGATAGTTTTGGAAGTAAAACTTTGTATTAAATTCTCATGGATTTGTGTTAAGTGAAAAGTGATTTTTTTTTTTTTTTTTTGTTTACACCATCCGGTTTCCGGGTGGGGCGGATCCACCATACGGTACAATCAGCCCAGACCACACCCCGACTAATCTGGACTCGCATCGGGTTGGCCCACTAAGGGGTAAAGTGCTCCCAATATGTGTAGTTCCGTTCACAAGGGGAGTTGAACCCACGGCCTTGCTTAAGGGATGAGAGCGTCGAACCACTCACACCAACACATGATTGGTAAAATTGAAAATTTTTCACTTTTCAAAACAAGTGGTTTTAGGTGTTTATTAAGTGATTTTAACACTTAAAAAAATCAAACAAAATAACTGAATGAAACACATTAAGTGCCATTCAGTGTTAAGTGGAAAAATCAAACAGGGCCTAAGTATTGACGGGGAAAACTATAACTCGTACATAAGGTTTTTTTTTTTTTTTTTTTTTTTTTTTTTATCAAAATAAAAATAAAAATAAAAATAAAATTGAGTGTTTATAGATTTTTTTTTTTTTTTTTTAATGAAGTGTCTTTTAGAATAGAACTACTAAAAAATAAAATGGATAAATTTAGAACAAAATGAGTGTCTTTAGAATTTTGTTTAAATTTAAATTTTTTGAATGGAGTGTTTTTAGATAAAAAAGTGTAAAAAGAAAAAAAATTGATTGCAGGAAGAAACTCTCATGATATTATTATCTATCAAAGTATATGGTAAATACAAATTAATTGTCATATCACTTAATTTACCTTTTTCTAAGAAATTCGGTACTATTCATTTGATTATATTACATCATTACAAACTTGATTTTATGTGTTTTGCACTTAACACAGTCAATCCCTCAATTCCAATGATAAGTATTATTTTTTTTAAAAAAGTTTGGAACTGATTTTATTCATATCAGTTCCACAACTATCAATCATTAGATTCACATACTTCACATACTTCAACTTAGTCAAAATCTTCTTAAATTTAATCAATGACTCATTAGTCTCGTCATAATATTAAAAGTTTGGTTCGGTCTTAAGGAGAGAAAAATATATATATATATATATATATATATATATATATATATATATATATATATATATATATATATATATATATATAGCACTTATCAGGTCAGATATACCTGAAGATATTATCGTGCGGTTTCACTAATTCTCGCTACCGAGAAATAATGTAAATGTTTTTAAACTAATTATCGTTACCGAGAATTAGTGAAACCGCACGATAATATCTTCAGGTATACCTGACCTGATAAGTGCTATATATATTTATATAATAGTGGTTCTTTCATAAGGGATCCCTTATTTTAATTTCGGTAAGAAGCTTGATGAAATCATGACGATTTCTATGAATTTTGATCTGATTTTTTTTTTTTGTTGATAAGTTCAATGACATCTATCTATCAATCAAATTTAAGAATTTTTCAAGCACTACAACTATTTATCTTGATTTTGTTAAATGCTAAAGCATCGAAAAATGAGCAAAATATAGAAAAAATAAAGAAAAATAGTTGTAGTGTTTGAAAAATTCTCAAATTTTATTCATAGGTAGATTTCATTGAACATATCATCCACAAAAAAATCGTATCAAAATTTATAAAAATGGATGTGATTTCATTAAAGTTCTTACCGAAATTAAAATAATGGATCCCTTATGAGAGAACCTATATATATATTGACCATGTTTGGGCAAGTAATATGCTTTTCTTTCTTTTTTTTTTTCTCCCATTTGATTGGTTGAAAATGTGCCTAGCTAAATATATCATCTTAAGGTTTAGATTAGATGATCATGATTTTCCTAATTTGGTGCCTAAATCTATCTTTTGTTACATCAATGTTAACAAGAAGATTGAGAGTCATTTTAATAGATTCAATAATTAAAAATGTTAAAGAAGCTTTGGTGAAAAAAAATATCTAATTTAACACCAAGAAAAAAAAAAAAAAAAATCTTGTGTTAAGGCCATATATCACTCTAGCTGGAATCAAATCACTTGGCATCATTCAAAAGAGACATTGATTACAGATTCCAACACATATATGTAATTATAATTAATCAATGGATTACCATAAAATACTAGATTTGTTCTATGTGGATGTGCAATTATGAATCCATAAAGCAAAATGTGATATCAATTGCCACAAACTCTTTTAAAAACTTATATTATAAATCTATGAGTGCACTTGCTAAGAGAATCAATCAAATGTTTATTATTTTGGCTTAATGGGTTTTGTGGGTTCAGCAACTTAATTCATATCTCTATGATTCCATCCAACATGGTTTTGTCTAAAATATGATATATATTTTTAGTAATGCTACATTGTCCAAATTTGGTGTCCAAATCTGGTGCACAAATGATGTGGCAACACCGTAAATCATTCATTTAAATCATTGCAAATCTAATACAATTTAAATGAATGGTTTACATGTTGCCACATCATTTGAGCACCAGATTTGAACACCAAATTTGGACAATGTAGCATTACTCATAAAAAATATATACATATAAAATAATATGTACTTATTGTTTCGAGTGTGGGGATCAAGAACCTTGTACATTTGCATCATAATTTGTTTAGAACAGCAATTGAATTTGATACTTAGAAATTATTTATTTATTTTTGAAATCCGATACCAAACAGTTTAGGGGTCTATCAAGAACTGCCGCTATCAATCACTATATGTGTAACCCGAATATCTACTACTCTATAATCGGAAGACATTTACTCTCACAATACAGAGAGAAAACTCATCACACATTAGTTAAATGTGCATGATGAAACTTGAACTCCCACCTTTGAGGTGGATGAGGAGATACACACTACTTGAGCTAACTGTGGATACGATCGATATTCTAGTGGGGTGTAATTAGAGGGGATATATTTTTAACCTTGGACTGGATTTTAATGATCACATTTTACTCATGATGAATCAATGAATACATCGAGTCAAGGTTCTCATTAATTTATTAGTGGATTATATTGTTCACTCGATCACTACCACTCCCACTTGTGCAATTAAGAGCACAGCAACCATCATTGGATTCCAATTTTATAATTACTTTTGACTGATGGAAGAGTGACTCGAGGAGGCATTGGTCAACTGATCATTGATCAACTGATCCTCCTAATTAATTCAAAATCTGATTTTCTTTTGAACGATTTACGGGATATTATTTTACTTTTGAGATGCTTATATAGTGTGTGTGTGCGCTTCCAATAACTCAAAATTGCTCATTTATCAACTTCACTGTCGTTTTCACTCACAAATGTGTTAAAAATTGACATAGATTTGGTAGAGATACGTGGGACTGTTTGATAGAGAAAAGTGGACTAGTGAAGACAACTATTTCTTTTCATGAATACTATACATCACTTTCTTAAAAAAAAAAATAGTCTTCAATTTCTCACCTCAGATTAATGATGTCATAGTTGATTAATAACAATAAGATAGATGACACAATGATGATCTACGGATTAGCACGACAGGTCGTAAGTTAATTTTTATTTGTTTAAAACAAGAAATTTAAATTTTGTTTTATCAAAATTTCAGTTATCTTAACATTTATTCTCTTCGTCAGTACAATAAGATCTTTGTGAATGGAAGTATTACATGGGAGAAGTGTATGGTTTAAGTCTCTGAATCAGGTAAAGGTCGTTTTTTCAACAATATTACTGGTTGGAGTCGCGACAGTCGCCGCACCGTAGATTGTTTATATACATATATATATATATATAATCTGCATTAGGCATTGTTTAAGTAGTTGATTGGAGAGCAAGTACCAAATCAACTTTTCAAGGAGGCACTATAAAGGTATATAATGAAAATAACAGTAACATCCATCTGCCTTTATATATTCTTCTTCTCAATTCTGTGAGAGATGTGATTGGGAAAAAAAATAAAAAAAGATTAGTTCAGTACGTGATTTAATTATGTTCAACTTGGAAGCTTAAAGTTATTGCTAAAATTCCTGTGCCCACATCCTTCTAAATTTCATATTCTCATGTTTAATTTCTTTACAATTAATTAATTAAATTATGTGGTAGGTGATAAGCAACTAGCTCTCTAATTGCATATGAGTTGTTCAGCAAAAAAGAAGGGATCGCCGAAGGTCACTCAAATGCAAGACTAGACCATTGAAGATTCCATAACACTAAATTCTTCATGAAAATTGATTATTAATTTATTATTAACTAATTATGAGTTGATTTAGATTTAAATTCGGTCTTGGTCTTCATTCTTGATTAACTTGTTTGAAATTTGATCATCAAATTGGCAATTGACCATTTAATTAACCATTTAACCTCCAAAAGATGCTATCAATCTCTACTTTAATCAAGGGTGAAAATTAAATCCTTTTGAATGGTGTGGGTATAATTTTATCTGAAAAACACGCGTCTGACTATAAGTACCGTATCAAAAGGCGCACTTTAAGTTGGAAAAATAAATAAATAAATAAGTATATATATATATATTGAGTTGGACTTGATTAAAAACTAATTAGAATTAGTATTAGGGCCAGTTTGGTATTTAATTATATTTTTAAAATTGTTGTATAACTCAAATGCAGTATATATATGTTTGATAATTTTGTTGCAAAAGTGTTGAAATTAGTTACAATGACTAAAATATACATGAGTTTAGGACCCTATTTCATTTTTTTCATTAATTATATATATTTAAATCAATATTTAAGTAAAATATTTAAATTAGAAAGAAAAAAAAATTGCATAAGAACAATAAAAAGATTTTATAAAACAAATCAATATTTAAATAGAATATTTAATTTTGAGATGAAATAAGGTATATAAATGATTTTAATTTAATTTTATAAGGATAATAATGATATTTTAAAATATTCATTAAATGCTGAAATAGATTATTCCATAATCACTTTCAAAAAGTAACTTTCCACCTGAGGTCGCTCTCGTGATAAACACCGATGCTTCCACTCGCTCTCGTGATAAGATTTCGGGGATTGGGGTGGTGATCCGTGATAGTAATGGTTTTGTCAAAGCTTCTTTTTGTCAAAGTTTCAAGGCGAATTATCAGCCTGAGGTCGTTGAGGCTTTGGCTATTCTAACTGGTATCAACTTGGCCTTTAATAATGGTCTCTTGCCTGCGGTTTTAGAGTCTAATGCCCTTGTGTTAGTGGATGCAATTGGCAGAAAGGATGTGCCTTGTACTGAAGTGGGCGTGGTCATTCAGGACATTCTTAATGTGTTAGATTCTATTAATGTTTTTCCCATTTGTTTTGTTCCTAGAATTGCTAATAAGGTTGCTCATTGTTTAGCAAAGCTTTCCCTCGATTATGCGGGTGAAAGTTTGTGGTTGGATGACTGTCTGTTTTCTATAGAGAGTCTTGTCTTGGCTGATTTGCCAAGTTCTTTGTAATCTTGGCTTCCTTTAATGAATTTCTTCTTTCAAAAAAAAAAAAAAATGTAACCTCTCATCTACTTCTCAAAATCATTATCAAAATTTGTCAGATTATCAACTAATTACTTTTGAAAGTTTTACCAAACATCATTTTTTATCAAAATTATAAAATAATCTCATTTTAACTTTTCAAAAGCAATATCAAATTAATAGGTTATGATTTGGACATCTTCAACTAATTTTAGAGGATTAATAATATAGGGTGTGCTTGTAAGTTGTAAGTTACAATCAGGAGGGACCCTCTAAAAAGAAGCATGCAACAAAGCACTATAATCATATATTGATTTGGTTCCTTTGCTTTTGTGCTTGGCGTATAATATCTTGTTTCCTTTGATATGTTAACAGCTTGCTCTTTCAAAGAAAAATGGAGATCTGTTTTTCTGATGCAAAACCAGCAAAAGTTGCTTTATCGACTGCGATTGTTTTACACAAATTAAATAAGAGACTCGTCAAAAAGCTTGGTGCAAGTTAGATAAAGCCTTCACAAGGAGATAAGCCTGATTAAACAATACAGAATATATACAGTCATTTTCAGGACATCAAAATCTAAACATTGGTTTCATCGAATTATATTTGGTTCTTTATAAAAAAAAAAAAAAAAAAAATTACATTATTAAAGATATACATTAAAGTCTTAAAGAAAAAGATTGTCTTTAAAAATTATTTTTTACATTATCAACAAATTAAAATCTTCTCGTTATATTAAAAAAAACAAATAAATTTTTTTACCATACGTATTTTCTTCTCTCTTCAACAACAAAACTACTTCTCTTTACACATCAATTTTCTTTTGAAAAAAAAAAATAATAATAATAACAAACTTTGATGAACCAATGAATAAATTAATCAAGCAAATGAAGATCATGAACAATCCAATTTTTTTCTACAACAAACTAAAAAAATAAATTGATAAAACTTTGATGAACCCAATCAAGTTTAGACACAAAACATGACTGATCGATAATAAAAATAAAAAACACATATATAAAAGAAAACTTTAATATGATATTTTTCTAGCTAGAAAGCTAGGAAAATGGTAATTGTTCATTGTTCCATGTAAAAGACATATATCTTGATTAATTTATTCATTGGTCCATCAAAGTTTTGTTATTATTATTATTATTATTATTATTTTTCTGTTTGTTACAAAAGATAATGGACTAATTGCACAAACACCCCTGAGTTTAGGCATAATTTCACATATATGGAACTTTTACCCATAATTGCACAAATGTCCCCTGCCGTTAGTTGACTTCCGTTAACTCTAACCGTTGACCACAATTTTAACCCACAATTACTAAAGTGCCCATAGTTATCTATTTTATTATTTAAAATAATAATTAAAAAAACGAAACAGAAAAGACAAAAAAAAAAAAAAAAAAAAAAAATCAATCAATTTTTTTCTCTTTCGTTTTCTTAACCTTAAACATAATCCAAAAATAAACTTAATAAACGAAAACTAAAACCCAATCCCGCAAATCAAAACCAAAACTCAAATCCTTAAACAACAACCAAAAATCAAAATCCACAAATAAAAACCCAAATCCATCAATTCCACAACCAGTTAACCACATCTATTTAAAAAAATAAAAATAAAAAAATAAAAAAATTAGAACTTCAACATAGAAGGTTGAAAATCTGCTCCACGGAACACTCTATGGAAGAGCAGATCCGCGAGAAGTAGTTCCTTCACTGGCGGTGGAGTGATTTCGCCGGCAGTTTGATTATATATATATATATATTTTATAAAACGGTTTGATTGTTTTGATTTGTTAAAGAAGAAAAAAACCCTTTTGGTGATGAATCAAGTTACCTATTATTTGTTGATTTTGTTTTGTTTTGTTTTGTTTTGTTTTGTTTTGTTTTTGTCCTTTTTGTTTTTTTTTTTAATTATTATTTTAAATAATAAAATAAGTAACTAGAGGCACTTTAGTCATTGTGGGTTAAAATTGTAATCAACGGTTATAGTTAACGAAAGTCAACTAACGGCGGGGGACATTTATGCAATTATACCTAAACTCAGGGGACGTTTGTGCAATTAGTCCAAAGAAAATTAATGTGGAGAGAGGAGTACTGTTACAAAAGAAAATTGATGTGGAGAGATAAGTAGTTTTGTTGTTGAAGAGAAAATAACTATGTGTAGCAAAAAAAAAAAATTTGTTTTTTTTTTTTCTATAGAAAGAGAAAATTTTAATTTCTTGATAATGTAAAAAATAATTTTAAAGACAATTTTTTTTCTTTAATGTATTTATTTAATAACGTAATTTTTTTTTTTTTTTTTATAGAACCAAATCTAACCATTGGATGAAACCAATGCTTAGATTTTGATGTTAAAGATTTCTTTTCATTGGTCTGCACCGAGGAGAAAATGACTATAAATATAAAGCTTCTCAAGTACATACCCCCGATACACATACAAATCAACTTAAATAAATTTTATGTCCAAACCATTCATAACATAATGAAATTTAATGAGATCTTTGGCATGGATGATAAGAAAAAATGAAATATATTTATGGGAAAATTTTCAAAAATTTTTGAATTCGGAAACTAATTTTTCTAAAATTTTTAAATAAAACATATTTAAAAAGTGGGAAAATATGGGACAAATTTAGAAAAAAATAGTTGAATAATGTTTTGGAAATAAAATGAATCAGGGCCAATATATCAACCTGGGCCAGCCCAATCAAACCCAGAAAGCGTGAAAACAAAACAGTCTCGAGCTTTTTGTTTTGGGAAATCAATGTGCTCATGTCTGCATTCCTTTCGTTTGATTAGAAAACATTTAATTGCAAATTTGCAATAACATAATATCTGATTTTAGAAACAAACACAGCAGACAAGGGCCACATATCCACCATTGTTTCTTGGAAATTCCAAGTTACTTGAGGACGACTGCTGCATTTCTCAGAGCTAGATACCTTTGCACATACTCATTTGGAAGTGATCTCACAAGCTTGAAGACCTCAGCATTAGCGTAACGAAGATTCGTCCTTGGATCATAGTAAGGTGCCTGCATGGTACAGCGAATATTAATATCCACAATGAGTATAAGTCGGTCAAATGAGAAGATAGGGATTATGGAATCAGTTTAGTTATTTCTTTTTATATCGTTCCGAAAAGAATTTGAAATGAATCTTTTAGTTCTACAAAGCAACTAATCAATGTTAATCATAGAAACATCATGACCAAATTTGGCCCGACTCAAAATTCAAATTGAATTACCCAGCGATATAAATTAACCCAGTGCAGCATCATATAACATAGATGTAATGTTATATGTAATCGATGTTTTCCAAAGCTTCCATACTAATGCTCATTTCTAATGATTCAAGTTTAGCTGCATGCTCGATCCGGATTTAAAAAGTACAACATTGTTATCGCTTTCGTAGTTGCCAATGCATAATACAAGAGGGATTGTAATCTTACTAGGATTGTTTCCTGTTTAATTTACGAAGTTTTAACTGAAAATGAGGTATGCAGAAACCCAATGAGCAGTATAAGTTCTGAAAGTTCTATTGGACCCTAGATTGCCCAAACCAAAACCTATAAAATTCTAAAAAATTGCACATTCATTCAGTTAATCAGTTATAGTCAGCAAAAGAGCAAAAAATCCTAAATTTTAAATAGATCTTGTAAACTGAGCCACATACCTCAAATCCTGTTATATCACAAATTCTCTTGCATGGATGCATAGAAGGTGGAGACTCAATATTAACATCTGCAAAAAGACGAGGGAAAAGGTTCAATCGTCATCAAGCAAGCAAGATTCTGAACTATATAGCAAAATAACATACAAAATAAAATGCTTATAACCTTACACACCCAACATGAAATGTGTAATGAGCTGTTGAGGAACAAACTTTGATACAAACATGTTTTTGTTTGATAGTCCTACGATTGCGATGCTGCTCTAATATGCACAACAGCCTAAATCATGCTCGAACACCCGCACAAAGACAACTTACACAAGTGATTAATTTTTACTAATGCAAAAGTATATAACAAAAAACCGCTTATCATTGTCAGAACCTAAACCATGTTCGAATCATCTCATTTTTTCGATTACTAATATAATTCACTTACAGTTGGGTTCATCGGGAGGGTAGTTCTGGTAGTTCTCAGCTTGAAGAATCTGCTTAAGATGTTTCCAATGCCTGCCTCTTGATTGGCCTTTCGGGTACTTATCATACATCTGTATCTTCTTGAAACTCATATAAGTTGGCAACACTAGCTCAGTTTCTATCACCTCTGCCTCCATCTGTCACTCTCTGCTCACCGAAATCCAAAGTAAATTATCATAAAAAGTTCTCCAAGGCCTATAAAGAAACACACGACACAGTTTTTTCTTTTTGGTTTTTGATTCGAAAATTCACTACAAATTTTATTTTGACTAACTAAATTACCAACAACCCAATATTTACATCTGAGAAAAACATCATTCAAGCTACAGACTCATTGATAATCACAAATAAAATTTCTGTGCCGCATCCTATAAAACAATTTACATATATAAATCAAACAAATGTTCACAAATTTGATAACAATCAAAATTTAAGAACATTTTCGTTTCATTTAAGTAGCACAATTTTCATGCTTTGGGTTGGGGTTTATTTCCATTAAAAAATAAAAAATAAAAAATAAAATCTTCCAATAAATTTTACATGTGATTTCCATCAAAATATGGAAAGTAAGGAAGAGAGAGTGTATCAAAGTAAACAAGTGATCAAACATCAACCCAACTAAAAATTAAAAACATCAGTACCACCCACATATCATTGTCATCATCATAATCACACCAAAATTTCTCTCAAGCTGCATGTCTTATAACTAAAAAGGTTTTGCTACCACCCTTCCCAGCTTCAATATTTATTTAACAAAGATTAAAAAAACATAACAATCCAATCCACATATCAAGTTTTAGACTTCTATTACACTTTCTCAGCAGCCAAACAAAGAAAAAACAAACCAGTGAAACCATCAGTGATGGTGTTGAATATGCTTCGGGAAGGCATGTTCCAAAGCATTCTAAGGTCATGGAATCCCAAAATCATCACTCCCAAGTTCATCACAAAATGCCCCCAAATCCCACCAAACTTCTTCTTCTTTTTTTTTTTTTCCTTAAATCCAATACATTTATTCCTAAATTTCAAACCCACACAAACATTACCATAATCATACTCAAATATCAACTAATTGAACACAAAATTTCTCAAAACCCTAGAACTAAAGGTTAGAGTTCAAATACTTTTGGATTTCAAATCAAACAAAAATCCATACGAAACAACTAAAGAAAACACAAAAAAGAAAAAAAAAAAAAAAAGCATTAACATACACATAAACTAACCTTTTACAAACCCAAAATAGAATTTGAAGGATTGGAATCGAAATGTTCTTCGGGAAGTGAGGACTGATTCGGCGGTGTAGGCGTGCAGCGCGGCAACCAAGTCAGCGATGAGGCGCGACGAGACTCCGGGATGGCTTCGGTTGGCTAGGGCATGAGATTTGGGGAAATATTCCAATTGAATTCTTTTGTTTCTTTAAGGGCATTTCAGTCTTTAAGGGGCAGCTTTGCAAAAAAAAATAATAGAGTAAATTACAGTTACACCCTTGAGCTTTGACAAAGAAACACTTCAGATGGATAAGTTTGACTATTCTACATTTACACCCCATGTACTTACCGGTTCTCCGTTAGCTTCTAACGGTGTAAGAGCATGTTTGGTTGGGCTTTTGAAAAACCTCTGTTGGTAAAAGATCTACTTGTAGTAGATCTACTGGAAATAGAGTTTTTGAAAAAAAAATCATAGATGTTTGGTTGGTAGACTTTTTAAAAAAAAAATGTCTATTTGGAGAAGCACCTCCTCATGAGCTTTTGCCCAGTAGAGGTTTAAACTCTACTAGCCTCTACTCAATTTAAAATAGACAATTTCAAAAGCCAAACCAAACAACTCTAAAAAACTCAAATAGACGTTGGTAGACATTTTGAGCAAGTAGAAAGCTCAACCAAACAAGCACTAAGTAGGGGTGGGCGTTTAATGGATCGGTTCACTTTTCGAGTGAACCGATAAAAAATCGATACTATTCGGTTTTTAAAAAAGTGATCCAATCCGATAAATTTTACAATTGTGAATCGATCAAAAACCGATTGAACTGGACCGGTTCGGTTCGGTTCGGTTTTTTCGGTTTTTTCAGTTTTGGGCCTATTAGGCCTAATTACTGGGCTTTAATTTTTAACCTTTTAAATCACACTTTTTTATATTTTTAATATGTGTTAATCATTTTGGACCATTTTAATCTTCTTGGGTCGGTTTTGACAAAACAAAAATATGGGCTTTAACAAAATTTATACATTCATTACTCACAAAATCAGATCTGGCTTCATTTTTTACCAAAAAAATCTTCATCTTATTTTGCCTTCCATTCACCTTTCTTAAGTTCTTCATATTTGGTTCATCAGGAAAAAAAATGATATAAAAAAAAAAAAACCTCATCCCCCAGTTCACTGTCTTGATACAAATATATTAGTAAAATATTTGATACATAATTATTTTATACAAGATTTAATCATACAAAATAACAAACATAGAAATATTAAAGATGAGAACAGAGGAGAGGAAGTCGGTGACACCAACAAGACAAGAGCGAGCACAGCAAAGGAGAGGAGAGACAAACAGTGCAACCACAGCGCCTGGGAGATCGACACGAGCGGAGGACGAGCGAAGGGAGACGCGGCGGAAGAATGACAAGGTGGAGATGGGATCTACGGCTGATGTGAGAAAGTGAGTTTAGAGAGAAATATTGGGGTTTGGATGTTTGACTAATTTGTTTAGGCTGATGAAATGATGAATGAAAACAAAATTAGGGTTTTATATATTTATATAACATTAGAGCAGCAGGAGAGATATATATATTTTTTGGGTGGATCATCGATTCGGTTTTCGGTTTGACATGTCGAACCGGAAACCGAACCAAAATTACCGGTTTTTAAAAAATCAAACCAAACTGAACCGGTTAGAGGTAGAAAACCAATAAAAAACCGATTGGACTGGTTTGGTTTACCGGTTCGGTTCGGTTCGGTTTATTGGTTTTTTGCCCACCCCTAGGTGTAAGGCTATTTTGGTATTTTGAAAATATTTTTATTTTGATAAAAAAGAATTCAATAATAATATAAATCCATTTTTTACAACCCTAACAACAATAATAGCCGATCTAATAATCTAACCTCCGCCTCCAGGGGCGTAGCTTAGTTGGTAGACAGATGAACTTAGGGTTTAGGTAAATGACTTCTAAGTCAGCGGCTAGAATCTTACAAATGGTAAAAGCTTTAAAATATATATATCTGGTTTAGATAGGTGAATAGATAGATACTGTATATATATATTTCAACCTCCACCCCTCTACAATACATCTGATGCCACCGCCGACACTGGTCGTCACCAACTACATCTTATCGGCACCGCCCTCTCTCTTGGTATCTCCATCTACATCTTTAGTGGAACAGATTAAGAATTGTTCGGTTGTTCTCGATGGGTTTGATAAGGTACCAAAGTGTTGGATTTATTATTATTATTATTTTTGAAAAAGGTTTTGATGGGTTTTAAAATGTTTGAAGTGTTGGTTTTGAAAATGGATGTGATTTTGGGTGGAAGGAACTAGGTATAATTTAGGGTAGGGATGGCAATGGGGCGGGTCGGGGTCGGGGAATGCTTTTCCATCCCCATCCCCGCCCCCCAAAACCATCCCCATCCCCATCCCCGTCCCCGCATTCAGAGAAGCGGGGCCGGGGCCGGGGCCGGGGATTCCCCATTGGAGGGGCCTTCCCCATACCCGCCCCATTCCCCATTTAATATAATTATACATTTAAAAACTACAACTTAAAACAAAGAAAAAAATAGAAATTCATATTTAGTCTAAAATCAAAGATTTTATAAAACAAATCAACTTCTAAAGTTTAGTTTAAAAAAAATATTTATGTTTAAAAAATTAATGTTAAATGATTTTAAAAATCTGAATATTATATTATATTATATTATAGAGGAAATTGCAAGAAATGATCAAAAAATTTATGGATTTATTGTTTTTAGCCAAAAGTTTATTTTTTATTATTTTTGTCATCTTTGGCCTTGAATTGCCAAAATTGACCTCCATTTTGTTTTACTTGCTCCAAATTTTCCCACCCAAAATTTCAATCTCCTCACCTGATAGCTGATACCCAAAAGTCATCGCCAAAATAAGATCTCTCTCTCTCTCTCTCTGAAAATTTCAAAATCAGATCTCTCTCTCTCTTTTTGGCTCTGTCTTCGGCGACCGTCGTCCTTCGTTGCCGCCCATTTGCCTGTTGACGCCGCCAACTGCAGCCACCGTCCTCTCGAGCCCGTCAACGCCGCGCCTTCGCCTTGGCCATTTTTCTCTCGTCGATGGCGCCGCTTGGAGCGACCGTTCACGTTGTAACCAGTTTTCGATTTTCAGGTGATTTCTTACAAAATACAACAATTAATCACTATTATCCTTTAGGGTTTAGGTTTTCTTAAAAAATTATATTATTGTGTTTGATTTGAATTGAATTGAATTGTTCATGCGTTTTGAGGGGTCATAATTGTGTGTGACTGTGACAGGAAGCTTTGCCAAATTTAGGATTTTATTTTGGCGAGGAGGACATGGAGTTTTCCAGCTTCTCTACTGGAACTGAACATGCTGTGAAGACTTGGCAAGTAAGTTGAAAATTTTATTACAGGTTACTTCATATGTAGCATAGATTTTTTTCCTGATAGACTGCAATTGAGATTACTGCTCTATGGATTTATTAGTACATTAAAACCGTGGTTCTCAGGCAGCCATAGGTACCAGTGAAGATGGAATTATGATAGCAGAAGTCCTTGAAAGGTTGTATATGAAACAACAATTTAAGGATGGTGGCACTAACTTGAGTGTAGATCAAGAAGCAACAACCACGTTTCCACAGGTGAGATCAAATCAAAGTTTTTGTGTTTTCCTTTGATCATATTGTGGTATTTTTTTTTAAAATTAATATATTTGTGTGTGTTTGTTTTAGGTCTGCTGATTTGCTATTGTTTGAGGCTGCTGTTTCTGCTCTGTGTTTGTGAGCTTGTTGCCTTTGTTTGTTTTGCTGGTGGCTTTTGCCTTTTATAATATTGATGCAGTTCAAAAAAAAAAATTAATATATTTGTATGTTTGGTTAATTTTTCTGATGGCATATGCCTTATTGGTAGTCATATTTTGGCCTATCATAATAACAAAATGCATTCTTTTAGGCTTACTTTCTTAGAATTTGTGTTTATTACTTTTGTTATGTATTGTTAAATTGTTTGCTTGATATAACCAATTCTTGTAGTAGCTGACACTGAATGTTTCATCCTTTGTTGTTTCTTCTCTTAGTTGGTTTATGCAAAATAACTGATGCCTTGATACAATATACAAATCAAATACCTCTTTACATCCAATTGAATTATGTTGTTTTTTTAGGGAGGTATGAATGGAGCTGCAGTTGCTTCTGTAACTGAAATATTAGAGATGCAGCAGAGAGTCATAAAAGAAGGTGTTACAGAAGTTGAGGTATCTCAACACCAAGTGCAAACCCAGTGCGAGTGGCCAAAAAATGTTAGAGAGATGTTTGTTCAATTTCTCTTCAATTTTAAGTGTGTTTTTTGTTTGTGAATAAATGTTTGTTCGATTTATTCTCTCCTGTATGAGAATGTGTTGTACCATATTGTGGTTTGTTTCTATAAATGACATGGGTTCTTTTGGTGCTTTCGGTGTTGAAATGTTATGTGATATGTAGAATCATTAGGCGTTGATCATGAGAAGTTGATGTATGTTATTTTGTATGTGGTGTGATTTACTCTACCAAGTGGGTCTGTATGAACATGAGAAGTTGTGGTCTTGACTTGTTATATCTGCCATCTGTTATTATTGGGTTGGCAAGGCAGTGTAGACTTTTTATGGAGGGTGGCGAATGAAGAGATAGTAGAAGCGAAGACCAGTTTCGAAGGGTTTGCTATGGGTGTTAGATTGGGGCGACTTCCTTTGTGTATAGAAGTTTTATGTTTTGTTGTTGCATAGCTTTTGCGATATAAAATTTGTTCATATTCCTAGAGCTTGTAACAGTGTAACACATCTGCAGCTAGATTAGCAGTTGGTCTGGTTAGTTGGCTAGTGATGTTGGCCAACAAGGATTTTTCTTCTTGTAATCTTTATGTTGTTTAATGAAAGAAGAAGACCACAATTCACATAAATGTCCGTTGGCATCGGAAGTTGGTGGTACAACTTAGGTATTAGCAATGATATTTTAATTCTTATATGTATTTCGTATTGTAGACTTTATTCAGTTAGATTCTAGTATTGAATGAATTTATTTTTAAGACCAAATTCCAGTATTGAATGAATTTATTTTAGTGATCAAATTCCAGTATTGAATGAATTTTAAGTTACATGCTAGCTGGTTGTAAAGTTACATGCCGGTTGAATTTTAAGTTACATGCCAGTTCAAATTGAAGTTATATGTCAGTGTTTGTTAACAAGTTACATGACAGTTGAATTTTAAGTTACATGCCAGTTTATTTTTAAGTTACATGCCAAGCCATACTTGTTTCCCTACTTGAAAGACACTCGGTTAAAAGATCAAAGTCCAATAATGTTACATGCCAGTGTTTGTTACCAAGTTACATGCCAATTGAATTTGAAATTACATGCCAGTTTATTTTTAAGTTACATGCCAGACCATACTTGTTTCCCTACTTGAAAGACACTCAGTTAAAAGATCAAAGTCCAATAATGTTACATGCTAGTGTTTGTTACTAAGTTACATGCCAGTTTATTTTTAAGTTACATGTCAGGCCATACTTGTTTCCCTACTTGAAAGACACTCGGTTAAAAGATCAAAGTCCAGTAATGTTACATGCCAGTGTCTATTACCAAGTTACATGCCAGTTGAATTTAAAGTTAGATGCCAGTTTATTTTTAAGTTATATGCCAATATAATTTGAAGTTACATGCCAGTTGGTTATTAAGTTACATGTTAGTTGGTTATGGTTCAAAAATATACTCAGTTACAACAAATATTCCAGTAGACTAAACTTCAAAAAGTACAGAACTTCATATATTACAATTGATAGTTGTAATCATTCCATGTACATGAAAGTTTACAAACTGCAAAAACAAAGATGAAGCACGAACAAAGTTATAATTCTGTCGGAACACTATTTGCATAAATTCCTAGTGCCATCTCCTCCCTAAGCATCGGGACGTTTTTGGTTCCCCATCCCCAAAAACAACTGTGACACATCAACTATGACGCCGGGGACATGTATTTGCCGCAACAAAAGGTTATGAAGTACGCCGGCTGAAAAAGTTAAGTCTTTAGGGATATCAACTAGGTGCCCAAAATAGGTGCGTCGAAACTTAGCTAATTCTCTAACTTTTCGGAGAACCTTTACAATGTCTGGAAGGGCATTCAGATTACAGTACACATTTGTGGTTGATTTTCTAATCCAGTCATCCTTCGGTTTTATGAGGAAATCCTCATAATTAATATTTTCCATCTACAAAATCACATACAAATAACGTTTGTTACATGCCAGTAAAGTTACATGTCAATGTCTATGAAAGTTACATGCCAGTAAAGTAAGTTACATGCTAATACAACAGACAAACACTTTCCAGGCACTCCAAATCAATGCTAGAGTAAACAAGAAGCAGACCTTATTGTTGTACAGTTGAAAAGTTCGATGATTGTTATATAAGAACAAATCTATGAAATGCACTAGATGGGAAAGAGTTATATTGGATCTAATTTTTTGCAAAGTGGAAATGATTAACATAAGTAGTAAGGACATTCAATCTGGAAAAAACAACAATATTTAGGTTGTGTATGTGTATGTGCATACACAACCTAAATGACTGGCTTAAAACCATTTAAAGAGAACAACCAAAGGAACAGCCAAAAACATTTAATGTCAAACTCAATCACAAAGTGATCAATAAACTAGAAAGCACAAACAAGAAACAACTAATTGAAAATAGACCAATTAAAAATCAAAGAAAGAAACAATTCAAAGTGGTAAACCGAATGAAGTAATGCAACAAAACAAAACCAAACTAAATGTATTATTAAACAACAACAAACGGGATATGAAAATTGAAAATCACACTCAAATCCTATATTTGGCAACTTTGAGAAAATAATGAACAACAAAAAGCACAAAAGCAAACTATTAGAAACAAATTAAAATCCAAAAATGAAACCATTAGCATTGTGACATTCCAAACCTAAAAGAAAATCTACCATATCTTCAACCAATTGACAAATCAAGAACAATCCATTACCAGTCTTCATACAATCCAATACCAGTATTCATACAACAAATTAACAAAGTGACAGATCGACATCCATTCATCGCAATCAGTTAATCCGCCACTTTAATAAACATAAACATGTGTCTACATATATATTTGAAAAGCAAACCTAAGAGGAGTGGCTTCGGCGACGACAGGGAGAGGAGTGGCGAGCCGACGGTTTATGGCAGCGACGGAG
The DNA here is from genome assembly GCA_008009225.1 of Acer yangbiense. NCBI lineage: Eukaryota > Viridiplantae > Streptophyta > Magnoliopsida > Sapindales > Sapindaceae > Acer > Acer yangbiense. The sequence goes on from CM017771.1 coordinate 5,484,674, forward strand.
GTGCAAGGCGATTGCGAACGGCAGCTGTCTTCTCTTCCTTTCTCTCTCTACAACAACGGCGAAGAAGTGTGACACGATGGCGAGGGCAGTGACGGGGAGCAGCAGCGACAGACATCTCTTCCCTTTTTTTTTTTTTTTTTCAATTTGTTACTTTTGATCGTTCTTTCTTTTACTGATGGGTGGGTTCCACCCTAACAATTGTTTTACTGATGGGTGGGTTCCACCTTGATAGTTTTTTTTTTTTTTTTTTTCAAATTTCAAATTTAAGGGCATTTCTGTCCAAAAGTGGTAAAAAGTGACGAAAACAATAAAAAATAAACTTGTGGCTAAAAACAATAAATCCATAAATTTTTTGGCTCTTTTTGAATTCACCCCTATATTATATATATATATATATATATATATATGATAATCAACTTTTGGAGGTCACTCTACCACTCTTGAAGCATCTCGCCCTGCAGAAGAATATTAGGCCCACCCTTCATGTCGCTGGCATGTCACCACCAGATGTAAGTCATTGTTGTAGAATATCAATATGATTACAGGTGTCATTGGAACTCAAACTTGCACAAGCGCAATTGCATCTTTTAGAATATATCCACACAGCAAACAAATTCGTCAAAATCCAGTGTATTCTTGTTCTTTTGTAATTAGGGCACTCTATGACGTGCCAATACTCTTGAAAGGTGTTGAAAATTGTTTGTTTCATTTACAAGTGTGCTTGTCCAGAAATATGAGTAAAGCAAGGAATTTTTTACCAATATATATATATATATATATATATATATCGGGGCGGGGAGTGCTTCCCCCGTCCCCGTCCCCGTCCCCGTCCCTGCCCCGTTTCACATTCGGGGATAAGACTTTGTCCCCATCCCCGTCCCCGTCCCCAAATATCATCCCCCATCCCCGCCCCATTCGGGGCAGGGCCCCACGGGGCCCCGGCTCCATGGGGAAAACTGCCATCTCTAATTTATGGTTTGAAATCAGTGGAGGATCCACTGTTTGTATTAATTTTATAATGAAGGAGGTAGTGTAAGCCTCTTCCATTTGAAAATCAACAGAAGAGGCACCTCCTCCATCTGATATCAGTGGAGGAGCCCACGACTTTTCACTTTGTTTGAAAATAGAATTTTCTTTACTTCATTAATTATTTTTATATATTATATTGATTCAATTTTTGTTATTTTATTCTCTTGTTTTGTTTTGTTTTGTTTTGTTTTGTTTTGTTTTGTTTTTAAAGTAGAATAATTCATTAATCTGTGCTTAAACCACAAGAGTTTACATCACTAATGGCCAATAAAGAAAGCCAATCTGGAAAAGCTATACTCCAAACAGAAGAGCAGCTATACACAATACTGTGCCTTGCAACAGCATGAGCAACCTTGTTAGAAGCTCTAGGAATATGAACAAATGAAATATCAGTACAATTCAACTTCAACTTCAACTTCAGAGCAAGGATATCATCAATGACATTTTTTACATCATTAAGAGAGGTGCAAGTCATGTTACACAAGCCAACCACCCCCAGAGCGTCTGATTCCACACATAATAGGAACAAACCCAAGTCTTCAGCAAATAGCAGCCCTTCTAAGACAGCCCTTGCCTCAGTAACCTCAACCGAGACTCTCCCACACCAAGATAGTGCAGCAGCCAACACAATCACACCTTTATCATCTTTGATAACAATGCCAACCCTAAACCGACCCCTCTCAAGGTCCATGGCGGCATCTGTGTTCAGCTTGAAACAACCAGAAGAAGGCAAGGACCAGGCAATCTTACTAGTCTCAGCAGTCAGCAAAGAAGGCGCAATTTTATCAGAATTTTCAAACACCTTCAGCATCTCACTAGCCTGATCCCAACAGCTATCATTCACAGGAACAGTGCCTCCATGCAGCAAGCGGTTCCTCCTGAACCAAAGCAGCCAAGCGGTAACCAAGAAATGCATCAACACATCCTTGTTTCCCAACAAGCTAAGCCAGAGAACTCTGTCAATAAAGCAACCACCACGTAACTTATCAATGACAGGAAACAGAGACCACGTTCCCTAGTGAGGAACCACCCTCTTACACCTCCATAAAGCATGATCCACAGATTCCGGCTCATCCCCACAAAAGGGGCACAAATCAGACACCACCATCCCTCTCTTGTACAGCAACAACATAGTTGGAAGGATCTCCTTACAGGCTTTCCAATAAAAAATCCTGATCTTACTTGGCAACTCCAAGCTCCACAACTTCTTCCACCATGTGAGAAGACCATATGAACACGAGGCCTGGTCATTCAACTGGTCGGCCAACGCCACTTTATAAGCACTTTTAATTGAAAACTTACCTTTTTTATCAAAGTGCCATAAGTAAGCATCTTCCCTATGATTGATACTCAGAGGTATGCTCAAGATTAACTCAACCTCATCCCCAAGAAAACAAGACCTAACCAATCCCTGATCCCACCTCCCCTGCTGCTCCATTAATTCAGAAACCATGGCATTTTCATGCAGGCATTTTGGAGAATACACCCTGAAACCACCAGGCCTAGGCATCCAACTATCTTTGTACACAGCAATATTTCTGCCATCACCGATCCTGCATCTAATACCTCTCAGAAGAACCTCTCTTCCCCAAAAAATACCCCTCCACACACAAGACGGCTGCCTACCAATGAAGCAATTTAAGAATAATTTTTTTGGAAAATACCTGGCCTTCAACACCCTAGCAACAAGGGAACCTGGATTCAAGACCATCCGCCACCCCAATCTTTTGGAAAGCACATCTTCCTCCACGAAAGCCAGTGAGCTTTCTTTTTCTTATCCGCCATCCCCCACCAAAAGTTGGCAAACACCATATTTAACTCACCCATCAAAGAAGCAGGAAGCCTAAAGCACCCCATGGCATAAGTGGGAATAGCCTGGGCAATGGCTTTAATCAACACTTCTCTACCACCAACCGAAAAAAGCTTGTTCTTCCAGCCCTGCAACTTCTGCCACACCCCATCCTTAATGTCCTTAAACACCTGTCTCTTATTTCTTCCTATAGAAGAGGGAAGGCCCAGGTACTTGTCATGGCAAGACACCACCTCAATATTAAACACTGCCTTAATCTCATCAGCACAACTACTGGAGACATTGGGACTGAAAGACAAAGCTGATTTCTCAAAATTAATTGACTGTCCAAAAGCAGCCTCATAACACCTTAGAATACTTCTCAAGCACCTACACTTCTCTAATGAAGCCCTCACAAAGATAAGGCTGTCATCAGCAAAAAGCAAGTGTGAGATAGAATGTGCCCCCCTCGCCACCTTGATGCCATGAATACGACCCTCAGACTCAGCCTTAGAGATGAGAGAAGTAAGTTCTTCAGCACAAATTAAAAATAGATAAGGGGATAAGGGACACCCTTGACGTAAACCTGTTGAAGGAACAACACTGCCCCTAGGCTCACCATTCACCAGAAAAGAATAAGAAGCTGAACTTAAGCACCTCATTACCAGCCTGATCCACCCCACATCAAATCCCAGCCTCCCTATAATGGCCTCCATAAAATCCCATTCCACTCTGTCGTACGCCTTGCTCATATCCAATTTTAGGGCAATATAACCTTTCTTCCCATCCATTTTATTCCTCAAAGAATGAAGACACTCAAAACCAATCACCACATTGTCAATGATGAGCCTCCCTGGTACAAATGCACTTTGCTGAAAAGAAATAATCTTGTCCAAAACCACCTTAAGTCTATTTGCCACCATCTTGGCCACAACTTTGTACACTACATTACACAAGCTAATAGGCTTGTATTCAGAAACTCTAACCGGAAGCTTAACCTTAGGAATAAGGACCACAACTGCCTCCCCCAACTTGTCCATAGCAACATTATTATTTAACACTACCTCAGTCACACTCTTGCCAATCACATCCCAAAATTTAAGAAAAAACAAACAGGAAGACCATCTGGTCCAGGGGCCTTAATTGGATCCATTTGTTTTAAGGCGCACACCACCTCATCAGCCGTAAACTTCCTCAAAAGTCCTCTATTCATATCTATAGAAATATTCACATCAACGGCAGCTGTGACCTTCAAAATGCTCTCAACAGTTGGCTTAAAAGAACAAAACAACTTCCTGTAGAAATTAGTAATGACCTCTTCCATCTCCTCAATCTTATCCCTCCATTGACCATCATCCCCCATCAAGCCCACCAATCTGTTCCTTTTCCTTCTTTGAGAAGCCTTTGAGTGGAAAAATATAGTATTCTTATCACTGGCCTTAAGCCAAAGAGCCCTCGATCTTTGCTGCCAAAATAGCTCATCATCCTTCAATAACTTGTCAATTTTCTGCTCCACCGCGTTAATCTCCTCACCCCCACCTACAGACCCCACCTTGTCATAGAGCCGCCGCAACTCCCCTCTTAGGTCACGCAACTTCATGCCACTCTCCCTTCTTTTCTTACTGTTCCATTTAGTTAATTGTCCAGCCACCTTGAGAATGGATGAAGCTAATTTTGTGTTTTTTGTTGTTGTTAATTTTCCAATTTCCAATGTTTTGCTATATTTATTTTGTTTTTCATTTAATTATATTTACAGTAAAACCCCTATAAAATAATATTGTTGAGACAGAGGAAAATTATTATTTTAGAGAGGTTATTTATTTATCGATAAATTAATAATTTATTATTTTAATGATAAATTAATATTTATTAATTTAAAAAGAGTTTTATGTTTTTATCACTTGTACATGTATTGTTTTTTGGGTCCCCTTTAGTTGCACCAGTGCTCCCATTGCGATCTTGTCTTTTTTGACACGATTACATTAAAATTTTGTCTTGTTTTAACATGATCACTTTTTATTATTGTTTATCAAGATACATGTAACTATTTTTTTTTTTTTTTTTTGATAATATCTATTAATCCGGGACCAGATATTTTTTTTAAAACTTTCGTCATTGTTAGGATTCGAACCGCTAACCTGGAAGTCATTGCTCAAACCTCAACCTCGTTCATCTACCAGCTGAACTATGCCTCTGTTAGCACCTTAAATAACTACTTGCTACAAAATGAAAGAACAAAAATATCAAATGTGTTGTATGCATTGAAAAAAAATTAAGGATGATGTTGAGTTCGGTTTAGGTACAAAGAAACAGCAAATGACTTTAGATACATTTATTAAGATGTGTTGAATTGAGAAAAAATAAGTTGTAAAAAAAAAGTTCATTAATATATATTATGATTTTTTCTTTTATGCAATTAACCAATTATTAATTTATATATTTGTTGAGCTATAAAGGATTTTTAAAAAATTATTATCTTATGCATTTAGTGAGGTTATTATTTTAGTATATTAGCCTGAGTTGAGACCGAAAGATTTTATTATCTAATTATTAATTTATCTAGTTTTTACTGTATTTTATTTAATATTTATTCAATTTCAGTTAATTGTTTTTGTTTTGTTTAATCAAATGTATTTTTGACATTCTGCGTAGTCAAACTTGCTCAATTTAACCGAACCAAAATCAACCGTTAAAACATAAAACTATGGCGCAAGTGTTGAATAAAGAAACCTTTCCATTTGAGTGTCTATGTGCAAATAATCAAGGGCTTCAGTGTAATTTCCCCTTTTTTTTATTTGAGGTTATTTTTGCTACAATCCCGTTTTAGATTTTAACGACTCAACAGAAAATTCGACGACAAAAAACAACCGATTGCGGGAGCGGGACTGTGAAGAAGAGAAGAACTCCTTCCTGAAGTTTTCTTGTGTATGTGTGTACTTTCAATATTTAATGGAAGTTATGTTATTGAAATATTTCGTTTTGTGAGTTAACAGCTATGTGCCTCTGTTTTTATATTTGATTTATGATTGATCTGTTCATGAGCTGTTTTTTTTTTTTTTTTGTTGTTGTTGTTGCTTTCCTACGCTTTTAGTTACTTAAATTTTGGAACTTGAATCAGAAATTTGATGTGAATTTTATGTTGTTTATGTTGTTTATGTTGTTTTGGTGGGTGGTCGTGATTTGAGAGATGAAAATTGAAAAAATATTGGTTTATATACTTGTATTTGTGTTTGGTAGATTGAGAGATGGATTTATCACAGACCACCACAAATGTGGTTACCGGTGGTAGTGGTGGCAATGGAATGGCTAGTAATCAAACAAACGATATGGGGGCCGCTGATGATCCAAAACAGAACCTGAACCAGGTTATAAACTCCATCCAGAAGACTCTTGGACTGCTTCATCAACTCTACCTCACCGTATCTTCGTTCAATGCTGCCTCCCAGCTCCCTCTCCTGCAAAGACTGTATTTTTATTCGAATCCTGATCTTTTAATTTGATTTCAGTAGTGGGTTTGGGGTTATTTATTTGGGTTTGGGTTGTTTTTGCAGCAATTCCCTTGTTACGGAGCTCGATAACATGGTTAAATTGTCTGAGAAGTGCAACATCGAGGTTCCTATGGAAGTGCTTAAGTGAGTCTCTTTTCTGTGTTCTGTTCTTCCTCGGATGCATGATTTCTTTGTTTCTGAAAGAAAATTTATTGCTTTTGTTGTAGTTTGATCGATGATGGAAAGAATCCTGACGAATTTACAAGGGATGTTATAAACAGCTGCATTGCTAAAAATCAGGTCACTAAGGGAAGAACTGATTCTTTCAAGGTAATGTGATTGTGTTTGCTACTTTAATTTGATTCTTAAAATATGTTTGTGAAGTTTACAGAGTTTAGATAAAATCTGGTCGCATAGCTCACTGCAATTCTTGTGCATTAACAGAGTTTACGTAAACATCTACTGGAGGAACTTGAACAGGCGTTTCCTGATGAAGTTGAATCGTATAGGGAGATACGTGCAAGTTCTGCTGCTGTAAGTTATATTAAACTCACCCACTTGCATTGTGTCGTATGGATATCTCAACTGATTTTGCTCCCTTATAGTAAACTCTACATGTCTAGTATGGTTTGCATCAAAGTTAGTTGAAGAACATTGTTCTTTTTACATCTTCTCTCATACTTTTCTGCAAATCACTGTATGATGCCAGAGATGAATCACAACTTTTTTTTTTTTCATTTGTTAAGGCACAACTAATGAGTGGCTATTATTTACTTTAAGTAATATGTTACTTTTAACCCTAACAGTGGCTGACGAAAATTTGTGATATATTTTCAATGAAGAATGGTAGTCTGAAAGCATATTTTAGTTGCATCATTAAAAGTTTATATCAATATTTTGTTTTTCAATTATTTCTGGAGTTTATTTATTTGGCCAGTTTACCGTTACTTGTTGGCTTATTTCTTTCAAGTCGGTCATATGCACCCACTAAGAAGTGGGTAGCTATAATTGTTATTGCGCAGGTTGTAACTTGTCAGTTTATCCAAACAAAGGGGAAGGTTGTAGTTATGAACACTTTTGAACATTTAAGTTGTTCATATGCCAATTTATGTGATGTTGTGTCATCTACTCAATATTGATAAGTTGAAACTGCCATTCATTGAAAAATCTACCAACAGTGTCCTAGGTCTGAAAGTTTTGTTAAATTTTCTATAAATAGATAACGATGTTGTAATATACAGAAATATGAATTGTTTGTTGTCTAATAGATGGAAGTATGAATGACATTACTTATAGGGAAAGACGATATATGTTGCTTATGTTGGTATTAAATTCCATGTGGAAATTTATAGTATAGATGTTCACGGTTTATAGTATACAGTTAAATTCAGAAATTATGTGTTGTAAAGTGAATGCATCTACCAGTTAAATTATTTATTACAAGGACTATTTGGAAACTTCGGCAGATGTTATGTTCTCAGTTTTGCTCTGTTAGTTTTAGTCACTGATTATCGATAACTAAAGCTTTTAACTTCTAATGCAGGAAACAAAACGGCTTGCTCAATCACAAAGCATGTTACCCAATGGAGATGTGAAGGTTAAACCAGAGATTTAGATGTCATTCTCAATAGATGATCAGGTTTTCTTTATCTACTTCTTAGGCCGTGTAACATTCTGAGTTACCTGTAATTGATTGCAAGAGTATGTGATCCAATATAACAGGATTTATTAAATTTGTGAATGTTGATAACTTGTGATCTAGTGTTCATAATATCAATGTAGAAATTCTTTGAAATATACAATTTGCCATGTATATCGTATTAAATTTATGCTTTGAATGCGCATTGAGTTTGTTGTATATCTTGTTAGATTATTTTCAGACTAAAATAATATAGTTCCATCTAAGATTAAGAGATGAATCCGTTGTGCTCTCAAAATATGTGTTTTAAGCACTCATGTGATTTCCTGTAATATGCAGTTTGGCAATGTCTTGAACACTAAAATATTTCTCTAAGCAGTCATTGCTTCTCTTGGGGTAATTATTGAAGGAAAGGGTTTTCTCAATGATGTTGGTACTCTTGGATTTATCATCTTTTATGGCTTTTCAATTGCACAATATTGTTTATAATTGCATTGAGAGCAAAGTTCGTAATGACTTTCATGAATTTGTATTCAAGTTTCTGTTGTGCTTTGAGACCTTTTCTACCTTGATTTCAGTTGGACCTACCTAGATTGTTTCCAATTTATTTTTGTTTTTTTTTTTTCTCTTTTTAAATTTTTTTTTTTTTAAAATCTTGCTGGTATGCTATCAACTTTTATGTGCATTCAACGTATATGAGTTCATTGATTATATTACTTACAAATTTGCTTCGTATCATAATAATACCATTTCCTAAATTCATTGCCTAAAACATATTTTATTTTACCTACGAGTGTGCACTGGATTTGCTTATGTACATACCAGTTGTGAGGAATCTTTTGGAGTGAATCAAAATTTGTCTTGTCTAGGATGAGTGTCATCCTTCAGAGTTATATGCATGAATTGTTAGACTTCTGGATGCAAGTGGATATTTTTCTCTTTGCTTTAGATGCTAAATATGTACTCCAGCTGCTTCTAGGGAGATGATCATTCATATTCAAAATCTACTTTGCGGTGATGATGCATATTTGATCAAGACCAGAACTCCACCACTGTGAAGTGGAACTTGATTCCTCAGGAAAACAACCGGGCTCAAACTTGCACCATTTTGCTGATGATTCTGTGTGTTCTGCCATATTTTGCTGATGCTATATTTGATCAAGACCAGAACTCCCACCACTGTGAAGTGGAACTTGATTCCTCTGGAAAACAACCGGGCTCAAACTTGCACCAGTTTGCTGATGATTCTGTGAGTTCTTCCATATTTATTACAGCAATTTCTTCAGGCACATAAATTTTATGATCATAACCTTCTGAGAGAAGGTTTGGTGTTCCGTTTGATTCAGTCGTTGTGTTCATATTTTCAGATTTTCCATTGCTGTTGTCAGTGTGGTCCAGTTCTGGTTCTTTGCTTCTGTCGTGTTGTTTTTCCAGCATGCTCTTTAGTTTCTGTACCTGTGTGAATCACAAAATTTTTTCTTTGATGTATTAGAACTCATGGTCAGTATCTTACTATCTTGTTATAGTATACAGTGAGTGAGAAGCAGAGTAGTACCTGGACAAACAACGATTGATTCTCTGTTTTCAACGACTCGTAACTGGAAGCTAGAGTTTCAAAACTAGCTTTCAGTTTGTTGTACTCGTACTCAATCTGCTTTGTCTTTGATCTAGCTCGCCTGTTTTGAAACCAGATAGCCACCTGACGAGGCTCTAGACCTAAATTGTTAGCCAGCTGCTGTTTTTTCCGCGACTCAGGTCTTTCTTCGGATTCAAACATGAATTCCAAGGACCTGATTTGCTCATCACTGAACCTTTTCTTCTTGTTGTTGCTTGTTCTAATACTTGTTATAGCCTTCATGTCCATACCTATGCCTGCATCTCTCTATCTCTCTCTCTTCGTGAACGTTCTCTCGGTGAACAATGAACGTGAAGATGGACTCCTGAAGTGTGTATATATATATATATATAGTAGCCCCATGGATTTGGGGGGGGGGGGGGGGCCTCGACACTGGTTTTCTATAGGAAAAATGTCAGCCCCACTCGTACTGAGACTCTGGACCCCACCTACTGTTGGACGTTTTATGCATTTCATTATCATCAACCTGGTGATTCATCTCCAAACCTCTCACTGTCATTGATTTACTTTTGTAATCGATTCTCGTTACAATAATGCACATTTTGCCCGGTGACGCACCAACGTATAGGAATATGTTGGTTTGAAAAATCATTTCACCATCTTAAAGTCTAGTGTTGCCACGTCGATGAAAAGTCTTATTTTTCAGAATGTGGCAACTTTGGATTCATTGCGTGAGGACAAAGTCACTGTAAGTCTCTCCCTTTTTTTTTTCTTTCTTTTTTTTAATTTTATAAAACCAATATCTCCATGACACATCTTGTAAACTGTCACTGGTCTGCTGAAGTGATATTTCTTTGAAAATTAAAGGGGTTTTAAATTGCACTTTAACGTGGCAATTAGCTTGTGGTTGTTCTCCAAAACAAAGCTTCGGTTCTCTGTAAATTGTTGTTCTTTGTGGGGACAATTCTTTTTAAATGTAGCTTTGTTTCAAGTGTTTGACAAATGTTGGGCACCTCATTTTAAGACAAAAAAATAAAGCTGATTCATTAAGATTCGATGTTCACATTTCCTCATCAAGTCCCCTTCATGTTTATTTACGTACATATACAAAACTTGGAAAAAAAGTCATGTTGTGATGGGATTGAATTCTTTAACATTAAGTTAACAAACAAAAATTGGGTTTTCATTTAATTAAAACTTGAAAGCAACTTAGGTTTTTGGCCATTTCATGTTTATAACGTGCTATATATGTAATTCAACATATATATATATATATATATATATGATAGTTTTCTTATCAGGTCTTGAAATCGACGACCAACTTATATATATATCATTTTCATATGGATATTTTATTGGGTTGGGTTGAGCCCAATCATCTATCATTATCAGGCCCAAATATATTGAAAATATGTTGGGCTGAGCCCAATCATGTGTGTCGATTAAATTACAGCAGGTATGTTCGGGCCAGAGCCGGAACCATTTTCGTTGATGAGCATGAGCTTGGTCAGGGCCCATTCAACAAAATAGAATGAAACGTCTTTGACCTGTGAACTTTCCTTTTTTTACTATCCTGTAATTAATATATTTGTTGCATTTCAATCAAGTAAAATATTTGTCTCCATTATATATTAAGAGTCCAAATTTATGAAAAATATTGGGGAAACTATCGAAAATATTGTCAGCATTTCGATGTTTTGACAATATAATATAATGAGTAATGCTAGACGTCCCAATTTTTTTTCCCAGATTTTGTAAATAATGTGGCACGTGAGGTGTCAGCATCATATCAGTTGCCACATAATCTAATGATTTATAAGATGCTGACATCTCACGTGCCACATCATTTGGGAAAAAAAAAAATTGGAACGTCTAGCATTACTCTAATATAATATAGGGTTCAGCTACTGTACAAAATTATATATTGCCAAGTCAATTTCTAGTCTTTAGATTTTAATTCAAGGTATATAAAAATTAAGGATTTAAAAATTAAAACAAAAAGAAATCAACTTCTCTCACATCACTGTCCATTAACACTATAGTTCATTGAAGCTAAACCTTATGAATTACGATATATATATATATATACAACTAGAATTTCAAAAGGAGTAGGTTGACCTATTGGTGACATTGGACTGGTGGGAAGCAAATTTATCTATTTACTTTTATTTCTCCGACAAGAAAAGTACCTTTTTACCTCTCATGTTAAAGCTTCGATAGTCAGTCAGCGTGTATGATGACGACGATGATTATTATTATTTTATGGGTTTTCAGCTTTAATGGTACCACAAAATCGCCAGTAAAAACAGTCACGAACATCTGTGTTAAAATAAATGGAAACGAAATTCAAGGTGTCCTTGTATGCATGTTTGAGTTTGAAAGTTTTCCGAACATCGATCAAAAAGAAAATTCACACACCCACGTAAGTTTTTGGTTCTATTTTCTACTATGTTTTGTTTTTTTGTAAAGAGAATCTACTTTTTTTCTTTTAATATTTTAATTTTTTTTATTTTAATTTTTCTTTCAACAAAACCCTACTTAGGTTGGCTGCCTCTTGAAGCTTTTTCTCAAAAGGGTCTTCAGCTTTTTCACTTTTCAACCACTCTTGCACCTAAACCTATTAGCAGCAGTGAAGATATGAGTAAAATATGTAAAGTTGAGATTAATTTAATCAATTAATTTATGTTTTAATTCATTAAACAAGTCTTATAAACATCACGGTTGTTGTGACAACAAAGTGAAGACAGGCTAAAAACGAGAGTTTATGGTAAAGAGAGATTCTTCGGTGCATTCGGTGTACATGTTCAGTCCTTTAATATCATGTCATATTGTTTAAAATATCAGAAAATATACTTGGGTCGATAAGATGAGGTTGGTCCGGTAATAAAACCCCTCATCAAATATATATATAGATAGATATACTTGGGTCCAAAGAAGCTTTCCTCTTTTGATAATTGATCAATTTTTTAAAAATTTTCTTTTTCAGTATTTTGAAGAAAAAGAGGAGACAGTGCCGTTAGTGACTTATTGTGAAGTGTGAACTGGTAAAGAACAAAAATCTAGGTATAGTTTGGTGTCTGCTAGATGGGTTAGGTCAATGGTCATGAAATTAGGGCCCTTTATTAGGAGAGATATATGAGAGCATAATCCCTTAATAAGTCCCTTAACTTAATTAAGGGAGGAGCTGTAATTTTTACATCTCCAAAAGATCCCTTAATTAAAATCTAGTGGAGCTTAGTCCTTTAATTAAGGGGTGGCTTCAACCTTCTTTAATTAAGTGAACTTTATATATAAAAAAGAAATATAATTCATGAGTATATAAAAAAGAATAAAAAATACGTGGGCTCTATAAAAAATAATAATAATAAATTATAAATGAGTCATTTAAGAGAGTATTCTTAGAACACACATACTCTCTTAATGGCCCCCTACAACAACATTCACCCTTAAATAAAGGGGTCTCCAAGGAAAACTTTTGGAGATCTGAAAATACTTTCAATTTATATATATGTTTTCATCATGATTTTGAAATCAAATTGGTGACTTGAATGTTCTTGATTATGGTCAGTGACTCGGTGTAGTATATTTGATACCAACAAATTGTTACTTTATTTTCATTAATTCTTATCACTTTTGACGATGTCAACATTGAATTTTAAATTTTTTGACTAGTTTCAATTCAGAAGAAAAAGAAAACCAGGTTGGAATCGAGTTTTTACAATGATTTAACATTGAAGACATTTAATAAAAGAAAAGACTTTTCAACTGCAAAGTAAAGCACACAGGAAATTTAGCAGAAATAGCGTCACCCAACAAAGAAAATTGATGCATGTAAAGCTGTCCCCAACCCCATTAATTGCCATGATTGTAGAAACTATTACAGTACTGTCTCAAATTCTAACTCTAATTTCTGGTCCCAAATGAGATTTGCTGTTGAAATAATGATTATATCTATGATTACTTCATTTCATTGTATTTATGTCAGTTACAATTCATTTGTTGTATCATCCTCAAGACTTCAATAAAAATAATTTGCAATAATATCGAGATACGAGTTTTAAGTCTTTTTCATAAAAAATAACTAATTAATTAAGTATATTAAACGATAAGATGAGGTTAGTCAAGTGGTAAAACCCCTTACACCTACGCTATAAAATCGTGGATTCAAGTCCACCATAATATTAAAATAAAATAAAATATAACAAACAATTATGACTTTTGAACATATTGTCATTTATTAATCAGATAACATTGGATTTTATTTTTCTTTCATCTTTTAAAACCTAGAGATAGGGATCTTGAAAATTTTAAACAAAAAAACCCTGTTTCACCAACCTTATCTAAATTAATTCAAGATCCCAAATCAGTTTTGGTTTCAACAAGATTTTTCTAAATACTTGGATGTAAATGTTTCTTTAAAAGGAAATAGTTGTTTTTCAAGACTTTCTTTTGACAACAAAAGCAATTCTATTAATCAAGCTTTATTATTTCCTTCATTATTTGTTTAGATGGGTGGGGTAAAATTTACAGTAATTTGAGGTAGGACAGTTTAAGAAGCAACCTATCATCCTAATAAAATTTTCATTGATATATATATATATATATATGTGTGTATAAATATTGTTTGGTCTATATATCTTTTCAATTGATAAACATAAAGAGTGAAAAATGTGGTTGCTTACAAGTTACAAGTAAAATTGTTTAGAACTGAAATAGTCATTGATAGATGGGTAGTATTGATGAGTGAGGTGAGGGTGGTGACTAGTGAGTGACAAATGAACAAGAGAGGAAGAGAGGCCCTTAAGTGAGTGGGACCCTAATCAAGTATTATAAATGAATATGAATGGAGAGGACCATGTGTCATTGGGTGGACCTGAGACCACCTGAAATTTGAACAGTGGGCTGACCAGTGAGTGACCACTGCTGCTCATTTTTTTTTTTTTTTTTTTTTCAATTCTGTTGATGTTATAATGTCTGTGTCTGTGTCTGTGTCTCTGTTGTCATCTCGAATCCCCCGCGAGCGTAGAAAAAGCAGTGAAAAAATTGCACTGAACGAGGGAGCTGAGTTCCCTTTTCATGAAAATCATTTATAGTTTACCAAATTTTATACAACACAAATATATGGCAAAACTAACAAATAAAGCAAAACCAGTTTTTGTTTTTTTTGTTTTTTTTTATATTTTATTTTCTCACTATATTACAAAGGTCGGTGAATTAGCTCAACTAATTCTCTGACTCAAATTTTTTTTTTCTTTTTGGCTTACTTGCTTTGTATTGTCTCATCATCACCATATCATCATCATCATTATCAACTCATCATATCATATAGTATCATGTCATTACGGTTTTTTTTTTTTTTTTTTTTTTTAACAATTAGGGTTTGATACTTTGGTATTGTTGAATGGGGGATTAAAAAAATAAAACACACATAATAATAATAATAATAATAATAATAATAGTTAGGGTGATGATGATGATGGTGTAATTAGGTCATGATGATGGTGATGATGATCTCGCGGTGGACAATATGGGACTTGACATCAACGTGTCAAAACTCAAAAGACAAAAAAAAAAGTGAAAAAAAAAAAAACCACACACAAAAGAGAGATAGAGAGAGAGTGAGTTAAATTTGGGGCTGAATTCTATATATATGTAGCGTTGCATGCTATGTAGAAACGATGAGATAGATGAATGAGAGAGAGAGAGAGAGAGATGGGGGTCGTGGTGATTTCTATGGAGAGGGTAGGGTCCAGGAGGGGTCAGCTACTTTTATTGCTTTGTTTGTCCTTTTCACCTTCTATCTCCATCTCCATCTCCTAAGTAGTCTTTTTATCTCTTGCTTTTGCTTCATTTCTCACTCACAAACTCACTCTCTTCACACACACAAACCCCATCTCTCTCTTAACAGCGAGATTGGAGAAGGAAGAAAAGAGGAAGCTTTTTCTTTTGGGGGGAATGTTGTCTGGCTCGAGGCCACCACCACCTATCTTGATCTATCATGATTCTCTATCTCTCAATTGATTTATTTAAGATTTGGATGAGAACTCAATTGAGATATAGATCGTTGATGATCATGGTTTGGTTGCGTCGGACCAGGCTTCATTCCCCTCAATTATTGCTTCCAATATCGATCACTATCATGATATATCTTTCAAGGTGAGTTTTTCAATTCTATTTTCACTATTTTGTGGGGTTTTTTTTTAATTGTAATTTATTGATTTTGTGTTGTAATTTATATATATATATATATAAATATATTAATGGTTTTTTGTGGTCATTATAAGAGGAGATCAAGGTAGGTCGTTGGAGTACATGAGCAGATTGGTGTAATGATGAAATATTTTGACTGCTTTTATCTGACTGGAGATCTCATGAAAAGATCATCATTACTCTTGTATATTTTTTTTCTTCTTCGATATTCAGGGTTTTGAGTGTTGTTTGTCAGTCTACTATAACTCTTTTAGGTTTCATCATTGGACTGCAGATTTTCCTTTCATGATGGCTTCAAGAATCTTCTCTGTCTTTTTCTGCTCTCTCTCTCTCACTCTTTTCCTCCTGATCTACAACTCTCACACTACCACCACCTCACCAAATTCTATTTTAGCTGGCTTCTTCTTTCTAGGGTTTCATGGCCAAACAACACATACATATAAGGCTTAATGTTCTCTCTGCTATGAGTTTTTTTTTTTTTTTTCTTCATACATATAAAAGATTTTCAAGTGGGTATCTGATTTTGTCCTGTCTCTTGTTCTTTCTCTGATCTACATGACCTTTTGTTGTTTGTGGTTGTGGGTGGGAATGTGTGAACTCTGTCTTTTTTCTTTCTTTTTTCCTGCTTTATATTAACTCATCAACTTAATCAGTAGTACTTTTTTATATATATACTCTTAGATCTATCATATAATGGTCAACTGATATATGCATATAAACAACCTTTTGCAAGCTTGAAGAGATGGTCCCAATTCGGTTGATTTTTTTAGGTTAGATCTTTGAGCAGATATATACAATTGTAAGTTCTTATAGTATTCTCGAAAGATTTTTACTTTGTTTGCAAATGCTTCTTTTATTTTTCGAGACTTTAATTTGAAAGCAAGAATTGATCCTTTTTTATATGAAGCGTATGTTTCACACTTTCTGTTGCTTAAAAGGAAGGTGAAGGAATATGTGTGTGTATATAAAATCCATTGAAGAACTCATCAGAAGAACCTGTGTATCTGGGAAGCCACCTCCCATCCATGGAGAGGTTTTGTTCAATCAGCTCTCAATTATGGTAATATAATGGAGATGAGATGGGATGGGATGAGATGGGATTCACCTCTCAAAGGAGAGAAAAAGAATGATGTGATGGATTGGACTACTGATTCATATTGTCTTGTCTTTTACATGAGGAGCATTTTGCAGTTTTAATTTACAGCTGAAATTCCCAAGAGACTTCAAATTCTTTTATGCATTTATCATTGTAAGTGTTGTTAATTTTTGAAAAACTACTATTTTAATAGTGAATTTGAAATTCACGTGTAATTGAAACGATTGTATGTACATGATGTGTAATGACTGTCTCATTAAAAGTTTTACCCGTGATAAGAGCATCTTCAATAGATTTGAAAAAGATCTATCTTTGACTATTAATAGGGAGGCTGAATCGGAATTTGCTCAAACAATCTCTCTATTTCACTCCTCAAATTATTTTCCGGCCAAAACCTCCCCAAATCTAAGGAGGAAAGGCTTCCTCCCTATTTTTTTTTTCACTCCTCAATTAAAATGAATGGTCAAGATGAGTTCACATCTTTCATATTCAATGGTCTAAATTCAAGTATTCAACAACTCTTTATATGGCTCCCTATTAAAAATAAATAAAAAATAATCAACCATTTTTATGGAGGCTTATTGGAGAGTTAACTCCTTATATGACTTCTTATTTGTAAAAAGTACAATAGACTCCCTAAATATATGCTTGTTGGAGATGCTCCAAGAAGTTATGTGTAGTTTTGTATGGAAACATTTACATTTTCACTGTGGGGAGTTGATGAGGGCACATGGGGGTGTACAGGAAAAAGAAGAGAAAAGCAAATTAGGGTTGTGAATTGTAGTGATGAAGAAGATGACAAGGAAAAGAGAATGACAATATAGATAGATTATTTATGGTGTTGTGTGCCTGCCATAATTAGCTTAGCTAGGTAGCTCATCAGCTCTCACATTCTGTCATCAATTTCTGAACCTGAGTCATATGGAAACACTGAATGCCTTTAATGGGTCTGACTCAATCTCTCTTTAATACTATACAGTTGAGTCAGCATCAGCATTGACGCCATGGATTCCTTTTTATCTTTTCTCTCTATCACTACCATGTATGTATCTATTGGACAGAACAGAACTGTGTATCCAATTAAACACAGCTAGCAGTGCTTTGTATATCATCAATTTAACCAGTGATCTAGAATTTCTACTAGTACAATTGTGTCAGCTTAAGTAGTGCAACCCAAAATTTTCCCTTTTCTCCTCCATTAGTTTATTAAGTATCATCATCTCAAAATCATATGCAAATCTAGTGAGTCGTCTGAAATCAAAAGGTCTTTTCTTTTCATATCTTTGGATTGATGGAGCTTTATTACAAAAAAAGCAGGAAATCTGCCACAGATTCAGGTTAATGCCCCAGTTTACAAAATATGGCTCTCTTTAAGGATCATCCAATTTATCTAATTAAATTATGTTTTTTTTTTTTTTTTTTTTTTTTTTTGCTATCAAATAATTAAAACTAGCAAAAATTTGGTTTCAATTTATTGTAGAAATCACTTATTTTGCAATAATATGTGTTTATGTATACATACATATATAGTACTAATCTTAAGATTCAGATATACTAATCTTACCTCACAGTCTCACACCCAACTTAGCCATTATATATGTTATCACAACATCAATATAGTGTTGAAATTTGATTTGGATACATGTGTGCACCTGAATATTGATCTGGAAACAAGTTATGCATAGTAACTCATTTATGATCATTACAAATGAATCAGCAATTATTTAAAAAAAAAAAAATTGATATGAATGAGCTGATATACATATATGTTTATGGCCTTGAAAAGTAGTATTTTGTGAGGATAATATATGAGTCTGTCTGTTAGATAAAGATTATAAAGAGATAGAAAAAAGAGAGAGATTCTCCTAATCAAATCTTAGACACCTTTCTCCAATATTCTTCTTTAAGCTTGCATGCTTAAATTGATATATATATATATATATTTCGTCCATCAAAGACACTTTTCAAACCACACACACTTTTGCAATAATCATATGTTGTTATTGTTGGGTTGTGAAACCTGATTAATAATGTCGCACTTCGCTAACACATCGAGGGTTGAGATCGCAGGGGAGAAGCCTACTGAAAAAAATTATATTTAGTTTGATATTTAGTAGTGATTTCATATTTTATTGAGGTGTGATAACTTTACACCATAGTTTTATTACTTGAACTCGTTTTCTTAGGATTCGAATTACGAGAGAGAGAAATAGAAATAGCTGAATTAGGGAGTTTTTTGATTTTAGTGTTGGCAGACTTTGTAGGCTTACGTTCAATCTCGGATCACTTTTTATTTTTCTTTATCTGCTTTCGGGTAAAATTGATTGATTGTGTTTGAGTTTGTATTATTTGGTAACATTTATAAGTTGTATCCATCAATAATGTAATTAAGAAAATAATCCATAAATAGAATTTTTAATTATTTCTTGGGTTTGTACTCCTTCCCTCATTTTATGTGTTTAAAATGTTCCCACGTCACATATTACTATATTAGTAATTAATCCATTCAATCATAATCAACATGGTTTATCATTTTCAAAGGTCTAAACTCTAATGTTTACTTATCAATAATGCCATTATCATCAAAAACTATGTCGTGCTTACTTTTTCGTGTTCCCTTTTTTTTCATCCACTTGTATGATATGATGTATATGCTTCCATAAAAAAAATATATGAAAATAGTTATTCCCTATACAGGTAAATTATCATAAATTGTAATTATTTTGACTTTTATATATGTAATTTTAGTGACAATTAGTAAGAATTAGCATATAGTTTCCTTTGTTCCACATTGAATTTTTTTGGTGATATATGATGAGAGCATCCGCAATGGTCACAAAAAGATACCCACTTTCACAAGACTCATTTTGAAACTAATCCAATTCTTTCACAATGGTGAAAAAAGAGATCTAAAAATGGATCTTATGTTTGGGTCTCATCCATCGTGGATGCTCTGAGTAAGACACTAGATTACCATCTAACTTGTACGAGATGAAGAGATAAAATTCAATGCATGAGATGGATCGTTTGCGGTTTGATTTTACTTTTTTTTTTTTAATTTTTTTTAGAGAAAACTTTTTAAAGGGATTGATTGAGTCAACAAAGAGTGACACCAAAAGAATCTAATGAAAAAGTAGTAATTAAAATGTGTCTTGAAATTTACACCTCTCTAGGCTCTAGCTCACTGTTTGATAATATGTTTCCTGTTTGTAATTTGACCCGAGAAAACCATCATCTCAAACCCTAGTACATATATCGTTCCTGCATTTATTTCATTATGGGTAGTAATTAATATGTGTCTTCTATTTGAGCGATGTATTTTGCAGGAGAATTTATTCTAGCACACAGATTTAACTTGCCATGAGAAAAAGATATGCATTTAATATGTGAAAGAAGATATAGAGGAAGATGAATACCGAACGAGAGAGAGAGAGAGAGAGGGAGGGGCACCCTCACAATTCACAAACTTAATTGGGACATATATGCTTATCATAAATAGCTTAACATGATTGATTGATTGATCACAGTATTTTTAAGACAGTTTTAAAGGCTATATGGGATACTAAAAAAATACATGAAAAGTAATCATAATTAAAAATTAAAGGCCAACCCTCGTGGCCTCGTGTGCCGCTGATCAGTGCACTAAATTCCAAATAATGCCAACTAGAAACTTTCATGAGCTGATTATATCATTGGATACTTGATATACAGTGCTTGACAACTCTGGAATCCACAAACAACAATCACACACGCATATATATATATACACAAATTTTCTATTATCAGTTCGAACTGATAATAAATATATCAGGACGAAGAATGTGAACCACTAGATTTACATACTTTGACTCAAAGTGTATGCATTTGTCAAAACTTCTCCATAATCTGTGGTCCACATTCTTCGTCATGATATATTTATTATCAATTCGAACTGATAATAGAAAAAATATATATATATATTAATAACATATACAATTATCAAAATTAAAAAATAATAATAAAAAAAAAATGGTATATTCAAAACTAAATACCCCTTCAATCAAAAAATTGATATTTGCATAATGTGGATACTGTGTACCGATCAATTCAAAAGAGATTAGTGTATGTTTGTTTGACAACTTTTAATGGAAGTTTTATGTGTTTTCAAAGATTGCGGTGTTCGACGGGATTTTAGTTCCGTTTGCTAAGTGAGTATTCGATGGGGTATTTTTTCTGTTTATTAAGGGCCTGTTTGATTTTTCCACCGAACACTTAATGACACTTAATGTGAGTCATTAAATTGTATTGTTTGATTTTTTAAAGTTATAAAACCACTGAATTAGCTCATAAAATCACTTTTTATAAAAGTGAAATTTTTTTCACTTTTTACTTAATGAAAAATAACTAAAAAATATATTAATTTATTATTTCTAAATTTATTCTTACAAATCTTATTTATTTTCGGTTTTCTCTTCTCTCACACCCGTTAACCATATTTATACTTTTTTTCTTCTCACTATTTAAAAAACTTTAGAAACGACTTTCAAAAAAAAATAAAAAAAAATTGATAGAGCATATAGATTTCATTATAAATTTGTTATTATATTATTATTCCACATACATAGTATAAATACAGATTATTAGTGGCAGGCTCTAATTTATTTTTATTTCTTAAACTAAACTTCAATTAACTTGTTCAATTTTTATACTCTTATATTTTACATGTATTTATAAATTTGTTATTATATTATTAAATTACTTTTTTAGTTGTATGTAATATATTAAAATATAAATATATAAGAAATAATAGTTGAAAGGGCACAGATGTAAAAGTATTTAATTTAAGATATTTGTAACTTAAAAAAATAAATAACTTATCACTTATATTTAGTTTTCAGTGAAAAAAAAAAAAAAAAAAAAAAACATGTTTTTCAATTTTAGTTTTCAATCATTATTCAGTCTTCAATATAATTCAGCATTGTCTAGAACGAAAAATTAAACGCAACCTAAATGAGGTTGGGGGATTTTTGGGTTATATATATATATGAGAAAATATCACTTTCTAACCAAATAATTAAGGGTTTCTACTCTAAATTAGTTTTTTCATTGTTTTTACCAAACAATCCATTGAAGAGACAGAATTACCCTTGCTTTTTCTATTTATTTTTATTTTATTTTTTAAAATTATTGGAGGTCGCTGGTCAAACAAAATATAAAATAAAATAAAACTTAGAAGAAGGGAAAAAAAATATGTGAAGATGGAGGAGGTTAAACACACTAGATTAAACACGATGAGAATTAAATACACATAGATTAAACACGTTAGGAATTAAACACACATAGAAACTTTTTCTTCTTCTTCTTCTTCGACGAGACCTCCATATCTCGCCGACCTCCAATAAAAAAAAATATATTTTTTTTTAATATAAAAAATAGTATCTTCTTATTCTCCTTCTTTTTAGATTGGAGGCTTGATCTCCATTGGAGGTCTCGCTTGCAGGTTTCACCGACCTCCATCAGAGGTTTGCATACCTCCAATGGCCTCCAGTAACAAAAATTAAAAGTTTTTTTTTTATTATTTTAAAAACCATTATGGGTATTCTTGTCCAAATAGTGGATTGTTTGGTAAAAATAATCAAAGCACTAATACTGGATTAAAAAAAAAAAAAACTCTACTAATTTTATGGTTAGTTTCAATTTTTACAATATATATATATATATATATATATATATATATATATAAATGTGTGTGTGTGTGTGTGTGTGAATAATACTAAACATCCCACCTAAAATCTCACATTTTTCATCCCAACACGTGGCATGTCAAGTGTCAATTTGTGAATGGATACATATTAATGATGATTTATCTCACATATCACATGGATCCACTAACTATTTGACGTTTCAAATACCACATTTGTTGGGATGAAAAATGTGGGATTTTAGGTGGCGGACTCAAAGTAGCTATCAAAAAATGGTGTCTCAATTTGTGTTTAACCAACCAAATTGAGACACGTGTCTACATTTATGGAAGAATTTAAACAAAAAAATAAATATAGACACATGTCTCAATTTGGTTGATTATAGACAAATTAGGACGCCATTTTTAGAGAGCTGATTTGAGTCCTTAGGCGGGATGATGATTAACTTAAAGAAAAATATCAACAGAATCTAGAATCCGACTTGTTTTCTGGAAAATGTTGAATCCGGATTTGGGTTTGATGATGATTGATTTGGATTTAGGTTTGATGGTGATGAAGGTTTGGCTTGGGTTTCAATTGGGTTAGAATCTGAACGATGACGATGGATAGTGATTAATTGTGGGTCCTATTATGGGAATCAAATAGAGGGTAATCTGAAACCCACATGTTGGGGTGGGTTTCACATTACCCCATAGAGGGTAAAGTGATTATTACCATGGTAATCATTTTCCCAGGGTTTAAAAAAACTCAAAACTGGTAACAAACATGTGAATGTCATCGTAAACATTACCTCATACCAAATGGTCCCTAATAGATTAAAAAAAAAAAAAACCATTAATTCAAAAAGTGTCACCTATTACGATCTAAACCATCCAATTCCATTAAATCTTAAGGTAACAAAAGTGTGTCAAAAAATGGGGCCATAATCTTGCCCCACATATATATATATATATTTAAGAGTAATGATAGACTTTATATTTTTTTTTTTCCAAATTCTTTCCCAAATGTATATAGCATGTGAAGTCTCAACATCTTGTAAATCATCAGATTATGTGCTGAGTGATGTGATGTTAACACCTCACGTGCTACACACATTTTAGAAATAATTTTGAAAAAAAAATTGGGAAGCCTAGCATTACTCTATATTTAATTGTTCTATTAAACAAAATAACCATATATTTTAATATTCAAGATTATATTAACATCTCATTTTTCCTTTAAACGACAGAAAATAATTAAATATTTATATACAAATATTAAAAAAACTAAAAACAATCTATATAGCATTCAAATTTTAATCTGGGCTAATTTGGGTCCTAACTTCGACTGGACTGGGCCCAGTCCAAGTCCACTTTGAATTCAGTTCTTCTTCCTCAATACCCACCAGTCATCACGTAAACACGGACAATGGTAGACATCCAACACTTTTGTCCAACATTTGTGTCCAACACTTGATGTGTCAATTGGTGAGTGGATACATGGATAAAACATTATTAATGTGTATCCACTCATCAATTGACACATCAAGTGTTGGACAAAAGTGTTGGATGTCTAACATTATCCCGTAAACACACACTTTAAATCCATTAGCAGCAGCACCACCACCGTGTTTCAGCCAGCGCCGTCGTCTTCCGTTAATGGTTGTTATCTCCAGCTCACAAGTCAGAAGCTTGTTTTCTTTTTCTATTTGATGTTTTTATGGCGATTCGAACGACCTTTGATCATCAAAACACTTCATAATCGATGTAGGTAACCAACCAATAACCTGTGTTTTTTAAATTTTTTTTTTTTTTTTTTAAGTTTATAATCGGACTAAGGATTCAAACCTGGGATTTGGTTTGGGATTTATTATTGACTAGAGAGTAAATGGTGGTCAGGTGGTGACAGACGGTAAACGCAGACTATTGACGTTATATGCCACATCACTTATCAATTAGGGATTGAGTGTAGGGATGGCAATTAAACCCGAACCCGTGAGACCCACCCGAACTCAACCCGCTTAAAGGGGGTTTGGGTTGGGATAAGTGTACCCGTGGACGGGTTTGGGTTTGAAAATTGTACCCGTCACGGGTTTGGGTTCGGGTATGCATTTGGAAAAAAATCCATACCCGAACACGTGTACCCTCGAACAATAAAAATGATATAATATTTTATTATTTAAAATATTATAAATTTAAACTCCAATAAAAACTTTTTAATTATATAGAGAATAAAATGTAAATATTTCAATCTATTAAGTGTTTTTATTCTTTAAAATTATAATATTTCATAAATTTAAATAATATAGAAATAATTTATAAAAAAAAAAATTTTGGTGGGTTCACGGGTTCATGGGTTTTACACATGGACCTGCTTATTTCACAGGTTCGTGGGCCGGTTTGGGTGTCCCTTAAACCCGCCGGTAAAACCCAAACCCGAACCCGAACCCGAACCCGTTTATTTTCACGGGTTCGCGGGTGGGTTTGGTAAACACAAAATTTCACGGGTTTGGGTTTGGATTTTACCATACCCGCCCCATTGCCATTCCTAATTAAGTGAGCATGTCAATGAGATTTACCATTATGGGTAACAAAAATTAAAAGTATTTTTATTTTAAAAACCATTATGGGTATTCTTGTCCAAATAGTGGATTGTTTGGTAAAAACAATCAAAACACTAATACTGGGTTTTTTAAAAATAAGAAAAAAAAAAAAAAAAAAAAAAAAAACTCTGCTAATCTTATGGTTAGTTTCAATTTTTACAATATATATGTGTGTGTGTGTGCAATTTTTCTATTATCAGTTCGAACTGACAAAAGATATATCAGTTCCTTTTATGTGGGCCATTGGATTTAAATACTTTGACTTTGATGTATGCACTTGTCAAAGCATCTTTTAAATCCAATGGCCCACATAAAAGGAACTGATATATCTTTTGTCAGTTCGAACTGATAATAAAAAAACTGTATATGTGTGTGTGTGTGTGAATAATACTAAACATCCCACCTAAAATCTCATATTTTTCATCCCAACACGTGGCATGTCAAGTGTCAATTTGTGAATGGATGCATATTAATGATGCTTTATCTCACATACCACATGTATCCACTAACTATTTGACGTTTCAAATACCACATATGTTGGGATGAATGTAGGATTTTAGGTGGGGGACTCAAATTAGCTGTCCAAAAATGGTGTCCCAATTTGTGTTTAACCAACCAAATTGAGACACATGTCTACATTTATAGGAGAAGTTGAACAAAAAAATAAATATGGACACATGTCTCAATTTGGTTGATTATACACAAATTAGGATGCCATTTTTAGACAGCTGATTTGAGTCCTTAGGCGAGATGATGATTAACTTAAAGAAAAATATCAACAAAATCTAGAATTCGACTTGTTTTATGGAAAATGTTGAATCCGGAATTGGGTTTGATGATGATTAATCTGGATTTAGGTTTGATGGTGATTAAGGTTTGGCTTGGGTTTCAATTGGGTTAGAATTTGAACGATGACAATGGATAGTGATTAACTATTTAAAAAAAAATAAAAAAATTGGTTGTGGGTCCCATTATAGGAATCAGATAGAGGGTAATCTGAAACCCACATGTTGGGGTGGGTTTCACATTACCCCATAGAGGGTAAAGTGATTATTACCATGGTAATCATTTTCCTAGGGTTTAAAAAAACTCAAAACTGGTAACGAGCATGTGAATGTCATCAAATTCCCATGTAAACATTACCCCATACCAAACGGTCCCTAATAGATTAAAAAAAAAAACCCATTAATTAAAAAAGTGTCACCTATTACGATCTAAACCATCCAATTCCATTAAATCTTAAGGTAACAAAAGTGTGTCAAAAAATGGGGCCATAATCTTGCCCTATATATATATATATATATATATATATATATATACAGAAATTCTATTATGAGTTCGAACTGATAAAAGTTATATCAGTTCCTTGTATATGGGCCACTTGATTTAAATACTTTGACTTGGCTGTATGCACTTGTCAGTCAAAGTATTTAAATCCAGTAGTCCACATACAAGGAACTGATATAACTTTTGTCAGTTCGAACTAATAATAGAAAGACTGTATATATATATATATTTAAGAGTAATGATAGACTTTCTATTTTATTTTTTTTCCAAATTTTTTCCCAAATGTATGTAGCATGTGAAGTCTCAACATCTAAATCATCAGATTATGTGCTAAGTGATGTGATGTTAACACCTCACGTGCTACACACATTTTAGAAATAATTTTGGAAAAAAAATTGGGAAGCCTAGCATTACTCTATATTTAATTGTTCTATTAAACAAAATAACCATATATTTTAATATTCAAGATTATATTAACATCTCATTTTTCCTTTAAACGACAGAAAATAATTAAATATTTATATACAAATATTAAAAAAACTAAAAACAATCTATATAGCATTCAAATTTTAATCTGGGCTAATTTGGGTCCTAACTTCGACTGGACTGGGCCCAGTCCAAGTCCACTTTGAATTCAGTTCTTCTTCCTCAATCCCCACCAGTCATCACGTAAACACACACTTTAAATCCATTAGCAGCAGCACCACCACCGTGTTTCAGCCAGCGCCGTCGTCTTCCGTTAATGGTCGTTATCTCCAGCTCACAAGTCAGAAGCTTGTTTTCTTTTTCTATTTGATGTTTTTATGGCGATTCGAACGACCTTTGATCATCAAAACACTTCATAATCGATGTAGGTAACCAACCAATAACCTGTGTTTTAAATTTATTTATTTTTTTTTAAAAGTTTATAATCGAACTAAGGATTCAAACCTGGGATTTGGTTTGGGATTTATTATTGACTAGAGAGTAAATGGTGGTCAGGTGGTGACAGACGGTAAACGCAGACTATTGACGTTATATGCCACATCACTTATCAATTAGGGATTGAGTGGGCACGTCAGTGAGATTTACCGACATGGCATGTCACGTCACCCCTGACTTTGCCACATCAGCAATTATTTGCAAACATCCCTGACGTTGCCAGTCATTTCTATTTAGATGGGCTTTGGGTTTGGGCTGCACCATTTCTTTTAACTTTTCTGGATTTGGATTTGGACCGGTCTTGGCTTTGTTTTGGGCTGTACAAATTTGTGAGCAAATAGACTTGTTTTGGGCTTTGTTGATCAAATCCACTGTTGACACTACGATCGAAATGCCAAGTATATACATTGACATGTGAGCATGTCACCCTCTTTTTACGGACATGTCACTCTCTTTGTTCTACTTAAATGTCAAGGCACGTCACCCTTCTTTGCATTGATGTGCTGGGGCAAGTCACACCCCTTACACTATGGCATGTCTCCACTAGCTAATGATGTGGCAGAAATGTCGGGTCGATTCTAAAAATAAATAAATTGATATTTCATATTTGCATCATGTGGGTACAAATCAATTCGAAAGGAATTATTGCAAGCACTTTCGTTTGTTGAAATTAGAATTGATTTATTTAATGGTAATTAATTTCTTTGCCTTCTTTTGTCACAATAATTATATGATGTTTTTTTTAAAAAAAAAACAATGTGAGAGTACTGAGAATGGATTATTAGTTTCTTGTTTCAATATAGAATTACTTACTTATCTAATTTTATGTTAATATTATCATTATTTTAAAATTAAAAAAAAAAAAATTGTAACTTCACTTCCTAAGTTCCTAATACGTGAAAACTTATGGGGTGCTAACTCACATACCTTTTTTACCAAAAATAAAAATAAAAAACATCTTTACAATTAACTTTTGAGGTGAAAATATGAATAATCGAGACATGTACTATATATATTATTGAATAGAAATCAATGGCCAGTTACAAGTAGTCCTGACACCATGGAGTGGGAGGGAACACTCATTCATTAATAAAAGCCAGTAAATTTTAATCAGAGTAAAATCTCTATTCAGATCCATATAGGTAATTTTTATATATATTGTACGTTTTAGCTACCAAGAAAATCATAAATGCCTCTGGCGAGACTAGAATCATCTAGTAAGAGCATGGTAGTTTCATGCACTTACAAGCTTGGTTCTCGATCTTTCGAATCCGGAAATCAAGCTCAGCCATGCAATTCCAGCCAACTCTCTAGTCCTTTTATTTTTTGGACCACTCGGTATTCACCTACCAAAACGGCTATTCAAAACCTCAACTTCAATGCTCATGAGTCATGATCCTGTCACAATTCCAACAAAAGCATGACATTGTAGTGATGCAATAAGGTCTTTTGATTATCAAAAAAATTATAAGTGTAAATGGGTCATAAGAAAAATTTCAGGAAAACAAATTTGTAACGATACGAAGAGGTTGAATATGAAATGTTATTAAGACCATCTCTAACCATTGCACCAATCTCCATTTTGTAGTAGATTTTCGCTCCAATAGGTGCGTCAATCTTTACGCTATTCTGCAGATGGTGGTCTGGTTGCGCCAGAAATAGAGCAAGAAACCTCTCTACGCCACTTCTTGCTCTATTTTGTTTTTGCTTCTTGCTTTATGATTGGCTGAGAGGGAATCAATTGGGGACTATTCTTTTTAGAGTATGATTTAGAGCCATGGTTGGAGATGATGGTCTAGTTGTTGCTGACTTTGCAACAAAATGACGCCAATGGTTGGGATGCTCTAAATTGCATTTTAACAAATTCTTGCATTTACTACAAGCTTGGTTTTCTGTGGAGTCCTAAATCAAAATATCAGCCATGCAAATTCCAGCTAAGTCCTATATATATATATTTTAATTTATTTATTATTGGACCACTCGGTATTCAACCACCAAAACTGCCATTCAAAACCCCAACTTGAATGCTCATTCTATCACTATTATTCCAACAAAAACTTGACATTGGAGTGATGCAATAAGGTGTTTCGATTATTAAAAATTTATCAAGTGTAATTTGTTTATTAGAAAAATTTCAGGAAAATAAATTTGTAACACGATACAAATTCGTCGGCTAGAAACTTTTGTATGGATAATTTCACATTAGTTATTAATCCTATTTTATTTGATAAAATTATCACGTCAAATACACTTCAAATGTGATACGATTTGATATAATAAATTTCCATGTATATATTATATTATTCTAATTAAAATGTACAGGTGATTTGGTGACCGATTTGATTCTCTCCGTATAGACTATAAATAGGCTTCATGAAACTTAATAAAACATATTTCTAATGCTTTTGATGAGCAAGATTGCTGTCGACACAAACAATGGCTGTAAAAATCTTAGTGTTCCTACTATTAGCTATCTGTTATTGCTCCAGTTTGGCTCTGAGCAGCCAAATTTACCAGGGAAAATGGAAGTTATTGAAGAGAAGCATTGGGATTTCAGCAATGCACATGGCTTTGTTACCAAATGATCGAATTATCACATTTGACAGATCAAATTTCGGTCCATCCAACATCACTCTACCACAAGGCAAGTGCACAAAAGATTTTCATACCACTGATTGCTATGCTCATGCTGTGGAGTTCGATCCGGCTACACGAATCATTAGACCTCTCACAATCCTGACAGATACATGGTGCTCTTCTGGTGCATTGTCACCGGAAGGTGTTTTGGTTCAAAGCGGAGGGTACAGGCTCGGGGAACTAGTGGTTCGGTACTTGAAACCGTGCCTAGATTGTGACTGGGAAGAGGATCTGAATGGCCTAATGTCACCTAGATGGTATGCTTCTAATCAGATTTTACCAAATGGTAAGATCATTGTCGTTGGCGGGCGATTTCAATTTTCGTATGAATTTATCCCGAAAACATCAGTTTCAGATTCAACACTTTATCGATTACCATTTCTTAAAGAAACTAGACACTCCCCACAAATTCCCAACAATTTGTACCCTTTTTTGCACTTATCAACAGATGGGAACCTATTCGTTTTCGCTAACGACAGAGCAATTTTGCTAGACTACACGAGGCACAGAGTCATCAGGAATTACCCTGTCTTGCCTGGTGGAGTTTCCCGGAACTATCCAAGCACAGGTTCCTCCGTTCTACTTCCTGTGACACTCTCAACAAATTCCAGGACCAACCCAGATGCTGAAATCTTGATCTGCGGTGGGACGTTACCGGATTCGAATGAAAAAGCTGATGCAGGAGTGTTTGTTCCTGCATCAAAATCCTGTGGGAGGTTGAAAATCACTTCAGAGAATCCAAATTGGGTAATGGAGGAAATGCCATTCAATAGAGTGATGGGTGACATGATTTTGCTGCCTACAGGGGACGTGCTAGTCATAAATGGCGCGGCTAAAGGCACCGCTGGTTGGGGTGTTGCTCGTGAACCGGTTTTGAATCCAGTCCTTTATCGTACAATTCCATGTAATGGTGTCGAAATTAACAAGTTCGAGATTTTGAGTCCCTCAACAATTCCACGAATGTATCATTCAACAGCACATTTGTTATCAGACGGTCGTGTTTTAGTTGGTGGTAGTAATCCGAACATAAACTACAATTTCTCAACAAAATTTCCTACTGAACTGAGTCTTGAAGCATTTTATCCACCATATTTGTTGATGTCAAACAAATCAAGGCCGTTGATCACTGCTATCAAGCCAGGGGTGTTGCTTGAATACAATCAAAATATTTCAATAGAGTTTGAACTGAGAGCTGGTGACAATCCTGATCATGCACATGTTGGTGACAATATTTATGTGACAATGGTGGCTCCATCGTTCACTACACACTCATTTGCAATGAATCAGAGGCTATTGATTTTGGCTTTAGATGGGCCGGTTCGGAAGATCAGTTCTTGGAACCATGTTGTCAGAGGTCATGCACCGGCCAGTGGGGCAGTAGCGCCACCAGGACATTATCAGTTGTTTGTGGTCCATGAAGGTATTCCTAGTAAAGCTACGTGGGTCAAAATCATGTGATTGTTGATTTTTGTTTTTGTTAATATTTCTTGAGAATTTTAGAATGTGTCATCATCAAATATTATGTCCATTTTCAATGTAATTCAACACATGGAATAATGTATGAAACAATTCTCCAAGATATTTAGTTTTTTTTTTTTTTTTTTTTTTTTCCTTGTATATATAATCAAATACATGGAATAGTTTGACCCATATATGAATTGAATAGTCTCCGGTTTCACACTTAGAAAACGATACATTGTGGACAAATAAGTTGTTAAAATTTCAAAGAGTTCTTAAGTTGTAGACCATGATCTAGAAAGGAAAAATGACCTCATTTACTCGTTACGCCCATAATAAAAAAATTAAAATTGAAATGATTTAATTTTTAAAACTTCTAAAAATCAACCTACATAATATGACAAAGTGAATTGTCATTAGTTACTATCAATGACGGATAAAAGTTAAAGATATTGTTAATTATTCAGCCAATAATTTTATTTTAAAATTAAAATAAAACTATTCATATTTCCTACTTCTAATATTGTTAATTATTATTAATTAGTTAATAACTTAATACTTTAATGCTCCAAAGCTCTTCCATTATTCAATTAGCTTTCTAAACCAAAAATTTACAAGTAAAATGAGACTTCTGGACGAAAATAAAACTTCTATTAGGTCTCATCTCAAACTTTAAAAATATTTAATTGATGAGATGAGAATGTTATGATAGTGGACCCTTATACGAGACATGTTTTTTTCATTTCGAGTGCTACAATTTTAAAATACTTAATTTTTTATTTTATTTTTTATATTTCAACTTTGGATTTTAAAGTAAATGGTCGGATTAGCTAGATTTGTTTTGAAATATCTAATATTAATTTGTCAATTTCAACTATGTATATATTTTATTATTTTTATTTTTATTTTTATTTTTTTGAACTAATGTATATATTTTATTTTAATTAATAAAAATTCTCACAATACCGTCAAAATTCACCATTAAAATAAAAATAATATTTAATTTTGAATAGTATGACAGTTTACCAATAAAAAAAAATTCATGACAGCCTACCCTCAAAAAGGTTTATGGTTTCTATCCGGTCTGGTCATTCTCATACAATCTGAATGATGTGATAAGTGATTTGTCCTTGCCATATTTTTCACCACATTATAATTCCATGTTTTGTATAGTAATGACAACTCATGCATCACATCATTTGAGTTAAATTTTAAGTTGTATAATATTAATTTACATATAATGTAACTTGACTATTGATTCCAATATGCTTTTAGAGCGCGTTTACTAATTAGAAATTTTAAAGTGGAAATGAAACTTAATTCATACTTTGTAATTATATACAGTGTTTAAGATCAAATTATGTGTATTAAAAAAACAAATCAAATTATGTGGATTCCACATACAAATAAGAAATTAAGTTGGTATCGGAAAATGAACTTAATTTCCCTTTTATTCTTCACCTTCATTTTTATTCTCTATTAATAAACACACGTAGCGTTGCGTAGAATCAAGAAAACCTAGTTAAATTATGAATTCGGTCAAAGAGTACTTTCTCTATTGTTAATCAACCCACACACACGGTTCAAGAATATGTAAGAACAATAATAATTCAATATGTGACCTAATAGGCCGGGGATTGCGTCAAGTCTTGCGTTATATATGTTTGATAGATGCACATAACATTATAACATTTTCTTCTCATTGAAAAAATTGTACTGAAATAGAAGGTCAATCTTTGAAAATTGAAATGAATCCTCTAGTGAATTAAACGTGGTTCTTGTTTTGGCTTTGCACAATATATATATCACAAAGGACGGTGCAGACGCCACTTTATAGTTCAACTGAAAATATATGCTTCATCGAAGCTTGCCAATGAAAAAAATAAAATAAAGAAAGAAAAAAATAGGGATTTTATCAGTAAACGAGGGTGTGAATGAATTATATCTTATCCCAGCTAGTCTTGTGCAATTTTTCTTTTCTAGTCTGTTCCCAATCCAATGACACTAAGCATAGAGGAAATCACATGATTTATTTATTTTTTCTCTTAAGTTATGTAAGCAAGTGTTTCAATTGCTCTTTACAAAAAATGGAAAAAACAAGATTAGGATATTGTGTGCACACGTGTGTCACTAGATTAGAGAAATGTTACGAAAAATAAAACTAGAAGAGAATGATATCTCCATTGGAACTTTTTTTTTAAAGACCGCGGTATAACTCCATTGGAACCTGAGTACACATATCACGAAATCATGAATTTATTGGAATCCTTTGTAAATTTGATCACAAAATGTAGTATGTACAAAGTAAATTAACTATCCTAGTCTAGTTTTTTGCTAGATTTTTTCCTAATTTAGTGATATTTAAATATAAAAATCATTACATAATCGAGATTTATTACTTTCTTTTTCTCTCTTGATACAAACTCAATTATTCTTTAATTTTTTTTTTTTTTTAAATCAGACCAAAAAGATTAGGAGATCATCGAGAATCATGCATTGAACATTTTATGGCCGATTTACGTTATCGAAATTATTGTAAGGGTGTGTCAAATAGTCAAAAAGATAAAGATAGCCTTTTTGTTTTATTTTTAATCTTTTTTTTTTAAGGAAAAAGATAAAGATAGCTAGAGCTTAGAAGTTCACAATCATAATCAACTTTAATATAAGTGATATATATATATATTATTTAATTCGTTTCTAAAAAAGACAAGGATTTTAGTCCACCTTAAAATATTTGACAAATCATTCAGCAGACAACTCCAATTGTATCCTATTTTAATGGAATCTAAGTTGGCTTTTTTTTTTTTAATTTAAAGACTAAAATAAATGTACTGTAATATGTTGTCTTGTTTCTTCTTCTCGTTATAATTTTAAATATAATTTGAATCATCACCGACCACATCAACTGCAACTTGTCACAAAAGCAAGCCGCATATCCAAGAACAATTTTTGTTTATTGAGTCTTCATTGTCTCTTAAAAGTTAAAACAGAGATAATTAAAGCATAACCTTAATAAAATAAAATAAAGAATATTACAGTATGTGAATCCAATTAATGCTTTATTAGTGTAAAAACTGAAAATAATTTTAAATTAGTATGAGCTTTTGTGTTGAGCTTTTAACTACAGATCCTATAACATATCAACTTTTTAACAAAATCTTTAATAAATGCTCAATACTTTCATCACTTCCACCCAAAACATCTTATTAAAGTTGACAAGTTCTAAAATTTTACCCCAGTTAGACCTAGATCACATAATATGGTAAATTCTAATAACAAATTATCACAATGAAGAAAACAAGTACAAAATATAATATTTGGGTCCTAATATAATTTAATTTTACTGTTAATCCAAACACATTGCAACATCGATCCCATGTGCCTTTGCATTTTGACAATATATCCCAACTTTACTACCATTTCTTGCCATCGCTACTCCTTGCATCTCACTTTTCCTACATCAATTATATGTCATGCTCGTTTTTCAATTATGGCACACATAAATACAGTCGTTTTTCTCTTCGGTAGTTATTGACTCTTAAAAAATATGATAAAACTGTCGTATGTGAACACTTCAAAATTCTAACAAACAATTCGGCAGATTTGGACAACATTATAGCCCCAAATTTTTCTTCCTATCTATATATATGTTTCAAAGACCATTTAAGTTGGTCTAGAATATAATAAAAGATTATTGTTAAATTATTTCTCATATACTAATTAATTAATTATAATAATAATAATAATAGCCACTTGGTATCAAAATGGCCATTTCCATATTTAAACTATAATCCCAAGTTTTTCATCCTAATTAATAATCAACATATGAGATTTTCACTCATATTCTTTTTTTAATTAATTTTATATTAAATTAATCACCACGACCAAGCTTACCACCTCATATTCTTTTTTTAAAAAATTAATTTTATATTAAATTAATCACCACGACCAAGCTTAAACTTGGAGTTTGTCAAAAAAAAAAAAAAAAAAAAAAAAAAAAAAAAAAAAAAAACTTGGAGTTTGAGAGATGGAAAAAGTCACAATATCAATTTAAAGGGAAGACGAAGACCAGTGTTTATAGTGTTGTATTATATTTTATATTTTATTTTTGTAATTATAGATAAAGTTATTAAAATACCCATCTATTTAACAGTAAAGTTAACGGAGCTTGATGAAATGGCCATTAGTGTCACAAAGTTCGCAAAAACAAAGTTCGTAAAAGATGGCCATTTTAGAACAACTTTCCAATCTAGTTGTCATTTTGATAGAGTGTCATCAATTCGATGGTCACCGGGGTAATTATCCCTAATAATAATAATAAAAGAGTTTCAAGTACTATAAAAGAAAATTAATGACACTTCCTTTGTGCTTAGAAAGAGCCCCGTAATCATTTTTCACCTCTAAATTTCCTTTGTAATTTGAGATTCATTGTGACACAATTATAATTAGGGCACTTGTATTTTCAACGGTACAAATTAGGATATAGCAGGTAAGAAATTGTTGAACTCGTTCTGATAAAGAGAATTAATTAAACACTTGTTATTTTCGTTTCCGGTACATGCTCAAGAATCAACGGATTTAAAATAGTTATCCCTTCTATGCAAACGTAATTTTTCAAAGAAACTATAGAATTGATCATGAAATTTGGATGGATGGGTAGCTAGTCATGAAATTGGAAGTCTACCGAAATCGATTAGAGTTGAGACTAATAATCACTAATATGCGGCTCGAAAATTCCTTTGAAAGCACGCTCAGCATCTACTCACCAAACGGGAATCATCATCATCATTATAATTAGCTTCTTCTGTTACCCGATTGAAATTGCTAATGTGAATACATAGAAGTTATTAAGACACCATGATCAACTCATGACGTGATCAATGCAAATTATATAATACAACTGTGTATTTGAAATCGCTTTTGTATATATCATGATGATTCATGCATGCATATTCATACAATAAATTCATTCATTCATTGATTTATCATTTGATTGAAGCCGCCCACGTAAAACATGTGTGTGTATAGTAAAGGTTTCACTGTATATACTTGGTTGACGTGGGAGTGACCTCCATTTGTCTCCAGCAGAGATACTTACTTGATATATATATATATAGATGGCTATAATTGACTTTTTTTTTTTTATATTATTATACTAAGGTAAGGTACGGTGAATCGGTGATGATCAGTGTATCAAACTATCAATCTACTTTTATAAAAAGAGAAAAACTGTTGGTGTCTGATCTGCAATAATGTAAAATTTCTTGAAGTCACGTACGTCATGCAATATAGGTTAATTCCAATATATATATATTCTTGTTACATTTTGAGTAGAAGATGAACAATATTGTATCAAAATGCGCACACAAGTTAATTATTCACCATAAAAGGATATATATATGCTGACAGATTTTATGGAAGCACTTGTTCTGGTTCTCGAAACAAGAAAAAGAGTTGTATTTTGGATCACCATTTTGAAGCATACGTCAATAGTGTTTAAATACCATCATTGAACTCCTTTATATTAACCTCAAGATTTTAGATCTCTTTATAATAGATATGATATTAGAGACTTGTTACATTAGGAAGTCCCCAAATGTAATCTATATTTGATTGTATTATTTATTGTGTGTTTATGTTTCGAGTCCCGAGTCCATCACATGATAATAAATATATTGTTTTAGTATTGTTGTTGAGTCATTTCCTATTAATTTGAGTTTCTCGTTTTTGTTATCTAATACTACCCATCATTGAAGGTTAGCTTTAATTACAGTTTAAGGGATCCTAGAATAGTAGCAAATGAGTTCAATTTTTGTTGGACAATATGATGTTAAGACTTAAGTCATCACTAAACATAATTAATAAATTCGTCCGGCGGATGAGTTCTTACACAAATGCATGTGTAAATAGGAAATGTGGCCCCATCTTGTTTGAACTTTTATCTGAACAATTAAAGATATTTTTTTAGTGCTTCAAACAGTCAATATACACATAATGGGATTTTTTGATGACCATAAATAAATGGTAATGCTTAACAGTCACAATATCTTTCAAATTTTATAATAGTTTATATCAACTTAATTTAGATTCATACCAACCTTCCTATAGTATAGATTCACTCATTCACCCGGTCTTTCTTTTGTACCTTTTTTTTTTTCCACTTAAATTTGCAATTATATTTTGTATTATAATTTCCTTGAAGGGTAAGGTTCAATTCATCCTTCTGTCTAGCTGTATTAATCTCGGTGACAAGTATTTCGAACCTGAAACATTGTCAAACTGAATAAATATCTTTCACCATCAAACCACATTGGATGGTGTCGCTACTTCTTGGAGTATGATTTGATTAACCATATATTAAGGCATTTTGATTTCAATAAGTAATACTAATCTTTTTATTTTTTTTTGATAATATCTATTAATTCGAACCAGGTATTTTTTTAAAAGTTTTCGCTATTAGTAAGATTCAAGACCAGGTCCAGCTGAGCTACACACCTATCCCCTGTTGGCCAATAAGTACTAATAAATGCACTTGTTTCTTTCCTTATCTAATCAATCACGTGTATATACTATATAATAAGCTCATAGCAGCCATAATTTTGGCATCGTACAGCGTCGTAGCCCAATCATTTCTCATCTGAACCACCGCAAATTACATTTAAGGCGGCTAAAGGCCAATCAACATCGTGTATGATCCAGATTCCAGACTTGAGAGCTGAGAAGGACTGAAAATTACGTCTTACTTAACGAAGTCATTTAACGTATAACCAGGGGCGGAAGTGTTTGAAAACCAGCCTTTTCTGTAGCCCAGGCTGGTTTTTTGAAAAAAATTGAAAAAAAATTGATTAGTAATAATCCATGTTTTACAATTATATTTACCAAATTATTCTAATTAAAATAAAATGTTTCAGACACAAAACAAACATATAAAATAAAATATTAAAAGCTTCAACACAACTTCCAAGCAGTGAATCAGCAAGTCACCAATTAAATTTAATATTTTCACTCTCTCAAAACGTGTCTCACTTTCGATCGAGAGTTAAAGTTTTGATCTTCTGAGCATTTTTGAATTTTTTTTTTGTTGATATTTTATAATGTGCTAGTAGCAGGTGGGATTAGCATATAAATACTAATGTTAATCAAATCGTGCTATTTTCTTTGAATTTATTCAAACATGATTCATTTATAATATTGATTGTTAATCCAAAAAAAATCATAAAAAGTAAATAAATTTTATTGATATGCCTAAATATGTATTTTTTTTTTCATATCTTGACAATCAAATTAATATTGTAGGTTGTAATATCAAACAATTAAATACAAAAGCTGACAAGATGAAATTAACCCAGTGGTATGTCTCTCACACATACACTGAGGTTGTCGGTTTGAGTCTTTCCCTCTCCCGAAATCCCAAATTATTGTAATATTTCATATATATATATATATATATATATATATACACACACAAGTCAAGAAAAAAAATCGATTAATAATTTTTTTTCGTACAACTTAGATTCCTTAAAAAAAAAAAAAAATGGTTTAACCCACCCTACTATTTTATCCTAGCTTCGCCCCTACGTATAACTGGAGCCAATAATCTAATTTATGCAAGTATGAGAGAATTTTTTTTTTTTTTTTGAAGGAAGCAAGTATGATAGATTTATTAATTAATGAATATTCATTCAAATTTCCATCATATAATTTCAAGTTAATAATGACAATATCACAATACTATATATTCTTATGCTTGTTTAATATTTCTGTGGGATACAAAGAGATAAGGATTGTATTAATATTTGGAAAAATAATGAAAACTTTATATTTATTATTTCTTCGAATTAACATTAAAAATCTTACATTAATGTATTAAAAGAATAAGAACAAACTTTTTATTGCTTGTAGGACATATGTTAATGGGGTTCAAAAATTAAATAGCACTTTCTAGGGAGGGCTTGTGCAAATAGCATCACATTAATAAGTCTTGTTTTACTAGCACCAAAATAGGTGGTGAGACCAAAATACCCCCACTTACTCTTTTCTTTTGTATTTTTTTTTCTTGAAAATTCGAGACTTATTTACAGTTTCGAGACTTATTAGGTAAAATTCGAGACTTATTTTGAAAATTCGAGACTTATTCATGAGTTTTTGTGACTTATTGATGCGTTTCGAGACTTAATTCAAGTTTGTTTGAGACTTATTCTGTTCGACCTCCATCAATGGTGACAGTGACGAGCCGACGACGGCGTCGGTTGACTCTGGAGATGGTTAGATCTGGAAGATCGGACGACGTCGAGTTCGTTGGTGCCATCGGTTTCGTCGGATTCGCGACGGATCGTCGTAGATCTGACGATGAAGGTTCGGAGATGATTCGGGTTTGGCTTTGTTTCTCTCTCCATACAGCTCGAAACTGAAAATGGATACTTCCGTTACAACAAGTGGCGCACAACGGACGTTTTACCGGTTGTTTTGTCGATCAACTCGCCAGTCGGCGGTGGCACCTCCATTGAAGCTCCATCAATGGAGGCTTTGGAAAAAAGAAGAAGAAAGAAGGTGAAGGACACATAAGAGAAAAGAAAAGAAAAGAAGCTGGGGGGTATTTTTGTCCAAATTCCATTTTTAGTGCTATTAAAACAAGAGTTATTAAAGTGTGATAGTTGTACAAGTCAAAATTTTAAAAGTGCTACATACCCCTATTTCCTCTATGATGGTTAATATATAAGAGGACTTGAAAATTTATATGCAAGATGTAAAATGTTTAGGGTAATGGATGAGATTGATTTGGTGATGTCCATCTCACATCCACATCAATGAAGTTTTTGGTTCGAGTCATGTTTCCCTCCTCAAACCTCTAATAAGTGTAATAGTTAATGAGTTTTCGATTCGAGTCATATTTCCCTTCTCACACCTCAAATTGTAATCCCTTCTCATTATTATTATTCAGACATGTCTATCCTAAAAGTTATACAATAAGCTTTATAACGTTCATAGTTATATAATATTTATCACTGATTTTCATATAACAATATAATATCACATAATCTCTTATATAACGTTATATAACAGCGATCTTAATTTGTTTTTTTTTTTTTTGATGTTCGAACTTATGAGAAAATAACCCTACAAATATAAATATATATTGCGCGCGGGGGTTCCATGTATCTAATGAAATGTTATTTGCAAATTGCAATGCCAATAATGCATCATTATAAACCACATGTACTTTTAACTTTGAAGACAAAATTTTCAACGATGTAACATGTTTCTTGATCCGCTAGCGCACGCGTGTACACAGTTGATAGTTATAGTTGTCAAATAGTCTATCATAATATACAGATATATTTCCCATTAATTCCTATTGACTTTTAAATTTTCGTAAGTCAATGTATTTATAATTTACTAGTTTGTTTGGCCTGGTTTCGGTCAGGCTCTTTTTGTTTGTCGGTTGTTGGTTTTGTGGCTTTTAATATAATTAATGCAGTTTAAAAAAAAATTAGTAAAAAAAAACAACGAGGGTTGACAATGGTATAGGTTGGGGATGAGTTTTTTATTACTATCTCCAATCGTAATTGGTATGAGAAATACCATCCCAGTGAGCCTTAAAATAAACGGTGCAGATACAGGGATTCCCTATTAGGGATTCGGTTCCTTATACCATCATCATCCCATTAATGTATTTTTTAATAGTTTTTTAATAGTTTTTTATTTTTTTTAAATATAGATCATATCAAAACTATTGAATAATATGAAAATTATAATACAAAACCGGTAACAGTTAAGAAACTCTAAATCAATTATAGCATAACTAGCTCATTATCTTAATAAACTCTAAAAAGATAGAGAAAATTAAACTGAAAGTTTTTTTTGGTGCAGAGCAGTTTTATATCTGTCGAAAATTGATATACATGAATATTGGATGACGATCTTCGATATTAATATAAATATATTAATATATATATGTAATGGGTACGGGGGATAGGTCAGGGCGGAGATTGAAAATCCCAAAACCATCCGAGATTAAATCAGTAAAAAATTACCAAACTCATGCCCAGAGGCGGACACACCTTAAGGACATGCCACTTGTAAAATGTGTATTGTGTAATTTGAACCTCTCACCATAAATGTGAAAGGGATGTGCACAACCATCTGTACTAAGAGGTGATGTGGATGATTGAGAGTAGCTGAAATAGATGATTGGACAATTTTCAGGGTGATTTGTCAAGTGTTTTTGATTTTCCAATTGACATTACAATATTGTGATATAGTTTTGATAAATGGTAAAAATATTATTAGTTTTTATCCTTCTTCTTGTTTGAGAAGACTCTCTCAATATATGCATGGTTGGAAATTTGACTTGTGAACCAATCGAATTCAACTAATGTTTAATGTGTAAATGGTCCAAACGAATTCCGATTAACACGATTCAGGTGGTGTTGGACGAGCACACCGAGACGAAGACAATGGCAAAAATGGCATCGGCATCAACATTGGAGGTCGGATGCGCTGCCACGCTCCGGCGGAAGCTAGTAATTGGACCGTGGGCGAGAGCATTGGAGCGCGTCAGAATGTGAGGGGTGATCCTTCGAGGCGTGTGAAGCTTCCAAAAGACATGTTGTAACATGCAAAATTTTGGGTTTTGTGTCGGAGAATGATCTGTTTTGAGATTTCTAACTATTTACGGGTTTCGAATTACTTTGGAACCAAAAAATACTCATCCTATAAATGGAGAAACTTTTTCTTTGGTCATATACACTTGAAACACCAAAAAACATTTGGAAACATAATATGAAAGCTATTTATTATTTTTTGTCACAACTCTCTAGTCAAGTCGATTCTAAATTTTATTTTATTTGTTGATTTTCGTACACTTATATATAACATTACATAATCTGTTATATAAAGTTACATTGTTGCGATATATATATATATATACACACTCACATACGGATTTATGTATGGAGATTTATCAAACAAGCGTTTGACGAAGAAATGAAGAAAATCAGAGAAATGCTCCGAGAGCTTAGAGCTTGATAACGGAGGAAAGAGTGAAAAATTCTTAATTAACTAACTTATTAATTAATTTTATTTTTTTTGAAAAAGATTTATTAACTAACTCATTAAATAATATAGTAATTATGTATACAATCAGAGATTACTGGCTCGAGTTGACTCTTGTCCTCATTAATTACATTTCCTAAGAATCAGGCATGAGTCTTGGTACGCCTTACACTTGTACTAACAACTGAATTCATCAAATCATTAGGTCTTGATCACTCGATAATCTTCTCATCCCATGACAGCAAGCTGCTGTTGATTCCTAATTAACATATTATAGCTTCCGTACACTATGCATGTATGATGTATCTAATGGGTATTGGAAGGATATGTTTACACCAAATTTGGCGTTAAAAGAGAATATTGGAAGGATATGTTTACATCAAATTTTTTTCCACTCCAATGTTTCATACAAAATTTTATATAAAAAGAACATCTTTAAAGAATATTCTCATAATAAATCTTTAAATTATTATAAAATTTTAAATTGGTTAAATGTATAATTAA
Source organism: Acer yangbiense (assembly GCA_008009225.1). Classification (NCBI taxonomy): domain Eukaryota; kingdom Viridiplantae; phylum Streptophyta; class Magnoliopsida; order Sapindales; family Sapindaceae; genus Acer; species Acer yangbiense. The sequence goes on from CM017771.1 coordinate 5,527,625, forward strand.
TAAATATATTAATTAAATTAAATATGTATATCAATATTGGTGTCATTTTAAAGATCTCAACAAGAGCTTTCCAACGGTATATTTTTTTGAAATACATATTGTTATAATTAAGTATGGGAGGGTTAAATTAGTAACTTTCAAAAATAAAAATGAATGATGTGACATTTAGAAGAAAAAAAAAAATAACACCAAAACATATATATATTTGGTATAACTACAGGACACACCAAATTTGGTGATTAACTTTAAATACGCCAAATTTTTCATTTTTAAAGCATCTTCAACCCAATACACCAACTATTATACCAATTTATTATAAAAAGAGCATCTTTCTTACATCATTTTTTTTTTACTCCAATGTATCCATACCAAATTTTACACCAAAAGAGCATCTTTGAAGAATATTCTCCTAATAAATATTTATATAATACTAATTAATTTATATTAGTTAACTTATACAATATTCAATAATTTTAATGTCATAAAATATATATCAAATTGGGTATCATTTTAAAGATCTCAACGAGATCTTTTCAACGGTATATTTTTTGGAAATACATATTGTTATAATTAAGTATGAAATAGTAAATTAGTAATTTTAATAAAAATTAAAAGTTGATGTGACATTTAACCAGAAAAATAAAGAAATAAATAAACTTTGTGTAGCTACAGTTTACACCAGATTTGGTGAACACTGTAGATCCACCAAATTTAATTGGTGCATTTAGTGTGTTGGTTAGAGGGGATTATTTGGTGTATTTGGTGTGTTTAGTGTGTTAATTGGAGATACTCTAAAGAGTTAGGATTTAGTGTCTTCACCGGACTTGATTTTTACATTGAATTAGTATTTTCAGTGTATTTAGTGTGTTAATCGGAGATGCTCTAAAGAGTTGGGATTTAGTGTCTTCACTGGTCTTGATTTTTACATTGAATTAGTATTTTCGGTGTATTTAGTGTGTTTGGTTGAAGTTGCTTTAATGCAATGTTAATTGCAATACCAATCAATGCATTATTGATCATTCATACTTCTAATACGAAATTTTCAACGATGTAATCTGTATCCTGAAGCTAATGCACATTATCAAGTAGTTCAACTATAAATTCGTAATATATGAATTAAGATCCTTCGTTAAGTGATAGTTCCGATGATATCTATAATTAATGGTTTAAATTTATTTCTTTCGATTAACTTTAACCGATTGTAATTGGAACAAAAATTGGTATCCGAATCCATAATATATTTCCCATTAATTCCTATATTTTTTTTCGTAAGTCAATGTACAGTATTTACTAGTAACCAACTATTGACTAACTAAGAGCATCTCCGATACAAGCGTGGTTTGTGAAAAAATGAGATGTCATGTAGGATAAATAGACATTATGTTAATAATTGTATCTCCAATGCAGCTGTGCATATTCAACCTCAAGCTGGCGTGACAAAAAAATTATTAGACATTGTCAACATGACCGTTCACTTTCAGACGGTCTGTTGCACGGCTATTTTTTCGATTGACTCAGCAAATATTTAAAACTGGCATTAATTTTTCATATATTTTTTGTAAGAAAATAAAATAAAAAATAAAACAGGAAAAAAAGATAGACACGTCATTAAAAAAATTGTGTTTTAGACGGAAGCATTGGAAACCAAATTTTGAGTTGATTGTCTATCAAGTCTATTTTTATACCACATAAGAAGCAAGTCTTTTGACATTGTTGTTATATTAACAATTATTGGTATGCAAACCACTTTTACATTGGGGATGCTCTAAGTACTTCTCTTGTTAAAATTCCATGTAATCCGGGAAATTAATTAAAATTATATTTTACCATCATTAATGTTGTTTGATAGTATATAAGGTGACAATGTATATATATATATAAAGTAGGGATATTATGATTTTAGTCCATCTGTTTTGTGTTAATCTGGGTTTGGTCCACTGGTTTTTGGAATTACTAACTTTAGTGCATTAGTTCTTTGACAATATAAATTTGAGTCCCTACCATCCAATTCAGTTAGATTTTCCTTGATTTCCCTTAGGTCAACAAGGGCATTATGGGAAATTTGATGAAAGCTTCTAGAAACTTGTCTGGAAGAATGGTAAATCTAGAATTTTATAATGGCAAAAAAAAATTGTACTTTAAAAACAGAAATTAAAAAATTAATATATATATATATATATATATATATATATATATATATATATATATATATATATATATATATATACAGTCTTTCTATTATCAGTTCGAACTGACAAAAGTTATATCAGTTCCTTGCATGTGGGCCACTGGATTTAAATACTTTGACTGACAAGTGCATACAGCCAAGTCAAAGTATTTAAATCCTGTGGCCCACATGCAAGGAACTGATATAACTTTTGTCAGTTCGAACTGATAATAGAATTTCTGTATATATATATATATATATATATATATATATATATATATATATATATATATATGCATTTAAATTGATAGATTAAATTAAATTAAAAAATCAAATTACTCTCTCTCTCTCTCTCTCTCTTTCTCTCTCTCCATCTTCTCCTCTTCAGTCATCAACAACATCACAATTAAAGAAAAAAAATTTTAAAAAGGAAATGGGATCGGTTTCATTATACCTTTCCCTTTCCTTTTTTTATTTTTTTATTATTATTATTTTTTTTTGAAAGAATACCTTTCCATTTCCAATTGACCACAAAAACCTAAAACCTCACCTTTCCAGATCTCACCACTTCACTCTATAAAACTCACCCAGTTGACTCAGTTGCAGGAGGGGCTAGTGGCTGTCACGGATCGCTTCGGGCGGAGGAGCGATCTGCTCCGGCAAGAAGCATGTCCTCCGCGTGATCTTGTTACCGTTGCTAGATGAGCAGATCTACTCCTCATCGGAGCAGCCCGCTCTGATAGCTCCTCCGCGCAAGGAACATCGCTCCTCCACGGCAGCAGAGTAGATCTTCCACCGTCAAAGTGAAGTTGTTTGTTGTTGCAATTTTTTTTTTCCTTTTTGTGTTGGTGATGGTGTTTGATGTTGATTTTTTAATGGTTTGATGATAAATGAATAATTGTGAGTTGATGATTGTGTTTTGATAAAACTGAAGAGATGTTTGGGTGATGGATGTTAGATTTTGGGAGTTACGATTATGTTTTTGATGAAGATGAAGTTGGGTATTATTTAGTTGATGAAAGTTAGGTTTTGAAATCTGAAAATTTGGTATTTAGGTAGTGAGAAAATGTAAGAAAATAAAAGCATTAAAATGGAAAAAAAAAAAAATGTAAGAAAATATAACTTTTAAAAAAATCTATCGATTTTATTTTTTGATTTTCTTAGGTTTGTGTGGGTGTTAGAGAGAGAGAGAGAGAGAGAGAGAGAGAGGGATTTCGGTTTGTGTGGGTGTTAAATTTAATTTGTTTTTGTTTTTTCATTTTTTATCTAATTAAATACAAAATTACCATATTGTCCTTCATCAAAAACCTTCATTAAGGGTATTTCAGTCATTGTATCCTCTGATAATGCTAGTCTATTTGTTTTAACAGAATTCCTAATAGAAGGACTAAAGTTAGTGATTCTAAGAACTAGTGGACCAAACCCGGATTAACGCAAAAGAGGGATTAAAATCATAATATCCCAAAAAAGTATACATTGTATTTTGGCTAATTGACACTGATGCCCCATGAACTATGGCCGAATTTGCACATTTCCCCTCTACACTTTTTTTTTTCACCATTAAACCCCCTGAACTCTTGTAAATTGGCAATCGCTGAAGGAATCTACCCCCTGGCCATTAAACCCCCTGAATTTTCGTAATTTGGTAATCGCTAAAGGAATTTACCCCTTCACTAGGGGGCAGATTCTTTCAGCGATTGCCAATTTACGAGAGTTCAGGGGGTTTAATGCTGAAAAAAAATATAGGGGGCACAGTGCAACTTTTTGAAGAGTTTAGGGGGTATCTATGCCAATTAACATTGTATTTTACACGTTTAATTTATATTGCTAAAAAAAAAAAATAAAAAAAAAATAAACAGGCGAAACATTTGGGCATCCCAAAATTAAGATTTCATATAAATTCCTACTTGAAATGATTGGGGGTAGCTGAAATAGATGATTAGACAATTAAGATGAGAGATTGGTGAAGTGTTTTTTTTTTTTTTAATTTGCTGTACAATTATAAGGTGAGATTTGTCAAATATCTTTGATTTGCGCGCCAATTGACAGTTCAATAAATAACTTGTCAAGTGTTTTTGATTTGCCAATTGACATTACAATATAGTGTATATAGTTTCGATAAATGCTAAAAACAATTGTATATAGGGTAATTATATAGTAAGGTTGTTAAGAAATTGTCAAGTAAGGACAATCATCCACAACCACACATTCACATTATGTGTGGATGTTTATTAATTTGTGAATGTGGGTCCAATATGAATGTGTGATTATGGTTGGACATCTTGAAATTATAAAGTCAGGACGTCCTAACCAGAACAAGTAAGGATGTTCTGAAATTATAAGTTAAAGACGTTAAACCACAGCTACACATTCATATTGGGTGTGGTATTTGTTAATGTGAGGCTATGGGTCCACTGTGAAGGTGTGGCTGTGATTGGACGTCCTTAACTTATAATTTCAGGAAGTCCTTATTAGAGAACCACTATATATATAAATATATATAGAGAGAGAGAATTTAGATAACATACTTAACGACAATTTGTGTGATTAATTTGAGATTCTATCACTCCACGTTTAACTAAGGGATTTGGATCATCCCCTTATCTCATATTTTTAAAACATGTGATCAGCCTATTGATAAAGTGGTTGTAAAAACTAATTATATCTTAATTGCACATTTTTTATAATGTTTATATGTCATGAGATTATGTGAGGTTAGGAAAAAGATGAAGTAACGAGAGAATCCAAATCTTTAACTAAGGTGAGATTTGTCAAATATCTTTGATTTGCGCGCCAATTGACAGTTCAATAAATAACTTGTCAAGTGTTTTTGATTTGCCAATTGACATTACAATATAGTGTATATAATTTCGATAAATGCTAAAAACAATTATATATATATAGTAATTATCTAGTAAGGACGTCATGAAATTATAAAGTAAAGACAATCATCCACAGTCACACATTCACATTAGGTGTGGGTGTTTATTAATTTGTGAATGTGGGTCCAATGTGAATGTGTGACTATGGTTGGACGTCTTGAAATTATAAAGTCAGGACTTCCTGACCAGAGAACCACCGTGCGTGTGTATATATATATATATATATATATATATATATATATATATAGTGGTTCTCTAGTAAGGATGTTCTGAAATTATAAGTTGAAGAATCGAACCACATATTGGGTGTGGTATTTGTTAATGTGGGGCTATGAGCCCACTGTGAATGTGTGGCTGTGGTTGAACGTACTTAACTTATAATTTCAGGAAGTCCTTACTAGAGAACCACTATATATATATATATATATATATATATATATATATATAGAGAGAGAGAGAGAGAGAGAGAGAGAGAGAGAGAGAGAGAGAGAGAGAGAGAGAGAGAATTTAGATAACATATTTAACGACAATTTGTGAGATTAATTTGAGATTCTATCACTCCACGTTTAACTAAGGGATTTGGATCATCCCCTTACCTCATCTTTTTAAAATATGTGATCGGGTTGTTGATAAAGTGGTTGTAAAAACCAATTATATATTAATCGCACATTCATTGTATTGCTTATGTGTCATGAGATTATGTGAGGTTAGGAAAAAAATGAGGTAATGAGACGATCCAAATCCTTAACTAAGTTTGTTTATATGGTAATACAAATGAGAGGGCACTGGCGGAGTTAAGTTCGAGAGCCATTTTTTTTGGGAATGGTGTGTAAAATCTCGAATCAAATGTAGTCTGGTTACCTGAACAAACAGAAAGTGAAAACTAACACAAACAACAAACGTTAGAAATCAAAACAGGGGAACCGAGGCCTGTGTGAAACACGGTGTCCTTAAGACAAATTCGCCGTACAACACCGTATGTGTTAAGCGATTGTCTCCCAGGATACAACGGTTCAACAGTGGGAAGTGCGAGGCACAAAACCACTTTCAACGAACTCAAAACGGGTTCGAACTTACCAAGCCAAGAAACAGAGAGAAGAAAAGAAAGCTGCTGCTGCTGCTATATGTATTTCGAAATATTTTTTTCTATGAAGAGAGGCTATGGTTTTATAGAAAAACTGAGACTAGGGTTTAGTTGGAATTCTTGATTATCACGTTTTTGATTTGATAAAGGAAATCCAATTAATTAGAAAAAATTTCCGGTTAAAGAGATTTATTTCTAATTAAAACCGATTCTGTATTCTTAGTGATCAAAGAAATCAGAATCCAAACAATTAATTCTTTCCTTATAAAAAAAAAACGTTGACTTAGGGAAGTGGCAAAAAGTCAACTGGACTCTCACGGTCCAATCGGAGCGGCATTCGTGTACGCAGGTCGCGCCCACACACGAGTCGTGCATTTGAAGGTTCGAGGTCCATGATTTGCACCCCCCCCCTTGCGCGCGCGAGAGAGAGCCTCTATGCCACACATTGTTGATACCTCATATCACACATTCACTTATATACTACACATAAGTGACTTCCCTAAGCAATGTGGGATTCACTCTGATCCCTACACAATGGGTTCACTTTGAGACTCAATTTCTCATTCACCCATTAACCATTTTGTGAATTTGAGTACATCATTTCGAAGCTCTCACGGAGGAGAATTCGAATCCATTTTAATCTTCCATTTCCATGGAATTAATCATACCCAAAAAATTGCTTTCAAACCATGAGTTAGTCACAAAATTTCCAACAATCCCCCACATGAATGAAATTGACCTAGGAGACACAAAAGATGATGTTTGGTAAGTTCAAACGGTCGAAACCTGCATAGGATAGGTAGGTGTTACCCTTTGAACCTTCCTTTGTAAAGGTATGTTTACTTTACTGGTTGATCAGTAGATGTGATATCCTTGAACTGTTCTGCCATTTTGTGTAAACGATCACATACCTCACACAGGTATCTTCCAGACCCGATTTGGTTCTCATTGTTATGTTCGTTTTGGCCATGAACATACGCCTGGTTCTGTGAGAGTCTCTGGAGAATATAGCCCTTCACTATTCTCTTTTAGAAGCGGCCCCACTTCTCTCTCACATAGGTGATTTCTTAATTAGGAGTAACCCGTATTACTTTGCTCGGATTCCCATAGCTTGGAATTTCAACGCATAAGAATCATTAAAAACATAGTCTAGCCTTTTCCCTACGGGCATCACTGTTTCATCATAGGAATGGACTTGAGGGTAACCCCCACAGTGATCCAACTCTATCTTACAACTTGGTTGTCCCATTGAACCTAGATCTTGGGATCTCCAGTCAACTAGGTTGGGTTTCCATTGTACTGACCTTTTATTTCATGGGCTTTAGTCCCATTCCTCTTGATGATGTCTCAACTAATTCTCTATTTAACCTTTGGTTAGCGGATCCGCAATGTTATCTTTTGACCTTACATAGTCAATAGTGATAACCCCAGTTGAGATTAGTTGTCTAATGGTATTATGTCTTCGACGTATATGTCTAAACTTCCCATTATACATGTTGCTCTGTGCCCTTCCTATTGCTGATTGACTATCACAGTGGATGCAAATCGCTGGCACAGGCTTTGGCCATCTTGGAATATCCTCTAAGAATTGGCGTAGCCATTCAGCCTCCTCACCACATTTATCTAATGCTATAAACTCAGATTCCATGGTGGATCTGGCTATACAAGTTTGTTTTGAGGATTTCCAGGATACTGCCGCACCTCCTAGTGTGAACACATACCCACTAGTGGATTTTGAATCTTTCATATCAGATATCCAGTTTGCATCATTGTATCCTTCTAGGACAGCAGGATATCTGGTATAATGCAGTCCATGATTACGAGTGAATCGTAAGTACTTTAGTACTCTTACTATTCCTTTCCAGTGATCAGTTCCTGGATTACTCATGTATCTGCTTAATTTGCTGACTGCATTGGCTATGTCTGGTCTTGTACAACTTGTTAAGTACATCAGACTTCCTATCACTCGAGAATATTCTAGTTGAGAGACGCTCTCACTTTTATTCTTGGATAGGTGTAGATTTGTATCTACTGGTGTTCTGGAAATTCCAGAATCATTTTTGTTGAATTTCTCAAGAATCATGTCAATATAGTGTGATTGACTTAGTATGAGTCCGTTAGATGTCTTTGAGATTTTCATTCCCAACATTACATCAGCTGGTCCCATATCTTTCATATCAAATCTCGATTTTAACATATCCTTGGTAGATTTGATCATTTTATCATCACTACCAACAATGAGCATGTCATCAACGTAAAGACACACAATGACATAACCATTTTCTGTGTCCTTGACATAAACACATTTGTCACATTCGTTGATTTTAAATCCATTTGACATCATTGTATTGTCAAATTTCTCATGCCATTGTTTTGGTGCTTGCTTTAAACCATATAAAGACTTCACCAATTTACAGACTTTCTTTCCTTGTCCTGGAGCAGAAAAACCCTCAGGTTGTTCCATATAAATCTCTTCATCTAGATCTCCATTTAAGAAAGTCGTTTTCACATCTATTTGATGTACTTCAAGATTTTGCAAAGCTGCGATTGCAAGTATCATCCTAATGGAGGTTATTCTCGTCACTGGAGAATATGTATCAAATTAGTCTAGACCTTCTCGTTGATTGTAACCTTTAATTACAAGTCTAGCCTTATACTTATCAATTGAACCATCTGCTTTCATCTTTCTTTTGAAAATCCATTTGGATCCTAGCGGTTTACATCCCGGAGGAAGATCCACTAATTCCCAAGTATGATTTTGAAGGATGGAATCAATTTCGCTCTTAATAGCCTCTTTCCATAAGAGTCCTTCTGAAAAGCTTACCGCTTCTTTGAAAGTTCGAGGTTCACCTTCTAGCAAGTAGGTCATAAAATCTGGACCAAAAGACGTTTCCGTCCTTGCTCTTTTGCTACGTCTAGGTTCATCCTCTACTTCATTTTCTTGTTCTTGGTCCTCACAACTATCAGCATGTGTTCGTTTTGACGAACTTGCTTCATCATTGGATTTACATGGAAATACATGTTCAAAGAACGTTGCATTTCTAGATTCCATTGTCGTGTTTTTGTGTATATCTGGTATGTCAGATTTATAGACCAAGAAACGATGAGCACTACTGTTTTGTGCATATCCAATGAAAATGCAGTCAACAGTTTTCGGACCTATTTTCACCTTCTTAGGTAAAGGTACGGCCACCTTGGCAAGACACCCCCACATTCGTAAGAATTTATAGGAAGGCTTTCTTCCTTTCCATAGTTCATACGGGGTCTTGTCTTCTTTCTTTCGGGGTACCTTGTTTAAAAGGTAATTGCTAGATAATATAGCGTCACCCCACATGTTATGAGGCAATCCAGAACTTATCAGCATTGCATTCATCATCTCTTTCAAGGTACGATTTTTACGTTCTGCAATGCCGTTTTGCTGAGGGGAATATGGTGCAGTGGTTTGGTGTATGATTCCATGTTGTGAACAGAATTCACCAAACGGTGTTACATACTCACCACCTCGGTCACTTCTTAGTACCTTGATTTTCTTGTTGAGTTGATTCTCAACTTCAGTTTTATAGAGACTAAACTTCTCTATAGCTTCATCTTTGTTTTTCAACAAGTATACATAGCAGTATTTGGTGTTATCATCTATAAACGTGATGAAGTATTTGTTGCCACCTCTTGTTTGAACAAATTTTAAGTCACATATATCTGTGTGAATTAAATCAAGAGGTTCAGATTTTCTTTCAATAGTTTGAAATGATGACCTTGTTAGTTTTGCTTCAACGCAAATTTCACACTTATGTTTAGGATCAATATTAAACGTGGGAATATGATTTAAGTTAATTAATCTACGCAAAGTATCATAATTAACGTGTCCTAGTCTACCATGCCATAAATTGGAAGACTCAAGCAAATAAACTGAAGAATTATCTTTATTGATAGTTCGTTTAACAATAGATACATTGAGCTTAAAAAGCCCTTCAGTTACATATCCCCTACCCACATAAGTACCCTGCTTAGTCAAAACTACTTTGTTTGATTCAAACACCATCTTGAACCCATGCTGATTTAACAACGAACTGGACACCAAGTTCTTGCGAATTTCAAGTACATACAGCACATTGTTCAAGCTCAGGGTTATACCAGAGGTCATCTTGAGAACGACTTGCCCACGTCCCTTGACGTCAGATGTGGCTGAGTTGCCCATATATAGCTTCTCCCCATTCGTCTCTTCTTCAAACGTATTGAACATCTCCCTGTCAGAGCATATATGGCGAGTTGCTCCAGTATCCAACCACCACTCCCTTGGATTTGATCCGACCAGGTTTGCTTCTGTCACAACTGCAGAGAGATTGATCTCGGATACATCTTTTGAGATCCCAGCAACCACGTTTGCCTCGTGGTTCTTTTTCTTCTTTGGCAACCTGCACTCAGAAGATTTGTGACCCAGCTTGTCACAATTGAAGCACTTCCCTTGGAATTTTGGCTTCTTAGAGACTCCTCCTTTTAGACCCAGTTTGGATCCTTTTCCAGGCTTGTTCTTCTTTAGTTTAGAACTTTGCCCATGCTCAACTACATTGATCTTCGCTTCAGGGGCATTGACATCTTTCTTGTCGTACTTCCTGTGATCTTCTTCAATGCGAAGCTTGAGAATCAGATCTTCAATCTTCATCTCCTTTCGCTTGTGTTTGAGATAGTTCTTAAAATCCTTCCATGAAGGAGGAAGCTTCTCAATGATTGCAGCCACCTGGAAGGTTTCACTCAGAGTCATCCCTTCGGCATGTATCTCATGCAGAATCACCTGTAGTTCTTGGACTTGACTCATAACTGCCTTGGAGTCCCCCATCTTATAATCAAGAAACCGACCCACTACAAACTTCTTCGAACCAGCGTCCTCAGTTTTGTATTTTTGGTCTAATGACTCCCACAGTTCTTTGGCTGTTTTCTTTGAAGAATAGACGCTATATAGCGAATCTGACAGCCTGTTCATTATGTAAATGCGGCACAGGAAATCCGAGTGGTTCCATGCATCAATAGCATTCCATATCTGAACATCTCGCTCTTCACCACTATTAGGTTTAGGAGCATCTTCAGTCAAGAACCTGCCAAGGTTCAGCGTGGTCAGATAAAACAACATCTTTTGCTGCCACCGCTTAAAGTTCGGTCCACTGAACTTATCAGGTTTCTCCATATGATTCATCGGTAATGGTACCGAATTCATGTAGGGATTTGCCATAGGAACATTCCCTTGACTCATGTATTGGCTCATCACCGGATCAGGCATGTTTCTCACGAAGGAGTTGATGGCCGGAGTCGCTGAGGCCACAGTAGGCAAAGCTACAGGCACCTCGCCCACACGCACAGAGTTCACAGCCGAAGCACCCACAGTTGGATTTGCGTTCGGAGTCTCTATTAGAACGCTCGAGTTCACGTTAGAGGTATTCGCCATAATATCTGAAACAAAACAAAATTGTTTTAGAGTGACGAAATAATTTAAGATTTCTGAAAATAATTATAGTGAATAAACTAATTTCAGATTTCTAAAAATCACAGTGAATCAATAACGATTCAAGATTTATGAAAATCCACCATGAATCAAAACGATTCCAGAATTTCAAGGTAAATCACAGCGAATCATATGATTCCAAATTTCCTTTCAGAAAATCATAATCAGTGTCTAGAAGTGTAGACCCAATTATCCAAACGAAATCAGTGTCAAAATAGACAAGATTTCCGAATATGAAATTAGTGTCTTAATACAGACCCAATTTCCACAGTTTAGATTGAAATCAGTGTTTCAAAAAGAAACCCGATCTACACATTAACCGATTCAAAACGTGGTGTTTGATTATTCCACGATCAGTTTAAAATCCAGAAAAACCAGAAAGTTTGTACATGGAGAAATTGATTCAGAGAATATTTTAAAAATAAGATTTGTCTTAAGATTGTAAAATCTTGAATCAAATGTAGTCTGGTTACCTGAACAAACAGAAAGTGAAAACTAACACAAACAACAAACGTTAGAAATCAAAACAGGGGAACCGAGGCCCAAATGGACTCTCACGGTCCAATCGGAGCGGCATTCGTGTACGCAGGTTTATTTCTAATTAAAACCGATTCTGTATTCTTAGTGATCAAGTAAGAAATCAGAATCCAAACAATTAATTCTTTCCTTATAAAAAAAAAACGTTGACTTAGGGAAGTGGCAAAAAGTCAACTGGACTCTCACGGTCCAATCGGAGCGGCATTCGTGCCCACACACGAGTCGTGCATTTGAAGATTCGAGGTCCATGATTTGCACAAAATTTCCAACATGGTGCCCTACAGCACGTCAGCACTCCCTCGAGGAGGAGGCGGTGGGGCATGGTCCCTACACATTTCTATGTGAAAAGGACAAAAATTATATGATGAAGTTTGATAAAACATTGCATCAGGAGGTCTGAGTTTGATTGACTGGGTACACTATCTCCAATACGTCTCTCTTTCGATCGAGGGCAAGTTTAACGTGCCACTATTTTTTATTACTAGGACACCTCACCCAATCAGATTATTTCTCACATTAAACATCAAAAGCTAACTCTATATACGGTCAAAAACATCAATTGTCTCAGGGACATAGCTTAGTTAATAGGTGGAAGAGTTTGAGATTTAAATAAATAATTCCCAAATCAATGGTTTGAATCATACCAATAGTAAAATCTTTAAAAAAAATACATGATCTAGATAATTGGATAAGATACTATAAAAAAAAAAAACATCAATTACTATACTATGTTTATCTTATCTAGCTAGGGTTTCTTTCGCTTCCGATAATTAATCAATCAATTCATGTATTTTCCAATATTAAATAAATAAATAAATAAATTTAACTTGGATTTTGCTTAAAACAATAAACATCGATGACCCCATTTGTACCCCGAAGAAAGGACATTGCAATTTCCTTTAGATACGTAACTATTTCGAATTTGAAGTTTACCAATATTGTGTAAATTAACCAAAAAATTTTATTTTAAGAAAAAAGAGTTTATGGATTTCTTTTTGTTTGATGTTGTCACCAAGCTGGCTTGAACCATGGTGGTAAGAAACACATGCACTTAAGTCATCATACCACCAAGTGCAATGGAAGCTTAAGAAAAAAGTTGATAGATAAAATTAAAATAAAAATTAGCTCTCTTTACATCAAATTCAAACTCAAGATATAATATTTTGTGAGATTTTGTCTCGTTTGAATTCTATGGCTAAAACATAAGAAAAAAATAATAATCTTTATTATAGGCAAAAAATTCAATTATCAGCACATAGATATAAACCAACCTTATAAATAATCCATCGTATGAAAGATTGGAAGGATGAAAATATTATATATATATATACAATTTTTCTATTATCAGTTCGAACTGATAAAAGATATATCAGTTCCTTGCATGTGGACCATTGGATTTAAATACTTTGACTTGGCTGCATGCACTTGTCAAATCATTTTTTAAATCCAATGGCCCACATGAAATGTTTATATCAGTTCGAATTGATAATAGAAAGACTGTATATATATATATGGTTGTTCTCTAGTAAGGACATCTGAAATTATAAGTTAAGGACGTCCAACCACAGCCATACATTCATATTGGGTATGGGTATTTGTTAATGTGGGGTTGTGAGCCCATTGTGAATGTGTAGTTGTGGTTGGACGTCCTGAAATTATAAAGTCTGGACGGTCCTGATTAGAGAAGTATTATATATATAGGTGGGATGTGTAGCATTACTGTATATATATATATATATATATATATATATATATATATATATATATATATATAGTTTTTCTATTGTCAGCTTGAACTGATATAAAATATATCAGTTCTTTGCGTGTGGGCCATTGGATTTAAAAGATGTTTTGACAAGTGCATGCAGCAAAATCAAAGCATTTAAATCCAATGATATACATACAAGGAATTGATATATTTTATATCAGTTCGAACTGACAATAGAATATATTAGTGGTGCTATTGGCACACCTCCTACTAATCTAGCCCCACTTGTTTAAATTTTGATTTAATTAAATAAAGTTAAATGTTTTTATTAATTTATTTTATTTATTTCCAAAACTACCCTATTACTTATTTTTCAAACTTAATAAACCCCATCTCTAATATCTCTATCTATCTCAATCTTTTTATCTTTGGTCTCGTCTTTCTCTGACCTTCCATGAATGATTTTTTTTTTCTTCTTATTTCTTTTTTAGTGTTTTTTTTTTTTTTTTAAACATCAAGCTTTATAGAAAAGGCCATAAAGTCACAAGACAAAGAACAAGCAAACAGCCACAAGAAAAGAGCAAAGAACAGAACAACTCAAGACAAAACACAAAGAGAAAAAAATGAAACAGCCCACAAACAAAATGAAACAAGAAGCAAAGAGCAAGTATTTGTTTTGGTTATCATAATTTCACTTTCAGATTCTAAAAGAGTAATGAGATTAAATAATAATCAATATCTCATCTATCTAATGCACCACAAGTGTTTGATTTATTGTTTAAATAGGATCTATACAAGTATTTTTAGGGTTCAAGAGTTATGAAAAAAAAAAATATATTCAAGAAGAGGATTAAAAGAACGTTTTGTTTGTATATATATATTTTTTAATTTTTTTAGAAAAGGAATGTGGGATTTTATTATATTTACTTTATAGAATTTTTTTTTCTTAAATTGTATGTCTCTTTTAGTAATTTTGATAAAGGAAAAAAATAATACTAAATAATTTAAAAAGTGGGGCATAAATAAATCGGTAAGGGGTGTGCCAATAGTACCACTCAGAATATATATATATATATATACAGTCCCGATCTGGTCAGTACATCATAATATAACTTCATTAGGATATTGAATGTGAGCCACTAGTTTTGACAAGTGCATACACATTTGAGTCAAAGTATGTAAAACTAGTGGCTCACATTCAATATTCTCACGAAGTTATATCAGGATGCACTGACTTGAAAATTTATATATATATATATATAAGATGAGAATATTATAGTTATTTGTCTTTAACATTTTAATAATTGTAAATTTTAGGTTTTTATTATTTGACCCACAACTCTAGACTTCCAGTTCCGTCCCTATAGTCGTACATTAGGTGGATTCTATATATAACAGTGTCATGTACAAATTGGTGACTCAATAGATGTGAACATATTGCTTTTAGCTAGAACTAGAGAAAATTGGGAAATTAAAATTTTCCTTGTGAAATGCTTACTTGACTTTTGATTTATTCAACAACAAAAGTGAACGAAATAGTTTGAGAAAATTTGTTTTCACATTACATTACGTATCACATGCAAAACAGTAATTGTATATTTTTTATTAGAAAAAAAAAAGATTAATAACATATTAATTATTCACTCGAACATTTATCGTTAAAGTAGAATGTGAGATGCACACCCGTTGAACTAAAAGAAAATATACTATAAATTATTCTCTAGGTTACAAAATTGATACCAAAGGGTCCTTTATATTATGAGAGAAAACCAAAAGTAACCATCCAAAACATTAAACTTTTGTTTATAACCACTTTTGAAATTATAATTGTTAATAACCACTTTTTTGAGAAATTACCTCAATACCCACATATATAAGCACTAAAAACCAAAAACATGAGCAGTGGAGATTAACAATTAAAGAGAGAAAAGAGAGAAAAGAGAGAAAGAGACATTGGTGCCAAGAGAGAAGAGAGAAAGAAGTGGTGTTGCAGGGAGAGAAGAGGGCGTCGTCATCGTCGCCGGAGCAACCGGAAGAGAAGAGGTCGCCATCACAGCTTGGAGACAAATCCACCATTCTCTTCTCACTTGACATTTTTATTGCGATTTCATGTTAAGAACATGTTTAGGGAATAATAAATGTTGAAATATATCAATTTTTGGGGTTGACTGAGTTGAGGTCTGGTATTTTGGATGATTTGAGACTAGATGTTGGAGTTTGGTTTGAAAAAAAACTTGAAAGCGTGAAATCTTCGACAAACTTGAAATGTCTAACATAAACTTGAAATCATGTTTTAAATCTCTAACATAAACTTGATATCATGTTTTAAATCTCTAACATAAACTTGAAATCATGTTTTAAATCTCTAACATAAACTTGAAATCTTCTAAATCTCGAACCAGTGAAACTTGAAATATTCTGGAAAAAATTTGATTGAAGTCTTACCGAGAAACTTGTCAACATTTCGAGTTTTTATATAAGATTTCAAGTTTTCGAACCAGTGAACTTAAAATCTTCTGGAAAAAACTTGAAACTTTATTTAATTCGATTCTTCACAAAAACACACAAAAGTGATGCAATAACGCTAAACTCATGTTAAGGTCACTGTTTGCAACTCAATTAATGAACAAATTAAAGATATTTACACACCAAATACCGATTTAGAGCAAATCGAAATTTTTGTTTCAATTTTTCACTTCTTTAATTCTTCAACATGATTTTGAAATCAAATCATCCTCTAGTTAGTCGATTTGCAGGAATAACAATGGTTCGACCATATTGGTGTTCGATTTGCTGGAAGAGGAACAACGATCGGAAATCGTTGATGAAGAATGAACAAAGAAGAAGGAAGAAGACGATGAACAGTGAAGAAGAGGGTGAGAGAGAGAAAAATAAACAAAACAAAATAGAAATATTAATTTGGGGGCATCTTGGTAATTTATGGACACCCACTGAATTTTTTTTCAAAACATGGTTATTAACAATTAAAGTTATGTATGTGGTTAAAAAAGAATTTCCAATAATTAGAGTGGTTATTTTTGACAATTTTCACTTATATTATTATTACTATATATATATATAGTTCCAAGATTGTAATATATATATAGGAATTAGGACTAGGAGAAGAGTGTCATGCTTTGCTATCTTTCCACGTGGCAAGATTAGAACGGGAATGATGATGATGATGATGATGTATGAGGTGTCCCGCTGGAGAAAAACTTCAGTGGGACGGTCACACTGACGTGGATATAAGACCGTCCAATTAGAGCACACCACATATACATTGGGAGAATATGTGGCACACTTGTTACACACTTGTGGCGTGCTCTGATTGGACGGTCCCATATCCACGTCATTGGGACCGTCCCACTGAAGTTTTTCTCGTCCCACTGAGTCAAAGCTTATTTGAAGTGACGTGGTGGGGTGAGAGGTGAGTACCCATTTGATTCCTCAAACAGAAAATCAATGGAACCCAGACGGGGACTGTGACAATTGTATTACCTATTTTAGGTTCAATTCATTCATTCATTCATGCCCTACACAAAAAAATAAAAATTCAACACGTTTATAATGGTGTTTAATAGTTCACAAAGATCCTCCCTCTGCGTCCCTTTTAAATGACCTCGACGTTGTTTGGTTTCCAAGTTTCTACAATCGCTTTTGATTGATTGATCACTACATATTTCAAAGACACAAAATTCAGAGAACGAGAATAAAAAGGAAAAAAAGAGAGAGATTGATCATCAGATGGAAGAGATTATGTCTTCATCATCTTCTCCTTTATTTCCCGTGCCTTTTTCTCCCTCTGCAACAACAACACTTCAACATCGGCTACAATTGATCGTTCAAAGCCGACCGGACTGGTGGGTCTACTCCATATTCTGGCAGCCTTCGAAGGATGTCAATGGTCGGCTTGTTTTGTCATGGAGCGATGGCCATTTTCGCGGCAAGGAAGGAATTTCGCCATCAACAAACAGCAGCAACAACAAGCAATTATGTCATCAACAGCAACAACCCAAATTCGGGTTCGATTTGGAGAGGAAGAAGGTGGTGGCCACTAGCAGGGATCATTTCCAAGTTCATTTCAACGACGATGAAATGGACTTGGAAAGAATGGTGAACTGCGGCGGCGATGTCACAGACTGTGCATGGTACTACACGGAGTCTATGTCGCGGTCGTTCGCGATTGGTGATGGCGGTGTTCTGGGGAGGAGTTTTAGTTCCGGAGAGTTTGTTTGGTTGAGTGGTGGTGATGAGCTCCAATTCTATGAGTGCGAAAGAGTAAAAGAAGCTCGCACGCATGGAGTCCAAACACTGGTTTGTATTTCGACTTCATGTGGAGTTGTCGAATTGGGTTCCTCAGATTTGGTCAAACAGGATTGGAGCACAGTGCAATTAGCCAAATCACTCTTCGGACCAGACACTAATTTCAGTAATACTACTACCCTCATGCTCTCAAAACAGCCAAATCCGAATCTCGGACAAGTAGTTCAAATCCCAACTCGAAGCGACAACGATGTTCCTCTACTGGACATGATGTTTTCAGTTGATCATGATCATCAAGAAAAGAAACAAGGAAGCGAAATAATCAAGAAAGAATTAATCGGATTAGGACGGTGGTCTTCTGAGTCAAGTCCGTCTGATTCGGAAGGAAACTTCGCCTCTGTAGCTAATTATACTGATCACAATGTTAGGTCATCAAGGAAGAGAGGAAGAAAACCAGCTGCTGCTGCTGGTATCGAAAAAGAATCGCCCTTAAACCATGTCGAAGCAGAGAGGCAGCGGCGCGAGAGGCTCAATCATCGGTTCTATGCACTTCGATCTGTCGTCCCAAACGTGTCGAAAATGGACAAAGCTTCTCTTCTTGCCGACGCTGTCACTTACATCAAGGAGCTCAAAGACAAGATAAAAGAAATGGAGACCAAAGTAGTACTCCAAGATCAGACCAGAAAACAGAAGGCGGCCGTGTACCAAAGCACAAGTTCATCGGCTCGTGCCAGGCCCGTTGTTTCGAGCCATCACCATCATCATTCTGTGAAAGCTATGGATGTGGATGTGAAGATTGTGGGATCTGAAGCTATGGTACGCGTTCAATGTCCGGATATAAATTACCCGGCTGCGAAATTGATGGATGCACTTAGAGATCTTGAATTTCAGGTTCATCACGCTAGTGTTTCAACCGTCAGAGAAATCATGCTTCAGGATATTGTTGTTAGAGTTCCTGAGGGAATCGTCTCCGAAGAAGTCATGAGATCGGCTATTTATCAACTTATGCAAAACTAATAAGTTTCCTACAAAGTGAACATGGAGAAAGGTCATTTTCTTCGATTTCCTCTATATGAAAATAATTTTAACGTTTGTATTAATTCTAAGTACTCTTTGATCATCAAATTGTGAATTTATATCTGATATTCTGATTAATTCACTAAAAGATGAAATTAATCAGATTTTATGTTCGGATATATCATCAGTCACTAGCTACTGAATCCACTATAACTTCTTTTTTGTTGTTGTTGCCTTTTTTTTTTTTTTTCTTCTCATATTTAGATGATCATAATCAGCTCTATTCAATTATCACCAGATTGTTGAAGAATATTGAAGCAGTGCATGGATCTTTTTGGTGACGAGACACTGTGTGGGGTATCCATAATCCATGGATCATCCCCCCCAGGAATCAAGATATAAATTGATAAGAAAATATCTGCTCATGAGGCAATATTCAACATTTAGTTTATGTCAGTGTTGATGAGTATATGTATCGGTTTTTACGGTAATTTGTCTTTCTTGAATATATAAATATATAAATATATTTCATTTTCAGATCATAAGTCAAGAGTTAATTATTGCTACCAGTACATTGGACGAGGAAGTTGTGTCCACAGAGGTTCTCGTGTCCTTATTAGACGTGAAAACTAAGTAGCCTGACTTGATGCTTGATTCAACACCAATTAATTTTGACATGTTTTTCATGAAATATAGATTGATAACTAATAATTGAAATCTGTTGGTAGTTAGAGGTGGCTAGACGATAAACACTCACACGCAAGGAGATTTCATCAGGTGATTCAGGTGTAGAATTACCGTACGAGATCAATTCTGAAATGTTAGACTCGCAGTGATTTCTTTATTTATTTTTGAAGTATTTCATATACAATTATTATAATAAGGCTGTTGGGACGATCAGACACTGCATGTATAGCCCGGATAACTACTCCCACAAATCAGAAGAAAACTCTCCACACATGTTTGGATGGATGGACATGGGTTGGTTTGGTTTGGGTTGGGTTTGACTTTACCCAAACCAAACCATTATAAAATCAGTTTAATTTTTTACAACCCAAACCAAACCATTTATAAGGTAAAACCAAACCAAACTGAACCGATAAAAATCTGTTTGGTTCGGTTTGGTTTAACGGTTTAAGAAAATAATTACATTATTTTTTATTTGAATAAATTTAATAATATCAAATTGTTAGTATAAGTAGTTAAACCAATGATCAATAAGATAAACAATAATACTAAGAGTAATGTTAGGTTTCCCAATTTTTTTCTTAAATTTTTTCCCAAGCGTGTGTAGCACATACATAAGGTGTCAACATCACAGCACTTACCATAATTTACAAGATGTTGACACCTCACGTCCTATAATCATTTGGGAAAGAATTTGAGAAGCCTAGCATTACTCTAATACTAATTTATAATACTAAATTTAACTCAAATGCAAAATGATAATCGTTAAAAAAAACTCAAGTCTAGAACGCCTAAAACTTCTAAAATAAAAATAAATCGTTTAAGATTCTAAATTAATAATATCCACCATCATCTAAGCAACCACTCTGAAGTTTCGATTGTTGTACTAGGTTAACTTTAGTTTTTATTTGTTTTCTCCCATAATTTAATTAATAATATATATATATATATATATATATATATATATATATATATATAAGTATGTAATGGTTTGGGTTAGGTTATACGGTTTGATAAAACACAACCCGCAAACCAACCCAAACCAATTGGGTTGCTAAAAAACAACCGAATCGGTTTATTTTATTTAACGAAACCAAACCAACTCGCTTAAATTGGTTTGGTTTTGGGTGGGTTGATAGGTTTGGCAGTTTGGGTGCCCACCCCTACATGCTTGTAAAATATGCATAGTGGGACTTGAGCCTCTGACTATACCAGGTGTGGAAAGATGGTGCACTACCATCTCTACTAAGAGGTGATGTGCAATCGCAGTTATTTTTAAGACAGTGATGATCACCGGTTTAGCCTGTAAATTTACATAATTGATTTGTAACATTATAGAGTCCAACCCACATAAAAAATAATGGTATGGAAATCCCGCAGATAATAGTTATTACCTCATACTCGTGTTAATAAGATTGAATTTGAATCATATCACATTTCTCTAACTTTTAAATTTGTAATAGTTTAAAGCTTAAACCTAAAACAAACTAATAATTGAAATATAATTAAAGTCAGAATGGAAGGTATTATTATTAGTTCATTCTTGGAATTTCTAAAGAACTGTTATTTTCAATTCCATTCTCTTGAAGCTTTGTTTGGTGGAAAGGAATACAATCTTCTTGTATACAAAGCATTTCCTTTTGGACTTAGGGTTTATTAAGTTGTGTTAATTTTTCATTGTACCTTCTCTATCATTATTAAAGTTTTGTCTAACCTAGCCTCCTGTATAGCATATGTTATTACTTGAGAAAGAAAAAAAGAAACATATTAATTAATCATAAATTAATGATAATGAATTATCCTTGTTCAAATTTAACAAAAAAAATTTATAGTTGTTATCAATATGAGGTGATCAAATCATAAATTAGTGGTCTACAACCCATTTTATAGTTGTGATTAATATGATGATCAAATCATAAAAGAAACTAACCCTTTCTCACGTAACTTCTCATTAACAATACAGTTCATGTATTGTAGGCTTGTAGCTAAACCCATTTGGTAGATGAAATGAATCTAAACCTATTAAAGTTATTTATTTTGAATGTGATCATATGGATTGTACGTAGCAATTTCGGTAATTTTAAAATGTATTTTGGATTTGGATTCTTCATCGCCATTTTTGGGTTAAGACCAAAACAGGTGCCCAACATTAATGGGCCGAACTTCTTGCATCTTGAAATTAATTAATTGGCCCATGAAGACATATTGCAAGTTTGCAACCCGTGAAGACATCTGTAGAACAATTCATAGAGAAATAAATTCACAAATTTACAGACAGTAAGAACCATGAATTTTACCACATAATTTCGGGTAAATGACGTTTATTCACCCATACAAATATACAATTTGTTTTGATATTGTTCTCCCCATACTATAACATCATTAACAAAAATCTGGTTAAAAGATTTGAACAATTTCAAAATTTTAAGCGAGGAGTGTGAATAATCACCAAGTGAAAAACTAGTAATTTATTATTATTATTATTTTTAATTGGTAAATGATGTTATTAACAAACAGCTAGCAATTGTTAGGTGGTTTCCTTCCACCAACTTTTATGAACACGATGCGTGAGGACAAAATTCTACAACAATATTAAATTTTATGTACTTGTTTCCATAGGTAAGCCAACAGAAGACAGAGAGCTGTAGCATTTGTGATCACTGATCAGTTTCTACAATTAGAATTAATATTAATATTAATATTGATTAATTGTTCTCAAGCTACTTGTATTGATCTAAAAACTAGTATATATAGTCAAAGTTGGGTGACAACCGTAACTATATTGGGAATTTTTCTTAATTTAAGATATTATTTTACTTCTAAATATCTTCCATATGTCGAATTTTTGACTGCAGGGAAGCTTCATGGAGAAGTGAATCTCTTTCTCGGATTCATTTTCAAGAACTTTTTAATAATATTAAACTATTTTTGAACCATGTATCAAACATCCTTTTAATAATATTCTAATTAGATCAACCATAATATCATATCACCATCTAATTAATGTGGTTCGGTGATGAAGAACGTTCATTTTTAAAAAAAAGTCTCAGATTCATTTTCAAGAACTTTTTAATAATATTAAACGATTTTTGAACCATGTATCAAACATCCTTTTAAAAATATTCTAATTAGATCAATCATAATATCATATCACCATCTAATTAATGTGATTCGGTGATGAAGAACGTTCATTTTTAAAAAACAATCTCAGATTCATTTTCAAGAACTTTTTAATAATATTAAACTATTTTTAAACCATCCTTTTAATAATATTCTAATTAGATCAATCATATCACCATCTAATTAATGTGGTTCGGTGATAAAGAACGTTCGTTTAAAAAAAAATCTCAATTTTGATTCGTTTATACCGCGAGTGGTATATATACTTTTAAAAACTAGATATTGCATTCATGTATATATTAAATGTGAATTGATAGATAGGGGCATTGAATAGTACTTAACAATAAAATCTTGAATAAACCATAAACTTGTATTTATTAGATAGACCAAACACTCTTTAACTTTAGTTTCACTAGATAGACCAAGTCACCAAGATGCTTTGTCAATCGTATTCCCTTCGTTTAAATGTGATCATATCCATAGGCAGCAAATAAAAAAATATATATTTTGAATATTTTTTCTCCGAAAAACCTTTAATACATATCACGTAATAAACCTACATCAAGTAAGACACATGACACGCAACGCCAAATATCACGTTACAGACATATATAATCCATGACACCATCACCGACACATCAAGAGACAAGTCTATTAAAGCCCACTCCCAGCCCTAAGAGATGAACATTATATCTTCGAAAAGAGACTATTTAACTTTCGTCGGCAGTTCCTTTGTTGTTGGTCACACATATTTAAGAATCTTGACTTAGAATCTATTATATGCAATGACTTTAATTTGGAAAATAAAATATAAAAAAAAATGGTAGGGTATGGTGTTTTCCTGTACTGCAACACTCAATGCAAGTCAGACTGAAATGATAAAAAAAAGTGAGTCTACAGTGGAAGAAAAACTTACATCGGTAATCGGGACGATCCAATGAAAATGTAACATATGATACTTTTTAAATATATATAGTTATATGAGATAATATCAAAAGTAATTATGTGAAACATTAAACTTTTGTTAATAACCATTTTTGAAACTTTTAATTGTTAATAACAACTTTTTAAATATAATTTCAGTGTATGTCTATAAATTACGAGAGTACCCCTGAAATTAGTTTAATCATGACTAAAAATTGAAACTTGAAATCATGACTAAATTAAAATGTTCAAACTTGAAATCATGATTAAATTTAAATGTCCAAACTTGAAATCTTAACTAAATTGAAATTAGGATTATGTTTTTTTTTGTTTTTCCCCTTCTTCTTCTTCTTCTTCCTCAAATTAGGTTTTGGTTTTTTCCTCTTCATCCCGTCAATCATGGTTGGACTTCGTCAAGATGGGTGTCAATCATGGCCGGAAAGCGTCGCAATCACCTTCGGCCATCGTCGCGAAGCTGGTTGGGCTACGCGTGAACCAGCGGCACTGTGAAGCACAGTGTCACTGGTTCGTGCGTAGCCCAACCAGCTCCGCAACAACGGCCAGAGGTGATTGCGACGCTTTCCGGCCATGATTGATGATGTTCGGCCATGATTGAGATGAGAAAAGAGAGAGGATCGGGGAGAGAGAAAGCAGAGGAGAGAAAAAAATTGAGAAAAAGAGAGAGAGAGAGAGATGATTTTGGGGTTTTTATATGGGGGTTTTTATATGAGGGATTTCCAGTAATTTCTTTAAAATATGGTTATTAACAATTAAAATTTCGTTTGTGGTTAAAAATAAATTTCCCATAATATATGTGGTCATTTTTAACAATTTTCACTAGTTATATTCACAATATAAATAGTACATTTTTATTTGATAGTTTTATCATATGAAAGTGAGACCGTCTCATATAAATTTGTCTTCTATAGTAATATGATAGTTTTGAAATGTAATGCATTGAAGTAATCTATGGCTGTTGGGTGTCTGCTGTGACAGCGGACCAATAATATATGTACTCGCTATTTTTATTAATTGCCACTATTCTCAATCTAAATATTGATTATTCAAAGATTTTTCGATAATTTTTTTTGAAAAGATTTTTCGATAATTAATATGCAATTCTTTTCAAGTAAAAGTTATTTTTTATTTTTATTTTTTTTAAGTAAGGGCCATTTTTGTATTGTTTTTGGATGTTCGATAAAACTTTCAAAAATAATTAATCGATAATCTGACAAGTTTTAATAATGATTTTGAAAAAATGATGAAGATTTACTTTTTAAAAGTGATTATGAAATAATCTATTTCAGCATTTAATTAATATTTTAAAATAGTCTTATTATCCTTATTAAATCAAATTAAAAATCATTTATATACTTTATTTCATTTTAAAATTAAATATTCTACTTAAATATTGATTTGATTTATAAAATCTTTTAAAAATATTTTTATTGTTCTTATGATTTTTTTTTTCTAATTTAAATATTCTATTTAAATATTAATTTTATATATATATATATATATATATATATATATATATATATATATAATTAATAAAAAAAAATGAAACGATGTTCTAAAATCATGTCTATATAAGTCATTCATTGTAACTAATTTCAACATTTTTCATATATATACCGCTCAGTACTTATGAGTTATACAGTAGTTTTAAAAGTAAAATTAATCAAACTTTAGAGTTGATTATTCTTTTAGCACAGCTAGCCGTGATTATTATAAAAGTTACAGCAATACCAAACGGGTACTAAGTAAAAGTTTAAATTTATTATAAACATTTATGTGAAAATTGAAATGTTACAAATTTTTTTATGTCATTTACGTTATTTAATTAGGATGCAACATTTAATGGCTTCATCTAAATATTAACTCAAAAGTACTGCTGGCAAGAAATCTGTTTTTTTATTTATTTAAAAAAAGTAATCTGATGTGCTTTTATTGTATGCATGGACAGCACAGGTGTAAATCTGCCAGCAATTCAATATCTACGCGTATTAGCATTTAATTCTTTTTTCTTTTTTTTCAAATACTATAATAAATTCTGGTTTTTTGAGATAGAATACGACCGAACACAACCTCATGAAAGGCATACCATTTAATTCTTGTTGAGTACGTGAAGAATTATAGATTTAATAAGCTAAGAAATTAACAAAGAAATCATGAGATGAAAAAAAAAAAAAAAAAGGATATGTAATGTAATAACAGATTGTTCAATTTTTTTTTGACACTTTCTGAACAAATTCACAAGATTATAACTATTAACTAAGCATTCAACAGCCCGATTACAGTGGGCAGTAAACACTCGAAATAGAGAAGAAGAAAACCTGCTAAATTGAGGCTATCTTTATGATGATTTCATTTTAATTGCATATATATATATATATAATTTCAATAGTGATGATTTTGTGCATGCTTGGCTTTCAATTAAGAAGAGGTACTACTATTGCCACTTGATGATGATCTCTTCCAAATCTCCTCAAGTTCTCTAGCAAATGTCCTTTGTCTTCCGACAACGATCGTAATATGATCTTTCTTTTCGACAACCTTGACACGAGCACGAGGAATTTTCGCTTGAACATTATAGCTACATTCAACCGGAATAACTTCGTCGTCTCTACCGTGGAAAATATTAACATCACATTTTAGGCCGTCGCATACTGCGTCCAAGTACCCTTCAAGCTTGCTGGCTGTGCCACAGATGATGTTGTGCAATGTATGCCAAGCAGCATTGTGGGTGTGGCAGAAAAATCCTTCAAGCAAGAAAGTCCTGATTCTGTACAGTAAAAATTCGGGTTTATTTATTAGAACAAAAATTGCATTAACTTCAATAGAGATCGGTAGAAAGTCTCTATCAAAAAAAGGCATAGTATAAATAAATCTAATTAATGAGCAGCAGAGCCAATTGACGTGGGTCAATACATGGAATACCAAGTATAATATCAGGTAATAATTGTAGTTTGAAGAACATTTGACCTAAAATAAGCATCAAAAGCAACTTTTTTTTTTTTTAAAGTATAGCTAAAGCAACTTTCAATAGTAGAGAAACTAATAATTTAATTAGAGAAAAAGAAACTATTGCATGACAAGCAATTTAATTATTTGAAATTATTAATTAAGGTAGTTAGATGTTAATTAATTAAAATGAATTTTCCTTGTACATATAGTAAATATAGTTGTCATAAAATTCTTGAGGACCCTGTAGGCTTGGTCATTTGTCAAACCAAATTCTTCAAATTTCACCATACTTGAATACTGTAGGTGGCCTACCATATAATTAATATGTCAGTGATAATTATTCACAGACCAAACTTCGTGAAGGACATCAAGATAGATTATTGAAGGTCTTAGCTAGGTCTAGTTTCTTGTGAGATATATTGACCCATTAATTCCTCCTAAGGGACCTAATTTATAAAAAAATAATAATAAAAAATCCTCCTAATGGACCTAATTTATACAACTTCATTATCCCAAAAAAGAATAAAATAGAAAGAAGAAGAAGAAGAAAGAAAAAAAATAAAAATAAAAATACTCATTTTATCAAAGACAAGTAGGTAAAAAATTGGGATGCATGATATAATTATAGAATAAATCATGCACGAGTAAATTAAATATATCTTGCAATGTTGTGTGGTCATTGATTCCGGTAGATGTTAGTTCACCGACCCATTCAATAGAGATGGCACCACTAAAGATTTTGGTCCCCTCCCCAGTACTTTTTAGTTTATATCAAATGTGTTCAAAGTACATCGTTGATATTGACAAATAATCACATAAATTTTTTATTTTTTAAAAAAATAGATCCAAAACTAAAAGGCTCAAAACGATCACAAATCGATTGAACTTGGATTTAAATTCAGGTTATATCATGTAATAATTTTAGACCAATAATGTAATATGACATCCAACACTGTAGAATTTTATAATTAAGTATTTATTGTGTGGAATATATAATTTACACGTTATTGGTCAGGTACCGGTGGTGGGGGTTGATGAGTTTTTTACCTGTTTCTAGTGACGAGTTTGGCAAGAAATTCCCACAACCGGTGATTCTTGCATATCAGCAGACATATTGTCCGGGAGATGTGCTCGTACCAGCAAGCCATCGACACACCGAAAGTTATCGGCGGCCACACCTGTCTCGGCGCTACCCTTCTCATCACATACTGTGTCGCTTGTGCACCCTTCGGTACTGGATAGTATGGCTGCCAATCATGAATACATTTGATAAGATTTGTAGTTACATACATAAATTCGTCTAGTACGGACTAGACGTTTAAAATTCAAGATCCGAATAAATGTTAAAATACAGACATGCATGACGGATAATTCAAAATGAAAAAGATTAATGGTACTTACAGGTGCAAGTAGGGTGAGGGATTTGACGGATCCGGCATGTTTGACGGCTAGGGCAAGAGCCAAAATGCAGCCTAAAGAATGAGCAACGATGTGGAAGGATTTAACTTTGTTTGGTTCAATGACTGACTTTTCAATCATGTCCAAATGCTCTTTTAGAGTGTAAAGAGAGTCAGTTGGCTTAGGACTTCTCCCAAACCCTAGCAAATCAATTGCAAATAATCTGTATGTTGATTTGGTGACATTTGTGAAGTTGGGAAACACTGTTTCTGTCCAAAATGCTGAAGACGAAATGAATCCATGAATGAACAGCACATCTTCTTTTGCCTTGTCTGACCCTAATTAATCACAGTGAACATTAATTAATATTACAAGACTCCATGTAAGTAATTAGAAAAGCTTCATTGTGCCCGGTGTATACGTACAAACTCACTCAAATTTTGTCAAGTGACATAGATAACATGTCTTTTATATGTCATGACGTATTGAAGCATTTCTAATATGCAATAAATACGTATTTTTACCTTTGGGTCCTTCAGCTTTGACAAAGAGTGAATCTGAAGAACAGCTCCAAGAAGTGCAAAATTTACAATCACAATCAGACCATCTAGGGATGGGATGGGATGGCTGCTGCCCTCCAATATTAATCTTGCCTTGAAGCATTTCAACAATGGTGGAATTGATCGTGAACGTTGATCTTACCGTTCCTTTCACGATCTTCTCACATGATTGTCTGATTGTTCCACCTGAAGCAGCAGATGCATGATCAACCTTGAGCCTCTTCAGCTCACTAACAGTCAACTTGGAGACCTCGGAGACCAGCGAAGGTCTAGTGTAGAGAGTGTCCGATATCTCCTCCAGCTCCAACCTGGTTGAGCTGAGGCAAACGATCTTCGATTCACCTTGTTCGGATACTAAGATTTTGCCGCTGCTTGTAATGGCCTCTTTAGCTGAGGAGCAATAACAAGGCTTCCACTCAGCTTCGATGAAGAAATCAGCAACTTTGTATAAAAAACAAAGAAGCAAATCAAGAAGGTCGAGAAAGGAGAAGACAATGAAACTTATAGCCTTGTTCATGACTCTTCCTGTTAATGAAAAAATAGCTTTGGTTTTGCAAACTAGAGAAGCCATTTTCAAAAATGAAAAAACTAAACAAAAACAAAAACAAACAAACCCACAACTATGTAGGTTTATTATTACACCTCCAAAGAAAGAAAAAAATAAGAAAGAGTTATAGGGACAACATTGGCTCAATAGATAGTTCAAAATGCCATTGCTGATCTCTTAATATGCAAATGTCATATGCCTATACAAAAAAGGGAAATTGAGTGAGAGTATAAGAATGGTTTGTGTACAAATAGGCTGTGGAAAAACAGCCCAAAATGAGCAGCTTTCTTGACCCCCCAAACTCACTCACAAGATGTTTCAAATAACGTTAGCGTGTGAAAGAGAGAGAGAGAGAGAGAGAGAGAGAGATTGTGCTTGCAAGACTTAAAAAACTTTGAGAGAGAGAGAAGATAAATGAATAAATGAATTCATTGTATCATTTAACACCGTTTTTTGGATGAGAGAAAAAAAAACAAAAGGTAGGTGGTGGTTGAACCTCCCGGCATGATTAACATTTCTCCTCAACAATATTATATATATCGTTTGTCATTAAAGGCTTTATTTCTTTCTTTCTTTCCATACTTAGCTTTTCAAACATAGAAGACATTTTTTTTTCTGCTTTTCTTCTGGAACCCAACAATATTTTAAACCAGAAACAAATCAATAGGATTTCTTGCCACTCATAAATTCAAGGGTCGCTTTTAAATTTTCTCATCCACTAGCTAGAATCATGGCACAACTCATATCCTTAAATTTGTGATAGAAGAAATTGCCTAACTCATTAATGCAAGTTTTGTTTTTTCTTTTTTTTTTTCAAATGAAATATAGGTGCGCCCTCCGAACATACATATTTATTGTAAGGTGTATCTAGCAAATGACTTCCCATAACATTTCCACAACTCCTTAGAACCGCCCTAGCCGGCCTTTGTGTTCTTCCTTATGTTCCGGTGTATATATAATAATTATTAGGTGCAGGAACCGCATGTTTTTTCTTACAGAATCTTGATTTCGTAACTTTACGTACATAGTGGTTGTGAAGGGATCTTTACAAAGTAATTTCAAAGAATCTTGATTTTCTGCTGAGACCACAACACATCCACATACATGTGTAACAATGATTAAGAATTTTTTTTTTTTTTTCACTTCAATTATTTTTTAATACATATTTTTATCTTTAACTATATAAGGCCAGCATAAAAATTAGAAAAAAACCAAGGAATCCTAAACCTGAAGCGTCCTAAGATTTATGTATGCTTTTATTTCCTCTATTTTTGTAAGATTTTTGGGTGAAGAGAGAGAGAAAGGTTTATGATGATATACGTCTTTCCCTTACTTGCAATATATAATTCCTTACTTGTATTTTCTTCTTTTTACCAGTCTGTAAAGAGAAGATCACCCTTAGAGAGCAAAGTGATACAAACAATCTGTTTATTGTTTTTTAATTGATTAATATGGAAATTTAAAACTCCAACAAGGAATTAATAAAGATTTTAGAAATAATCAAGGATCCCATGAAATTAGAGAGAAACGTGACCCAAAATCAAAATTTGTTGGCAAGAATTTGTCTTCTGATGTATCTTGAAATTAGGAGATCAATTGTTCAAAGTTCTTATTAATTTTATATAGATATATGTAAAACATGGATTTCATTAATAAAATAATTTTGTTTTAATAAAAGCCAAGGCAAAGGATTTGAGGATATTTATCTGTTTCGTATGAAATAAGTTCCGTCAAAAATTGAAGGGTGAAATCCATTTTAGTCCCTCTAGTTTGACCTAT
Source organism: Acer yangbiense (assembly GCA_008009225.1). Lineage (NCBI taxonomy): Eukaryota > Viridiplantae > Streptophyta > Magnoliopsida > Sapindales > Sapindaceae > Acer > Acer yangbiense. The sequence goes on from CM017771.1 coordinate 5,558,762, forward strand.
TACACAAACTGGTCCCCCAGTTTTCAGCTTTATCTGGACAGGTCCCGCTAGTTTTCAAAAATCCGTATTTCAGTCCCTGTCGTCCAATTCTGTTAGGGTTCCGTCAGATCATTAAGGGTATAATGGTAAAAGCATGATTAAAATTAATAATTTCAATTTAAAATAATTAAAAACAATTAAACAAAACAAAACAAAATTATTAATTAAATAAAAATATATATTTAAAATAAAAATAAAAACACAATTAAAAGATCCCTTTCACATCATTTCCCAAACCACTCATCATCATCATCATCTTTGATCTTCCACGTTATTTCCCCAAACCCTAACATAATCAACAATATGTTACAGAAATAAATACCCATTAAAATCCATTTAATCACTTATAGCAGAGAACCTAGGAAACCACATCATGACACAACATCATCAAAATCATCAAAACCAAACCAAAAAAAATCAAAATCAAAATACCGAAAAACAAAATTAAAAAAACCCAATTCCGCCACCATCAACATCATCTCCAAACCAACTGATCCAAACACCCAAATCACCACCACCAAATTCATCTCTTTTTAAAAAAAATTAAAAAAAATTGTGGATCTGGTAAGAGTTCCAGATTGGATCCCTCGATCCAAACACCAAATTGATCCAAATACCAAATCTCTCTCGATCTCTTGATCTCTCGAATCCCTTTCTCTCAGATCCCCCTCTCTCTCTATGTTAAATCCCTCTCTCGCAGCGGCCGTGGGGGTTGAGTCGCTGATGGTGGTTGGCGACAACGGGGAAAGATGAATGGTGGCCGGTCTGGGGTCGGTTTTTGGTTTCTGGGTTGGTGATGATTTCTTGGATCAGTTTGGTTTTGTTTGCTTGCTTGAGATGGTGATTTGGTGCTTGGATCGGTTTGGATTTGTTTGTGGTGGTTCAGTTTTGTTGAAGAATCCATGGCCTTAGATCGTGATGAGCTCTGATACCATATAGAGATGAAAAATAAATTGTAAAGATTAGAGAGCAGAGAATGCGTGAGACTCTCTTAGAGAGAGAAAGTAGATCTCATATTTTTTTTTTCATTTTCTATTGCAATGATAACTGATATACAAGTTGAATCTTTTCTTCTAACATAAATAATCTTCTAGAAGAAGTTTGACTTCTAAATAACAGAGCAAAGCTATTATGTTATTGTTGGTGGGAAAGCCAAACTTGTTATTAAATGGTTTGAAGATCTGGGTTGGGTGTTTAAAGATCTGAGATAGATGTTTGAATCTGGTTGTGTTAGGGTTTGGTGTTGATGATCAATGCGTGAGAGAGAGAGAAAGATTTTTATTATTGTTTTTAATTAGTTTTATATATTTTTTAATTTTTAATTTTATTTGTTTTCTATTTTTGTTTGTTTTATTTTTTAATCAAGGGCAGCAGGGTCATTTGACCCTCTGACCCTGTCAGATTCCAATTTTCTAACGGAAATCGTAACAGAAGGACCAAACGAGACAATTCTGAAAACTGGAGAACCAGTTTGTGTAATAGGTTAAATTAGAGGGACTAAAATGAATTTCACCCAAAATTGAATCCCAGGATGAAAATTGTACATTAATTTCAGGTCCATATATGACAAGAAACTAGAAAGCGACCAAGTCAACCTTGTTTTTCCACACTATATTTTTACCTTATTAAATATCCTAAGGTGTGCAATACTTCAATTAATATATATCCTAAGGTGTGAGATATTTTTCTGATTTTGTGTGCTTTGTTTTATTTTAATATAAAGATGATGACACATCTTAGCAGAGTTGGTAGTGCATCTCCCTTCTACATAAGTAATGAGGGGTTTAAATCTCACCATACGCATTTATAAGCATGTATGGGGAGTTGTGGAGTAGTCATCTCCTGTTATGGGAGTAGATATCCAGACCGCACATGTATTGTTTGATCTCGACAGGTCCCGACAGTCCTATTGTAATAGTTTTTATAATACTTCAAATATATATACAGATTTTCTATTATGATCAGTTCTTCCTGACAATAAATATATCAGGACGAAGAATGTGGACTACTAGATTTACATACTTTGACTCAAAGTGTATGCACTTGTCAAAACTTCTCCATAATCTGTGGTCCACATTCTTCGTCCTGATATATATATATATAGGAAACCGATATTGACACCCATAAATATGATAAGTACATCCATATTTTAATAAAAAATTTAATTACAAAAATATCCCAATAGGAATTTACTAATAAGGACAAATTAGTTTAATTAAAAATAACAAAATACTATGTACACCCATTAATTACACCCATATCTTCAATTATATCACTTAATTTATTAAAAAAAAAAAAAAAAACCCTAATTAAACCCTAATTCTATTTCTTTTTTTTAAACAGCAAAACTTTATTTATTTATTTATTTTTTTTTTGAAACAGTCGCCAATATAGTGAAAACAACACCAAACCAAACCAGGCACAAACAACACCGGGCCACAACAACAAAGGCCAAAAAACGAAAAAAAACAAAAAAACAAACGCAGAAAGCTACAGCACCAAGACACCAAACGACCTCCAAAAACAAACCAAAACAAAGAAAAAACCAACAAAACAGAGTACATTAATAATCTTCAACATAGGTGTAGTTATAATTTTTGGTCGTCATGTTTTTATTGAAGCTTTTGTTCATTTTCTGCAGTGGCGGACCAAGTTTAGGAAGGCCATGAATAAGGCTGATAATGATGCAAGTACAAGGGCAATTGATTCACTAATCAATTATGAGGTGAGGTTACGGTGTGTCGGTGTATAAGTTATGAATTTTTTTTTTATGGCTTTACTTTAATGCTATGGTTTTCTTCTATTGCAAACCGTTAAATATTTATACAATGAAGCTTCCAAAGCTAAAAAATATGATGGTTTGGATAATTTAATTTAATGCTTTCTTTTTGCTCTATTGCAGACCGTTAAATATTTCAACAATAAAGCTTTCGAAGCTGAACAATATGATGGATTTCTAAAGAGTAAGTTCCTTAGTAAAATTTAAGAATTTAAGAATTCTCGAGACTGTGTTTTTGAGCCTGGAGAACTTAAAAATTTATCATTTGTAAAATTGGGTGTATTAATAACTTATGAGGGTTTATAAATAAATTGTATTAAAATGAAAACATTCATTTAAATAAGGGTACTATTGGCATTAAGATGGGTGTTTATAGTAATGTTTTAATTTAAAATTTTAGACATGGGTGTACTTATAAATATGGGTGTGCTTATCATATTTATGGGTGTCAATAGCCGTACCCATATATATATATATATATATATATATATATATATATATATATATAGTCTTTCTATTGTCAATTCGAACTGATATAAAATATATCAATTCCTTGTATGTGGATAATTGGATTTAAAAAATGCTTAGACAAGTGTATGCAAGTCAAAGCATTTAAATCTATCTGCCCACATACAAGGAACTGATATATTTTATATCAGTTTGAATTGACAAAAGAAAGACTATATATATAAAAAAAGATGATGACCAAGTAAACCCCTCACACTTGCACTATGGGTTGCTTTGCCTTGTTGTTGTTGCTTTTTTCTGGTTTTGCTCGCTGATGGGGTTTGTGGTGTTTGGTTTGGTGTGTGGTTAGTGGTGGGGTGTGTCTCTGTGTGGGGTTTTCTTTTCTTGCCTTTGGTTTTTGGTTTTTGGTTTTTGCTATCCTTCTGTTTTTCTTGTTGCTTTGCAGCCTTGTTTCCGGTGTTGGCTTGCGTTGTTGGTGTTTTTTGTTAACTGTTGTGGCGTTTGGGTGTGATACCTTGCTGCTCTTCTTTTTGTTGTTTGCTGCTTTAATAATATTCTAGCCTTTAAAAAAAAAAATGATGTCTATGTATAAAAAGAATTGCAATGAACAATTCTTTTCCAAATACTAAAAAAGAAGAAGAAATATATTACTTTATAATAGAAATATTATAATTTTAATTTATAATTACACATATGTATTTTATTATGAATGAAATAGTAATGGGTTAAGTTAAACAACTTAAATTTCTGAATTTAAAATAAAAACAAATTAATTAATTTAATTAAAATAAATCAAAATTCTATTTACGCCGACTAACCCACACTAGTTGAATGTTATATATATATATATACACTATAGTGACGACGGCTCGAACCTGGATCATTATCAGGCTGAATGAGTACACACCCACATAATTGAATGTTAAATTCTTATTTTGTTCGTTAAAATCCTTGTATTCTATATCATATCATTAATCCTCACCATGTTGAAAGTTCAAACTTGAAAAAATTGTATCCATCTATACCAAGTACACACCCACATAATTCAAAATGGATTTGAACAGGATTCGTTATTGATTTCCCATTTTGTTTCGTTGTCATTCAATCCTTGTCCCTCTCCTTTCACTTCATAAAAAGAGTCATTTTTTATGGTCCCTCTCTTTACTCCACCTCCTTTTGTTTTTTTGGCGTTTTTGAAAGCCCAACCTTTCTTTTGATTAAATTAGTTGTTCTGATAATTTATTTGTGTTTACAAACACAATATATAAGAATAAATAAATTCATTCTAATAAAGTTATAAATTATTAAAATTTAGACTAGCGTTTACAGTTATGATGATCAAATTTTAAAATTTTACTTATGGGTGTATTTATAAATTTTTAGTATGAATCATAATCTAAGTGGCAAGTTTTGCACCATTAATTTCCTTAATAATTAGTTACATTTTGACTACCAAAATATATTTAAATAAGAATTCGCAATTACTTCCAATCAATCAATTCCCAGTCTATTCATTAATTATACTGTGCAAATAATTCATGTATTGATGTCTACCATTGTTGTAGTAATGGAGAAAACAGTGCCTAATCAACCAACCAAATAATGGTTTGTTCATATACGTGTTCAAAGAGCCATCGAAAAATTCTATACAGTACTGTCTTGTGAGTTGTGATGATGACTTGTGATTGACTTTTCTTCACATACGTGTTCAAAGATATGGTGACCACTGACCAGCTACCATATGCATCATCAATAACTGCTATATATGATGATCACTCATCGTATTCAGAAGTCAGTACTGTAGTCATGAAGCACAATATAATTATTAATTAGCTAGACCTAGAATTTATTTAACAGGACTACTACAATTTACTTTCACGCATGCATGAAAATGGAGACTCTTGAATTTTCTAAGTGTTGTATTTCTATGGCTGTTATGGTTTTTATAATCTCCATTGATGCCTTACCATGTACTCTTTGTTTCACTTCATTTGTATTCGGAGACTCCTTGGTTGATGCAGGAAACAATAACTATCTGTTCACCCTATCAAAGGCTGATTCACCTCCTTATGGCATCGACTTCAAGCCTTCCGGTGGTCGACCCACCGGAAGATTCACCAACGGTCGAACAATTTCCGACATTATAGGTAAGTAGTTAGGCCGTCAATTAATTAAGTAGGGTTGAAACCTGAAACCTGAACATATACCAAAACAGAAAATGTTGAGCCTTACATTTTTTGGTTTGACAAGGGAGAGTTAATATTGTTACCAAATTTAAATATTCTGGTTGATTCATTGAATGTCACATGCAAAAATTATAAATTAGCTAGAGCACTAATGGACTTTGCTGCAGGGCAAAATTAAAGATATGCTAAGGCAACAAGAAAATGGACCCAATTGCTAGAGCTTAATTAGTTTTTTTCTTTATTTATTTATTTTTAAAGACAAAATGAGATTTGCCCGGTGTAAAGCTCCTCATACCCACACCATGGTTGTGGGTTCGAGTCTCTCCCCCCTCCCTCGTAAAACCCTGAATCATTACAATAGTTCAAAAAAAATAAAAAATAGTTTAATTAGTTTTTAATTTGAAATAATAATTTTCAAGTTTTGAAATGTTCATAATTAATTAAGATAAATTAAATATTTCTTTTAATAAGATTGTCCTTCAAATCTTCAATTCCCATATAGAAAAAGTTTTGTTAAAATTAGAGAGGCAGAGAAAAGGAAAGAAAATTAAATTAAATTAAAAGACAAGCTCTGAACAAATTCTGATCAAGCCATGAATTCGCCAGCAATTTGGTAGGGAGAGAAGAAAACAAGAACATGAAATAAATCTTATGCATCCGTATAATATATACTCGAAAATGACTTCTCAAACTGCACACTACAGCACTGTTTCCTATTAATTAAATTTCTTCTGCTACTCTATTTTTCAATCTGTAAATAATCTTTAATTTTAATGACCTGCCATTCAGGGTGAAGTCATAAATTCAAGATTGGGGGCTAATATACAAAAAAAAAAAAAAAAAAAAAAACATTAGGGGGACCAAAGTGAAAAAAAGTTAAAACTTTATAACTATTTTTTAATTTTTTTAATATGAACTTTATAGTTTTTTTTTTTTTTAAAAGGGAGGGAGGGAGGGCCATTGCCCCCACCAGCCCCCCTCTCCCTCCGCCCCTGCAGCCATTCTCCATCACAAAAACTAATAGAGATATTACACATATGTTAATATATATATAGTCTTTCTATTATCAGTTCGAACTGACAAAAGTTATATCAGTTCCTTGTATGTGGGTCACTAGATTTAAATACTTTGACTGACAAGTGCATACAGTCAAGTCAAAGTATTTAAATCCAGTGGCCCACATGCAAGGAACCGATATAACTTTTGTCAGTTCGAACTGATAATAGAATTTCTGTATATATATATATATATATACACCAGGTCAATCTCTTGGTGCTAAATCGTTTCCACAACCTTATCTTGCACCAAACATTAAGGCTGATGCAATCGTCAAGGGAATTTTAGATGAGACTGGATATTTATTCGTAAGTTTATTAATTTTATAATTACGTACGTAACAATATCAAAAATATAGACCAGAGTTGATAACTGATCAGGTGCTGGATTTTTTTTTTGGAAAATAAAAACGTCCACAATGATATATATACTACTTAGAGCATCTCCAATGGTAATGTGGCTTGCATTTGAAAAAATAGTGATATGTCAACATTGTCAAGCCAATTGCTTCACATGTGGCAACTAAACTTGATAGACATCCAAATAAAAAAGTGGTCTCCAATGCTTCACTTGTATATGTTTTTAATGACGTGTCAATTTATTATTGGTCTCCTTAAATATACTTTAAAATTGTTGAATAAAATAAGGTAAAAGACAAGAGTGGTTGCTGACTGGGCCAACAAGACGGCTGTCCAACAGACCGTCTGAAATCAGATAGTCATGTTGACAGCCTCTAAAAAAAAAATTGCCACCTCATCTTGAAATTGTACCAGAGAGGTTGCATTGGAGATGGATTTTTTAACAAAATGGATGTCCATCCTACATGGCATCTAATTTTTTCACAACCCACATTAACATTGGAGATCGATGCTCTTATGATTACTAAATACAGATCGGAAGAGTTCGACTGCGGGAGCAAGTGGAGAATTTCGAGCAAAGTAGAAAATATATGGTGGGGTGTGATGGGTGAAAATCGTACAAGGGACTTGTTAAAGAAGGCAATCTTCTCCCTCACATGCAATTGGGTCCAACAATGTACTCAACTACATCCAACCATCAATACCATTTTCTGGTGGTGACAAGGTTTCCAAAACTAATTTTCAAGATTTCCTGGTTTCCAACTTGACTATTCAGCTTAAGGTAACAAATTTACTTGCACAATATTTATTCTATAATTAAGTTGTACAAATTCTCTAACAATTGGATGAAAAATTGAAAATAAAGTGCCAATGTACATTCGGTAATTATTGAAAACCTACACGAAAAAACATGTGAGATTCGCATACCTAATAAATTTTACAACATTTATAAGTTCAATAGGTTATATGCATTTGATGATATTTAAAGATAGTGGTCGTTGCTCATATATGATTTTTTATTTTTTGTGCCATGAATTGGGGGCAGGAAAGTTTGTTGTTGTAAGGATTGGGCCTCTTGGTTGCATTTCGTTTGTTCGTGCCACAAATATAATACCAACAGGAGAATGTTCAAGTAAAGTGAATGAAATAATCCAAGGATACAATATTCAAAAACTGAGTCAGCAGCTTAATCATTTAAATCATGAAATGGGACCCGAAGCTATCTTTGTTTACGCAAACTCCTATGATATTTTCACAAGCATCAGATCTAATTATCATAAATATGGTAAGGTTGATGTTATATAATTAATCCTGAATTAATGTTAACGATTTATTTTAGACTAATTAATATTGATTAATGATGAATTCTTTGGATAATGTTCGTAGGGTTTAAGAATGCAAACAAACCATATGTTGTGGGGGATACTTCCCACCATTTGTTTCCTTTAAAGGGCGCAATGCAAACACTACAAGTATAAGTTCTGGTTTTGGTTCTGGTATGTGTGAAGATCGATCAAAGTATATGTTTTGGGATGCATATCACCCCACAGAAGCTGCCAAAATCTCATCATTTCAAACAAGTTACTATATGGTGATAAAACCATTTGCTCTCCTATCAATCTTCGTCAGCTTTACAACTATAATATTTCAGAGTAATTAGCAGCCAGCTACCTCAAGAAAAATGAAATTTATGATGATGATGGTGATGATTTCAAATGATTAAGTATGTTCATCATGTGTTGAAAAATGTATTATTGTGTGTAATGATAATGTATGTTCATGTGTTGATAAATTTTCATTCTTGTTTTGGAGATCTTTTTTTTAAAGCAGACATCCATAGATTAACATTCATATGGCCTTAGATAGATGTAGTTTGAGTGGGAATATGGAGTGGATTCATTTTAATTATTATAAATTTTAAAATAGAAAAAGTAAATATGATTCGATATCATTGACATAAGTGTGAGAGAATTACAAGTAGGGTACTGTAAATTTTATCGACAAAACATTGAAGTACACGCGTTGAGTTAGATAAGTATATAATATATATTATTTAGTGTTAGCATTTATATATCATATCTAACTTAACTTTCAAAATAACTAAAGTCAACACCGGCACAAAATTTGAGTGTGAATAAATGTTTTAGAGTTGGAAAAGGAAAATATGACCGATCTGGTTGATGTAAATATGCGAGATTTACCATGTCGGTCCGACCAAGTGTTGAAATACCCATGTTGACCTATAGAAGTATATAACATATATAGGGCAGCATTTAATTTATCACCTCTAACTCAACTTTCAAAATAGAAAAAAGTCAACACCGACCAAGGTATTTAAGTCCAAAGAGAAGTCAACCCCTCGATCCTTATTTTTTGCTGATTGTTTTTAATGGAGAGAGAGGAAGAGAGCCGATCGATGATCGATCACTGGAATCGCAATTTCCAGGTTGACAAATGTTAGCTAGCTCTCTCTGTGACAACGTAACAATCAATATTTGATCCGTTTGTTATTTGCTAACTACCAACAACACATAAATATATATATATATATATATATATATATATAGTCTTTCTATTATCAGTTCGAACTGACAATAAATATATCAAGACGAAGAATGTGGACCACAGATTATGGAGAAGTTTTGACAAGTGCATACACTTTGAGTCAAAATACACTTTGAATCAAAGTATGTAAATCTAGTGGTCCACATTCTTCGTCCTGATATATTTATTGTCAGTTCGAACTGATAATAGAAAATCTGTATATATATACAGAGAAAGTGCGAACTGCGAACTACTAAAAAAAACGTAAAAGAAATCGGTTATTTTACATGGAAGAAATCGGTTTTTCCAAATTTTAAAACCGATATCTATTTGAGTAATTTAGAAAACAACGCGCTAAAGACATCGGTTTTTAACCGATGTAAAAACATGCGAAAACACATCGGTTATATATAAAAAAAAAAAATGAGGATTAATTGTCGTTATGAGGAATTGAACTTGTAATTACAAAGTCAAAGTGGTAAGCCTTTACCACTTGACTACAAGATTGGATGTGTCAATAATTGCACAATATTTATATATAACCTATATGAGTTGTTAGAAAAAAAAAAAAAAAACTTGTTTGATAACTTCAAATTTACTCAACTAATCAAAATTCTAATTTCTACTACAAACATATATTAAAAAATATATATATTGGTGGGTTTATTTTTCATTTCATTTTTTGTGTGGTTTTGTTTTGTGTTCTGCTGGAGATATTTTTGTGCAAACTTTTTCCTTAAAACTGTATCTTTCGGCAAAGAAATAAATTTTTTCATTTATGTTGAGTTCTTTAATTTTTCGATACGAATCCAACGGTATAAAGAACGTAAAATTCTGGACGGTATTTTGAAAGTTATGATCAATTGTTCAATCAAAGGTCAGAAGCGATTGAAGATATTTTTATACAAACGTTTTCCTTAAAACTGTATATTTTGGCAAGGAAATAAATTTTTTCGTCCATGTTGGGTTCTTCAATTTTTCGATATGAATCCAATGGTATAAAGAACATAAAATTATGGGCGGTATTTTGAAAGTTATGATCCATTATTCAGTCAAAGGTCAGAAGCAATTGGAGATGATCAATTTTTGTGCAAAGTTTTTCCTTAAAAATGTATCTTTTGGCAAGGAAATAAAATTTTTCAACCATTTTGGGTTCTTTGATTTTTTTATACGAATCCAACAGTATAAAGAACGTAAAATTCTGGGTGGTATTTTGAAAGTTATGATCAATTATTCAGTCAAAGGTCAGAAGCGACGCCAATCCGTGAGTGAGATGTTTTCATCGCTCATTTTCACACTTTTCCAAATCAATTTTTGGAATATTTTCTGAATGAAAAGTGTTTGTTTGCATGTCTACTTTCTTTTGTCAAAATTTGAGCAAATAACGTTGAATATTTTTAGATATGCGCACTTGAATGTGGACATAGGTCAGATTTGAATTTCAGCAGAATTTTGCTTTTGAATCCATATCGGTTTTCCCAAAAACCATTGTCTTTTCAAATTGCAATATTTAAGACATCGGTTTTAATGGAAACCGATTTCTTATTGGAAAAAAAATCCATAGCGGTTTTCTCAAAAACCGTTACCTTTTCAAAAAGCAATATTTAAGACATCGGTTTTAAGGAAAACCGATTTTTTATTGGAAAATAAATCCATATCGGTTTTCACAAAAACCGTTGTTTTTTTAAACCACAATATTTAAGAATTCGGTTTTTAAACTGGTTAGCAGAATAGCAGTTGTCAGAAGTGGACTTTTATTAGATTTTTCAGAGTTGGTGAATGGGATATCGACTCGAAATCCATAATTCCGCTGATTTTGATTCCCATGTAACGAGTTTATCATTGGATTACCTCAACTTCCGTGACTTCCGTCTAAGTTTACGATGTCTTGAGGGGAGAATTATATTAGTATAGTTAACGGGCTTATATATGGGTATTGGGCCTGCAGGATTTTCAAAAATCTAGTTTACTAGATTGTTTTCTAAATGGGCCCAGCTTATGTCTAGATATATATGACTATGTGGGACCAAATTTTGACATTCTTGTACAGGCCTGTCTCGACCAAGAGAGAAGAGACATAGAATACTAGACCCAACATTGTTGACAAAATATCAACCCTTTATCTATATTTATTATAAGATCCTACGGCCCAAGATTATGACCCAATAAAATTTTCAATTTTTCAGCACATAAAAATTCAAGCGTGGCTTGTGTCATACAGTCATAGCCTCAAATTCCATGTAGAGGAGCCTTTAATATTTTTTAGAAGAAAATCTTCACTGCACCCAACTGGCCATTGATGATGAAATATGTGGCAGGAAATGCCTATATGGTGCAGGTGGCAGCCACATGTCTCGTGAGCCACCCACACAGCCTTTGGTTTATAGGGTCACCATCTGTCACGTAATTCCTAATTTACCCTCAAATCAACTGGAATCTTGAAAAGAAGAAAGAAAATCAAGTGAGGTTATTGTAGTCATTGAACAAATTATAACTTTTTTTTTTTTTTTTGAAATATGAACAAATTATAACCGGTTAATCTTCTTACAGAAATGTCTCAAATGTATGGCCATTATTATCTAATGGAAGTGAAGCAAACTCAACCATGCATATCTGCTCATAAGTTTTCATTTTGGAGTTCCTTAACAAAATCATACTTGAGCTTTTACTGTTTAGTTACTCTGTGTACATTCATGGTGGTTCTAAACCTCCAGGTGCTGCATTTTCCTACTACTTTTACTAATCAACAGCTCTCATTGGGTAGACAAAGCCGATGTGGGATTGTTATCCGATGTGGGATTGCGGAGCCATCAGGAGAGCCGGCTCCAATGGGACAGAAAACAAAGTACAATGATGGGTTCTTTGAGAAGGCATTCATGACACTATTTGCTAGGAAGATGGAGAGGTTTGCAGCTCCAGTGAAGTCTTCCAATTTTAAGAAGAAGAAGGGGTTTTTTGATTATGACTATGAAAGCTTTGTCGATGTTTCGAAGAGGGTCGTGCAAGGAAGATCCCGCCAACAACAACAAGACGTGGTTAGAGAGGTGCTCCTGTCAATGCTCCCTCCAGGTGCTCCTGCTCAGGTGGACAATTCTCATAATTTCTTGATACTTAATTAGTATTCTTTAATATATATATATATATATATTTGTTGCAGTATACATATTTCAATTGTTCTTGAATTGTAAGTATTTGAAATGTTTACATGGGATGAAATTTAGTGACAATTAGAATTGAAGAGGAAAACTTAACATAGGTGTTGTTTTTACAGTTTAGGAAATTATTTCCACCAACAAAGTGGGCTGCAGAGTTCAATGCTGCATTGACAGTGCCTTTCTTCCACTGGTTAGTTGGACCTTCTGAGGTAAAAATTAACCTGCAAACTTGAACAATTTATCTTAATCACAATGTTATATGTATTGCACAAAAGAAAAGAAAAACAAATGGCTTGTGTATTATTATACTCTAATGTATGAGCATTCACTAGGTTGTAGAAGTGGAGATCAATGGAGAGAAGCAAAGAAGTGGAGTTCATATAAAGAAGTGCAGGTAAACAAGTAGAGTATGTTACAGATGATTTTATCACCATTAACAGTTAAAATTTTGATGCCAAATGCAATTCTTTGACAAATTCTTTTCTATAATCAAGGTACCTGGAGAACAGTGGATGTGTCGGAATGTGCGTAAATATGTGCAAGATCCCTACTCAAGATTTCTTCACCAATGAATTCGGTCTTCCATTAACCATGATTCCCAGTATGTGATCTCATTCCTGAAATGTACATGATTTATCACGAATAATCATCGATAACGACAATGTATACAAGTAGTAATGTGCATAATTAGTATATATTTACGTTCTCAGATTTTGAAGATATGAGTTGTGAGATGGTATATGGCCAAGTTCCACCCCCACTCGAAGAGGATCCTGTAATCAGCCAGCCTTGTTTCGCAGAAATATGTGAGTTTTTCCAAGAACTTCTATGTTGGAATGAATCAATGGACATATTTCCATTTTCTTATTGCTTTCTAACCCTTAAAGTGCATCATCATATGCAGGTTCAATTGCAAATCGAAGCACCAATGCCTGTCATAAATTACAAGCTTGAGAGAATTTTTTACTTCCCAATTCAATTTGTCTATCACATATACAAGTATTTCATGTCACACACCTCCAATGTCTTTATCTGGCTTGGTCTTACACAATATCATATAGTATAACTCGTCTTTAAAGATTTGACATCTAGACTACACATATATTTTTCCATTTTTTAGTTTTGTAAATTTAAATAGAAATAAGCTCTGGGCTGAATTGAAGATGAGAATGCAACCATCTGATTAGCATAGTTGTCTTCACTTCTGAAAATATGCCTTGCTTAATGTTTCAGTTTTCTTGAGTGTTGAAGCTTTGTTATTTGTATGAAATGCCTATGACAACTTTTACATCCATCAAAGACTCTGATTTGTAAAGGTGGCACTAACAAAATTCATACCAAATAGCAAACTGCAAGCACACTCAATGATGATGAGTGACAACACTGAAGATCCAACTTGCATAAGCAAAGCAAGGACTCAGCAACTTGGAAACCAATTCAATGGATACATCTGTGTCTACAAGTCCAACACAATATCTCTGAATGAGACACATAAACTCAATTTCATAGAAAATTCCTTGACGGATTTATGGATTTGGCTCAAGTGGGCAAAACAATGGAGTTGGGCTAATGAAGTTTGCATATATCACAACTCACAAGTCTCCATATCTGAGTTATTAATACATTTATCAATGAAACTAAACCATATGATTCCCATATATCATCAGCAAAACATTCATGTATATTTTTCATTAGCATATATGCGAATTGAAATCGAATTACATAGAATCAGTAAATTATAATCAAAGGAAATATGACAACAACTGTCCCTGTTTTAAAGCACTCTTGTTGGGAAGAATTTTGCTAGTAAATATGAGGAAAACAGAGCAAGTAGAAGAAGAAATAAAAGAACTCAAAATTGGATAAAAATAGAAAGAATATCATTGATTAAACCATTTGTATTTTAATTACAACGATAGATCATCACTGACATGCTGCATCTAAAACACACAAGTCTTGCTTTAATAGTAGACAAGGGTTTCGAAACAGTTGAGTCCATCCAATTCCGGAGCAAATCTCGGCTTCGATGATGACGATGTCGATGTCTTCTTGTTGATTGCCACGTCCTTGGTAGATTCCTGCGACTGCAAGTTGTTGTTGTTGTTTTTCTGGGTTGCATTAGTACTAGAACATGTTGTTGTAGGAGCAAAAGAGACCCTCACTTTCTGGCCCAACAATTCAGCTGAGAAAGCATCGAAAGAACTGAAAATCGAATTCATGATGATCGATTATAATTAGCAGGATAGAGAGAGAGAGATAGAGAGTTGTTGAGTTTTTCTTTTGTTGTTGTTCTTGTTGTGTTTCTTTGCTTTTGGTTGTGAATTGTGATGTGTGAGATATATTCAACAATCGAGAGAAAAGGATTTATATAGACGACGAGACGAGAAGAGAAGAGAGGAGAGGAGAGGATTCGAGGTTGTTTCTTTTAATCTAGTCCGATCATTCGTCAGGAATTTTCAAAGCGTGTAGTAAGAGAAGAAGACTTTGTGGTGGGACCCAAGTGAATGTTTGATCAATTCTAATCAAATAAAGCAGCCTAAAGTAGGAAAGGTTCGTCTACGGCGGTCTACAGTAGTTGACTACGAATACAGGCCCTGTTCAATGAGAAACTCGGTTTTAAAGGACTAATTACACAATACTTCCCTAATGTTTAGGTATAATTACAGCTAGATGGACCTTTTGCTTGAAATTACACAAACCTCCCCTATCATAAGTTGACTTTCGTTAAACTTAACCATTGACCAAACTTTTAGGGTCAAATAACTTGAATGCCCCCATTTGTATTATTTTATTACCTAAAATAAATAATTAAACAAATATTATCTAATATATAATAAAAAATTAAAAATTTAATAAAAAAGGAAAATGATAATATTGTTATTTTTTTTTTTATATTTATCACCCATTTTTCAGAGAAGAAAAAAAAAATGGCAAACATTTCTTTTTTGTCGACATCTATCACCACCCATTTTCAACTAAAGAGAAAATCATTATCATCCAAGCTTTTTTTTTTTTTTTTTTTTTTCGGTTTAACACCCATTTTCAACAGAAGAAAAAAAATCATTCACAATTGAGCTTATTTTTTTTTCGAGATTCATCACCCATTCAAAAAAAAAAAAAAAAAAAAAAGGTCCATGAAGGATTTGTATGAAAAATGGGTGATAAATATTGAAAAAAATAACAACATTATCCTTATTATTTTTATTAAATTTTTAAAATTTTATTATATATTAGATAATATTTGTTTAATTATTTATTTTAGGTAATAAAATAATATAAATGGGGACATTTAAGTCATTTAACCATAAAAGTTTGGTTAATTGTTAAGTTTAATGGAAGTCAACTTATGGTAGGGGAGGTTTGTGTAATTTTAAGTAAAAGGTCCATCTAGCTATAATTGGACCTAAAATCAGGGGAGGTTTCTGCAATTAGTCCGGTTTTAAATCCTGTATAGTAGCTACTGTACAGGAGAAACTAGCTACTTTAATATTTAAAGAGATGCCAGGCTTTGTCTGTGCTGTATTTAAAGAAGATTATCAATCACGAAAACTATCAACGGCTAGCGTTGAATCCTTCAATCTGAGGATTTTAACATTTTAAATCTACACCGTCCGTGTATCTAGTGGCTAAAGGAGTCCACAAATTGTGGGAAGTGGGAACGGGCCGACTCCTGATAATTTTGTTTATTAAATTAATAAATAAATAAATAAAAGGTTAATTGAACTTCGACGATTTTTTCACATATCACGCCGCCGCCGCCGCCGTATATTCATAATTCATGTGTCAATTAGTTCCTTTGGTCGGTTATAAAAGCTAGGAATATCCTCTTAGAATGTGCCGTAGACAAATGGTCGATCATTTAGCTCGATAATATTTTAGATGTATGATGTCGAGAGTATCTTATCCTCATCCTATTGGCTAAGTTTGACATGTATCGTGAATGAGATGATAAGTGTCTACATGCGATATGAGATGGATCGGTTAATTTTTCTAAGAAAAAGAGTCTGTGACTCCGACATGAGATCTGAACTAGTATCATCGGTGGCTTTATTATTCGGTAGTTTAATGTTATTTTTGAGTTTCGCATAACTGCATGACCAAAGTTTGTAAAATTAAGTCTAGAAATCGGATAGAATCAGGTATGCTGTGTCACCAAACTTCGGAGAATTTATGTGTTAAAAAATAATTACCGGTCCAGTTTCCAAAACAGTTAAGTAAATTAACTAAGGAAAATTTGGAATTCGTTGTTTGTTCACTGTTTCTCCAAGCTAATGCTTATCTGCTAATTAGATAAGTGAATGACGTGTAGTATATATTATTCAACAGTTGACGAATATATATAACTTTCAAAGATTTCATTCTACGTGTAAGCTTTGGTCAACTAGAAATTTAATTGAACCATAATTTAACCAACCAATCTAATCTGTTCACATTATCAACCCTATAATAAGAATAAAACATTATAATATACACAGAACAATGAGGGATATTCATTAACTACTGTATTAATTCTGTCCAAAATAAAGAATAAGTACGTAACGTATATATAAATTTAATTTGAATGAAGAAGAAGCGTTTTGAAGAAGTCCGATCCATCGAAGTTAGGAGCGAAAGCTAGCGCAACACGTCGAGGTTTAGTATTTGCGCTGTTGCTTTGATTATCAGCTGGATTCTGCAGGAATGTGGTTGTTGATTTGGAGACCACTGTGATGTTATTCTTGATAATTGGTGGTGGAGGTGGAGGCAGAGGCAGGCCAAATTCATCACCGAAGTAGTCTGCACAAATTGCACTCGTTGTTGATGAACCAAACACAGACATTGTCTAATATTTTTGATCGATCGAAACTAAGTACTCAAAAAAGGGCTTTGATCAGATTTGTGGTAGGCTTTGAAAATTGATGTTGAAAAAACAATACAAGGCAAAGGCTTTATATATATAGGATGTGAATATTGGGACGTGTTAGAAATAGAAACCAAATTATACAAGGATTAGATTCCTAATTAAGACGACTTGAAGGTTGATTTTTGACTTGTACAAGTTATAAATTTCTTTCCCTCCAAGAATCGGATCGAGACTATTAATATATTTTCTAATATTCATATTTGTAAACTTTTCAATTTTCATCCAACAACGACTCGTTGACCACCTCATATGTGAAGGTAACAATGTCTTTATGCCTTTATGGCCGATAAAGTCTTGAATATTACTTTGCTTCCTTGGAGTGGAAACATATATAATGTCTTTATGGCCAAGTTTATAAGTAAGATCGTGCCTATAAATTTTGGTCGGTCGAGGCACCAATTTCCGAGAAATTTCGTTTCAACAATAGGAACAACATAGAGAGATAAATTATTTAACTCGAAAAAATTGGAAAATTATTGTTTATGGAAACTTCATGGATTTTTCTCTTATAAAGTATATATATACTAATGCGAAATCTTGGACCGGCTAAGAAAAATCTTCATGTCAACATTCTATTGAATATTATTTATTTTTCAAGACTTCATTCTAGAAGTTTAGAATTAGCTTGATATTATATATATATATACATACAATTTTTCTATTGTCAGTTTGTCCTAATATAAAATATATTATGACGAAGAATATAAGCCATTAAATTAATTTACATATTTTAAATTAAAATGTATGCACTTGTAAAAATTTCTTTATAATCTATAGTCCATATTTTTCGTCCTGATATATTTCATATCAGGACAAACTAATAATAGAAAAACTATATATATGCAATGTATAAAAATTACAATCTGTTTGTAGGTTAGCATCAACTATATTGATTGATGTTTTACATATGATTTACAAAGTTTAATATTCAATTACACATGTTTATTACTGCCGCTCAATGTTGCTTGAAGGTAAATCATGAGCTCATTCAATATAATAATTTCTCAGATTCGAGTCGTTATACTAAGTCAGGTGGTTAATTAAAAATTAAAAATTAAAAAAATTACACAGGTCTATTGAAGGACCAAAATGCAAAGGTCATGTTGGGTTGAATTTTTATTGATTATTATTATCTCATCCAAAATGATTGGATAAAATTGGTTTGTTTGTTTTTGATCGATTTGGGTTAAAATTTGGTTTGTTATATTAAATAGATCTCACATGAGAAAACGTGTTAGCTAGAGTAAGCTTTTTATTGTTATGTCCAAAAGAACAGATAATGATCACGAATCATAGAAGAATAAACTATAAAGATTGAAAGAGAAAAAAAAAAATTATTCAATTGAGGAAATTAATTTGGCAAAACTTTCAAAATCAAAGAAGAAAAAAATAGGACCAAAAGCCATATATGAATTTAACTTGAATGAAAAACAAGGGTCTCGAAGAAGTCCAATCCATCTAAATTAGGTGCAAAAGCTAGTGCCACCGCTTGTCGGGGTTTAGGAACCGGCTTGTTCTTGTTCTTGCTCGTGTTAATCTGTAATATTGTGCTTGATTTGTGGATCACCGATGCTTGGTTACTCGTCGCAGCATTATTAATAGTGAGTGGTGGCAATGGCATGCCAAATTCATCACCAAAGTAGTCGGCACAAATTGTACTTGTCGTCGACGTTGAACTGAATATAGACATTGTACGATTGATCTCTCGAATTCTACTCACAGGAGGCAAGAGAGAGCTGGTGATCAAAAAACCTGAAGAATTCAAGCAAACAGAAAGCAAAGCTTGGATTGATTTGGATGAAATTTACGTTGAGGTTGATATAGTCTTATATATATATATATATATATATATATATATATATATATAGATAGATAGCATGCATGGTATGTATTAGAAAATAGAAATATCAATCTAATTATATAATTTATAAATACAAATATATTAGCTTGAAAAGGTTTGCATGATGAGGAGCATATTTCGTAGAAACTTTTCCATAGATTGTTCTGTAATTGCTTTGATAAATCTTCCAAACAAAAAGTATAATTATAATTAGTAATTTATTTATTTTTGGCTAATTTAGCCAAAGATAAAAAAATATATATATAAATAGTTTTGGTTGAGTGGTTGTGCTCCCAATTTCTATTTGTGATCGATCAGGATTCGAGTCTTATTTATAAAAAACCTAATATT
Organism: Acer yangbiense; assembly: GCA_008009225.1. Lineage (NCBI taxonomy): Eukaryota > Viridiplantae > Streptophyta > Magnoliopsida > Sapindales > Sapindaceae > Acer > Acer yangbiense. The sequence continues at coordinate 5,578,442 of CM017771.1, forward strand.
AGAATTAATACATTTATTAGTATTGTCGAAGTAGCTATTCTAGCATAGAGTTCCTCTATACCGTTGAATTAGCTATTCGAACAACGTGTATTGTACGATCTCAACAGATTAATTCCAACAAACTCCTGGATTTGATGTTTCGAAATTTGGTTCGTTTAATGTATTCTTAAAGCTAAGATAACGATTGCTCCACCACCACCCTTTATCTTATAGGTTGCGGCCGATTTCTTTTTGACTGCTGCACACTAGTACAGTAGTACTTATAAAAAGAATGGACATGAATTCTAAACTTTACATATCTTTATTGTATCCTTTTCACATTGCTAATGCTATGTATGTTTTGTTCATGTTTTCAAAATTCTAATTCTGCATATTCATGCATCAAGAATCAAACACTTAGCCGCACTTTTTGACGAAGCTAATTGGTTCCCAAATTGACGGCATTAGTGTGAGCTTATTCATGCGGTTATACATTCTTCGAATGAAAATCCATTTTCTGAAAGATCTTGTGTTTTATATTGCAATTCATGATTAAAAAAGTTGATTATTTTGTGTTTATTAATGATTATCTTATATAATGACAAAAGTTTTTCAACCTGAATAGATGTGTTCCTCTCCCTGTCCTTACATTTTCGTTATAGATTATAATTTTGTTTAACTTAACTTGTGTGGTTATTAAATCAATATTCTTTTTTTTTTTTTTTTTTTTTGGTTGGTCATACAACAAGACTTCTTGTTTTATATATTAAATTGTAATATAAATAGTATCAGAAATTTTAAGTACATTCAACACAAAAATCTAAAGTGGACATCGGTGTTTCAATGGAAATTAATACACCCAAATACTAATAATAATTGTGTTAACACCTTTATAAAATTGTAAAAGCTAATAAGAAATTTATATTTTTAATTTCTTAATCAATATATATTTTCTATGAATTGAAACTTGAAAGATTAGTAAATGTGTCTAAAACACATGTCATGTCATTATACATTACATATTTACATGTAGAACTATATTAGATTTTAATCCAACTATGTATATAAAATTGATTTAACTCTGTCGTAATTACTGTATAGTTCCAAAAAAAAAAAAACTCTATCGTAGTTATGCCTTAAACCATATAATTACAATCTGCACACGATTGATCTCGACACATCCCGTTAGATTTCAGTCTGCACACATTTGATCTTGACAGATCTTGTCAGATATTAAAGCCTCACACCTTTGATCTCGACTTCAATGTATTTACACCAAATATAACAAAATCGCTCTCAAGTATTCGTCTACTCATCGTCCGTAGAAATCTTTTGCTTCTTCCATCTGTAAGCAGCTTCCAGTATCTTTAGATTTGTTGTCTGTACGTCTTCAGGAAATTGGTAGTCATAGAACTCCTAGTATCAGTTATTCAAAATGTTTTTGCATGAAAACCAAAGAAAGTTTAATATCTAACATGACATTTGCAAAAGTTAACATGATCAAAATCAATTGATCAAGAATATAAAATCATCCCATGCCATTATTAAACGCACAACTATGAACGCACAACTATGCCGGTATTATATACCCAACAGTAAATTTGATGGGAATCAGGGAATAATGGTGAACAAATTTACTCGTAAACCCAACATTTATGATTCAAAAGACTGCTTAAAATGCATCATGCAGAAGAAAATAACGATTGAAGTGTGTTAGTAAGAGAGCATATATCAACTTTGAGTAGGTTACATACCCAGTTGCCAGCCCATTGTCACTGACAATTTGCCTTCACTTTTTAAGTTTCTTCGGTAGCTTGGTCTGGACTAAGCTAGCATCACCAAGCTCACCAAAACTACTCTCCATGTTCAACCACTCTTCTAACAACATAGCTCTTTCTTATTTCAATTCAGGTGCTGACATTCTGTAGTAATTAATAGCTTTCTCAAAAATCCCTGAAGGAGATAAAGGAATGTGTAAGATTACTAATCTTCTGGTGAGAGAATTCATAATAATCACATTAACAAAATAAAAGTAATAACAATAACAAAACATGGTCAGGAATCAGATTTGCTTACTTCTTGCACGCTGAATGCTTTGCTTCTTTTGTTCATCGACATCATCTTCTGGGATGTCTGAACCCCCATCATCCTCCTTGCTATCAAAAGCCTCAATTTTCGCATAACTGATCCAAACCTTCAAGTTCTTAGTCCGATCTAAGAGTCTCTCATACAGTGCTCTTGTTCTTTCATGTTCACCTTCTGATTTCTCAAATTCGATAAATGCCTGTAATCAAATAAAATACATTCTACTGTCAGCTCCTATATTCAATAAACAATGATAATTTTAGCTAAAGAAGAAAGAAACAGGAAAGGGCATCAACTTGCAAGGTTCAGAAACATAACTTTTAGGTTTGAAAACCTGTACCTGTTATTGCAATTTTATAGTAGAAATTTTTGAATGTGCAGGATCTAAATTACTTCACACCAAACTATGCATTTTCTTACAGATAAAACTAATCAAAGTAAACAAATAGCAACTAAGTACCTTCCACAACAGCTCAGGCATGTCCAAGGCTGGCTGGGCAATTGCAAGCTCAAAATTGGCTCTAGCTCAATTGGTTTCAGACAAAGATCTCTCCAGTTCTGCATATTTGCTCCATGCGTAGCAGTTCTCCGGAGACCATTCCAAGTAGTTCTCATAAAGCTTTCGGCAACGATCGAAATTACAAAGCTGTAGCTCTATCTCAATGTATTTTTTTAATATCTGTTTGCAGCAAACATCAACAGTGAGGATACATCGAATTAATTTTCATTAAATTTACCAACACTAGCATCAACCAAAATATTACCTTATCCTTAGGAGCCTTTCCAATTGCATTGCCTAATATTTGACGAGCGCCATTCAGATTTAACTGTCGTATTTCAAATTGGGCAGCTAAGAGCCAGATTTTTGCAAATGAGAACTCTTTATAAGGAATGAGCTTAAGACACTCCCTGCAAAAATTGAAAGTTAATGTTAAATACAATGATTGAGCTATGAGGAATGAGCTTCTTATCGGTGCAATTTTAGAACAAGTAGAAGTTACAGAGCCTTTCCCAGATAAGTACTCCAAAATCTAACACAAACAACTGAACACGTTATAAAAATTTTCAATTCCAATCGTTTTACATCATCTAATGGATGCTAAAACCTTTTCCTTTCCTATGTGAGAGTGCGGGATTTTATGTGACTTACCTAACCACTATTTATACTCTTTCCGTTGTTCCATTTCCTTTTTCATTTTTCTTTCTGTGATGTTGTGCGGTCTATTCTCATTTTAAGCAACAATTAGTTGTTAGTTACCAAAACAGGAAAAACAAGATGCTTGACCAAATTTAGGTTGGGCCCAACAAATGGCCATATATCAAATTACAAACAAAAGATCAAATGAGATTAAATAGGAGTCTCATGCTAAGTGGATTTATCATAGGAGGCCGGTATACAGGAGTTAGAATTAATAGGAGACTTTTTTTTGGTATTTTAATTGTTGATCATATTGTAATCTTCGGTATGTCTTGCACAGGGCCATTTGGTTCTTGATTGTATTTTTTTTGGTTGTGTTTTATGGCTTGTTAAAAAAAAATATGTTCAAACAGTTCACAAAATTAGATTTTTGTGATTACCGCATGAGAAATCCATTCCTACGAAAATGTAAGACATTTGATTTGTAACAATATATTTGCACGAGTGGATTCTTAATCTTCATTTTTGCTTTCGGTGGACTCCTTTTTTATATGCAAAATGAGAACTTGGAAAGGGATGACCTTTTTTGAAAGAAGAAAATATTATTAACACTCCAAAGGAGAACCAGAAATAACATCACAAGAGGCTAAATGCACTAGCCAAGAAGAAGCACATACGCTTTAAAAAAGCGAACAATCAGACCCAAACGCCCAACTGGCCACAGCATGAGCAGCCTTGTTACAGCAACTGAGGTACATGGGCAATAGAAATACCCTCATTTGTAGCTACCAAATCTTGAACATCTAAAATAATATTGGCCACATTCCCACAAGAGAAGGTCTTGGAAAGGGATGACCTTGATGCAACATCAGTGTCAATTACAAAATATATATGATGAATGAGTGCTTGCATTATACGATGTGAACAGAACTATAACACTTAACCCATTTCATGAAAAGAAGCCTCCAAATCCTTCTATAACTTCCTCTTTGTTGGCAGCTAAAGTCTAAAACTTGTTCTAGTGATCATACTCTGGACAGTCCTATTCATCTTAGTAGTATGACTGAGCAAGTTCCTTAAGGAAAGCTAGTGATATTTGTGTCAGCCGTGATAGACTGTCAGTCATGTGAAGTTAGGAACCTATTTGGTTTCAGTGTTGTGCAAATCCTTTTTTGTGCCGATGCCTATGCACTCAAACAATCTGAATTTTGTAAGACTGCTAGCAGGCAAACTAGGACATTTTGTATACGGTAATCCATCAAAACTAACCCGCATATACAGAGTCACGCACACAAAATAACAAGTTCATGAAAAAATATACACAATTTTTAAGTGACCTAGTGATTGCAAAGTTCCTAGAAGATGCTTTGAATTGGCTTAATAATAATCAGAAGATTTATCTGCATATACCAAATATAGCAGCCACAGAAACAAAACACAAATTCATGGAAATAACCAACATTTTCAAGCTAAAGGGATGCAATCCTACCGATAAACATCCCGTGTCTGCTCCATATCTCCAGCGTTCAGCTCCGCACACAACGCATAGCTAATCCTGAAATTAGACAACAAATAAAACCTCTGCAATTGTCTAATCCACAACAACAAAAAGAACAACACACATCAACTATAAACATACCACAGATATAAATATATCTCTGTCAGTATCGCTTCTCCTGAGCCGGTGGCACATTGGCAATAGAAAGGTCGTAAACCTCCCTAATTATATCCTTATTCACCACACTCACCTCTAACCTAATTTAATCGAACCAGTAATCGTAATTTAAAGGATTCTTACTCACTTCATCTTCATATTGAAACCTCCTCTTCCCAATAATGGAATCCTCAATCCCTTCTCTGTCTCCGGACGAACCGCTCGAAAATCTGCCTGGCTCGATCAATTTCGTTGTAACGGAGCTCGACAGCCAACCTTGCTGGTCCGGCATCCAGTTCATCCACCGTTGGAAAATCTGCCTGGCTCCAGCGACAATTCCCAGTATCTCTTCCATTAACTGATTTAATTTAAAGTATATTGTGTAGGTTCCTAGTATAAACCCAAACAAGGAATATAAAAACCAATTTAGGAATACTTCAAATTGAATTCAAACATAAAAAATGATTTTTCAAAAACTATTTTAACATTCAACACATAAATCTAAAGTGGACATCAGTGTTTCAATGGAACTTAATACACCCAAATGCTAATAATAATTGTGTTAACACGTTTATAAAATTTAAATGTAAATACAAAATTTACATTTAATTTCTTAATCGATATATATATATTTCCATGAATTGAAAGAATAAATGTGTCTAAAACACATGGTATGTCATCATACATGAAGTAGTAGAAGTTAATGTTAATTAGATGTTAATCTAACATACCGACATAAAATTGATTGAACCTCTATCATAAATACATAATTATGCATATAAACTCTTATAGTATCAGCTGTGTGGAGCTCGATGCATGTAACGTGGTCTCCAAGGTTTCAAGCGATACTCTCGAAATGGGTGCGACTGAATTTGTTGTCAGTGATATTAAAGCTCTGTTTAAGGAGGTTGAGGTTCAGAAATGCCGGTCCGTCTCCAGAAATGGAAACAGGGTGGCTTTTCCTTGGCTTTGGCCTCTAACGAGGTCTTTATGTGGCATAATGTTTGCTTTAGTGTTATTTTTCCCTTAGTGTTGCTGTAGCTTTGTTTGGTTTGTTATCCGATTATTACAAAAAAAAAAAAAAAAAAAAACAGAAACCCTTTATTATAAATTATAATCCTTATTACAAATGTAAAGGTGTACGTCATATTATTATTTATTATATAGAATAGGATCATGCTATAATACATATTTTTATGGGTAAAAATGTTTTTAGTCCCTCTAGTTTGCTCTATTATACGTTTTAGTCCCCCTAGTATCAGGATTGGCCCGTTTGGTCCCTACCGTCCAATTCCGTTAGGTTTTTACAAATTCTGTCAATGGGACGAGGGCAAAATGGTCAAACAACGTTCAGAGCTTCTAGAAGGTTTCTAATGAAGGGTAGCATGGTAATTTTGTATAATGATCTAGCTTTTGTATAATGATATGAATCCAATAGCATATAATGAGTTTTGTCTAGCTTTAGTGCTGTTTGTTTTGCTTGTTCTGTCTCTGCTGCTCTTCTTTGTGTTTGTTCTGCTGTCTTGTTTCCAGCTGTGTCTGGTTTTTGCCCTGTTTGGGCCTCTTCAAAAAAAAAAAAAAAAAAAAATCCATAGCATATGAATAAACCGCATTAACGAGTAAGAACAATCCGTTCAAGTACAAATCATCATCAGGTCTGGTATAATGATCTAGCTTTTGTTCACACAGGAATATTGACTCTCCAACAGAGATACAACAATTATAACCCACCAAAGACAAAATCAATCATGAGCAAAAAGAAAAACAAAAACGTAAAAATAAGAGGAAATATAATCAGTAAAGCAATGCCCTCAACATCTTCTCACAGCTTCTTCTTCTTTCTCAATCTCACCACTCAACACCCCTAAACTGGGAGCAAATACATTATTAGAGAAAAAAAAAATTAACCAATAAACCCAGAAATCAAATCACCTCCCAAAACCAGCACATTACACCACCAGACCTTGGATCGGAAAACCACCACCATCACCACCACTGCCAGAAACCAAATCGACCCACCACCAATCAAATACACAAACAACCCATCCATAGAAACACAAACCCTCGCCCACATCCACCGCCATCACATATTCTTCTTCATCATCAACCATCTTGCTGAAATCCAAACTCAAACCACCCTTAAACACCCACAAACCCTCGCCGACACAAAACCACACAAAATCGACCCGCACTAACCCACGGAGACAGATGGTGGTATGAGAGAGAGAGGCGATAGTGAGAGAAAGAGATTCAGTGGTGAGAATTTTTTTTTTGTTGAATCAGTTAGAGATCGATGGTGAGTGAGAGAAAGAGATTGGTGGCTAGGTTTGGTGAAGAAGATGATGATAGGTGCTGGGGTTTTCGTTTTATTTTTACTTAATTATTATTTAATTTAATAAATATGTTTTATTTATCTATTTCTTATTTATTTAGGTGGCTAGGGTTTTGTTTTGTTTTTAATTAATTATTTTTTAATTTAAAAAATATGTTTTATTTATTTATTATTTATTTATTTTGGTGGCTAGGGTTTTGTTTTTAATTAATTATTATTTAATTTAATAAATATGCTTTATTTATCTATTTATCTATTTATTATTTATTTAGGTGGCTAGGGTTTTGTTTTGTTTTTAATTAATTGTTTTTTAATTTAATAAATATGTTTTATTTATCTATTTATTTATTTAAGTTTAATATTTATTTATTTATTTATAATTAGTTTTATATATTTTTTAATTAATTAGTTTTATTTGCTTTTTTCATTTTTTATTTAATTAAATACAAAATTACCATGCTACCCTTCATTATAAACCTTCTAGAAGCTCTGAACGTTGTTTGACCATTTTGCCCTCGTCCCATTGACGGAATTTGTAAAAACCTAACGGAATTGGACGGTAGGGACCAAACGGGCCAATCCTGATACTAGGGGGACCAAAACGTATAATAGAGCAAACTAGAGGGACTAAAAACATTTTTTCCCTATTTTTATTGACAAGATAGGTTGGTTTGGTGGTAAAATCTCCCACACCTACACCGCTATACCACGACTCCACGAGGTTGTGGATTCGAATCCTCACTAAAAAAATAAAAATATCTAAATTTATACAATAGTGTGATGCTTCAAAAGAGATATATATATATACAGAAATTCTATTATCAGTTCGAACTAACAAAAGTTATATCAGTTCCTTGCATGTGAGCCACTGGATTTAAATACTTTGACTTGGTTGTATGCACTTGTCAGTCAAAGTATTTAAATACAGTGGTCCACATACAAAGAACTGATATAACTTTTATCAGTTCGAACTGATAATAGAAAGACTATATATATATATATATATTTATTAAAAAGAATAGTTAATAGTAATTGGATTCTAATGACTTTATGATCAATGACCATGTAACTATACAATAATGTACAAATATTATCTCATAGCACATATGGTATTGCAACTACACCCCTTTTTTCACACAATGATAAAGTTCAAATCCCATTAAACACATTTTACTAGGATGTGGGGATATTTTTCTCTCGGTTGTTGTGTGTTGTGGTAGCCAAAACAGGCCTAGGCTCAACCTTCAAGCCTACAACGGGCTTAGCAGTTAATATAGGTCAGACCCATGTTCTACGGGTCAACCCAAGAACCAGTCAACTGAGATAATAGCTTCTTGAGTAGCAGTTTGACTGAGATTCAAACTGTGTATCCCCAAAAATCCGGATACAATGATGGAGATTTGATCCTCCACGAACCACTAACTGCTATTTTCGAAGCCTATAAATGCATATCTCCTATCACAGAAAAGGGATTTTGGTCTCTCTGAATTAGAAAAGCTTATTTTGCATGCCAAAACTCCGCTCAAATCAAAGCTCCGGTCACCGAAATTCTCAAACCCTCACACACTTTACGATCATTTTAACATTCACTTCCAAGATCAGCCCAAGCAACATAAGGCCAAAATACAGCATAAACCAAGACTCGACTTGTCTTATTTTCGATTTACATAATCACATTTCTTTCTTTTTTCAAGTTAATAGAGTGGTTGACAAACTCGATTCAATTAGGCCATAACAAGTTGTAAGAGCCCAATCTACAACAACCGTAGAGTGACCCCCTAGATGTGCTACATTTTATTAGCATTATATATTCAAGGGTTTGGCTAAATTGTTGTTAACAGTAAGGTTACTTTGTCGATTTTGGTCTTTAGATTTCAATCTAAAGGTGTATAAAAATTAAGGATTTAAAAATTAAAATAAAAAGTAACCAACTCCCTTTCACATAACTACCTGGTATTCTTACTGTTGCAAACTTGCAATAAAGTAGCAAAACCCTTATATTCAAATCACACATGTTTGATTTTGGAATTTGGATCTTCTAATGATCTGATTTTTTTCCTGAATTCTCCTAATCTCATGACACATAAGCATTGCAATGAATGGGTGGTTAATAGCATCTCCCACTCATACTCTATCTCTATCTCTAAAATAGAGATTCAAAAAGGAATATTCCTCCCAGATTCCATCTCTAAAATTTTTTCACTCCCACCACACTGTCTATCTTTATCTCTATCTCTACCCCTATTTCTATTTATATCTTCAAATAACTTATATTTTCATTATTATTTTTTAGTTTCTTTAGTAAAATATTGTTCAACTAAATTTTAACAAATATTATTTATAATAGCATTATTATTATTATTTTTTTACTTTTTAAAAAAATATAATGTTTTATTAATGCATGAATTTATAATAACTAATTTTTTTCGATTAAAAAATCCATTTGGATTCCATTAAAAATCTCAATGAACGTGAATTTTTTCGAAGGAAAAAGATGGAAATTTTAGAAAAAAAACACTCACAATTCCCAAATACAAGGTGGATCATTTTCAGGTGGATATGGAACTCATTTGGATGGCTCTCCAAAATATTAATGTATCTCGACATTATCATATGTTATGTTGTTATTATTTAAGTTTTTTGTTTTTTGTTTTTTTATCCTTATTTTAATATTTTTATGTTATTGTAATTTTTAATATTAATATTTATTATTTTAATACTACGTTTCGGTTTTTATTTTATTACTAACTTATAATTATCAATATGTAATAAGAGGTTGCCTAACTGAAAGTGTCAAAAAAAAATGTAATAAGAGATTTTTTTTTATAACATAAAATAATTTTTTTAGAGAAAATTATAACAAAATGATAAAATGAAGAACAAATGATAAAATATGGTAGATAAAAATTTATTAATTAATATTCAATATTGGACTCATTTTAAAGATCTAGATGAGACATTTCTAATGGTATAATTTTTATGTTAATTAAATGTATAAATTAAAATTTATTATACATTAATTGAATTTAATGAAAAAAGTAAAAAGATATAAATAGAATAAAAAATATTGAAAATGGTTTTAGAGGATGAGAAATGGTTCTTTAGATTTAGAGAATGAAGAAGAGGAACTCTAAAATTTTTCTTAAAGACAACATTGTAGAGTGTGGGTGGGAGTAACACATCCTCTAAATTTTTTGGGAGACATGATTTTAGAGGATGGGTGGGAGATGCTCTAAGATGTGATTGGTTTTCACAACCACTTTATTATCCACCAATCACATACTTTAAAAAGATCAGATCAGATCAGTAGATGATCCATATCCTTGATATTGATCTTGATCTTGACGCATCCATTTAGGTTTCAATATGGCACTTTTTAAACATGATCCGTCGAGATTAAATGTGTGTCGCATGATTGCCTGAATATCTAACAGGATCTATCAAACGATGGTGGGATTTTAATTCAAACTTCAAAGCATTGCGTTTGCGTGAAGGGTTGAATCTTCGAGATTCGCAATTCTGCGAAAAACCTGTCATGAATACCACTGACTAAAACGGCATCGAGTTTATGCAAAACAAAACTGATTTTCCAAAGTATAACTTTCACTCCAACCGAAGCCATCTCACAAACCACAATATTAAAAGAAACTCTAACCTACACATCCACCCCACACTATTATTCTACACCCCCACAATGCCACGCACATGCGAGTGCGCGGGGACCACCCAACTCTCTACAATCCAACGGCCCATAATAACTCTCCTCTGCCTACGTGGCAATCAGTTAGCATATCCGATGCCGTGAAACCAGGAACGGGAAGGCCTTTAGCGTGCGTGCGTGGGAATGTTAATATAAAACAAGAGACAGGCCTTGTACTTTAAACTCTCTTCACATTCGAATTTCTGAGAAATCGGTCGAGATCCGGCGAGCAGCCGTCGTCGGATTTCGTCCTGTATTTTTTTCGAATTCGGACTTTCTTTTTTCACGCAAAAAATAAACTAAACATAAAAAATGAGAGGGTCCAGCGCTTTGGTGGCGGCTTCAATGGTGGCAGCTTCCACCGTCGCTCTAACATCGTCTTCCTCCGCCAACGTCAACCAGGTATATTTACAGATCTATACATTTTTTTTGTGGGTTTCGTTTGAAGACATTGTTTCCATTGAAAATTCCATTAATATACTCTGTTTTTGTGTATGTTACTAGATTAGTGCAGCATTTATCAAATTTATTACTATTAAGATCGAATTTTTATATATCACAGACTCTTCTTTATTTTATAGGAATTTCTGGGTAAAAATCAAAAGAAATTTATGTTTTTAATGGGATTGATCAGGTATTTTCTTCATCAAACAATAGGCCCAGCAAATGTGCATCGTCAGATAAGGAGAAATTCGCGCCAAGATTTGATGGGTTGAGGTTCATAGAGACCTTGGTCACTGCCCATAGATAGATATGAGTCCACACCCCACCAAGCTCGAGGCTTTTTTAATTTTTTTTAATTTTATTTTTTGTATTATTGACTTAAATTAAACCTGTAATCTCTATTTTCTTTTAGGTTGATTATTCATGCTTGTTGTACTCGGATGTAACTATCGTTTTTTTTTTTTTTTTTTTTTTGAATGATTGGGTTTGGTGTCTTTACTTTGTGTGGTTAGAAGATGAGTTTCTGGTTAGCTGTCGGTGTAACTTACTTGGAATTTACGTCTAAATCTGCTTAATTTAAGGGACAGTTCAAATGAAATTATGAGATTGTTAGCTGTTTGATAGAATGCTTCACAGATGTTAAGTTTGTTTATTATGTTAAGTCCAAATCAGATTATCAGATTGTTAGCTGTTTGATAAAATGCTTCACAGGTGTATGTTACGTCATGTTATTTCTGATTATTGGCACATGGTGTTGATTGTCCGATTAATCACATAGAAAATTGGCACATATAGTTTGTTTGTCTCTGCTTATTTAGGCAATGGTGGGGCTTTGTGACAATCTCTCTAAGCTAGTCGACTTTTTGATCTAGAAACATAGTAGAGCTAGAGCTTTACTATTATCACTCATTTTGCAATTGAATCACATAAACAAAATGGATTTAACAGTTTACCAATTTTAATGGGACCTCAATTTGCCATCTCAACAACTGGTGGACGATCAATCTTTTAGAGAGAAAGAATCCAAAGTGGTTCTGAGATCAAATTGATTTGACACGATAAATTATCACAACCGCTGGAGCTGGGATTTGTTTCATACTATTCAATGTTGACACCTTGTTTTATATTATACCAATCGGTCCATCACATCCCCTGAACCGACGGTTGATAATTGCCGATTGTCAAGTAGACAGAAACTTCGTTGCAATGAGAGAGCTACACATCAGGGAGAACACAGGGTTGCGAGTTGTGACGTGCACTCGTCCACACAAACAACGGACAAGTCATGGCCACAATTATTATTATTAATATAGATGTACGGTTCCTAACTGTGCGAGATATTTTCCTCCTCACTAATGGCTAGAAATGAACATTGAAAGCTAGTCAGTATTGCACTTGATTCACGGGTGCGCCACGCCACGCCACACCATCACATCTATGTATCCACACCAAATTTTACATCAATAGGATATCTTTAAAGAATATTCTTCTGATAAATATTTATATAATATCAATTAATTTCTATTACTTAATTTATACAATATTCAATCATTTTATTGACATAAAATATATATCAAAGTATGTATCATTTTAAAGATCTCAATGAGATTTTTCTAACAATATATTTTTTAGGAATACATAATATTATAATGAGAAACACTTTGTACAATCGGGGTCGCGGCACCGCTGTGGCCCCGTAGTGCAAAAAAGAAAAAAAACAAATAGGTCCCATGTATTTATTATGTGGATCCCATATATTTTTTAATTTTTTAATTTTTTAATTTTTTTACATTACGGAACCGCGACGGTGCCACGACCCAGGTTGTATGTAGCAGCCCTCTATTATAATCAAGTATAAAAGAGTTAAATTAGTAATTTTAAAAATATATTAATTACTGATATGACATTTTGTATAAAAAAAAAAAGGCTTGGTGTAACTACAATTGACACCGGATTTGGTGAGCAATGTAACTCCACCAAATTTAATTGGTGAGTTTGGTATGTTTGTTGGAGAAGGTTTTTTTAGTGTGTTTTGTGTATTTGGTGTGTTTAGTGTGTTAATTGGAGATACTCTTACATTAAATTTTTTTCCACTCTGATGTTCAATACCAAATTTTTTTAAAGAATATTCTCCCAATAAATATTTAAATTATTATAAAAATTTAACATTATTTTAATATATAATTAATAAGTAAATTAAATAAATTGAATATATATATATATCAATATTGGTGTCATTTTAAAGATCTCAACGAGATCTTTCTAACGATATATTTTTTGGTAATACATATTCTTTTAATGAAGTATAATTATTGGAAGTCATTGGTCTCAATTGAAAATTAATCTTTCCGCAAAGAGAAGTTCCCATGTTTAGTTGTTTTCCATAAATCAATAAAAATCATGTATTCAACACAAGCTATTTCTACAAAACCAATTTAATTTGTAGAACGAGATTGAACTTTTTGGTTTATGTGTATTGAGAAGACTCGAAGTTGAAATATTATCGGATTAAATAAATACCATCTATCACCGAACCATATTGTGTCATGATATTTATGTGTAGTTTTTTTTTTTTAATTAAAAAACAAAAAAAAAAATTCATTCAACCAAAACAGGACTACAAGAGTACATATCAATATTTGCTAACAAAGAGAGACACATTGAGAAATCCACACTCCAAACATTAGAGCACATACTATTAACTGCAAACCTAACAACAGAATGAGCTACCATGTTACAAGATCTAGGTATATGCGCAATAGAAACATCTATACATTTCTTTTTCTTTTTTAATAAATTATAACAATTCGGGGTTTTATAGAGGATGGACGAGAGACTCAAATCTACAACCTTATGGTTTATATGTGAGGGGGGTCTTACCACCGAGTCAACCTCATATTGTCTGGAACATCTATACATTTCAATTTCAAAGAAGCTATGTCATGGATGAATGTTAATATAGTATAGTATCTATGTGTAGTTAATATAGTACTTTATACGGTTGAATCATGAACGTTATATTTACCTAACTTTAACGTGAAAATAAATTTATTAAAAAGGAGAGATTGGTAATGGTACCTTACCTCCAAATATATAAGGGAAAATTGCACAAACTTACCCTAACGTTTCCCATTATGGCATAATATTTAACTAGTACCTTTAATTACATAAACAACCCCTCATGTTAGTCAACTTTAGTTAAAAATAGCCATTGACCATGATTTTTTTTTCAAAGCCCAAAATTGCCCCTGCACTTTATTACAAAAAAAATCTTAATTGCCCTTTATTTAAAATATTATCTACTTTAAATTATTATAATATAAAAAATAAATACTAAACATAATCATTTTTTAATAAAAAAAAATTCAAAAATAATATATTAAAAACAAAACAATTTAAGAAAACGTTATTTTGAGAAAATACAATTTAATAATATATTAAAAACAAAACAAAAAAAACATTATTTTGAGAAAATATAATTTAAAATTATGCAAGTCCAATATGAATAGTGGTAATGTGTTACATATTTTTGAATTTTTTTTGTTTTTATTATATTATTTTTTATTTTTTTTATTTAAAAAGGATTATGTTTAGTATTCTAAACACAAATATAAATAAAATCATCAAGAATTTGAAATAAAAATATAATCATTTGTCATAATAAAATACAGTAGCACCGAAAATTTGTTCAATGTTCATCTCTATAAGACAAAATAATTTGACTCAATATAAATTACGCATTATATTTTGGTTCAAAAATTATAAAAAAAATACTAAACATAATCCTTTTTAAATAAAAAAAAAATGTTTTAAATTTTAAAAATATGTAGTACATTACCACTATTCATATTGGACTTGTATAATTTTAAATTATATTTTCTCAAAATAACGTTTTTTTTTGTTTTTTTTAATATATTATTAAATTGTATTTTCTCAAAATAACGTTTTCTTAAATTGTTTTGTTTTTAATATATTATTTTTAAATTTTTTTTTTATTTAAAAAGGATTATGTTTAGTATTTATTTTTTATATTATAATAATTTAAAGTAGATAATGTTTTAAATAAAGGGCAATTAAGATTTTTTTTGTAATAAAGTGCAAGGGCAATTTTGGGCTTTCAAAAAAAAATCATGATCAATGGCTATTTTTAACTAAAGTTGACTTAAAGGAGGGATTGTTTGTGCAATTAAAGGCATTAGTTGAATATTATACCATAATGGGAAACATTAGGGTAAGTTTGTGCAATTTTCCCAATATATAATACCAAAGAAAGAGGGTCCATGAAAGGAAGTGCCATTGCTTCTGGACCGTTAAATTTCAATTTTCAAGTTTTAAAATGAGTAAAAATCTGAGAGAAAGTGACCTTTTTATCTACTGTGGGGAGTAGTTGTGTGATGCTACTTGCAGGACCCACAAGTCAACTAGTTCTGAGCCCTCAACCCCATGATGAAACCACTCCGGTGTCGTTTCCACCACTTGATTGATCATTTTCAAGTAAATGAAAAAAAAAACTCTTGGATTCAAGGTGGGCCCTCTCTTCATCAAGCATACGCCAGGGCCCCACCTTCGTTTGATTCAAATCTCACGTGGCAAATCTTTAGGTTCCTAGGTCACGTGCGTCAAGTACAAATACACCTGAAACCATCCCAGTTCAGCTCAACACTTGACAACACCACACACAAAACACTCCCTTTGTTGACTACGTTGCAGTGGAAGAACTGGTAAAGCTGTAAGCCTGTAATCACGATATTAATAACTAATCACGAGAGATTTTCTGAATCTCTAGTTGGGATTTTCATCAAAACTTTATATATTTACACACTCTGCTCTTATCTATTTTCACTGGTTATAGTTCAATTTTTTCACAACATATTATTATTGATTGCAGAAATGGCAACAGTGACTGCCTCACAATTGAACTGCTATGGAACTTCATCAGGACAGGCACAGATGGGGGGTTTGAGGAACCAATCCATGATGACTCACAGTGGTTTGAGATCTTTGAACATGGTGGTGGACAGGCTACAAGTGAAGACCACTAGTTCAAGATCAGTTTCCAGGAAATCTGGGAAAAAAGAAGGACAAAACACAGTAACTGACATGCCCTCTACAAAAATCATATGTGGGCTTGGAATGAACCTTGTCTTTTTGGCATCTGAGGTTGGTCCATGGAGCAAAACCGGTGGACTTGGTGATGTTCTTGGTGGACTCCCACCTGCAATGGCTGTAAGTAGTGGTTTTTGTTACCATATCAGATATGATATGATTTGATACGGTCTATTTCTTATATGGTCTATTTTGAATGTTACCATATCAGATATGATATGGTAACAGTTTTCTTGAGCAAATTAGGCTTGTTTGTGCTTGATCAAGTGTATAATTTTATATTTTTATCTGACTTTAGCGTCTAATTATTGTAATAGGCTAAGGGACATCGTGTTATGACTGTGTCTCCTCGGTATGATCAGTACAAAGATGCTTGGGACACTAATGTATCAGTTGAGGTAAAAATTCTTGATCATGTTGTGTTATTGAACATGAACTGAAACTGAATTGAGACATGAACTGAATTGCTTGCTATATGCAGCTCAAACTTGGGGACATAACTGAAACTGTTCGATTCTTTCATTGCTACAAAAGGGGTGTTGATCGTGTCTTCGTGGATCACCCAATGTTCCTTGAGAAGGTATATGATACTCTGATTCATTCAAAAAGGTTGACTAGGACTGAAGGTTCCATTATTAATCCTGAATTTTAACTCTCTGGGTATTTCAGGTTTGGGGAAAAACTGGATCCAAAATCTATGGACCGACGACTGGATTGGATTACCAGGACAACCAACTTCGCTTCAGCTTGTTGTGCCAGGCAAGTGATCATCTTATGTTCCCAATATTTGTCCAGTTATTTTTCAAGTTCTCAGAATTTTGATTAAAAAGCATAGAAATAGCTATAAGCTTGCTTGTAGCAATAGTTGGGTGATCTTTGTCTTCCAC
Organism: Acer yangbiense; assembly: GCA_008009225.1. Lineage (NCBI taxonomy): Eukaryota > Viridiplantae > Streptophyta > Magnoliopsida > Sapindales > Sapindaceae > Acer > Acer yangbiense. Next base: position 5,595,767 of record CM017771.1, read on the forward strand.
ATAAAGAAACTTATTTGTGTCTATGTTAGTATGAGATATCTAAGAAAATGATGAAAGTAAGATAGCAACTCGTATCCGATTTTCCTGATCCTGTATTAAAAAACTATCCAGAGATGTTCGCTCAGGCTACTGAGTTAAGATAGTGTTGGGTGGGGGGATGGGGACTTCCGCTCTTCCACGTTGTAATGAAATTCATCCCTTTGACAATTCTAAATGCAGAAACTGTTTGTATTATTCATACCAATTTCAATCTCATTGCTGGTTCAATGCTATGTTTTGGGCCTAATAGTTGATCCATTTCATAGCTCTTTATGTTTCATATGGTGACTGCAACTCAAAATTCAAAATTTGATGCTTTCAGGCTGCTTTGGAGGCACCGAGGGTTCTGAATTTGAACAGCAACAAATATTTCTCAGGACCATATGGTATGGACTATGGACCCCTTCTCTGATTTTTGAAACTTGAATTTCCTTTCGGGAAGCAAGTTCATTAAGGCATGTCGTTTGCTACCTTAACGCAGGGGAAGATGTTGTCTTCATTGCCAACGACTGGCACACTGCTCTACTTCCATGCTACTTGGAAACCATGTACCAATCAAGGGGGATTTACACAAATGCCAAGGTAAGGTGTCTTTGTTTTACCATTAATCATTTAGACTTTGAAGTTTCATTGCTCGGGAAATCAACGTTGCTTGATAAATGATTACAGGTTGCCTTTTGCATCCACAACATAGCCTATCAGGGCAGATTTGCCTTTTCAGACTTTTCACTTCTCAATTTACCTGATGAGTTCAAGAGTTCTTTTGACTTTATTGATGGGTATGAACGTATGATTCATATGAATTCTAGCATAATTTTATTTTCCGGTGTAATTTGTTAGCTACCATGCTTTCCATGTGTTAAAGGGATCTCTTTCGGCAGGTATAACAAGCCCGTGAAGGGAAGAAAGATAAATTGGATGAAGGCTGGAATATTGGAATCGGACAGGGTCTTAACCGTGAGCCCTTACTATGCTGAGGAACTTCTATCCGGGAAAGAAAAAGGTGTTGAATTGGATAATATTATTCGTAAAACTGGCATCACTGGTATTATTAACGGCATGGACGTTCAAGAGTGGAACCCTGTGACAGACAAATACATTGATGTCAAATATGATGCAGAAACTGTATGTGCTCTCAAAGTATTTATAATTCTCAAGCATATATAGTGGTATAAAGGATATACTGATTGGAATTGTTGTTTTCAGGTTACGGAAGCTAAGTCGTTATTGAAGGAAGCCCTTCAAGCAGAAGTCGGATTGCCCGTTGACAGGAATATTCCTCTGATAGGTTTCATCGGTAGACTAGAAGAGCAAAAAGGTTCTGATATTCTAGTAGAAGCTATTTCCAAATTTGTTGGAGAAAATGTTCAAATAGTGATCCTTGTAAGTATCGAATTAAAGCAAATAATTCTCACTCTGTTGTTGCTGCAACACATGTAAAGTCGAGTTGGATAATATGTTCTTTTTTATTTCTTTTTTTCAGGGTACTGGCAAAAAGGCCATGGAGAAACAGATTGAAGAGTTGGAGATAATATATCCCGATAAAGCTAGAGGAGTGGCTAAATTCAACATCCCCTTGGCCCATATGCTTATTGCTGGGGCTGATTTTATGCTTATTCCCAGTAGATTCGAGCCATGTGGTCTCATTCAACTGCACGCCATGCGATATGGAACGGTAGTGTTAAATCCCTTTTTGTACCATTTTGATTCCACTTTTCCTGGCATTCTACATCCACTCACCATTATGAAAACCATCTATTCCTCTGCAGGTGCCTATTGTTGCCTCTACTGGTGGGCTTGTCGACACTGTCAAAGAAGGCTTCACTGGTTTCCAAATGGGAGCCTTCAATGTTGAAGTAAGTAAATGTTGTTTTTTGTTCATGTGAAAGAGAATTGCCTATTCGTTCTATAGTTTTGGTCTGTAATTAACCTGGAAAATGATGGATTTGATCCTGTGGAATATTTTCAGTGCAAAGCGGTTGATCCGGCTGATGTCGATGCAATTGCAATAAATGTCGAGAGAGCTCTTGCAACCTATGGCACCCCTGCCTTAAAAGAAATGATCCAGAATTGCATGGCTCAAGATTTTTCATGGAAGGTTAGTAGTAATATCCCTAATCACCACATTTGAATCCAAACAACTGAGAATCTCGACAATTGACAAGAAACGTAAATTTTAATTGAACGTGTTATGTTTCTTGGTGTGATACAGGAGCCAGCCAGATTGTGGGAAAAGATGCTATTGAGTCTCGGGGTTACAGGCAGTGAAGCTGGTATCGAAGGAGACGAAATTGCTCCTCAAGCCAAGGAGAATGTAGCCACTCCTTGAGCATCCTACTTAGTCTGCTATTTATAGTATTAACCGCTCTGTAAATATGTTAATGCATGATGCAACTACGTAAGATTCGGATAATTACCCATGATCGACCTGGGATAGTTATGTTTGCTCTAGTTTTCAAGTGAACAACCGTGCCTGGTGGAAACTAAGAGCTGGTCTGCAACTAACGGTAATGTTTGTTGATGTCTGTCTGGTGTTTCGAGCTTGGAGAAAGACAGTACTGAACTAACTGATGTTATTTGCTAGAGAAGCTTCTTCTCAGCATACTTTGGTATGCATTATAAATAAATAAAGATTGTTTTTCGGAGAAAAATTGCATAAACAAAACATAATTTTCTAATCAATCCGCTTCTCTTGCTTTTGCTCATGATCATGTCCACCGTTGTGAGCTTGTATCATATTGTTCATACCATTTATCAGATCATTTGTTATATGCTTCTCTTGCTTTTGCTGCAAAGCTAGAATTTGTGTTTGTCAGTTTGTGATTACATTCACTGTTACTCGTAAACATGTGCGTATATAAGCTTTGGTCTTCCCGAACCAAGTAGATGATACATTTTGAGCAATAAACGAAGAACAATTGTTTATAATCTAAAGCAAATCCGTGAAACAAAGATGATCAATTATTCTTAAACCCACTTTTAAATTAACGAAAAAAACACAAATTATTGAGTGTTGTTTTATATTATAATTGGGGACAGTTGTATATATAATATTTATTGACAACAACGTTAACGTTATGACGTAATCACCATTATTAATGTTATTTAAACAACATTATTAATAATTAATGTAATGAAATCACGAGATTCTTCCAATACATATGATGTCAAAAGAAACATCATTTTCTTGCAAAATCACTCAATGTGTCCTTTTGTTCTTATATTCAACTTTTCATCAACTACACTAACGACCTAATGAGTTATGAATCTAAGTAGTTGTGTCTTGAAGATTACACCAACTCTGAATCAGGTCCAAGTAGTTAGGCTGTTTAAGAAAATCTCTTGTGAAATCAAATTCTTGTTCGTGGGGACTGACTGGGAAATCCAACCAAATTCACTATATTCATGCATGCATCAAAAAGTTAACGGCTGAGATTGCTTGATCAGATAGATTAGGTATCAAACGACAAATATCACCGAAAGAAAAACATGGAAGGGTTGCCAAACCAAATGCCAACTCGTGTGTTACGTGTACCACTGCTTTGCTTCTCATGAGTGCCACGTATCTGGTGCTGTTTCTTCTGTCGGTTTTTTTTTTTTTTTTTTTTTTTTTGAAAAACAAAAAAGTAAGAAAGGGAGAAAAAGAAAGCAGTGAATAAATAATAAATGTGAAGAAAAAGTTTTGTTTAGCCTCCCAATAGGGAATGGCGACCATGTGAAGCTTGTCGGATGGGTCCCACAAAACCAAAAAAATATCTCCCATTTTAAAAAAAAAATTAAGACTTGTGAAGATAAAATAATATGTGTACGGTCCAGATATCTACTCTCATAATCAAAGATAACTACTCAAAAAAAATCTTTACATATATTTATAAAATACGCACGGTGAATTTTGAACCCATCACCATAAGGGAGGTATATATCAATATCGATATCATTTCAGTTGAGATATTTCCAACATATGTATTATTATAATTAAATATGAAAAAGACATTTATATGATGAATAGTTGGTGTCACACTATTTCCTTGGAAATTAGATTTTGGTGTTGCATTGAAGCACAACTTTACATTAAATGGTGTTGGATTACCAAATTGGAGATGCTCTATTAATATAAATTATATTTTGGGTTTTTTATTTTTAAATACAAATATATTTTTAAATCATATATTAAAAGAAGATTTTTAATATGTCACCGACCAATAAATTAAAAGTTAAAAACGTTCATTTAATTTGACAATATGTTAATGCCTCATATTAGAGCCACCCCTAGTCACAAATGGCATACCTAAAAAAATAATATACTACTACTACTTCTAAAATTTTAAATATACTTGGTTTTTTTTATATTATATGTTAGGACATAGGAGATGCATTCTCGGTGCCACTATTGTGCGCGGGGTGCGTGCACACTACAGGACTCTATCGTCCGTTAAAAAAATCAAGGAAAGCCCTAAAATCATCGCCTTTCTCGACCGTATCTTTCACAAGTTGCGTGTCCACTCTTGTCTAGCTGTAGCAAAAGTGACTTCACTCTGTCCAGTTAACAGCTTCACTCTCTCTTTCCCGGTTGTCAAATCTTACCTATCTCAGCATTCTATCTTTTAGATCCGCAGCTTCCTTTGGTTGGTCTCTATCTCACATTTTCACTACTACTTTGAGAAAAAAAAGATCCATGGAGTTTTTGGGTAGTAGTGGATTCCACTTCCACTGCTTCGTTTCTCTGTTTCTTCTCATATCTGCAGGTAAATACCAGCTTAGTTTTTTTGTGTTTTTTTGTTATGTTTTGTTTCTTTTTTTGGTGTTCAATTAATTGAAAATGTGATGTGAGATTGTGTGTTAAATTACTGTGTAGGATTTGTAGTGTTTCCTGTGAGTTCAATAGGAATCAACTACGGTCAAATCGCAAACAACCTACCAACACCAGACAACGTAATCCCACTAGTGAAATCCATTGGAGCCACCAAATTGAAGCTCTACGATGCGGATCCAAAAGTTTTAAAAGCATTTGCAAACACTGGAGTTGAATTCATAATCGGTCTTGGAAATGAATACCTCTCAAAAATGTCAGATCCTGAAAAGGCTCAAACTTGGGTCAAAACAAATGTCCAAGCTTACTTACCAGCCACTAAAATCAGCTGCATCTTCGTTGGAAACGAAGTTCTCACTTTCAACGACACTTCTCTAAGTGGGTGTCTACTTCCAGCTATGGAAGGTATTCACACAGCTTTAGTGAATCTAGGACTCGACAAACAAGTCAGTGTCACGACCGCTCACTCTCTAGCGGTTCTTGAAACCTCGTACCCACCATCATCTGGTGCGTTTAGAAAAGATCTGGTGAATTGTATGAAACCAATCTTGAACTTTCATGCTAAAACAGGGTCTCCATTTTTGATCAATGCGTATCCTTATTTTGCATACAAGGACAGCCCAAAGCAAATATCTTTGGATTTTGTGTTGTTTCAACCAAACCAGGGAATTGTCGACCCAACATCGAATCTTCATTACGACAACATGTTGTTTGCGCAGATAGATGCGGTCTACGCTGCTTTGGGTTCTCTGGGTTTTAAGAAGCTCTTCATTCACATATCGGAAACTGGGTGGCCGTCGAAAGGGGACGAGAACGAGTACGGCGCTTCGCCGGAGAATGCTAAGAAGTACAATAGCAACTTGATTAAGTTGATTTCGTCCAAGAAAGGAACTCCGATGAAGCCTAACTGTGATTTGAATATCTATGTGTTTGCTCTGTTTAATGAGAACATGAAGCCTGGACCGACTTCTGAGAGGAACTATGGGCTGTTTAAGCCAGATGGGTCACCGGCGTATTCGCTTGGGATCAGTACAACGACGTCCACCGGCAGCGGTAACAGCACGGTTCCCTTGTCGGGTCCACCCGCCATCCCTGATAACTCTTCCTCTCCTTCTTCCACTGGTTATTTAGCCATTTCTTCTGCTAATATGGTGAGTTCTTTCAACTTCTATAATTCATTTTATTGCTGATCACATAATAATTCTTGTTAAAGTTGCATATATTAGATTGAAGTTTTAAAATTAAATGTTGTAACTTTCAATTTCACATGTTGATTGTAGATAGATTTTTTGTATAGCAATTTTAGTTTCTTGTCTTTTGGTTGCATTGGATTCCCTTATAAAATTTTGGTTTCTTGTGTTGATTGATTGCAGGAGAGATATTATTCATACAGAATTATTGGCCCTTTGATGATGATGGTGTCGTTGATTTTAATCAACTCGGTTGTTTAGAATTAGTGGAAAATTTTATTAACGGGCATTTCAACAAGCCGTTAAAGCAGAGGAGAATAATAAGAGACAGCTTTGGAGTGGGTGGAGAAAGGTGAAAATTGAAATGCTGTGCCTTTGCTTGTACGCATCTTAAAATGTTTTTTTGGGGAATCATCATCCTCATAACAATCGCCATCTTTTTATGATTATTTTACTGACTTTTGAGTAAAGTGCTACTCTAAAACGAATAAATTCCCAATGAATCTAACTCCATGTGGGTCCTTGATCATCAAATTTTTTCTTGATGATGATCAATGATCTACTTGCTGGGGCCATAGGGGGGTGTGGATACAGACGAATAGACGATTATTGATATCAATAAGTGTTTCTTTTGCTGTTTATAGTTGACACTGAACTGCTACTTTTTCCCATTTTAATTATTTTTTTGTTGTTGTGTGTTTTGCAGTGTTATTTGGAATGCCTAGGTTTGGTCTTATTGGTTTGATCAGAGAGGAATGGTCGAACTGCATCGCTTAGTTTTAGATTCTAGATTTAGATTATTTGATTATTGATTTGCTCTTCTTGTATCTTTTCTTTACATTATCCGTTGGTTTATGTATTATGATTAGTAATTTTTATCTTTAAACCCTCTAAGTCATATTAGCCTATTGAAATTCTATGTACAAAATCATCATATCTAAGTGATAAAATGGTCGAATAAAGTTGTCTTCAATCAACTGGATGCACAAAATCATCATATCTAAGCTATAAATGGTTCGATAAGGTCACAACACTATCGATAAACGATAGAAAAAAACACTTGTCAAATAATATTTGAGTTGCCATTTTGCTTACAACCGTTGTGTCTCACCTATATAGATTCTTCTTCATCTGCACGACATTGCTGTACAGAATATGACATCTTACAAAAACTAATACAATGGATAGACATTTGCAGTCTAACTAACATACACTTGCAATAAGAAGGCCTATATGGGAGGAGATGGCTATAACCACAAGTTGGGAGCAACAATCCTATAGGCACAATCTAAGACTCGGCCAAAATTTCTCTTCCAAAAAATGTTAATAAATGAACTAATCCTTGTCGCCATCCGCCATGACATGCCTCACCTGTTGTGAGGATATTTTTTTTTTTCTCCCATGTCAATTCCGGTGATCCCGTTAACTTGTACGTGCCTCGCCAGGCTTGCTAGGGATCAAGCAGTTTGAATGATGAAGCTTTGATCAAGTCCCACTTAACCTTGAGAGTAAGCTTCAAATCCACACACAAAATGTTAAATGTGACCATTCATAGCCTTTCACAGGAATGATCCTGTGATGGCTCTCCCATCTCCACATTTGATTCACCTTTAACTCTCCTATAAAACAACACATAAGCAGCTGAAGTCTTGATTTCGGCTTCACTAACAGGGGAAACATGACTGTCGTCAAAATGATACCATCTATTCTCATCAATTAACTACACAGATAAAAATAACGTGTTAGATCTTAACCAAATCCCGTGTATTATAAAAAATAAACCAGGCATTATGGATCAAACTTAAAACTAACTAAATGGATTACTAGAGTATGTTTCACAGAATGCCCTAAACACCAAGAAAAATATGTGAGATGCTACCAGACTGGCAAAGGCCAAACTGAGAAGCAACCTGCACGACCAGAATTGTGTTTTACCTTGGCATATGCAGTGTAGTGCCCACCACCTAGACCACCATAATGGTTGCTGATGGCATATAGCTCATAGACATAAGATTCTCCACTCTTGTTTGTCATGTATTTGCTCAAGTCAAGATTGTGAATGGGGAAATTAACGAAAGTATCGAGTTTGTTCTTCATGTATCTACTATATGAGAAGCGTTTCAAGTGGAAGACAAGAATATCTGGCAACATCCACAAGTCTAGCTTCTTGGTGGCTTGTCTGTGCTCCTTGCAACGAGGGCAGTACCTGCATAAAGAACCCAACACATAGGCATAAGGTTACAATTATTCTATGAATCTATTAAAAAGTTTTCATTTAGACCATTAACAGAGTTACAAGTATTCTACCACATGTCCTCAGGTCCTAGAGGTTCTTCAGTCAAAAACGCATCCAGGCATGAAAACAGGGAGATAGATTCTTGCCGAGTTTTCTTAACAGTGAACCCTGTCTTGTGAACCACCGGAAGATCCTTCAAGTAGCTGGGATCGTATGACTCATGTACTTCGTCAGTCCAGTCCAGCAAAACCTTTATACATGACACTGGTTTTATGGTAGAATCCTTCTTAAGGAGCTTGCAGGTTGTAATTCTTGAATCGGTTAAGGAGAGCTGGAAGGACAACTCTTTGCTGGATTCATCCTCCGGTTCTGCACTCTCGATTGACTGGTTGCTGCTGTTTGAGGGCTCATCAATAGCATCTGAAAGATAACCATTTTCCTTGCCTCTACTAGATTTAGCTGAAGAATATGTTCTTCTCAAAGGCGCCAGCAATCTAGAAACAGCCACATCAATATCAGCTCCATTCAATTGGTCCTCTTCCAGATAAGTAACCAGAGGTGCCCCAAAAAGCTTCCTTTCACCACCTTTAAGATAATCTGATGCAGATCTGAAAAACAAAAATATGTTTAGCGCAGAAAGGAATAAAGAAATAATAGTGAACAATTTAATGAAGTACAACATTTAATTCTCATTATACTTGCACATTGCCATCTTTGTTACTTTTTCTATATGCCAGACTTATCAAATAAAAAGCAAATTTCTTGAGCCAGGCAGATGCAAGCAAGTACAATTCAATTACCTCTTGGATGGAAATCCATAAAGTCTCATGTTTTTTTGCATCTTAACACACCCCAACCTTGCACACCCAAAAAAAAAAAGAGAATATAAGAAGCAAGCTTACTTTTCCGGCCATTGATTAACAATTTCTAGCTTTTTTTTTCCTGCCTCTTTTCTATCAAATCGATAGGCCACAATATGCTCATCATCCTTTATTGAATTTAACACTTCTGCAGGGTTCTCAAAAAATTTAAAAATTTGATGATTATAGACCTGTCAAAACAAAACGAAAGACTTCAGCCATGGAAACCAGAATATACGTGAGAAACTATGAAAAAAGAAACTAATGGAAGAGATCACATGTTTACCTCTGCTAGCAAAAGGCTTTCATCACTCTTCAAGCAGCATGCAGTACTCAAAGCAGCAAGGAGATCTTTACAGAAGCCATGTTTCATTACTGTAACAGTGAATGGCATAGGGAGACTACTTCCATCAGCATAAAACACAGTTACTGTCATTGTCCGTGTGACAGTTGAAGGTAGCGGCAATGTGAGGTACATAAACGGGTCAAAAGTAATTGAAATTTTGCTGCATTCTGGACAAACCAGTGTGGACTTATATTGACCCTGAGCACGTTATACACCAAATGTAAATCATTATGACAATAAGCACTACACACGAGGCACAAAATTATTCATGCACAAAAAAAGAAACTACGAATTTTTAAGATGTGAAAACATGCTGCTTTCATTAAATTGTAGTCAATGCTAAGATATTTATTCTTCGAAATTCCCATAAAGTGACCAGAATATTCAAACAAAGTATTATAAAATTTTCCAAGTATTTTAAAAAATGAATTTGAGAAAATGATAGAAAGAATACTAATTTGAAATTTTACATAACAGTAACACTAGACAGTGGAAAGATGGCTTAGATGCAGTCAGTTATTTTGCCTACAGAATGAGGACCAAGTGAATTAATCACTGCAGTGTAGTTAAAATTATATCTGCATATATTTTATGCAAACATATAGCAACCATGTTATACGTAACTTTTTATAAACATGGACACATATTATAATAGAAATGCTCACTTGAAAAGTATCCACAATCAATGAATCATTCCGAGTCTTGTGATTTTTCCAACATTCATTCGCAACTTCCTCATCTGGACGACCATCTGAATCCTTCATTTCAATGTAAGGCTTTCGTTTGACACGATTCAAATCTTCATGCATTCCATCCAGTAAGAAGGCCAGAAGTTCCTATAAAAAAATTTAAAAAAAATAAAGAGTCAGCATCCAGCATAAAGATAAAATAAACTAAAATAAATTGAAAAATAAGAATACTTCTAAATGGCTTTTCAACATTCAATTCAAAGACTAAACTGATAACAGTTATGAAGCATAGCGTTACTAGCCAGGTCGAAATGTCCATGCTTGTCATACCACATCAAATTTAAAAACAATAAGAAAACTGCAATGAATTAAAGATGAGACAGTCCTGAGCATAACAAGATCCATAACCAATCTAAAATGTATCTGAGACCTAGCAAACAGTATTATGAGGAAAAAATAATAAGAAATTTGCCAAACAGATAACAGCTTGAGAATATATTATGCACAGAGAAACAACCATAACAGCAATAGCCATGCCTTACGCCTAATCAGAATCTTTTGAAGTAACTGAAAATAATTATGTGCATTTTCCAATTCTTTACTAGATTGTTCACTACTATCACTCCCATTTAATTGTAGAATCCGAAGACGTGCAAAAATATAAATCTCCTAGTTATTTCACATGTATTCAATGGACAGAATAACCAAATGTGGAGTATTTAGGCATTATGAAATAAAGACCTGAGAATCATGCTGGTTATAACCGCTGAATTGGGGAGCAAATCGAGCAAGTTTTCCCTTGAATGCACGTGGTGCAACTGCAGTTCGCCCAGCAGACCATAATTTCCTCAACAATTCACCAAATGCAAGTGCAAGCTCACCCTGTACAATAACACCTCGCAAAAATGAGTGGACAAAATAAAATAAGTTCACAAGGACAAAGAGAAGAGAATGTAAAATGAAACAGCCACATACATGCATTCCTAGAGGATTGTCGGTGTTGATCTCGTCACTATAATCTTGCAGGAAATACTCAGCAAGACGAGGGGTATGAACTAAACATTGAACAGCACTATTCATAAAACAAGTATTTCCAAGATTCTGCAATCCTGCCAAACCTCCGCTCTCAACTTTTTTAGCAGAGTTCTGAGAGTCATATCCATCATCCATACCTACGAATGATGAGCTAAAAGCACTATAGCTTGTTGAATGACCATTCGACATGGTAGGCCCCCCAGCAATTGTCAGGGATGATCTTGATGGTTCAAGGGGTACCAAAGCTAACTCATTTCCAGTTGAATCCATGCCACATTGAGAAGGAGAACATCCATCATCAACTTGAACGTCCAAAAGAATCTACAAAACAAAGGATTCAGGAAACATATAGATGAATAAAAAACCTAAAAACAACCATTAGAGATCATCTGATGCATTAAAATGTCTGGTGGAACAAGATTACCAATACATACAATTAACAATCAACAATAAATTTTTGAGTATATGTACCAATATTCATATAATCAATTCACATTTCCTGAAAACAAAATTTAAAACCCAAAATCTGAAGATTGTACTAAATTTAACACCAATGAAGTTCACTTCTATATTAACTACAACATTGATAATGCTGCTAAAGAGTAACCCCAACCCAACTATCAAAATAAACCAAAGATCCTAGTTAATTAAAAAGGATTTGAAAGGAATATCAGTACTACAAATACATAATTATACATCCACCAAGAAATTAAAGAATTTCCAATAAAATCCTTTTTTTGCTAGGTAATTTTCAAACAAATTATTGTCTGAATATTAGACATTGATGAGATACTCACATTTTGGTCCATTTGCAACATTGCATCCTCCAGGGTTTGATCTGAAACGTCTAATGGTTCTGGCTGCTTCTGCTTACCGAAGTAGTCCCAAATTTGTGCCTATTCATATATTTTTTAAGAATATATATATATATATATCAAATTCTATAATAGCAGATAGGAAATACTAATATAAGAGAATAGATGCTCAAAAGAGAAGAGTGTAAAAATGCACCTTTTCTGGCTTTATTCCCTTTAATGCACAGACCTTATGATAAAGCTCGCGGATAGAAGCCTGAGTGGAAAAAATATATTCAGAACCACAATGGTATACAATATGTCAATGACATCTTGGAAGGCTTTTTCATATATCATAACATCCCAAAGACGGCAAACTTCCACAGGCAGCAAAACCTAAAAGCATGATTCCATGAACTACAGGGTTTCACTTCACAATGGAAAACCCTTTAGTAGTAATAGATTCCAAGTTTTCCCTTAAAATATCAATTCTGTAAAAAAAAAAATTGCACCAACAAATTCAAAGGAGAATGAGAACATTCAGGTTTTCACTATCCTGTTGAAAATATTTAAATACACCCGTTTTCATTTTATAAACAATGAAGTGAACAAGGATTTAGACTCGGAAGGAAGAATCCAGTTCTTAAATCATACACACCCTGACCTTAGCTGTACAAGAAAAAATGTAACAACAACGCCAATTTTGACTTGTAACATCCAAAAATTTCCATAACTTGGGTGGAGAAAAGCAAAGAGAAAAAAATTAAAATGTAGATGATGTCTGAACATGATGCCCTTTTATTAACCACACGAAACCAAAACGGACTAGAGATCTAGAATTTGAATCACTTGTCAAGTTATTTAAGTCACATAAACAAGCAAGCTCCTATTGTTGATCAACATAAAATGTAGTAATTGCACAGACAATGGACAGAGTTATATTATGAAGATCAGCTACTGCTGCAGTGCTTAATGTTTCACTTTATGTACCAAGCATTGTACAAAGGAAGTTGAAAAGAATATAGAATGAGAACAGATCATATTTATCTCAAATCTAGAAAAATGGTTGTGGAAAATTGCTAAGGGGGCAAACAAACACCACAATAGAAAAGCTTACCTTTTTGCTTAACTTTAATGTTAATTGACTGTCATCTCTGGAATCAATCAACTTTAGAGAAAGTGGATAAACCTCCACCCTCTTCTCATTGAAAATACCCTCACAGATCATTTTTCTTGGCAATGGTGGCCCTCCTTTGTACCTAAGAAAAATAGAAAAACCAGGTACCAAAATATAAGCTTTGCACTAAATTAAGGAATCACACTAATGCCCCCAAAATGTCATGGCAAATAACTGTTTCTACTCTACAAAATTAGGCACATGCAACTACTTCACATAAATCTATGAAGAACTGTTAAGAGCACATAAATTATAAATATGTAAAAAAGTTTTAACACAGTGTATAGTTGAAACTCCAATAGATGACTGCCTTAAAGTACTAACCAAAACAAGTCAAATCTATAACATCGTATATTTTTTATTTTATAACAGAGTGCCCAACGACAACTATAATATAAATATCCAGAAGAGTATAGGTCACATCATGAAGAACAAAAGTAATCGGCATGAAACCAGAGCTATTATATACAAAACTAGCAGGATCCAAAGTTTTAAAAAGCGTGAGGTGGTTCGAGGTGTTTTGTACCAGTGAGGCAAGGCGGCCGCCTCAATTTAGATATATTAAATAATGCAAAAAAAAAAAAATTCTAAACGTGAGATTTGGGTGGGGTGTTGTCTGTTTTTTTTTTTTTTTTTTTCTAGGTGTTTTCGTTTGATGGGTGTGAGTGGGCGGGCTGTCAGGGTTTTAAAATATTACTTCTAACTTAGACAACCTCAAAACGGTGAGTTTTGATAAAAATATATATATATATAATAAAAGCCTTGATTTAGAACTCACCGTTTCATCACCCAAAACCAAATTGACACCGCCTCAAGTTGGTTTGGCCTTGAGACAGTCGCCTCATTGCCCCAAGGCAGGGTCATCTAAAAACAGCCTTGAGGTGCCAAGGTCAAGGCAGTGGAGGCAGTGAAGGCCGAAGGGACAAGGCGGCTGAGGCACACCTCAAAGAGGCTGCCTCGGCTGATTTTTAAAACATTGGCAGGATCTATCATCTCAAATTTTTAGCAGGCAGCCCTCTGAATTTTCAATAACCCACTATATTTCAATTCCCCCAGTCAACAGTAACACAAACAGAAAATAATTATAACAACAGAAATTGAATCCCAACTTTATACAACCCACTTGTATGTTAAAATTACAACCATTAGATTAATAAAAAATTTCATACACTTTCTCCCAATGAACAACAACCTTTGCAAATGGAAAATACACTAAAAGATCAAAAAATCAAAAGGCAAAAGTGTTTGACAAGAAAAGAAAAACCATTTCCATACCAATGAAAAAGCTTTTCCCAAACTTGTTGAGGAACCAAAACGTAATCCTGCACTTCCTCCAAATTTTTACGAAGCTCTACATCCCCGCCCTCACCACCATAACCATTTTCAATCAAATCAGAATTATCAATAGGTCCAGGCCTCTCCACCGTGTTCCCGGAAACCCCGTTGTTGATATGGTGAGAATCGAGTTGGTCACCACTACCACCACCACCACCACCACCACCAACGTACCTCTCCCAGCTCTTGTACCATCTGCACACACACAAAAACATGAAACATAATACTAATAATAAGCATTTTTCGACGAGAACTATACCAAAAAAAAAAAAAAAAAAAAAAATTCTTCAAAATAAAAGAAAAATTACCTGGTGGAAATCAGGTAGAACAAGTTTCCTTCCTTCAAATCGAGCTCGGATTGATTGTTCAAGTCGTGAACGATCTGTTTCTCTTCTAGAGGCGTACACGGCAAGCAACTCATACCTCCGTTGTCCACCATCATCATCATCATCATCGAACCCGAAGAATCCTGAATCGTCATGATCAATTTCGCTCTCTACACAGCACACATTCAATCGAATCGAATCGAATCGAATGGAATCAGATCCAATTCAATTCAATTTGAACACAGAGAGCCCTAGATTGGAGGAGGGAGATTTGAAATTTTATTGATTTTTGGATTTGATCTGAGGAGAGGAAGAGGAAGAGGAAGAGGAAGAGACTAGAGAGAGAGAGAGAGAGAGAAAATTGATTTACTTACGGGGTCGTGTTTTCAGCGATTTTGTCCCTTTGTAAACTTTGAGTCGCGCACGGTTTTATATCCCCATCTCTGCAACAAACTATATTAGCCCATCACAACCATAACAACTAAATTAAAACATTATTATTATTATTATTATTATTATTATTATTAATGGTCATTATGATTCATAACATATGCTAACATACATATTCATTCATGTTATTGCATATGCATCCTTTTTTTGCTTTTTCTTTTTCTTTTTTTAAAAAATTACCTAACCTTTCTCTCTATAAATTTAGTAAAATAGTTGATATAGAGATTCAGTTTGATAAAATAAAATGGAAATTTTAATCAAATGTAATTAATTAATATAGTTTTTTGAAGATCTATAAAATAAATTTGTGAATTTTTTATGTCAATTAAATTCGAAAACATTGATCAAACATAAAACTCCTTTTGTAGTATTCATTTATAGATATATTCCAATAATAATAATAATAATAAGACAGATGTTATGATTATAAAACATGTATCTATATATAAATTAATGAAATAAATGAAAATGACTGTTATGATCTTCTACTCATGTGAGCCTTAACTTTGTTATTTTCAAAATCTTGGTTGATTATCAATAAGATAATAAATATAGAAAATGTTTCTATAAGCGAATCATCCAAATTCGACTAATAAATGCTACATTACACACATCATATTAAACCATTAATGTACTATTAAACAGACAAATTGACTTATAACTACTTACCTTTCTTTTTATATCCTTTGTTTGAGAGATTTCAACAACTAAAGAGATAATACACTATATTATAGTACCCGACTAATGACTATATACCCTTCTTTTTATATTTTTTGTCCGAGAATTTCGACAATTAAACAGATAATATACACTTCATTTAAAGTTACTGAAAGTGAAAAAATTATTCTTTGTTCGGGAATTCCAACTTTTAAAGATAGTACATTGCATTTGAAGATGCTAAAGATGAAAATAATAATAATAATAATAATAATAATAATATCTACCATCCATTACAAATATCACAAGATCTACCGAGGTAGGCACAAAGATTATATCTCCCGATTATCTCAATCCTTCTTCAGGATGTTGACAAATCTTATCACAAACTTAGTCTAACCATGAAAAGTTTGATCATTGTAGCATGGAGATCGAGTAATTAACACAGTTTTGGTGCTATAAAAAAAAAAAAAAAAAGTAGAGATCCGAGTCTTTTATTAAAAAAGTTAAGGTGCTATAAAAAAAGTAGAGAAAGTAATGTTGGTCAACTTATGAAGCAATTTCAGATGCACATCACATGCACATTCTTTCCAACTAAGTAATTCTTCCCTGATGCTTTCTTTCAAACTCAAAGATAAAGATTCTACAAGCATGTCCATGTCCATGTCTATGCCTCTAGGCACAAAATTACAGTTCATATGTACACTACTACCGTTACAGTCAAGACTCGGCACCATCCCAACCCAGGACCTGCCCACAGCAACGTTTGAGTGCAAGCGCACTGTCAATATCACACGACAGGATTTGATCAAAGACGACATAGGGGAAGCTCCAACGTTAACCCAAAACAAATGTAAAGGGCCTTCCAAGACAAACAGAATTTAAGCTACACCAGGATACAACCATGACCATGCCTTGCAAGCATTTGATGCATGGAACATGGATTTTCCCTCAAATGGCACCGACTGATTAACATTGATGGCCTTTCCTGAATTAAAGAAAATCAGATTCAATACAAGATAATTATCCCTTAGATCTATGTAGTCCCTGCCTCGTCTGAGCTAGCTGATGCCTCACTTGCAGCTGGACCTGCACCGCCTCCATGGGCCTCATCCTCACTGAACATGCTCTCCTCACTTGAGTTGGAAAATGGGTCATCGTCATCAGTGAGCAAATCTGCCTTCCGTCTCTTCCTGACATCCTTGATTCCTCTTCCTTGCAAAACCAGACGCCGTCGTTTCCTTGCCTTCCGCTTGCCCTTGGGAAACTCCTCCTTTTGTGACTCAAGGCTTTTACAATCTACCCCCTTTACAGTTCTTCCATCGTCATATTCATTATCCTCAGATTCATCAGCATCAAGCTTGCGCCTTTTCCTACTTGAATTAGTCTGATACAGAATGATGCAAATCTAATGTAACTAAAATTGCCTTGTACAGTTAAATACAATGAAATCAGGGTGTTATCACTGGTGCCTCAACCAGAAACTAAAAGAAATGGGAGAGGAGAACAAAAAAGAAAACATTAAATAATTGCTGACAACAAGTCAGATGTGTACCTTGGGACCACGATCAACCAACCGAGCCCATTCATGTCGGTTCCGCAGGCAATCAAGAACAGCCTGTGAATGAGTTGAATATGCATAACGCTCTCCATTATGCTTCCTCAAGTGAGGCCAGTGCTGCCAAGAGAAGAAAAAGAAAAGCAAAACAAAAAAAGAAACATAAATAATTTTCTTTCATGAAAGAACACCCAAAAGTAACAATATATACAGAAAAGAATAAGTGAACTTACAGGCAAGACAGCATTACAGAGTTCCTCATATGCCATGCGCTTGCCTTTGCTCATGATTTCATTAATCAAGCCTGTATATGTATCATTAAGAGGAGACAAAGATAAATATCACATTGTACCAACCAGAAAAAAGAAGTAACAGGATAAATTTTCTGAGGACCGGAAGAAAATTTAAAAGAAATAACCACAATTAGATTCTCTTATGAAATGCGTTACCAGGTAAAGTACGGTGAACAGGAGCCCGAATTGAACCTGTATCATCATCAGATATATTTCTTGGCGAATGACGGACAGATGACACATGATCATTGGCCTCAGCGGAGGAAGAAGGTCCACTATTTGCAGTTGTGGTAGAAACAGAAGGCATATTCTTCTTGACAGAATATACCGCTGTCGGGGACCCATTATCCTCCCTCTTTGTATGGGCATCCACTGTATATGCTCCATCTTGTCTTCTCCGATCTGGAGAAAAAGGCACTCTGTCAGTCCTTCTAGCTTCATCATCAAAGTCACGGGAACCACGAGACCTATCTTTGGATGCATCCTTGTTTTTTCTTCTAGAACCCTATAACATGAAAATTATGAGATTCATTCCCAGAGCAGAACCACATTTAATAATTAAGTTACACAGCTGCTGCAAATACTAAGAAATGGGGAATATAAGTTATATCATATAGTCTGGCACAAAGTGAAGTGCTCCCTACCAAATTGTGATCCTTTCCCCCAGAACTAGATGTCCGCTTTATTAGCATGCTTGTTGCAGTAGGAGAAGCCAGCTGCGGCAAGCTACCTGTTTGGCGCATGCGTGGTACGCGAGGTACCCTAGGAGAACTGTTGAGTTCTTGATGCAGAAGCAAAGCAAGCTGACAAAGAAAAAAGGAAAAAAGAAGGTCAAAGGTAAATTTCTATGAGGGGGGAAATCTAGTTAAAACAAATGGCAGTTCCAGAGGCACCTCTTCATCACTTAAAGTAGCAGGAGAATTAGAAGCTGCAGGAGGATGCATTGGAGGTGCATGATTCACCTTAGGAGATGACTGGAAATTTGACTGATTTAACTTTTCACCTTTCACTGGTAAACCTGAAGTTGACGTCTTATTTTGCCCAGCCAAAGCACACTGACTTAGCATTGACCCAGCAGACTCACTAGAGCCTGAAGTAACAGCCACATTTTGCACTGAAGATGGTTTAGAAGATGAGGAAGGAAGAGAATCTTTTGAATCCGATATGGTTCGCTTCAAAACAGTAGCATGTGAAATCCTGCTGGAGTGTGACACTTTTGATGCAGAATTCACTGAGGATCTTGAGAGTTCTTTTGTTGTTTTCCTCAATATGTCATGCCTTTCATCATCCCTGACTACATCACTTTGAGCATGATCTTTCTTAACACTAGCATTTTTGTCTGAAATTACCTTTTGCTTAATGTTAAGATTAGAGTTCTGAGTATCAGAAGATTTAAAGTTGTCAGAAGCAGATGATTTGGAGATCACGGTATTGGATGAAGTGGATGATGACTTTCCCACACATACTACCATTTTACGCTGGCCAGGCAGTGCTGGAGAGTTTAAGCTAGCTCCTTCTGCCTTCGATTGCTCTTCAGCAAACCCTGAACTATGCTTAGATTCTGAAGAACTTTTCTGCACTTCCACAGCACTGGCTGAGCCCTCAACTTCTCTTTTGATCTGGCAAGCATCACCAGTTACTTCATGAGCTTTTTCTGTATGACAATTACCGACGGCTTCTGAAGCTTTTTCAGCATCCTGTACCTCATGATCGCTTGATTGAGAACTGTTTGCCGCTACATCATTCGCTTTCGAGATTTCATGGATGTAACCGTAGCATTTAGGTTGGACTTTAGCATCACCAGAAGAGGACTGGAAATTCAAGTTTCCCCTAGAATTGTCATTATCGACTTCTATTTTCACTCCAAGATTAGGCATTTCAGAGCTCTGAGATACATCTCCAATGAAATCTGTATGAACCTGTTTGTCCACAACTTCTGATGCAACACTAACCATGTCTTGAACAAGAGGCTTCACAGCACTTTTAGCAGAACCTTCCACACTATCATCTAATTTATCAATAGCCACACTATCTCCCTAACATAACAATACAAAAAGTCATTCCAGTATAGTAGATGAAGTTTAAACACAAAGGAAAGACAATTATAATGATACAAAATAGCCTGCAAAAAATGTATAACTGATAGCTAAACATCACCAATCTAAATCAGCAATCATCACCTAAAGCAGACATAAAATTTCCCAAAATTGCACATGGAGTGTCTATCTTGTGTTCAAAATTAGATGATATTTTTTCTATTATTCATTATTATTATTATTTTTTCTTTTTGATAAAAAGGAGTTAAGGTAATAATGATTGCAGGAAATTCGCAATATATTTACATAAACATGACTTCAGATAGCACATTGCAGTGTTAAAAAGAAAAACCCTTGCTGTAAGAATCGATGCCAATCTTACTAGGACAATGAGCCAGGGAGAGTCAAGGGAAGCCAAACCAAATCCCAACTTATCATGACAAACATTATATAATTTATATGGATGGAACTAGCCTAATAAATTGAAGTATCAGCATTAGGCAATTTTTATGTCAAGGGAGTTTAATCACTTACGATGATTGGTTATATGGTCCTATTGGTTCCTTGCTTGTCCTCAGGGCTAAGTTATTTTTCAACTTAGCTTGGCTAAATTCCAAATGGTATGATATGCAACCCATTTACAGATTCACCTAAGTATTTGAACATTACAGCTTTAAAATAACTAGAGTATCACCTAAAATTTAGATAGTTATCAAGTCAACTTACCCCTCCAAACAAGAATCATCTTTTTTCCTAAATCAAAGTCGAAAGCTGGCTAATGAAGAGAGCTGGCACTAAATTTATCATTAATTATAGATCAGGAACTCTTTATGACAACTTGTTTTCACTTCACATAATGATAACAGCATTACAACTTTGCTTTAAAAACAAAATTTCGATAGCTAGAATCTAGATTCTAGAATAATGCACTAGAGGTGTCGACAGCAGAATAATGATAAATGGTAGTATAGTGAAACATACCTCTTCGTTTACCGCAATGCTCTTGGCATCATTGTGTACTAACAATGACCCCACGACATTATCAGTTTTGGGAGGACTCTTCATCACAGCATGAAGATTATGGCCAGCCAATTCTTCTTTCAGTCCAGCTTCATTTGAAAAGTTATGTTTAGATATGTCAGAAGATACAGAAGCATCGGGAGGATGCTCATTAGCTGATAGGTTGTTACTGTGCTTGTCAACACAATCCACTGCCAGATGACACTCTGATACAGGTTCCTGGTGTACATCTTCCCACAAATTCTTGTTCTTTAGACTCTGCATGTCAGTCTTGGAAGACTTCGCACCTCTGTCTTCATAAAATTGGAATGGTTTTGCATCACTGGTAGGTCTAAACACTAGTAATTCGAATGGAAACAAAAACAAAAACAGAAACTTGGAGTCAACAAGCGCATGTCAGTTACAGCAAGATGTGACTGACCACATTCTTTCCAGTAGAGTACAAGATAGCCACTAGATTAAAGGAGACGGTTTTGAAAGGAGTTCAAGTGTTTGGGCATGCATAACGTAATGAATCTAGAGCAGAGAAAAGCACATCATATTACCTGTTTTGGACACATGTAGACCTCTCTTCCTATCATCAACCTCCTTCTCAGCAGATCTGGCCTTCTTCTTTCCACTCCGATCTTTGGATGTTCCCAAATCCTCTCTCTTCCGCTTCCCCGAATATACCACAACAGGACGAAGCAAACTCCTCTCCTTCTTTGCACCATTCTGTGAACGCTTAAAGTCTACACCCTCATTCTCCCATGTCTTCATCTCTTTCGAATGCACCTTTCTCTCAAACCCACTTTCCTCCTCTCTTCCTCTCATCCCAACAAAAGCTGCCACAGGGGTTGCCAGCACAGTTTCCTTCGACAAAGAGAACAACATGCCCGCTCCTTTATCATCCGGATTCTCATTCTCATTCTCGTGCCTTTCCTGCTTTCTATCACCATTCTCCTTCTCATCCCAACACGGAAACTCCCTATATTGAAAATTGAACTTCTTTGGCACATACCCCGAGCACTTCCACAATTCTGGTGTAAAAACCGACGACAACCCACTAAACAATTCGGGATCCCCACCTGGAATCCCTTGCACGTGAACCCTATTCTCCATTGGTGTATCAGTCCAGAGCCTGACCGGTCTCCTCGCCGGCCCATTAAAAGAACCCTCCATTCTCACAGTTTTTGTAGGCAACTCAACCAACAACTGCGCCACCTCCGTCTCTTCACTATCATTATGATGACTACCGTTACCACTCCTATTGCTCTTGCTCTTACACTTATCACAGGCAAACAATTCCTCACCTTTCACATACTTGGAGCACCGCGTGTGCACCCACACGCCGCACTCATCGCAGTTCACCATCTCCTCACCGTCATCGAAGGTGACCCCACAGACGCAATCCACCGTCCACGAGCCGTCGACCCAATCCTCATGTGGGTCCGCGCTCTGGAGACGGTGTGACCGCCCTCTCATAATTCTCCTCCTCTATTTTACTTCCTATATAAACCCTAATTTTACCAAAAACGGAATAAAAAGTACCTAATTCACATTCATTTAAACGGTTTTCATGACGAATTCTAGCCAAAACTAAGGATTTTCAGACATGAGCGAAGAACAATAATTGAGTTCGAGGATCAAATACCTGGTAAACACTAAACTCATCGTTTTGACGCTTTTGGCGTCGATCTCTCTTTGTGTATAGATGGATCTCTCTGTCTGTGCTCCAAGTCTCCAGCCAAAATCCAAACTGGCTTCTCGCGCACAAATTGCTTTGGCTTGGCTCTATCGGAACTCAAAACCGAATTATGTTATGTTCAATTGTTAATGTGTTTGGCATCCGTCCACTCTCTCTCTCTCTCGTGCCTAGGCTCCGAAATATCACGAGCCAGCCCAAGTCTTGTGGTGGGCTGACTCGTTGGCCTATTAATTAAAAAACAAGGTCCATACTATCAGCACCCGCCTATGTTTTCTCGGCATTTTTATTTTATTTTATTGAAGTACTATTACAATAAATTATGACAATATACAATCGGATTATAGATAAGAGATCTAAGATCTACAACACTAGTAAGAAAATTCATCACATATACTTATAAAATTTTCAAATTCCTATCACTAACATAGAATGAGAGATGCAATACACGTGCTAAGAGATTAAATGTTTTTTGACGTCCTTTTAATTAAAAATTTTTTTGCTTAACTATTATTGAAGATTATACTATCAGATTTAGCTACTATACAATAGTGATTTAAATTCATTATTGCAGTCCAATCGGTTGTTTTACATGTTTCAACAAAAAAAAAAATTAGGGGTGGGAAAAAAAAAGCCCAAAACCGCTGAACCAGACCAAATCAAATCAACTCACTTGGTTTGGTCCGGTTTTTTACTTATAAAAAAACTGTATAGTTTTTTATAATTAAATCGTATGGTCCGGTTCAATCTATAGTCCAAGCTTATTAAACCCGGACCGAACCGTAAACCGAATACTTTTAACACACGTTTTTATTCTATTACATATCACATCCAAGACTTTAAAACTAAAAGTTAAAAGTGAAAACCCTAATTTATTATTTCATATTTGTTTTATTCAACCACCAATAGTCTATTATTTGTCTTTCATTTTATTACTTTATTTGGTTTGAAAAGATATTTGAATTTTAAATTTTATATTTGAATATATTTTATTTACTTTATATTTTATATATGAATTGGTCAATAACTCATCATACCATATATTTATTTTAAATGATGGACCATTTGAAATAAATTTTATTTCTTTTATATGATGGACCATTTGAAATAAATTTTAATAAAAATTAAAAAATAAATTTCTAGTCAATAACCGTTAGAATGAACCAAACTGAATCGAACAAATATAATTTGGTCTGGTCTAGTCTTAAAAGGAGATTGATCCAAACTGGTCCTATTTTTAAAAAGGGAAAAGATCGCTTTCCCCCCTACTGTTTACCCTATTATTAAAGTGAGGACAGGGTTTCCCAAAAATTGCCGGTCTACCCCCTGCAATGAAAATAATATTCAAACACCCCCTTCTGTTAACTTTTTAAACATAAAAACTATTACAGTGGGTTAAAAGACGATTTTGCCCTCCATTGCCTTTAAGAAAAAAAATATATCATAATTAAAAAATGATTTTTTTTCCCTAATAATAATAATAATAATAATAATATTTAAAAAAATTCAAAAATGGTGAAGATATTTTTTTATTTAAATTTTAAAAAAATTAAAAACAAAAAAAAATTAACAATAACAATAATAATAATAATAATAATAATAATAATAATAATAATAATAATAATAATAATAAAATATTAAAAAAATTAAAAAATTAAAAAACAAAAAAAAAAGATTGATCTCCACCGTCCATCTCAAAGATGAATGGTGGAGATATTTTTTTTATTTAAATTTAAAATTTAAAAAAAAATTAAAAAGAAAAAAATTTTAAAAAAATTAATAACAATAATAATAATAATAATAAATAAAAGAAATTAAAAACAAAATTAATTGAAAAGAATTAAAAAAAAAATTCATGGATTTGGTGGAAGTCCAGATTGGATCTCCACCGTCCATCTCATGCCATCTCATGAGATGGACGGTGGAGATCCAGTCTGGACTTCCACAAATCCATCTCTTATTAAAAAAATTTCAAAAACAAAAAATCATCACCAAGTCACCACTCACCACCATCATCACCGACCATCAAGCCAAGAACACACCCATCATCAATTGTGACAGCAACAAAACCCATCATCAATTGTGACAGCAACAAACAATAATCTCCGTGAAATAAAATTATTAAATAATTTAATAAAATAAACACACCATAAACTCCACCACTATTATCATCGATTTCCAGAACAAAAAAATTTTCAGAACCCAAATCATCATCAACATTATCATCATCCGAACAAAAAAATAAATATAAAATAAAGTACAATTTCCAGAAAATCATGGAGGTTGAGGATCAAGCTACCAATCCTCCGCCTGCCTCTCATTCCAGTCCCGCTGATACTGAGGAGCTTCATTTTGACGAAGAAGATCACTCCCTCAACAACCGCGATCAGTCTCTCTTGCGACGACGATTGGAAGCCTCCACCACACCGATCGATGAGTTCGAGCAGGACGACTGATCTCTCTCTCTCACCAGATCGCGACGACCGATCGTTATTTTTTACCACGACGACCGGAAGTTCTCTCTCTCTCTCTCTTCGTTCTCGTTCTCGATCACTCTCTCACCAGCGCTGGTTCGATTGGGTTTGGGTTTGATAGTGGGTGTTTTGTTTGGTTTGGGGGTGGCGGTTAATGTTGTGTTTGTGGGCAGCTAGGGTTTGATTTGTGTTGGTTGATGGTGTGCTTGTAGTGGTTTGGTAAAGATGAAAGATGATGAAATATGAAGAGATGAATTTGAAGAGATGAATTCAGATGGTGTGTTCGATTGGGTTTGATGGTGTTGGATTGATGGTGTTTGATCTGGATTGATGATGTTGGTAATAAATATATATTTAAATATTTTATTATTATTATTATTATTATTAGGGTAAAAATGTTTTTAGTCCCTTTAGTTTCCCCTATTATACGTTTTGGTCCCCCTAGTTTCAGGATTGGCCCGTTTGATCCTTCTGTTACATATTCCGTTTAAAATAGTCAGACTGGCATGATCAGAGGACAAAATGACCTTAATGCCCTTTAAAGTGTGACTTTTGGCGAAAAGACTATTTTACCCTTCTTATAAATATTTAAATTATTAAAAAATAACAAAAATTTAAATTTAAAATTTGGATTTGTTGGAGATCCAATTAACAATATATATATATATATATTAATTGATGATAGAAAAATAAAATTAAAAAACAATTAAAATTGATTTACTAAAAAAAATATAATATTAACAAAAAACCAGATTTCAAAATTAAAAAAACTCTCACTCACTCTCTCAACATATCTGAGATCTAATATCACAACCCCCACTGTCATTGGATGAAAACCAAATCTGGAAATTCAAAATCAAAACCTAAATCAAACTTGAATTAAACATTCAATCATCTTCCCCACCATCAATCTCCGAATCATCTTCTCTCTCTCTCTCTCTCTCTCTCTCTCTCTCTCTCTCGATCACTCTTATCACTCAATCATCTTCTTTCGTTGGAAATCAATCCACACACCAAACATAACCCAGTCCCAAACACAAACGGCCACCACCCGGTCCACCCCCACCTGAAATCACAACCATCGACGCCCCACACCGAGGTCTACACTCATACCCGAACCAGAATCAATACACCAACACCCGAATCGGAATGAGAGAGCAAGAAAAGAGGAAGATGAATTTCTGGAATTTATTTGTTGGTTTTGTTTTTTGGTTTTGATTTCTTTTCAATTCGTTTGTGTTGATGAATTTCTGGAATTGGGTGTTGATGAATTTCTTGTTTGGTGTTGATGATGGGTTTTTTGATTTATTTTCGATGATGGCAGAGTGATGGTGGTGGTGGTTTGATTTTGATTAGGGTTTTGGTTTGATTTTTATTTTGGTTGTTGAGTTTGTGTTGATTTCGGGTGATCGACTGGTGATTTATGGGCTTGGGTTGTGCGGCGGCGATGTTGTGGTGGTGATGGTCTGGGTTTCATTGGTGTTGGATTTTGATTTTTGGGCTTGAGTGGTTTGAAGATGATGATGTTGAAGATGGCTAAGTTTGATTTCGGTTTTGATTTTGTGTTTGACTGGTAGTGGGTCGATTTGGTGAAGAAGATGGGTGGCTAGGGTTTTTTGTGAAGAAGATGAAGGTTGACCTATTTGGTGAAGAAGATGGGTGGCTAGGGTTTGTGGTCGATTTGGTGAAGAAGATGGGTTGTAGTGGGTTTGATCTGATGAACTGATTAATTTAGTATTTAATATTAAATTTTTTATTAAATAAATTATTATTAATTTAGTATTTAATATTAGTTTTTTTATTAAATAAATTATTATTAATTGTTTTTTAATTTTTCAATTATTAATATAACATTAATTACCTAAGTTACCAATTTGCCCTTTAGCCAAAACCTTCTAGAAACATAAAAGCCATCTTTACCATTTTACCCCCGACCATTGACGGACTTTTTAAAAACCCTAACGGAATTGGACGGCAGGGACCAAACGGGCCAATCCTGATACTAGGGGGATCAAAACGTACAATAGAGCAAACTAGAGGGACTAAAAACATATTTACCCTTATTATTTTTATTGTTATTGTTATTATTATTAAATAAAAATTAGATTCCTGTTCCCTAGGGAGTTTACGAAATTGCCCCCCAACAGTAACGGTCAACCCTCACTGTTGATGATTTTTCTGACAGAGGGGGGTGTTTGTTAAATAAGTCTGTTCTGAATGGGTCACCTTTCTAAAGTCGAGAAACTTTGTCCTTACCTTTCTAATATAGTGAACAGTATGGGGGAAAATGATAATATCCCTTTTAAAAAAACCAAAAATTTTGGTTTGGTCCGGTTCCAGTTGAAACCAGACCGTACCCAACCCTAAAAAAAACATTGGAAGGGTTGAGAGGAGAAGAGGATCTAATAAGTATCTAACTATCAAAGTACTGTGAAGTTGCATTACACGTCAAACCCTTCTGGCCTCCTTAACCTTCCAATTTCAAAATCATATTTTTGGTATATACATTTACTCACACACCTTCAAATCATGATATACTTGCCATAAAAATCATATTCACACTGAATCTATCCACGCAAGTATAAGAGAATCTTCAATACAAAAGTGGTTTACATAAAAAATAAAAAAATAAAAAAATAAAAAAAACCGTTGACATAACAATAATGTCAAAAGACTTGCTTCTTATGTGGTATAAGGATAGACTTGATAGACAATCAGTTCAATATTTGGTCTTCAATGCTTCTGTTTAAAACACATTTTATTTTTTCATATTGACAATGTATAATATATATTTTTGCCACATTAGCGTGGGGTTAAATATGCACAGCTACATTGGAGATACGTTTTTTAATAGACCGTCTATTTATCATATGTGACATCTTCTTTTTTCACAAACTACTCTTGCATTAGAGATAATCTTAAATTATGAAATCAAATTGAATTCTAAAGTAATCATACATTTGTTCATCACATTACTTAGTTTATTTTTCACAATATCTTTTACATTAAAATCTAGTTTTGTAAAATTTTGAGTTGGAAAAAAATATATTCGTACACATCATTTCTTATTGATATCTATGAAAATTATGTTAGTGTGTTGCCTAAGCATGTATTAAAGTTAATTATTGATAATAATAATTAAGATATAAACAAAATTAATAATTATTATTGTTGGGAACGAATTTGGTTTTGTCCGATTATGGAGCCCCAAACTCGAATAGGATGTTTCGTGTTTCACTTGATAACTCTTATGGTCAACTAGATAAGATGAGATTAGTCCGATGGCATACTTTTCACACAAGTATCACAAGATTGTGAGTTAAAGTCCCCTTCCTTCAAGGAAAATATATATAAAAATTCCTATGATCAAATAGTGACCAAGTTAGGGTGTCCAACAATGTTGTTTGTTGGCTACCACCCTCCCAGGCTCCGATACCAAAATCAATAACAATCCAAATAATTGGTAGTACATAGTTCAATAATTTCCCTTTTAAATTTTGTTATCTCATTCTCTCTTACTTATTCTACTCGATTGAAGTTTATATATATATATATATATATAGATTCATCTCTTACTACATAATAACGATATCCAATAATTGATCTTAATGTATAATTTAAAGGACACACATTAAAGGCATACACTGTGGGTGCAAACTGCAATGCCAAGTGGTGACTGCAAATGCAACGCAGTTAGTTAGGTGGGGTGAGTAGGGTACTGCTACAGTGCTACTAGTGAGTCGATTTCTCACTAGTCACTAGTCACTGCCTACTCTCAACTTAAATTCCTAAATTACCCTCACATCTAACATTCATAAAAGACAAAACACACTGTTCACGTTGTACAACGTTCATCCACGTTGCCCAGTAATTTCCCGCCACGTGGTCACAAACACACGTGTGGACTACACACATGACATGAAAATGCTTGTCATGTAACGTAACATGTATGATGTATGTATGGCATGTGACGTGTATATGAATTGAGCAATCGAGTTTGGTCCAAATTTAGGACGATGTGAAGATTGAAGTAGCAGATCCCCACCCCAACACACCCCTACCCATCCGAAGAACCTCTTCTTCGGTCTCTCCATTTGAAAAATTGTTGTTTAAAAACAAAAACAAGATAGAAAACAAAAACAAGATAATCAGAATCTCACAGTAAGAAATCAATTTTATTTCACTTCATTTTTACCATTTTATTATACTTGAGTTGTATTTCAGTTTAATATATTTTAGTGTTTTATATATTTATATATATTTTTGTGTATTTCGTTTTCTCCGTAATGATCTCCAGCTCGTTTTTGTTCTTCATCAATGGAAACAATTTAAGTTTATATTAGCTTTGTAATAATCTGGATCAATCGATTGCAGAGACAGAGAGAGAGTGTTAGTCAGAAGAGTGATTGATGGCTGTGGTTGAGAACACAGTGGGTGCATCAACGGCTCAAGATTCGGCGACATCGGTACAGTCCAACGGCCAGGATCAAGCGAAGCAAAACGGGATGGCGACGGTGGTGATGGCAGCGGCGGTGCAGGATCAGGGTGGGATGTTCGTGGTGAGCAATAACAGCGACCACCGATCCGACGGCGGAGACGACTACAAGCGCGATATGAGGGAGCTGCAGGAGCTCTTCTCGAAGCTGAATCCGATGGCGGAAGAGTTCGTTCCTCCTTCACTTGCTAACAACAACCTCAACCATGGATTCAATGGAGGATTCTTCGCTAATTCGCTTTTCTTGCAAAACAACAACACCGCCAGAGATGGTCATGTCAACGCCAACGGCACCGCTGTTCGACGGGTATGTGAAAACACATGAGAATTGTAAATAATCTAAAGTTTAGTACATTTTAGGGTTTTAAAGTGATTAACTTTTTTGGGCTTTTCAATTGATGAAAATTTTTATTTCTCAGAAGAAAAACTTCAGCCAAGGGAAACGGAGAATTAACAGCAGGACTAGTATGGCTCAGCGGGAAGAGATAATTCGTAGGACCGTTTACGTATCCGATATTGATCAACAGGTATCTATAAAAGCTAATTCTTCTTTGAAGTTGCTTTTGTTACCTGTGCTCATTCTATTTGACTAATGTATTGCTTTTTGGGGGACTTCAGGTCACTGAAGAGCAGCTTGCAGCTCTATTTGTTAGTTGTGGGCAGGTACCGGTGTTCTTGTTACTGATCTTTAATTTCTTGTCATGAATTTTATTTTCCAAACTACAAATTCTTTTTTCGTTTGTAGGTTGTGGATTGCCGTATCTGTGGGGATCCTAATTCTGTGCTTCGTTTTGCCTTTATTGAGTTCACTGATGAAGGTAATGTTAACTAATTTCAGTGGTTACTAGTTGAATGATTTTTCGTCCATTAGTTAGTCATAAAATGTACTCTAATGGATGCTTTAGTTTTGTTCACTGATGGTATTTTGGTTAAGCAGATGGTGCACGAACCGCTTTGAATCTGGCCGGAACAATGCTTGGATTCTATCCTGTTAGGGTGCTGCCCTCCAAAACTGCTATTGCTCCCGTTAACCCAACATTTTTACCCAGGGTGAGAAAGTTCTGCCATTGAGACCTATGAACCATAACATAGTTTGATCATTCGTAGTTGTGGTGATGCATTGGTTTCATTTTGTTTATCCTGTTTATCGTTTGGTACTCCGAGTTTCAGACTGAAGACGAACGTGAGATGTGCGCAAGAACTATCTATTGTACAAATATCGATAAGAAGGTGAAATGTTTTGAATTGTCCTTCACTGAATCTGGTCCTGTATTAGACTGAAAAGCCCTTCACGTTAACTACTTGATTTGTCCTGTGCAGGTTACTCAAGCAGATGTTAAACTCTTTTTTGAATCTGTCTGTGGAGAGGTTTGTGATTATGCCTGTCATCAACTTAAAAGATCTCTTTTTTTCCTGAAGTTGCATCAATTTTTTTCTGCTGTAAGAATGCATTTACGAGGTCACCTTGTCTAATGCAGGTTTATCGCCTGAGGCTGCTGGGAGACTATCACCATTCTACTCGCATTGCTTTTGTGGAGTTTGTGATGGTAATCACTTCTTCCTCTTTATTATGAATGCTGCATATTGTCTCCTTAGCAAATCTTCAGTTGCTGTGCTAGGAAATGTCTACGGAGGGTGTAGGGGGTAATGAAGGGTTTTCAGGTGATCAGGCATATAAGGAAGGAATTTAGTGTCACGAATCCTAGATCTGAGATGCTGGCCAAACCTCTATTTCATATAGTGGTTTCAACTTTTTTAATGCCTGGGTCAGGATGCTTTTCTCCTTACCAATTTCTTTACTAAGAAACCTTCATATAGAGGCAAGAAAGTGAAGATGGAATTCAAGTCTATTCCATTGGCTTTTACACATCTCCAACACACCCATGCTCTAGGGGGTAAATTATTACCCCTTGCCCGAAGAATCAAAAGTTTTGAGTTTTGACTAGGAAATGGAGAAAAATCTTTTCTTGAGTCCTGAACTCTTGATGCCATTGGAGCACTTTAACATACCTGTGACATTGAGACAATGGTCTAACCAAATTTTTCACCACGGTCGGTATTATTTCTTTTACAGCAGTTTACTTTCTTCTTTTCTCCTTATTGCCAGCCAGGACATTATTTGATCTGTATCTTTGATAATCTTGTTTTTGTGTTATATTTGTTGATAACAGTAATCATTAGTTTAAGAGGGACTATAATGTGACCTTTAGAATGGTTGCTTAATCCATATGAAAACAAAGAAAGTCAACATTGTTTATGGAAAGTTCAGGGTCTTCAGGGTCAAGCAGGGTGTACTCCATTCTTCAGATGTTGAGACCCCCTTTCTTTTAAGATATTCACTTTTGAATTGCTTGGGCTTAGCACCTAATGGCTAGTGACTCCCTTGGACCAAATAACTTTCAAGTTAGCTTATCCCAACAATATTTTCTTAACTAATGTTAATTGTGATATGGGAGTCGCTCTCAACAGCCTTAAGATTTGTTATGTAATATTTCCTCATTCTAGCTAAGCACATGTAACAGATAATTAATAACCTTCAATAGTGCCTATGGATACTCTTTATTGGTGTTTGTTATAAAAGAAAAATGGAAAAACTGGGGTTGGCTTGGATGTGAAAGCAGCAACCATCAGAAAGAAGTTTCAGGTTGGTTAATAGGAAAACATCATTACCCAAGTGATATGCTATGTACACTGCATGCTACCAAAATGTGAAATGCTTTTGTTGCACAACACTTTTTTTTATTATTATTATTATTTTTTATTTTGTACTTTTTCCAATCCTCATTCCTAATTACTACACTGATGGAAGAATTGGAAGAATTATAAACCAACGTTATTGAGTATTGACATAATCTCGTAGTTGTCCCATCCCATAGTAGTGGGATAACATCTAATTAATCTTGCACTTATAACTGGGTTATCTTGTTTTTCCAATTAAGTAACTTCCATTAGTACACCCATATTTGATCATGTCATAGGATAGTGTATATATCTGAATCTTGGTTGTTTTATGTTTTAAAGTGATTGGCTCAGCTTGATGTCTCTTGGCTTGTGTGGATCGCATATGAATCCTTTCCCCTATAGGAAGCACCATGATTTAGCTTGAAATGTTGCTTTACTTTATAATGATCATCTCTATTACTCAAATCTGGAGCAGCTTGATGATATTGATGGGCCCATCTTGATAGGCTGTGCACCGTCTGCACAGCTGAACAGCTATAGCCTTTCCTGATAATTTTATTATGCTATAGTAATTCTGTCATAAATTCTGGAAATTTACATGCATGTACAACTTCAATGTGGAGTGTTAGGTTTTTGTAATCATTGTAATCATTGATAACCTTTTGCAGACATTTCTCTCACAAGAAGCCAAGAAGAATTAGACATTTATCTGCTTTCTCTTTTCTCTTTAGGTGAAACTGGCTTTTGATGGTCCGTAAAACTTTACCTGACATCTAGGGAGTAGCGACTAGGATTCTAGATCAAAATCCCTTCAATAAGATTGCTACGATTTTTATTCTTGATGGTCTTCTGATTTCATTTTCTCTTATAGTTGGGACCTACTTGTTGTTTTGTACTCTTATTCTGGTCTTTATTTTTTTTTCCCAAGTTAACAAAGACTTTGTGCATTTCAAGAAGATCATCTACCTGGACAGTAGGGGTATATCACGATTGATTGACATGCATGTTTAATGGTTGTTTACATAATCAATTTTTTTCTTGTCCTAAGCGATCTGTCTAGTGACAGCTTTCTTGATAAGTTCTTCAGGTACTCTTTGTTGTGTTGGTGGGATTGATATGAATTATGGTTCAGAGCCATGTTGTTGAGTTACTTTTGTTTAGAAATGATAAGGATAAAATTAAAAAAATAATAATAATAAAAAATTAAGAACCTAAGCTACTCCTTTAAAATTGCAAAATAATATGGAAAAAGCAGTGAAATATGACCATATTTAGTTGCTGGGTAAATATGCTGCTTACAATTTGTGGTTGCAAGCAGAATCTATAAACGGGGTAAACTCTTGGTCAGACATTTGTCTGGCCAGGTTTTAATGTAAACGTTTACTCCTTGAATACCTTGTGTTAGGTCTTCATTGTAACATGAACGAAGTGATCATA
The DNA here is from genome assembly GCA_008009225.1 of Acer yangbiense. Taxonomy (NCBI): domain Eukaryota; kingdom Viridiplantae; phylum Streptophyta; class Magnoliopsida; order Sapindales; family Sapindaceae; genus Acer; species Acer yangbiense. The sequence goes on from CM017771.1 coordinate 5,629,390, forward strand.
TTAATTTCCCTAATTAAGCTTTAGTCTAGAGCATAAATATCCTGGACCAGGAACTGGCTGAGTGATGAGGTTAACACCTATCTTGGGCTCTGCCAACACATGAAGCCATTATTAATTGATGCAGTCCTTTTGTTTGATGCTTTTTCGAATGACTATTTAATCATGGATTGGAATTCAGAGCCTTAGTTTATGTTGGCTCAGTTTAGATACAGGAAAGTAATTACGGGATCCAGTTACTGTTTGTGAGAAGAGTGCTACATAATTTACTTACCAATTGCATTCATGCTCATAAACTATGGCTATGTTTGTTACAAAGTTTCCTTTCAAAATTAGATGATGGTGTGTGGCTGTTTTACATAATGTAAGCTGCAATGTACTTGAGTGCATTCTAGACCAATATGAATATTAAGCCTATTTTTGACGATTGATTTTAAAGGTTTTATGCCAATCACTTCAAGGCATATGCAAGCGATATTTTGAACTAATTTCCTAATTGTCTGCTTCTCTATCTTCAGTTTCATTGTGTATGAATATTTATCTATTATGTTTTCATTCCCTGCAGGCAGAAAGTGCAATTGCTGCTCTCAACTGTAGTGGTGTGGTTCTGGGTACATTGCCAATCAGGTCAATCTTCATGCTGTCACATCTTCTTATATCTTTGTTGTTTTCTTGCTTGGGTCATCGAGTTAACCTTAGGCGTTTTCGATGTTCAGGGTCAGCCCATCAAAGACACCTGTTCGGCCACGTGCTCCTCGTCCTCCCATGCATTAATTTCTGTTGATGCCATCAGCTGATTTTAATACCGGTTTATATATATTTAGATATACACACACCGATGTAAAGATGTTTCTCATCTCGGGTCTGTCTGTTTTATATACCTTTGTTCTTAGCTTCTCTGACTGGGATCTTTTTATTATCATAGGGTCTATGTTTTGTTTGTTCTAGCGATATAGAGTTGGGTGGAACTTCGAGGCTTTAGAGATTTTAATGTATTTATCGCTCATGGATATGGATAATGCTTGTCCATAACTTCTCTAAGTAGCCACTGACATTTAAAGATCCTGAAGGAAGTGGACTTTAACATGACTCTTGAAGTAGTCCTCTTGTAAGTGATTTTAGGTAGAGAGTTTTTTGCAGGAAGATTATAGCGTTAGGGTATGATTTCACTCAGATGAGTTCTAAATAAATCACTCTCAACCAAATGATGAGTGGAATGAGCTTTTGCTCACGTGTGCTTTCATTGCACATGCACCCACAAAAGTGGACTATTGTTGAGTCGCTAGCTACTGTTTGGAAATTGTTGTCATTCTGCATATTACTGCCTATGATCAACTGGTAGTTTGTCAATTATTTTATTTGTCAATGTTTTTTTTTTTTTTTTGCTATCTTTGTGTGAATATCTTGTCGATTTCCCATGTTAGAAAATTCAATTAAATTATGGTATTATATTTTTACGAAATATAAAGATGGTATATCTTGGCTAAACATGTGGGAAAATAGTTTAGTTAGATACGGACAGGTCAAGTATTATTAACGCAACATATACACGATAAACAGTTTTGTTGAGACATAAGTTGAGCTATAATTTTGTAGGTATGTTCCATGATTATATATATATATATATATATATATATATATAGAGAGAGAGAGAGAGAGAGAGAGAGAGAGAGAGAGAGAGAGAGAGAGATTGATTTTCAAGTCAGTGTATATTGATATAACTTATATAAGTGCAAATGCTACATTGATATAACTTACATAAGTGCGGTGCGTAGCATGTGAACCACTAGATTTACATATTTTGATTTAAGTGTGTATGCACTTGTCAATGTTTCTTCATAATCGGTGGCCCATATGTAATGCACTGATGAAATTATATCAGTGCGTACCGATCAGAACGGAAATATATATATATTTCAACGGTGTGCTGAGTATCTTATATATTTATATACAAGACTTATCTTATAAGATGATATAGTTGTATGCAAGGAACTTAAAATCCACATATCCACCGATATATCCGTCGATATATCTATATTTTGGAGGGACTGATATCGAAACAGAGACCGATATATCCACCGATAGAAAAGAAATTGATATAGATCGTGGAGCTAATGTTAGCAAATCTTTTTTTAAATTTTTTACCGAATATCCACCGATATCGATAATATCCCCGATATATCTATAAATTTAAAAGCCCGATACCGCAATTGATATTTTATTCCTTGGTTGTATATACGTATATGATGGGCAAAAATCAGTCTACACTCTTCATTTGATGTCGACTAGGCTGGGTTGCTAGGATTTGGCCCTGAAAACCGAAGCTATAATGTATGGACAATGATTCAAGGCCGTATATAGTCTAATTTGATCGTGACCTATTATTGTTGTTGGGCTGACATTGACCAGGCTCCCAATTTCTTCAAATGTCACAAGAATCGCCATCAAAGTTGTAAACTAAACCAAGTTGCAAGCATATGACTTGATATATAATTCAACCAAAATCTTCGAGTCTGCTTGTTTAGATCTAATTGGATCTCATTTTAGCACATATATATCAAGTCACGTCTCATATAAATTATCGTTTATTTGTATATATCAACGTAAGATCATTTACTATTGTACACAAAATTTTTAGATTTTGCTATGAGAAATGACTTCATTTCTAATTACATATTGCAATGTGACACCATAGTTTAATTATTTATCCCAATTAATAAAAGCCGAAAAAGAATCCAATTGTTAGTGATCCATTGTAAGTAATTAAAATTAAAGATTCGGTGGACTTATATAATGATCACTAATCAAAGCTCAATGAAGTGTGTATGCCACCAACGGCAGTGCATGCCCATGAGTTTACGTGGTCTTCCACTTGTTTTTGTTCCCTTCTTGCACCTGAAAAAAGAAAAAGAAAATATAAAACCACACTAATAAATAAATAAATAAATAAATACACATATATCATATATGGTTAATCATATATTATATATATAGAGCTAATGATCAATCAAATTGTATGGTCCCATAAATTCATGAAAACCTTTCACTTTTGTCCTTTGAATCCTTTATATAAAGAAAGCATGCATAGAGATATTGGGGTGAGGGCTTGCAACTTCAACCAAAAAACAGACCTAAATTATACAACCAGTCCTGTCATGATGAACCCTAGATTGGAGGTGATCTTCACTTTTTTTTTTTCTTTTTTTCTTTTTGACAATATAGGTGATCTTCACTTTAGCCTCCTCAAGTGTCACAGACTCACAAACAAAGGGCCGATTTTGATTTTTGATAAAGAGACCTGACCCTATATAAGAAGAAAAAAACAAAAAAGAACAAAAAGAAAGTGAATTAAAGTATTAAATTAAGATGCTTACCCTTTCTCTCGCTTTCAATTGACCATGGCTGGTCCCATCCTTGACTCAGCTACACCCAAAATCATTAAACAAAGAGTTCAACAATAATACATTTTAAATGTTAAAATAAACACGTAACTTGAGATAGCTCGGTGATAAGTTTCTTACATTTACAAAATGAACGTGTATGAATAGTTGGACCACTAGCTAGTTGAGTAGTGTATAGTTGTATATACAAAATAGCACTAACTAGTGGTTGCTAAGGTGGCCAGTTCTTTTTTATTAATCAACTATATATGCTTTGTATTTAATTTCTCTCTCACTGGTTGGCCACCGACGCTAGCTCTCACTAATTAACTATCTTTCTCTTCCTTAGAAATACCTCCAGCCAAACCAACACTTCAATATTTGCTATAATGGGAAACTGTCTATTTGGAGGAGACCCCGATGATTACGATCACGATCATCACGGAGGAGTACTGTCTACGACGATGATCAAAGTCATCACATCAAACGGTGGGATCATGGAGTTCCACCCTCCCATAACAGCATCATGCATCACTCAAGAGTTTCCGGGACACGCCATTTTTCCAAGCCACCACCTTTTCTGGAAACCACTCTCTCTCCACGAAGATCTTCAACCGGGCAAATCGTACTATCTACTCGCAATCAACGGCGGTGGCGGCAAGGAGGAATTAATGGTTGGTAGTGGTGGTACTGGATCACAAATCGTCAGAGAAGGACATATAAGATCAAACAGCATACCGGCAGGACCCTTAGTGTCGTCTTATCGGATGTCGTTTGATTATCAAGGAATGTTGAAGAGATCATACACTGAAGTCTTCTCCAGGTACAACAACAACAACAAAAATAATAATAAAAAGAGTGGTGGTGGTGGTGGTGGTGGTGGTAGTGGTTTTTGGAAAGTGAAGCTGGTGATTAGTCCAGAGAACTTGTTGGAGATTTTGTCACAGGAGGCTCGAACAGAAGAGTTGATTGAGAGTGTGAGAACAGTCGCCAAATGTGGAAATCATCATGGGGTTTCGTTAATGTCATCTTCTTCAACATCTGCAGCGTTTTCAGATGAATGGAGTCTCTCCAGCAGTAGCAGAAATGCTTCTTCTACTAAGAAAGATTATTTGTTAGACATTAATTAGTCCGAATTAAATATCATTACAGTTAAGTTCAATTCACACCCACTCTTTTGTTTTTGTTTTTTGTTTCCATGTTATAGTTATAATATAATCAACTATTACTACTCTCTAATTTCATTTTGCTGCATACATATAACATATGTATAGTATGTCATGCATATACATATATCGTGACTGATGTTTGGCTGTTTAGTGTTTACTGAGTTCGGTGGCGACACCAACCAAGAATATTTATGGACTGTGACTTAACACTACTGGTTTTTATGGGCATGGAATATAGTAGTTTTCCTTGTTGATATTTGCACCATACGAAAATTGTATCATCACTCCTAGCTTCAAAAATAATTTAAGGGTTAGGTTATGTCTCAATTTTTTTACTTCACCCTTTCAACTATTGGATTAAAGAGCACATGAGCAAATAGGTGGTTGAGATATTGAAATCAAAAAAATGAGTCAAAAATTTAAGTTGATATAGCCTAACTCATAATTAAATACCACTAAAAATTTCAAAGAAAATTATATATATATATTTTTTACAGCATCTATCTATCCATCTATCTAGACCTTGTATTTTTTTTTTTTAACTTTTACCATTTGTAGGATTTGAGCCGCTGACTTATGAATCATTTATCCAAGCCCCAAGCACATCAATCTAATTATAGATTATAAATATTATGTGAAGTCAAGATCCAATTATGTACATTCATCGCACATCACCATTTAGTAGAGCTGGTAGTATATCTCTCTTCCACATAAGTGGTGAGGGGTTCAAATCTCACAATGCATATTTTACAAGCATATGTGAGGAGTTTTCTTCCCAGGTTGTGGAAGTAGTTATTTCATGTTATTGGAGTAAATATCCGGGCTGCACATATATTGTTTAATCTCAGTAGATCCTGACAATCTTATTATAATAGTTTTTGAAATACTTCCCAAAAAAAAAAAAAATTATGTACACGAGATAGATAAATATACATACATTGATTTACCAAACTCTACAAATTGACGAATGACAAGCACAAAATTGCATGTGTGAAGTGAAGGTGAAGCCAAGTGATAACAAGGTGTTGGACCCAAAATTAAGGTTCACAAAGAAAATTTGGATCCTAAATTGGGTAAACGAAGCCCACATTACTTTGAAATAGATTTATGGGTATTTAGAAACATGGTTGCGGGCCAAGATGGGCTTTTATGACATTGACTGGGCCACCAGGTAGTGTGGCCCATGTATATATATATATTTTTTAATGAAAACTTTAAGCTTGGTGTATCTATGTATCATATTCATTCCATATCATACATGTTACCTTGTATTGGCAATTTTATTTTTGTTGACGGAAACTCACAGTTTCATTGATATGGATGTGAAAGACTTATTAGTTGGGTATCACTATCCGTGCCATATTAGTGTTTAATATCGATACGTTTTGTAAACTTTCTGACCCCATCTTAATGTCAGTTTAAAAAAATAATAATAAAATCCATATATTTAAATCAAAAGTATATACACCGGTTAAAACTCTCGATACAAAAACCACCAAGTTATTAAATTTAATGACAAAATCGTGTATTTTGCATGAGGAAAGCAAAAGTAACTTGAACTTCAAGTCTCAATTCACTTTTAACTATTAACAAAAGGGTTTTGCTATCTTGCTGTTAACAGTAAGATTACTGGATAGTTATATGAGAGAGAATTGGTTACTTTTTTTTTAAATTTTATTTTAATTTTTTAATTTTTAATTTTTATATACCCTTAGATTGAAATCTAAAGATTAAACTTGACCTAGTAACATTACTGTAACTTAGCAAAACCCTTAACAAAAATAAATAAATAAATAAAATTTAACAAAATAATTTTCCATATATGCTGAAACAGATATAAGGTGGCTTTTGAACTTTCTAAGAGACCGAAGATCTCTCTTTTATCTAAATCAATTGATTTAAAATAGCAATAATTGGTGTCGATTAATGAAGTGATCATATTAATCGTGATATGTTCTCCTTTTTCTTATTAATAAAAAAATTCCAAGCAGAAATCAAAGAGAAGACATATGTGACCATTCACCATTGAAATTGGACCGAAAAACACTTGCCAATTATGAATCACATTAGGGGTTCCCCATTGTTGTTACCTTTATATATACATGTTTATCAAAGTGTCCCAATATAGATTTATATTCAAATTATTATGTTGACCTGTAAATTATAAAATCATTCAATAATAATTGCCTTATCAATTATCATGACAACTTTTTTTTATTTTTTTTATTTTTAATTATATATATATATATGTAAAAAAGCTGCTTTTATTAAGATTCTGTGTAATTAGAGTGAACCTCACACACATGTACACACTTTAATTATTTTGAAGCTTCGTGAAAAAATCTCTATTGGTTGTTGTTAAATCACCTCTAATCAAAAACCTTTTGGTTGGTCTAAAATGGGGCCTTTTTAATTACACTATTTATTGTAACAACTCTATAATCATTATGGTCATAATAGATCATTAAAAACAATAAAAATAAAAATGGCATTCTTCTTTTCAAGTTGGTGTTTAAATGGAGGCTTCTTGAAGGTTAATGGGAGTCGGCTGATCTTGACTATCAATATTTTGTATACTGTCTTTCCATAGTTGTTGTTGTAGTTGGTGAAAATTTCGATGAATTTTCTTAAGATAGTTATAATTTTCCATGGAGGAGGAAAGACGTAAAAATATCTCTTTTTATTTCTTTTAAATGATATTGAAACCAATTTAAAGTCGTGACTTTAACCTTTTTTTTTTTTGATGATGATATCTATTACTTCAGGACGGGACCAGACCAGGTATTTTTTTGAAAGCTTTCGTCATTAATAGGATTCGAGCAGCTGACATGTGAGTCATTTACCCAAACTACAAGTTCTTCCATCTACCAGCTGAGCTACGCCCCTATTGGCGTCGTGACTTTAACATTTAATCATATATTTAACTATATATATATATATATAGGGGTAGGATCCATGGCCTCATTTTTTTTACATAATTTTTGACACAACTTCTTGGCTATTAGATTTTGCTTTTTTAATGGATAGGATTTATTATTTTTTTCTTTCCTTATTTAATACAAATATTGTCTCTCACCTAAATAATATTTTATCTCTCCAAAATATTATTATTTTATTTAATTCTCTCACCTTATTTAATTTTTTTATCTTTAATTTATTTATCTTTTCTTTTATTTTTTCCTTTAGAGGTTTTTTTTTTTTTTTTTTTTTTTTTTTTTTTTTTTTTAGCTGAAACAAGAACATCAGCATTGTGACTTTCACTCTCACTTTTCAGTCGTTAAAATCTTTTTTTTTTCTTTCTCTCTGTTTTTTTTTTTACTATTCTTATTTCTCAATTTACTATATATATATATATATATATATATTTATGTATATGTAATCACTCTCCTCTTTTATTTTATTTTATTATTACTATTTTTTTCTCTTTTATCATTTCTTATTTCATTACTTTTGCAAAGTTGTACAATTGTATTGGTCTTGTTAATATATTTGCAAAGTTGAACAAAAACATCATACTTGACGTCATTTATACTGATATTTGTAAAATAAAATCTATGTGTAATAAGTAAATCAATGAGAAACTACCAATGAATACATGACTTGATTTATAAAATCAATAAAACACGTTCGGCATGCTGGATGTACGTTGCCCAAAAAGTTGTGTCAAAATTTGTGTCAAAATATGGGGTCATGGATCCTGCCCATATATATATACATATATAAATTTTCAAGTCAGTGTATCCTGATATAACTTCGTGAGGATATTGAATGTGAGTCATTCGTTTTACATATTTTGACTCAAGTGTGTATGCACTTGTCAAAACTAGTGGCTCACATTCAATATCCTGATAAAGTTATATCGGGATGCACTTACCAGATCGGGACTGATATATATATATATATATATATAGTCTTTCACAAAAGTTATATCAGTTCCTTGTATGTGGGCCACTGGATTTAAATACTTTGACATTATATCAGTTCCTTGTATGTGGGCCACTGGATTTAAATACTTTGACAGACAAGTGCATACAGCCAAGTCAAGGTATTTAAACCCAGTGGCCCACATGTAAGGAACTGATATAACCTTTAACAGTTCGAACTGATAATAGAATTTCTGTATATATATATATTTAAAATTAAAAAGTTATAAATGGATTCCAACGTAAATATTGTCACAAATCACAATATTGGATTATGTGCACATGAATAATGAATTGAATAGTTAGGTTTTGAAATTAAAAATAAAAAAAAAATTAAAAAAAAAGTAAAAATTAAGTTATAAATGACGAGATAAAGTTGGTTTGATGGTAATTCCCTCAAAAAAACACCGAATTTATCTCTTCGAGTCCTCCCCATCCTAAAAAAACACCGAATTTATCTAATATTTCAAAAAAAAAAAAAAAAGTTACAAATAACAAGATGAAGACTTTATTGTTTATTCTTCAAAATAATAATAATAAATAAATAAATAAATAAGAAAAAGAATTGTTTCATCATTTTGAGGGCCGGTGCTGATCCAATTTTGTTACAAATACCTAACCAGAAAAAATCTGGTCCAGGCCCAACCCAACTATAAGATTTTTTTTTTTCTTTTTTCTAATTTTTTTTTTATTATTTAAAATTTTTAATTTTAGCTGTTAAATTTACAAAAGTGTATTAATTTAATATGAATATTGATGTGATAAAAGTTTAGCACAACAGCGTACGACATGCCGACTTCAAAATAAACAATCCACTCGTGCTCGAAGTCTCAAACCATGCTCTATATTGTGTTTCATATTAAAAAATAACAACCTCATGAATCTTCATTAAAATAATGTTCCACTATTGAATCAATTACACATGTTCATAGTAGTCAAACTTATAATTAATCACCTTATTTGATATTGAAAGTTATCTATACAGTGTACGATGGTGACGATTCGAACTTAAAACATTATTAATATGAATAGAGTGTTTTTCGATATCAAACCATATTGAACGATATTAATTGAATATAAATATAATTTTTCTATTATCAGTTCATTATGATATAAAATTTATCAAGACGAAGAATGTGGACCATAAGATTTACATACTTTGACTCAAAATATATAAACGTATCAAAACTTTTTCATAATCTATGATCCATATTTTTCGTCCTAATATATTTTATATCGGGACGAACTGATAGTAGAAAAACTATATATATATATAACTATTATTATCAAAGATAAGAATTTTATAATTTTTTCATACAGGATCGACAATATAACATTACGGTGTGGATTATATAGTGTTAAATTATTACATCACACATTACACACGTAGATTTGACAAATAGCATGCCATGATAGTGTATAAGTTTGCTTCTTGTGCAAACTTTAACAACACCAACCGGACTTTTTATTTTTTATTTCAAAGAAATGATTAATTAATTTAAAATTCAATGTGTCAAATTTTCTACCTTCTTAGCTCTTTAGTATAGCTACAAGAGTACATGTGTTTGCCGTCACAATACACGTCATTCATAGAGAAATCACAACCCCATTAAAAGACGACAAGAATTTGTCAACTTGGGAACCTATGAAAAACTACGATCCTAAATATGATTCAAATATTGAATCGTTTTAATCGGTTGGTATTAAAAAGTTAACAAAGTAAATATCGGTTTCGGTGAAAATTTCGAAAATATTCAATGATACTTTAAAATCAATTCTCATAAAATACGAAAAATATCAAAAATATTTCGAACAAAATATCGATATACCGATTGTATTTGGTTGATATTAAAAAGTTAAGGAAGTAAATATCAGTTTCGGTGAAAATTTTAAAAATATTAAATGATATTTTAAAATCAATTCTCATAAAATACGAAAAATGTCAAGAATATTTCTAACAAAATATCGATATACCGGTTGTATTTGGATTTGTCATAGACACAATTAGTAAGATAAATTTTGACACTTACCATACCAACACACTAATTGGATTAAGCGAATTAGACGGTTATCATGAGTTTTGACACGATTAATTAAACAGATCGAATTCATATTCAGATTTGCAACGACACAGTACTACAATAACACAAATTACTAAATATTAGGAATTCATGACTTTTTGAAAGTTGATTAAGAGAAGATAATTAATAAATAAATAAATTCAACCACAACCAACTACAACAACATTGAAGGTGATAAGGAGATGAGATGTCTAGAGTCTAGTGCAGGTTAGTAAGAAGTGGTTGCTCCGTCAATTGTGAGTCCAAGTTAACAATGATTAGGCATAGAATTTAGACACGTAACGATCATTATTAGTGTTGAGAACACAAACACAAACCCATCTCTTAACAGAAACAACAAATATCTACTAGGCTTATTAGTGCTACCGTTATATATATTACTTGGAGTCCATGAGAGAAAAAGAGAAAGAGAGAGAATTTCTTAAAGTATGTCGGTAAATAATCATACTAATTAGCTAATAAAAAAAAAAAAAAATCATCATGATTAAAGCCCATTAATATAAGAAAATTTTGGCCACATCGACATGTAGACCAGTAGTTTAGAGAAAAACTTCAGTGGGACGGTCCCATTGACGTGGATATGGGACCGTCCAATCAGAGCACGCCACAAGTGTGCCACATATTATGGGACCGTCCAATCAGAGCACGCCACAAGTGTGCCACATATTCTCCCAATGTATATGTGGCGTGCTCTGATTGGACGGTCCCATATCCACGTCACTGGGACCGTCCCACTGAAGTTTTTCTCATTAGTTTATTAGTGACTTGATTAGTTAAAACATATATGTAGGATATGACATCATTTGACTTCGATCGATTGGTATATATTTGTTCTAGTTCTTCATTCATAATCTGTTTTATAATTGTTTAGGACTACTTTATAATTTAAATGACTAGTTAGCCTATTTGGGTTGTAATATTCATTGCTATACCTTCGTGGCTATAACATTTTTTTTTATGTTGAATTTTGAGAGTATCATCGTTTTAATAAGTTAAGTTTAAATGGCATCAAATGACTAAAATATCATCATCTCTTTCTTTTATTATGTTCATACTAGCTATTTTTAGTTTTTTTTTTAGTTTTTTTTTTCCAAAATCCTCTATTGACCTCCATCAATGGAAATGAAAGACCTCCAATGGAGGTTTCAATGAAAGATATGACAAAAATGAAAATTTGAAAATTTTCATTTTTGCCTCGAAAGTCCTGAAAACTACCAAAAAGTCTTAGAAACTATCTTACAAGTCTCGAAAATTACCTGAAAAGTCTCAGAAATTAGAAAATAAGTCTCGGAAACACAAAAAAGCGCGAGACTTATATTTTTGTAGTGTGTTTTAAGGGTATTTTTGTTAGATTCATAGTTTAGTTGTTATTTAAACTTAAGTTATTAAAATAATGATACTCTTAAAATTACACCTTGAAAAAATGCCATTTAATTTTTAGACCCTACCTACTCTAGTTTACCCGTGGTAATATGTACATACTACATAATGAAGATTTAATTTTGTGATCTTTTTTATTAAATGGTTCATATGAAAGATAAAATAACTCATTAATTTGACAATAATTGGATATGCAATGTAATTGAAAGTGTAAGATTTATCGGACGGATAGATATTAGATAATGACTATAACGAAAATGATGAAATTGAGGTGATCGATGGGCCTGAGTAGTACATGTGATCATAATCTCTTAAGTCACGCATTCATGCATAGTGTTGTTTAATTTACATTCAGTAATTTTGTGTTCAATTCAAAGTCTTGGAGACTTTTATACTTTATATTTTATAACTTTATATCTTAGGTGTGGTGATTAATTTGGTCTTAATGGTGATCATTGTACAACATTCATGAATTCAAATTCTTAAGTAAATATATATGATCACAAAATCAATTTTAATTAGTTTACACCAGTAAAAATATATATAATAAAGGAAGGAAAAAAAGATTGAAATATCATATAATATATATATATATATATATATATATGGTGATGTTTGAGTAATTATATTTAATTTTGATATGGGTTGATCATTAGGATCGTACTCCTTGTACGTAGTTGATTGTTTTAATCATGTTGAATATATTGAATCATTTGAATGTGTGAGGAACTGAGGACGGTTTATATAATATCAATCGTGCAAAAATGGATTTTGATTATTAATTAGTAACTACAATTGTTAGTTGATATTATAGTTATGGCGGTCTAGTAGCTTTCGCATACTTCCTTTTTTATTATTTATTTAACTCCAAAACTCATTATTTTAATTGTTAAATTAGTCTATATAAATATAATAATGTTGTTGGTTAGTTTTTTATTGGATTGAAATTCAGTGGTCAACTTTTTTTTTTTTTTTTTTTGAAAGAGCACATTATCTCTTATCTAGAAATGCACATTTCCCCATCCCTATTTCACCCAAACATATATAAATATAAGGGTAAATTACACTGCACCCCTTGAGGTTTGACCTTAAGACATTAAGATGGAAAAGTTTTGTTATTCTACGTTAACACCCCTGTATTGTCGAAAATACCTTTGTATAATAATAAAAATAAAAGTTTTTTTACACTCACACCCAAGGGTATTTTGGACCTTACAATGGTCAAAAAGGGGTGCTAGTGTAGAATAACGAAACTTTTCTATCTAAGTGTCTTAAGGCCAAACCTCAAGGGGTGCAGTGTAATTTACCCTAAATATAATTATAATATATATATTTTTTTTTTCTTTGAAAACTCGAACTCCCTAAGTATATATACACACTTCCTCTTTAATTTTTTTTTTTAAATTTTTTTTTATTAAAATGTTTGTTTTTTTAGTTTAATTTATAATTTTTAGTCAAATGGGAAACGAGGGAAACGGGGGAAAGGGGAAAATGGGGAAAAATGGGAAAAATGAGGAATTTGGGATAGGGATGGGGATGGATATAGGTCCCTCCAAAATTTCTCATCCTCATTTTCCCCAAATGGGGAAATGGGGGGGGGGGGGGGGGGGGGGGGGGGGGGGGGGGGGGGGGGGGGGGGGTGGGGGATAGAGATGGGGGAATCTATATCCATCCACATTCCCTAAATGTGCATCTCTACTCTTAGCAGAGCTGGTAGTATATCTTCCTTCTACATAAACGGTGATGGGTTCAAATCCCACAATGAGAATTTTACAAGCATATTTTTGGGAGAGTTTATTTTTATTTTTTTTCTCGGATTGTGGAAGTAGTTATTACCGTTAGGAGAGTAGATATCCAAATAGTTCTATTGTAATAGTTATTGTAATATTTAAATCGATAAATATATATATTTTTTTCTTCACATTTATAGAGATTAATTGATTGAGTCCATGTACGTACACCATGCAGACTGTGATCAGAAAGATACCGATAGTATGACTTTTATTTTATATATTCGAGCCCTGTCACTGAAAACTGAAAAGCAAAGACAAAATTGTGGTAAGTGGTAGCTAGTGAAACTTATAATTCACTTTTGACTGATGAATACTTGTACAACCATATACATGCCAAGATTTCAATTAGCACAAATTATGCCACCTATTATATGACCTACACCAGTGGATAGTGATAGCAATTAGCAAGTCAAAATACAAATGTAAATAAATATGAGTATTTAATCTATCTGTATAATGTAACAGCTATATATAAATGGCCATTTTTTAAAGGCCTTTTTAGAAGGTAGAAAAGTTTAATTTCCATTTTCAATTGGAAGAACTATTTAATTAATTGTAGTGTTGCCATGTTAAATCATGTAGGACTGTAGGAGCCCTATAAAGCTTTTAATAAGATTGACACTTGCGTTTTATTTCCACCCTAGACGATTGTGTAAGAAAACTTTCCTAATTTAGCATGACCTATCACTAATATTATCCACAGTTAATTTGTTTATATATATATAGTTCGACCATAAATAATGGCCACATTTACTTTTTAATCCCCCCTTTTTTTTCTACTGTTCGATGATGTACTTTTTTTATATATATATATTTTTACAATATCTATTTCAGGACCAGGTTTTTTTTTTTTTGACAGCTTTCGTAGGATTCGAGCCGTTGACTTAGAAGTCAGCTACCCAAGCTACAAGTTCGTCCATCTACTAACTGAGCTACGCCCCTATTGGTGTTTGATGATGTACTTGTTGGTCTATGATTTGTTATTGGTCACAGTAATCAAATGTTACTGACAAGTTCTTGACGATAGTACTGACAAGTTCTTTACTGTATCAAATGTTAAGCTGACCTCTTTTTGCTTTCCGGATACAACAATCCTCTTCAAACGAAACGCATCAAGAATTCAACTTCAAATTAATCCCATTTTAAAAATCCTTGAGGACAGGGATTGATTTAAGGGTAGAGGAACGTTACAGTCATATTTTTATTAATTTGCATATTTAGTTTTTAATTAGATTATAATTTATTTATTTTAATTTAGGTATTAACAACCATATATCCGTAGTTAATTGATGTGGTTAACAAATATTGTACTTCTGTATGAGTTTTTGCCATAACTTTTACAAGGGTTATACCAAAGATTAATAACGTGTGTTATTAAGGTACATGTTAAAAGGGATATCTAACATTTTTAATTAATTTACTAATATTAAAAATTTATCGATCAGATCAATAGAGAATCATATATACATATACATGCATATATAGAGAACTAAATTCTACGTAGCTAGCTACTCAAAGCGATGGATGAGAGTCTCCGGAGTCTAGAAAAGCATCTATCATATCTTTCTTCCCGAAGAGAGGGGGGGGGCCATGAAAGCTCAGTCGCTCCGACCCCATCATCTATTTTCTTGTCCCTCTTGTCGTTGTGGTGGTTGCACAAGTAAAACGAGTAAGAGAGAGAGAGAGATTCTTATTTTGAAGATAATGGTGGTTTTAGAGGTGCTTTTCAAATAGATATTAAGGTCGAAGGTCGTAGTTTAGATGGAGGCTTGCCCCCCGCTCACACATTATATTGTTCCCTCTCCTCCGATGCATATATTTTTTTTAAATAAAAAAAAAAAAAAAATTTGAGTAGTGGACCCCATAGTTTAGTACCTATATTTGTGGGACCCGAAAGGAAAAAAAAAAAAAAAAAAAAACCTATCACACTCTCTCTTTCTCTTTTTTTCTCTCATTAGTCTATAGTTTTAGGTGGTTGGGTCTTCTGGAAGGGGACTAGGGGAGGCTTTTGGTCTGGGACCAAGTAAGTACACACTAGTGGCCATGACAACCATAACTTTTTCATGCATTTTTTGGACCCTTCTTCATGTCCTACCATTATAAATCCCCCCTTTCCTTCATTTCTCTTTCTATCGTATATCTCTCTCTCTCTCTCTTATTGCTCTACTTTCTATATATATACACAATAAGAGAGATTGAGATGAAGAATTGAATTGAATTGAATTGAACACCACCCAGTACAAATATATAGCTAGATAATGCAAGAAGATATGAATCTATCTATAAATGGTCAGTCTCAGGTCCCTCCAGGTTTCAGATTTCATCCAACTGAAGAGGAGCTCCTACACTACTATCTTAGGAAGAAAGTGGCATATGAAAAGATAGACCTCGATGTTATTCGTGAGGTTGATCTCAACAAGCTCGAGCCTTGGGACATACAAGGTTACTTTTACTTTATATATTTATTTTATTTTATTATTACTTGTGTTCTTGATTATATATAATATTTTGATTGCTGATGATTTTTTTTTTTTTAATTTTTTTTGTATAGAGAGGTGCAAAATTGGGTCGACACCACAGAATGATTGGTACTTTTTCAGTCACAAGGACAAGAAATACCCAACTGGGACTAGAACCAACCGGGCAACGGCGGCCGGGTTTTGGAAGGCAACCGGCAGAGACAAGATCATCTATAGTGGATTCAAGAGGATTGGATTGAGAAAGACTCTTGTGTTTTACAAAGGTCGAGCTCCTCACGGACAAAAATCCGATTGGATCATGCATGAATATAGACTAGATGAGAGCAATAACCATGAGACCAATAATGTAAGCAGACACACAACTCTCTGTTTCTTCTTCTAATTAATTTTCTACTACTGTTTTGTGGTTTTATATATATATATAGACCATATCAAATCATATCATATCTGATCGTAATAAAAATATGTATAGGCTTCAAATCCAATGGGAGAGTCGGTGACGGAAGACGGGTGGGTGGTTTGCCGAGTTTTTAGAAAGAAGAATTATCAGAAAGCACTAGACAGCCCTAAAAGCTCACCTTGTTTGGATTCAAAGTCGACGTCACAGGCGGCGGCGCAGATCATGCTTAGTTCAAGCAACGATGTCGTGCTTGATCAGATTCTTCTTTACATGCAGGGGAGGACTCCTTGTAAGATGGAGAACAACAGCAACAACAACTCATCAAACACATTGATAATGAACACCATCAACAGTAACAACAACAACAGCAACAACAACATGAGATTGCTCATGAGTACTTCAAATGATCACTATCAACATGAAAGATGTTTCCATTTACCGAGGCTGGAGAGTCCAACCCTGCCTTCGATTCCAATGGGGGCAAGTTCACCTTTCGACCAAGATCGTATATTTAAGTCATGTTATGATCAGTCTATCGATGATATACTCACTGAGACTGATGATCATCACCAATCGTCTCCGCCGGCGGCGGCCAAATCAGGGATCAATGACTGGGTGACACTCGATAGGCTGGTGGCATCGCAACTCAATGGTCATCATGTAGACACATCGAAAACATTATCATGTTTCACTGACTCCAACGCGGTTTACAATCTTTGTCCTGGGGATGATGATGATCTCCATCATGTACAGCAACAACCGAGTTCACAGATTTCGAATCAGGGTTCTGATCATCATCATCATCATCATCAAGAAGTCTACAGCAACGAAAATGATATATGGAGCTTCACCAAATCATCCTCATCCCCATCTTTATCGGACCCATTGTGCCACTTGTCGGTATAACAGCAGCACCAATATTAATCAATCAATATATATATATACATATACGTACTATGATGAATCGACACAGATCAAGCTCCCAAAGTCTAGGCATATATGTCATTTATATATATATACATATATATGTTATACAGTACATGTAATCCATAAATAAAATTATCAGATGGGGTTGATCCATTATATTTTCTCAATAACGATGTCATGATGTATGTATATATCTCCATTGATCACCATTGTTAGTGTTGGAATAATTAATATTAGATTATTAGTTAGTTCAATTTGGGTGCCGTGACACGTGATCTGTCGTTAGTTTCCACATATGTAATCATTTCAAATGGGTCTCTCCCGAATTCGTTAACTATATTGAAAAAACTTGACAAGTTAATAATACCACATTTGCTGACTCTAAAGTAGGATTTATATATATATATATATATATATAATTTTTCTATTATCAGTTCGAATTGACAAAAGATATATCAGTTCCTTACATGTGGACCATTGGATTTAAATACTTTGACTTGACTGTATGCACTTGTCAAAACATCTTTTAAATCTAATGATCTACGTGCAAGGAACTGATATATTTTATATCAATTCGAACTGATAATAGAAAGACTATATATATATTTATATATTTCTGGGTCACACACGCATAAATAATTAAACCCACTTTTGCAGCTAGTTGGGTCACGTTGGTAATGTAAAGTTCATTCACTTTTGAAGCTAACTGAGATGTTATCATACCATATAATAGTCAAGTATACTTGAGATATTATCCGACTAAATGAAGGTCTTGTACCATCAAACCCTAATTTTATGAATTTGTTATCGTGGTGTCTAACAAGAGTGAGATTTTTTTGGGGTCATACTCTAATTAAGTCTTACCTAACCTACGTATATGTGAAGATATATATATATAGAGATATTAAAAGTTGACTAACTTTTAGCAAAGATTTAAGATCAGATTTATCACGAAAAAAGTTCTTCATGAGAATCATGATGAGGAAATTTGTATATATATACTGTATGCGCTTTGTCTTCTCTTGTCTTGGTGGAACTTGGATTTACAAGTATATATTTAAGTAAGTAACAACAAATTATAAAGTTTATTAATTCATTTAATAAAATAAAACAACTTAATTAAATTATTTTAACTCGATGGCTGTCGCGATATAGAGACATCTAGGCTAGATCTCAAATATTTTATGGAAAAACTCTAGTTATTTAGGCATTTGTGACCATGCTTAAACATGATCAATTGCACATTAGTTCTGTTGGAAAATTTTGTGATAACCTCATATTTTGAGAGCACTATTTTGGTAAGATTAATTCCATGAAAATGGAAGATTAAATTATAATCGAATTCTCCTCCGTTAGAGCTTCGAAATGGTATACTCAAACTCACAAAATGATTAATAGGTGAATGAGAAATTGAGTCTCAAGGTGAACCCATGATATAGGGAAAATTGTGCATCCCACATTAGCTACGGAAAGCACTTATATGTGGTATATAAGTGATTGTGTGATAATAGATTTTCAACATGTGTAGCATAGAGGCCCTCTCTCTCGTGCACACAGGGGAGTGCAAATCAAGGACCTCGAACCTTCGGTTGCACGACTCATGTGTGGGCGCGTCCTGCGTACACGAATGCCGCTCCGATTGGATTGTGAGAGTACAATCAACTTTTTGCTACTTTCCTAAGTCAGACATTTTCTTAGTGATCAAGTAAGAAATCAGAATCAGGTTTAATTAGGAATAGATTTCTTTGGAGATTATTCTCTAATTAATTTCATTTATCATTAAAAACGTAATAATCAAGTTATTTCCAAGTCAATCCTACTAAACCCTAGTGATTCGGTTTTCTATAAAACCCTAGTCTACTCTTTACAGAAAACACATTCTAAACAATACATAGAGCATCCGAATTCTCTCTTCTCATTCTTCTCTTTGGCTATGTTTGGTAGGGAGGAAAGAAAATAGGAAGGATGGAAAGATTTAGAGGGATAGAAAACATGAGGGAAAGAAAGGAAAATGATTTTCCCTCGAGCTGTTTGGTAAACAGGAAGGAAAGAAATGATCTTTTTATCACTTTTACTATTTTAACCTTACATTATATTTTATATATTAAAAAAAAAAGGATAAAATTGTAATTTATGTCCCCCAAAAAGCAACCATTTATGTCCCTCCCTTTTCCTCCCACTTTTGGGAGGAAACAAAATGGTGGGTTCCACCCACACATTTTTCCTTCCACGTTTCCCTTCCCACCATTTTTCTCTCCATACCAAACAAACAATTCTCCATTTTCTCCTCCCTTTTCCCTCTACCCATTTCTTTCCTCTCCCTTTTCCTCCCTACCAAACATAGCCTTTGTGTTCTGTGCTTGGTAAGTTCGGACTTGATTTGAGTTCGCTGAGAATGGTTTGTGCTTCGCACTTCCACTGTTAAATCATTGTATTTTGGGAGACAATCACTATATACATACGGTGTTATATACAACAAAATTGTCTTAAGGACACCGTGTGAAACACGGGCCTCGATGTCCCTAATGTGTTGTTTCTGTTTATTGTTTTTCTGTCTCTTGCAGATTCAAACCAGATTGTTTTTGAGCGATACAAACAACAAGTTCAAGTGATCATGATCTAGTATTAAGCTATCCATACCATGTCAGAGGTTGTTGATACAAGCCATATTTTTTTAAGGGAAAAAATGTTTTTAGTCCCTCTAGTCTGCCCTATTATATGTTTTAGTCCCCCTAGTATCAGGATTGGCCCGTTTGGTCCCTACCGTCTAATTCTGTTAGGGTTTTAAAAATTCTGTCAATGGGACAATGGCAAAATGGTCAAACAACATTCAGAGCTTCTAGAAGGTTTCTAATGAAGGGTAGCATGGTAATTTTATATTTAATTAAATAAAAAATGAAAAAAACAAATAAAACTAATTAATTAAAAATATATATAAAAACAATTATAATCATCATCTTCTTCACCAAACCTAGCCATCCATCCTTTCTCTTACTGCCGATCTCTCTAACTCTCTCACCATCTATCTCTCTCTCACTCTTTCAAACAAAATTTCTCTCCACCAAATTTCTTTCTCTCACTACCACCTCTCTCTCTCTCTCTCACCACCGATTTGGTGTGAGCTGTGGCGGTTAGGGTTAGGTTTTTGTGGTGTTTGTGGCGGCGAGGGTTTGTGGATGTTTCGGGGCGGTTTGAATGGGGGTTTTGGTGAGGATGGTTGATGATGAATGGGGGTTTCGACGAGGGTTTTGAAAACTGGGTTTGTACCAGCAATCGAGCTGCAGGATTCTCATACTCTTCGACTTGAAGCTTCAATGGTGGAGGAGTTATCGGTTTCGGATCCGAAAACTTAACCACGTCTCCTTGTTTCTTGCTTCCTGAAATCTCATTTTCTTCCTCCGAAATCCCTGCAACCTCTGTTTTTTATTCTTGGTTCTGGTTTAACCCCAAAGTTGTAGTGAGGAGTGTAAACAAGTTTTTGGGCTCTTTTGGTTCTTCATTTGTATTAACGATTTGGTGTTTTTAGTAGCAGCCATGGATGTGACTTGTGAAATTTTTTTGTGTGATTTTGGTGGTGGCTAGGGTTTGAGGTTGGGGTGATGATCGAATCTGGGTTATGGATTTGTTCCAAAGTTCAATCTGGTAGGGGATGATGATCGAATATTTGAATCTGGGTTGGGGTTGATTTATGGATTTGTTGATGATGATGACGGGTTTTGTTAAATTAATTTTAATTTATTTATTATATAATTCTTTAAATTTGGAACAAAACTTTTTGAACATATCTGGAAAAAAAAAAGTTGAACAAAACTAAAATATTAATGATGATTTAATATTTGAATCTGGGTTGGGGTTGGGATGATGGGTTTTGTTAAATTAATTTTAATTTATTTATTATATAATTCTTTAAATCTGGAACAAAATTTGTTGAACATATCTGGAAAAAAAAAGTTGAATAAAACTAAAATATTTATTATATAATTCTTTAAATCTAGAGCAAAAATTTTTGAACATATTTGGAAAAAAAAGTTGAACAAAACTAAAAAATAAAAAAATAAAAAATAGAGATGAGTTATTTAAATATGTTTTTAATTTTTGTTAAATTAATTTAATTTAATTTTTTTGTTAAATTAATTTAATTTAATTTTTTTGTTAAATATGTTTTTTTAATTAAAAAATAGAGATGGCTTATTTAAAAAATAATCAGGGGCAGTAGGGTTATTTGACCCTCTGTCCCTATCAGAAACACCTTTATCAAACGGAAAATGTTACGGAAGGACCAAACGGGCCAATCCTGAAATTAGGGGGACCAAAACGTACAATATGGCAAACTAGGGGGACTAAAAACATTTTTACCCTTTTTTTAATTTTAACAGTTACTCATGATTTTGTCTCCTTGGGTATATATAATTAAATCCAAGTGTTACTGAGAGCTTGATAATCACTCTATAAAAATAAAACGATTTAAAAAAAAATAAAAATAAAAAATCAATAACAATTAAAAAAAAAAAATCTTTTGTTTGGGCAACATGAGAACTAACTATTAAATAAGGCTTAATTTCCCACGTTGGAAAAGGACATTCTGCCTAGAAATGTGTGTGTATAGTTTGACTAATTATGGTAGATTTGATTGCATCTAATTAATATCTATATGACGAAACTCTGTGTGTGTATATATATATAGTATATACTTTTATATATATATATATATATATATATATATATTTGTTTTCGTTGAAAAAAAATAATTATTTATCGCTTTCAACATCCACGTGTGATTAATTATAACAATGTTGAAGATGTTGAGAGCAAACTGTCAATTTTAAAGTGCATAATTTAAAATATTGGTCTTCATATTACCATGCAATGTTTGGTTCCGTTTGTACACTTCCATGCTTTCAATATAGTTCTTATAATAACCAGACAAATACTACTTAATTATACATTTGTCATTTGTACATTTATTTTCGTACAAATCTTATATATAGAGAATATTTACTAATATGAGTTAATTTTTTATATAATAAAATCACTCGAAAATAGAAGTACAAAGTCTGGGCCGGAGAAAATTTAGACATATATATATATTTCGACCACTGTTGTAATGTTAGAGGTATTCAAAGTATTATTAATTGATGAATTGTGTTGTCTATTCATATTTAATGCCCACTTTTCCAGCTGCTCCCACAGATGTAATATTTTAATATATATATATATGCACGTGTTAAAATTATTCTATAAACTCAGTATATATATATATATATAGTTTTTCTATTATCGATTCGTCCTTTCTATTATCGGTTCGTTCTGACAATAAATATATCAAGAAGAAGAATGTAGACCACAAATTATAAAGAAGTTTTGACAAATGTAAACACTTTGAGTCAAAGTATGTAAATCTAGTGGTTCACATTCTTCGTCCTGATATATTTATTGTCATGACGAACTGATAATAGAAAATCTGTACATATATATTCGATTTCAAAAATAAAAAAAATGTTTATATATATATACACTAGACAGTGGCTGAACCATGCATGCATGGTGGCTGTAAAGCTGGCTATATATTAATTAATGTTGGGTGAGTTAGTTCGGAGAAAATTTTCGATGGGACGGTTTAACTGCCATTTGGTGATAAAATCTTTGATAGGAAAGAGAGAGAGAGAGTCCATTTTATTAATTATATCACCTAAACATTAAAAGCTTATATTGCTGCCTCATACAAGGGTTCATCGTTCATGGATGAATGATTATTTGCTATATATGTGTAAGGTCATAAATTGCGGCTTTATCGATCATGTATATCTTTCTATGGGTAGTGTTAACATGTGCCCTGAAAAAATCTTTGATAGGAGAGAGAGAGAGTCCATCTTATTAATTATGTCACCTAAACATTAAGGGCTCGTTTGGTACGCTGTATTGTATTGTATTGTATTGGATTGTATTGGACTGTATTGAATTGGGTTGGATTGGATTTGATTGTATTGGACTGTATTATTCTTATACAATCATGTGTTTGATGATATTTTGTATTATGCTTTATTAACTAATACAACCCTCTATTTTGTATTAGCTAATATGATATCCACTGTATTAGACCGATTAAAATGTATTAGCTAATACAATACAGTGAACAGTGCAAAACAAACCAAACATTGTATTGTATTATTCTAATACATTTTAAACTCCTAATACAATACAGTGCGATGCACCAAACGAGCCCTAAAAGTTGTTATTGCTGCCTCATACAAGGGTTCATCGTTCATGGATGGATGATCATCTGCTACGTATGTGTGAGGTCATAAATTGCGGCTTTATCAATCATGTATATCTTTCTATGGGTAGTGTTAACATGTGCCCTGATAAAATCTTTGATAGGAAAGAGAGAGAGAGAGAGAGAGTCCATTTTATTAATTATATCACCTAAACATTAAAAGTTGTTATTGCTGCCTCATACAAGGGTTCATCGTTCATGGATAGATGATCATCTGCTACGTATGTGTAAGGTCATAAACTGCGGCTTTATCATTCATGTATATCTTTCTATGGGTAGTGTTAATCTGTGCCTTGATAAAATCTTCGATAGGAAAGAGAGAGAGAGAGAGAGAGAGTCCATTTTATTAATCATGTCACCTAAACATTAAAAGCTGTTATTGCTGCCTCATAAAAGGGTTCATCGTTCATAGATGGATGATCATCTACTACGTATGTGTAAGGTCATAAATTGCGGCTTTATCGATCATGTATATCTTTCTATGGGTAGTGTTAACTTGTGCCCTTAAGGTGCGTTTGGTACGTGGGATGGGACATGACAATGTGGAACAACTTGTTCTTGTCCCACGTTTGGCGCGTCCTTAGCATGGGACAAGACGGGACAAGGTGAGACAAAAATCACAAAAAATTGGTTCACCCAAGACCCTAGGACAACTTGTCCCATAACATGGGACAAGTGTCAAAATGATCAATTTACCCTTTAAATTTTCAAACAAGTATAATTATGTCTAATATATTATATATTATATGTATTATAATTACATATATTATATATAATAATATATAATATATAAAATATATTATTATATATAATAATATTTAATAATATATATATATCCTATATATAATAATAATCAATATATCATATATATATATATAGATTATTATATTTAATAATATTATATATATATATATATATATATATATATAATATATCATATATATATATATTTTTTGTAACATATATATATATATATATATATATTATATACATTATTATACATATTATATTTTCTACTTAATATTATATATTATTATTTATATATTATATATTTTATTATTTAATATTATTATATATATTTTTTATTATTTGATATTATTATATATTAATATATGATATTTTAATATATAAGAGGGGAACTCTGGTCATTTGAACCTCTTGTCATGTCATGTCCTGTTCTAGCCATACCAAACGCATAATAGTACAGTCCACAGTTCTGTCGCAGGCCTTCCAAACACAATACAGAATAACATGTCCTGTCATGTCATGTCCCGTCCCATCTTGTCATGTCCTATGTCCGTGCCAAACGCACCCGAGGGCACAAGTTAACAACTACAAAAATTCCCAAAAAGGAAATTATTAATTACATTTATTGATTTAGCCAATGCAATAAATATGCATTTGTAATAAATGTTTTCTACTTTTAGTAAATAAATAGTTGTTAACCTTTGCCCTTAAGTGCTTTAAGGGTACGTTTGGTATGGACATGGGACAGGACAAGGTGGGACGGGTTGTTCCATATTGTGTTTGGAATACCTGGGACAGAACTGTGGACTGTATTATTATGCGTTTGGTATGACTGGGACAGGACATGACAAGATGTTCAAATGACCAAAGTGCCCCTCTTGTACTTTCCAATGTTTATAACAATTTTATTAAGTTTGATTTTTTTTTTTGAAAAATATCAAATATATTGAATTAAAATTAATTGAAATTCATACAAAATTAATATTTTCTTTCATTTTCTCACTGCACAAACACCGTAAATTTTTCTTCAATCAAATTCCACAAACAAAAACAACAAATCAATTCCACAAAATTCATCCAGTACCATCATCATCATCATCATCGGTGAACACCAAACCAAACCACAAATCATCATCATCATCATCAACGCCAAACCACAAATCAAAATCGAAACCAAAATAGAGGATTGAATTTGAGAAGAAAAAAATTATATTATGAGAAGTGATTGAATTTCATTGATTTCAATAATAGAAACAGAGTACATACTACATGTGTTGTGGTGTGGATTTGAAAACCACCCTTACAAAAACATTCATAAAACTATGCTAATTAATTTTCAGCAGAAACTAATAAATTTCATGACTCAATTTCAGACTAACTGGACACTATTTCGATTGCAGGATCGGATTATCAGACCTTGATGATCCACACCAATCACTCACAACCACCATTCACAACCAAACCAAACCAAACCAAAAAAAAAATAAATCGAAATCAAATAAAAAAACCCCACCACCGATGACGACGAAATCGAAACCAAGCCTCGCCGCCGACAACGCAATCCCTTTCGATTTTGTATTCCGATCGCTGTGGATCAAAAGCCCCAAATCGAGAACCCTAAATCAAAAACTTAAAATCGAAATCAACAAAAGCTACCACCTCCAAAATCGAAAGAGGTCGAACGGAGAGAGAGAAGAGAGAGAGACAAGCGGGAGACACTGAGATCTTTCTCCTCGCCGGTGGGCAAAGAAGAGAGAGAGAGAGAGAGAGAGAGAGAGAGAGTGTGTGTGTGTGTGAAGCGTGAGACTGACTAAATGTGGTTGAGTTTTATTTTATATTTGTAATTTTTGGAATATTTGAGGGTAAAAATGTCTTTTCTAGACTTGTCTCATGCACGGGACAAGTCTGGTCGATCTATTTAGGTGGGATAGGTTTTTGGGTTTTTTGTCCCACCTTGTCCAGTCTCGTTTCGTCCCATGCTAATAGCACGCCAAACACGGGACAAGAGAAAATTTTCCCGTCCCGTCCCGTCCCGTCCCGTATACCAAACGCACCCTTAGGGCACAGATTAACACTATTCTATTTTTATATATATTTAATCATCAAATTAATTGACAATAATTATTGTTATGATTAATTAATGTTGACTTCACTGCCGCAGCAGAATAATATTGCATGCGCTTTCTATTCTATTTTAAAACCAACTATATACTGTATAGCTCGATTTTGTTGATCATCATCGACCAACAATTTTTTAATTTTTTATTTTTAATTATAAAGAAAGGTTTATTTTGATGATCAATCTATGATCACCAAATCTCTCATATTCTAAATTGAACATGTCAGGATGATAAAATGCCCAGCTCATAACTTCAATTTATTATCAAAAAATATATGATCACGAAAGATTTCTCCATTATATATAATTGGACAAAGTTATGTAAATAATGAAATTTCCTAGGAAGTACCGTTGATTTGCTATCTCCTAACATAAGATTCAGGATGGAATTCTGATAAATGATGTTACCAAGCCAACTACCCACACGTAATGTGAGATTTGAATTCCAATCATCAAAACGAAGGGACGATGGATGTAAAACCAATTCAACCAAGAGTTGACGTGTGACTTATTTTAAATTATAACCAGTAAAGATTATTTTTGTCAAAGAAAATATATTTAGGTAATATTATCAATAAATTGAACAATAAAGAGCTCTATGCCAACAACTACATATATGAATATATTTTTTTATAAAAATTGAACTGGTTTAAAAGGAAAAAAAACATCACAAACGATTATATGCTAAATTTTTTTTATACAGTATATAATAAAGAAAAGAAAATAAAAATAAATAAATAAAAACAAATAAAAATAAAAATAAAGTAAAAAAATACCAAGATTATGCCGACCCAATAACATCTTTTTCCACAATCTTGATTGTGTATATAATTTTTTTTTTTTTTTCCTATTATCAGTTCGTCCTGACAATAAATATATCAGTACGAAGAATGTGGACCACTAGATTTATATACTTTGACTCAAAATGTATACACTTATCAAAACTTCTCCATAATATGTGGTTTACATTTTTCGTCATGACATACACTATCTTAAGATATTAATTAATTAATGTTTCAAGTGGTTGATTAATTAATTTGACTAAATCTTAGTTATTTGGATATATGCATTGCACCACTTAATTAATTAGACATTTAATTCTACTAATTAACAAACCGACTGGAGTGTACACAATCAAAATCATGTATATATAATCACATTGTACCTAACAATCTGACCACTTTAGTTTTAACTTTATTTAAAAAAAAAAAAATGTAGAAATTTATTAATTAATTGGTGGTTTTTAGTCTTTATAAGGGTCCCAAAAACTAATTCTTCAAAGAAGTTATCAAGGATAGGACCACACGCGAATCACGATAGAAAAGTGTAGGTGTTCTTGTGGTAATGATTGCTCGATCTGTTTGATGATTTTGATATGTGATTACTGATTAGTATTTTTTTTTATTTTTTTTTTTCAATTTTAATTTATTGCAAGAGAGGAATGTCACCAAATGCCCTATATGGCTATATGTGCCTACTTATTAAGCTAAGATTAATCTACAAAACGTTAAAATTTATATAAGACAAGTTTTAATTATTTACTATTTTTTTACAAGAATATTATAATAAAACTGCTGGAACCTATCGATATCAAACGGGAGATAACTACTCCCATAACCTGAAAAGAAAACTACACACATATGTCTGTAAAATACGCATATTGATATTTGAACCCCTTACCATTTATGTCGAAAGGAGGTGCACCGACAGGCTAACAGCTTTGTTAAGATGTGATGTACATTTAATTATTTACTATTATTTTTTATTTCTTTAATTATCAATTAAAGGGAATACAGTAATAATGCAAAATAAATAAATAAATAAATAAATAAATGTTCACAGTAGAAGAAGAGGTGGCTTAACGTTAATTCTGTCACATCTATATTAATAAAATTGTGAATTTTAATTATGTCTCTATAATAATTATTAAATTAAAATATTAAGAAATTTACAATATATATCTTTAACAATCATTCCGAGTTTGCATTTTCAACTATTGAAAATGGATGAATTTTTCATATATGGATGGAAAAAAATTTACGGATTTATATAGTACGGAAAAAATTATAATTTAAGGTTTAGGATTTTCAATTTTGAAATGAAATTGAAACGCACGTTTTGATTCATAATGATATAATATTTGGATAAACAAACAAAAACAAAATTACAAAAATAATTGTGCGTCCTGTTAGCGTTTTTCATTTGTTGTTTTTCGAAAAGAAAAATGAAAATGAAAATGAAAATAGTGTTTTCGGTTTCAATTTCGAAATTTGAAAACGCGTCTGGTAACATATACTGAAAGCTGTATTCTGAAAATAAAAACGGTAAAAATACGTCCAGTGTTTGATTTTAATTTTTACATTAACCTAGAATTATATACCAATTTAATTAAATTTTTGGCAATTTAATTTTTCTATTGTAATCTGTAAACTTAAATATTCAATAGTGGGTTATTAACTCATCACAATTTAATTTTGAAATTTTAATGTTGCCTTCCCAAAAAAATTCATTAAATTTCATAACAAATGTCTGTAAAAAAAAAAATGATTATGAATAATGCTTGATACTGACCCCATCAATGGGAGTGTAGCACGTGGTCCAATTTACGAGATAAATGTAAAACGTAAAAGAAAAAAAGTCATGTGCTACACTCTCATTGGTGGGGTTAGTATTTTGGATAAACATTATTCATTCGGTGATTAATGAATAAAAAAGTTGTTTAACAAACCCTGACATCTCACCAAAACCTCTTTAAAAAAAAAAATCCCAAACCTTCTACCTCTGTATCTATCAACGCCGCCACCCACACCACCCCCCACCACTGGCACGGCGACACCAACCTCCTCATCAACACCAGATTCTTTAGCGGCACACACCATCGGTTGTTGTTGTGTTGGGTTTTCATGGATTTGAAGTGTTGTTGTGTTGGGTTTTTATTGATTTAAAGTGTTGGATTTGAAATTGGTGTGAAGTTAGGTGGAAACGAAAAGACTTTTTGTGTTAGAAATATCTTTACGGTGAAAAGAATTTTGGAATGAAGAAGAAGAAGAAGAAGAAAAAAAAAGGGGGCTAGACAAGCGTTGGAAACCGGAAAGAAAGACAGGAAAAAAACTTATAACATATTTTCCTTATTTTTCAATTTTAACGCTGTTTTGTTTTTCATTTTTTTTTTAATAATTTTTTAAAATAAAATGAAAAATGATTAAAGAACACCAATTCAAAATTATTTTTGAAAAAACGAAAACAAAAACAGCTTGTTTCCTAATTCTCAACACGAAGAATTACATTCCAAAAAAAAATAAAAAATAAAAATAATCTAATCAATTCAAAAACAAAAAAGAATTATTGAAATAATAATCCCATAAATCGACAAAAATTGTTTTCGAAGCATGTTAACACATTAAAATGTGAATGTGATAAAAAGAATATATTATACATATTTTTGTGGCTCGTGTTGTTACAATTAATCTTGTCGTCTGTGAACAAAATAATGAAAGTGTATGCCCCAATTTGGTACAAAGATTCGGTCGTGACAAAATTATTATAGTTATCAATCTTCCATACAAAAATATTCGATGCTAATTTTTTTAATTTTTTTTCAAAATGCATAAATATTGTCGTTGAATTCTGAAATATTGCTGTTGAAACACATCAATCACTTTTGTCTCTGACCAATCATCTTCTTAACATTTCGAAATAAAGCCATTTTACACTTTTCTTCCATAAGTATGTATCGTTGTAATATACTGAATTACTGATATTCATACTCTTTTTGTTTATTATTGTATCGGGGGTAATTGAACAAACATTTCTTGAGATTCGATAAAATGACACGTATTTGGCAGTTTTGGTTATATGTTTACAAACTTTTCCTAATTTTTGGAAAATGTTGTATTGACATCCTTTACCGTTAATTGGGATTAACTCTCACAATCAATGATTAAAAATGTGAAAAATCTCAATGTCCCTATTTTTTTTTTTTTTTAAGATAAATTTAAGAAATAAAAAAAATTAAAAAAAAAATCTTTTAAAAAACATAAATTTATGAAGATGAAGATCCATTCTTTTTTCTAAAAGATTTTTTTTAATTTTTTTATTTATCTTATATTTTTTATATTTATCTTAAGAATAATAATAGGGGTATTTGAGATTTTTTACACTTTTGACCCTTGACTATGAGAGTTAATGGATCTCAACTAACGGTAGAGACTGTATGCAACATTTTTTAAATATCAGGGGAAATTTGTGAACATATAACCAAAATTGCAATATACGTGTGATTTTACCAAATCTCAGAGGATGTTTGAGCAATTACCCCTTGTTATTATTCTCAATAAGTTTTATTAAAGTCGATATATATATATTAATTATATGCACATGTTAAAAACGAATTTATACTGATACTAATTTATATTAAAAATAAGATATATATTTTTTTCCAAAACATTAAAGTATGCATAATTTTATTAATGTCAAGACTCGAGAGGATCTATAGAAAAATAATTAATAATTTTATAATAAGATAAAAATCCCATATTGTGACCAATCATGTGTTGGTGTGAGTGGTTCGGTGCTCTCATCCCTTAAGCAAGGTTGTGAGTTCAACTCCCCTTGTGAACGGAGCTACACATATTGGGAGCACTTTACCCCTTAGTGGGCCGACCCGGTGTGAGTCCGGATTAGTCGGGGTGTGGTCTGGGCTGATTGCATCGTATGGTGGATCTGTCCCACTCGGAAACCGGATGGTGTAAACAAAAAAAAAAATCCCATGTTGTGAGGATTTTTTACTAACAAAAGGTTTATGATTAGAATTTGGATCATGATTATGGATTTTGGGAATCACATAAAGAGTTTTAATCTAATTTTAAAATCATATAATTATTTTTCGATTATTATCTACATTTTCAAAAAGAAATAATAATATATATTTGTTCATATTATTATTATTATTATTGATGAAATTGAAGATATTAAAATTGAGAGGCCATGGAGGAATGGTGGGTCCAACCACAAATTAGGGTTTACCGACAGGCCCCATACCAAGTCATAAAGAGACTTTCATTTACCCAAATTCAGCTTTTGTATGTCCTTTGTTGAATAATTTTGTGATGATTTTAACTTATTAATTACGGTCCCACATCTTAATCCTTTTTTATTTTTCTGCTAATCATCCATCTTAAATCTTAATATCTTTTTAATCACACCTCTCTAACCACGATCTTCCATATTTCAGGAGTGTATTAAACAATTTCCGAGTTTAATAACGTAATGTTCCTATAAAGTATTCATAAACGAGTAAATTCTTTCCGTTGAGGTGTCTGTATTTCCTTTAATTCGATTTTACGCATCCGAAGGATGAATTGTAACATCGAAAGTGGAATATAAAAAAAAAGACCCAATTTCTAAATCTAAAATAAAAAAATAAAATAAAAAATCCTTACTTTATTTCTAGAACCTAAACATTACAATTAAATATTAAACCTGATTATTTACTAGCTAGAACCCACGTTTTAGTTGAAGAAAAAAGCTGGTATGTATGTGATGATTCTTCAATAAAGAAATAGGTCCTTGTTAGGTGTGTGTGGACCAAACTTTAAGGCAAAAGGTTAACATCAGTGAAAGTGATCTGATTACAACATTCTACATACATGGAAATTTTGTTAATAATTCTACAAAAGTTTGGGTTTGGAAGTTAAATCTTCTGTTTAACAAATAAAGAAATTAACAACTTCATTTGTTCAAACTGATATTTCATTGAATTATAGAGCTATAGAAGTCAAAAAAGACACTTTTACTTTTTTATCTTCTCTGTTTTTTTCACCTATACGATTTCAAAATTATTAATTTACAAGCAATTCCAACTGAAAAAGGCAGTGCAGTTCATTTAAGAGTGGTGTGTAGGATCCGATCCAATCCAATAATTGGATCGGATCTAGGGAGGCAGTTGGATCAGATTGGATCCTAAATTCTAAAATCTATTGGATCGGATCGGATCTGATCTTGAAAATCCGTCAATCCGCCTGAAATATTAGGCCTTATTTTTATATTTGGCAATTTATTTTAGAGTGACAATATTTACACCCCTAAAAAACAGTATGTACACCCCAACTTAATATGTTTTTGAAAATACAATAATGCCCTTAAGTAAAATTACCAATAAGACTAAATAGTTTGTAAGTACACCCACAATAATTATTAATTAGTTTCCTATTTTAATATATTGTGAAAAAAAAATGTTTCCTTTTAATGATTTAATATTAACATATATCATTAAAAATTCTTTCCATTTTCTTAAACCCTAGATTCTCTCTTAAAATTTAATTTTAAATATATTTTCTTTTTCTTTAAGGAATACAAATTGACTACTAGAAAATGAATCAAAATTTTTCCAAGTTGGTTGTAAAAAAGCAAGTATTAAATTATTTTTATTAGAAGAACAAAATCATTTAAATTGTTTTCTCTATAATATTTGTATTTTTTTTTTCTTTCAAACACGCTTTAGACTTTTTTATTTTATTTTATAAATATTAGTTGTTCTTCAATTCCATTAAACTCTACTTCCAAATCAATTGGTACATGACATAAATCTTGCTTCCCTACAACTTTCACAAACAGAAAGTAGATCTCCAATAGAAAAAACCTCAAAACGAAGTGATTTTATTGATAGAAAACAGTCAAGAAGAAATGGAGAGAGCGGCTTGACACGTCAAGAGAGAAAAAGAAAAAAAGAAAAAAGAAAAATGGAATTTGATTTTTGTGAAAGGAAAACTTGGAAGATAAAAAGAATGGATGGGAAAGAACAATAATAGATATATATATATATATTTTTTTAAGAACAGTGATAGAAAGTTTTTTTTTTTTTTTTTTTTTTTTTTGAAATAACAATGATAGAATTAAAGATAATAATAAAATTTTTAATTTTAAATAATAATAAAGTTGATTAAATAACATAATAATATATGTCAATGGTGTGTACTTACAAAAATACAATTACATTATAATTAAAGAAAATATATTATTGGCATTAAGTGAGGTTTATTTACAAACTATAAAATTTTTAAAAATTTTGATGGGTGTGAATACGAAAGGGGTGTACATACAGCTTTTAAGGGAGTGCCATTATCGTCACTCTTTATTTTATCCACTACTTTCTAATGTAAAAGCCCAACCCAAATACAATTCGATTATCTGAATATCTATAAAAGCCCAACCCAAATACAATTTCTAATGTTACTATTTTGGGTTTTCTTTCTCAATTTCTCTACAACCAACAATTCATCATCTTTTTTTCTTCTATTCTTCTTCATCAACATCACGGCTTATTACGTTTACATTTGGAGCTGATGTTTAATGCTTATAAACTTTTTGAATTATACAAAGTTTACAAGTTATATTATGTATTTTTAATGTTAATTTTATTTGAATTAATTAGTAATGTTTGAATAATTTATTTGATTTTATTTATTTCAAATTATAACTTTTATATATTAAGAACGACTTTATATTAATTCGATCTATCAGATCGGATTGAAGTATTTTACAATCGGATCAGATCTTGGCTCATGGCAAATCCATTGGATCCGATCCGCCACACACCCCTACATTTAACCATTATTGGAAAAAAATCAAACATGAAAAATGATTGAGTGGCGATAATGACACCCCTCAAAAATTGTATCTACACCCCTTTCGTAATCACACCCATCAAATTTTAAAAAAAATCTCTAATTTGTAAATAAACCCCACTTAATGTCAAAAATACCCTTTCTTTAATTAATGTATTGTATTTTTGTAAGTACACACCACCTATGACTATTATTACGTTATTTAATCAACTTTATTATTATTTCAAATTTTTTTGTTACCTTTAATTCTCTTACTATTCTTTCTCTTCCCTACTTTTCTCTTCTTGGTTTTTTCAAAATCAAATTACATTTTTCGTTAAAAATCCATTTTAATATATATATATATTTTTATTGGAGAACCACTCTTTGTTTGAGAGAGTTATAGGAATGCAAAATTTGTTTTATGTCCCAATTGATGTGGAAGTGGATAAGTGTTAAATGATATTTAAAAAAAAAAAAAGATGGATGTTAGACGAAATTGAAGAACATCTAATATATATTTTTTAACAAGAAAGAACATATAATATTGGTAAATAAATAAAAATCAAAAGTGTGTTTGAAAGAAATTAAAAAAAATATATAGACAATATAAATAATTTAAAAGTCTGTTTATATACATAATGATTTTGTTATTCTAATAAAAATTAATTTAAAACTTTATTTTTTCACAACCAAATTTGTCTCATAATTTTGATTCATTTTCCATACTTAGTAATCAATTTATATTTTCTTAAAAGATATTGAAAATATATTTAAAAGAGAATTTAGGGTTTATTAAAATGGAAAGAGTTTTTATAAAATATGTTAATATTAAACCATTAATAGGAAAAAAAATAAATACAAAAGATTAAAATAGGAAACTAATTAATAATTATTGGTGGGTGTACTAACAAAAATTAGTTATCTTAGTAATTTTACTCAAGGGTATTATTGGGTTTTTAAAAACATATTAATTTGGGATGTATATACGGTTTTTAAAGGGTGTAAATTATCCAAAA
The DNA here is from genome assembly GCA_008009225.1 of Acer yangbiense. NCBI lineage: Eukaryota > Viridiplantae > Streptophyta > Magnoliopsida > Sapindales > Sapindaceae > Acer > Acer yangbiense. The sequence goes on from CM017771.1 coordinate 5,664,683, forward strand.
AAAAAAAATCATGATAATATGATAACAAATAAAAACTTTGGCCCATAAACAATTATGCTTATAAAGGGCCTTGTATTGGGCTACAATTCTTCAAGCTCATGTAAAATATATTTCTTCACCAATTATGTTCCTCTACCTATACAATTAGGGACATCCAAGGATGAATTCAATCATAGATTATTTCATCTACGACTTATACTTCTCAGTGTCGACATTTTGTGTGTGGACAAGCACCTATAGACTAGAAACTAACACATCTTCGGATTAATTCTACGTTTTGTGTGCAGATGGATTCTCAGACAAGCACCTCTAGTCTAAAGACCAACTTCATCTTCACGAGAAGTCTACTAGTGGAAAAGAATGTGGATGGAATTCATCTGTTTTTATCAATTTACTGTGTTCTTGCTGAGTTATTTTAACATTATTCGGACAACAAGATCAACATTTCATTCAATTCCAGATAAATACCAGTGTATCCAACAACACGAATCAGTTGCAATCCGACAGAATCATTAACATTGTATGCAGAAAAATGTTGAAAACAAAATGGGTAATCAACAACATATGCTTGTTACAGGAACTTCCTCTGAAATACACTAATCAACACAAGCTTCTTATTCATTAACTGAACTTCACATTATTCATTCACTGAAATTATTTTGCAAGAATCGACAGAGAAATCTTGGTTTAGTGCCCTCTAAAATATGTTTGACAAACATGGCCTTTCAAGCATGATTGCATTTACTCTTGAAACATCAACATTATCCTTTGAAGAAGGATCAGCTTCAGACTTCAGTACTAAATTCAAATTTTTAGTTTTTTACATGTGCTGACATTTCTAATCATCAAGCTGCACTACTAATAGTTCTAAGATCTTCAAGTTTCTCTACATATTAAGCACATTGTCATTCTCCAAATCAATATCGGAAAAGGCACATAAACAGGATGTCTTACAATCAATCAAACTAATGAGCTTTAAGTCCCTCTCCATCCGCAAAAGTTTATGCATTGTTATTACATTTCCCTCATATAGAATCAAATCCAATGTTTGAATAATATTATGAATCATTCTGCAATTCTTTAAATACTAAATTAACAAAAAAATTAGCACCTATAAACATATTGAACGAAAAAGCACAACATAGATAACTCAAGAGAGAAAGCGAAAGTCTTAAGTCGTATGTTTTTCTCTTTTTATTACAATAAGTAAACTCAAACCTCTCCTCACCCTAATGTGAGCGGATTTGGAATTCAAGACCTATTGTATAACGACAAAAGACCTAACCAGCTAAACAAGCTAATACCCAAAATTCAGTACAGATTACTATGACAATATATTACATAAAGATCTTGAACCAAACTAGATAAACACAGTTACTGAAAGTTCAATCAGCAACAAATTGGACAAAGTACTAACCCATTTTCGTTACATTGAGAACATCTAACCACCACAGTCGTCCCTAGCTTTCGACCCGTCTCTTCTTTCACATCGATCACTGTTTTACAGCTGCCATTGCATTGAAAGCACGGCAAGAACCTCACGTCCCCGCAGCCTTCGCAAGCGCCCTCGGCTTTTCTCTTGGGAATTTCTTCGAACAGGTCACCGAACCAACCCTCCTCGACGAATTTGAGAACCTCCTCGGCTCCACCCACGTATCTCCCTTTGACGAACACTCTAGGAGGCACCATCAACTCTCTCTCTTTGTTCTTCATCAATTCTCTTAGCTCTTCCCTGAACCCGCGATCCATCGACACGTCTCTCTCGCAGATCGCCACTCCCATATTCTCCAGCGCCGACTTCACCGCATTGCAGTCCTCGAAAGTCCTGCGTATTCCCCGCAAACTTGTAGTGTAGATCACAACTCTGTTTTCGCCGTCTGGTGGACATAGTCTCTCAAATCTATCGAGAACAGAGCTGGTCTTGTTGTTGTTGTTGTTGGCAACAACACCGAACAGGTTCTTCTGGATCGGTTTTAAGTCGTTGGTGGTCAAATTTGGATTCGAATTCTCTTTGTCTGCACCTGCACCTGTACCGCTTCCTTTGATTTTGGTGCAGAAACGGAAGCTATCGGTGTCGAGACCGGACATGAGTTCCCAGGAGTTAATTACTTCAGGATCAGACCGGAGGGTGAACCTGAGAGGTGGGGTCGGAGGGGTAGTGGCGGTGTTGGGGGTGGTGATGGGTGGTGGGTCGAGATTGAGGAGGCCATAGGTGGTGGAAGTGAGTGAAACAATGTGGTGACTCAGTGCTGAGCTACCAAGATGAGTGAACTCGTCGTCTCGGTTGAGCAAATTTGAAGAAACGCAACCCATTGTTGTTTTTAAGTTTTCGAAAAAATTTTGGAGTCTGAACTCTGAAACTCTTCCAAGTAATAATAATACAATACAAGCAACAACGAACGAAGGACTATTAATCAAGTTTGATAATTATAGTTTAATTAATCAAACGATTAAATTAATTGTAAAGTCTCTCATTTTTAAGTTAAAGATTCGGTTCATTAAATTTTCAAAACTTGAAAAAGACGGTAAAGTTTTTGGGCGCTAAAAATTTAATTCAAAATTAAATGTTACAGTACACGAGACTACGAGAGCCTCATTGACTCATTCATTGAACTTCTTGAGTAAAATTTTGGGTTATGATTAAGTTACATGTGGTGAAACATTTTGTTGCATCACTGACATACCCTTTATTTTTTTGATTGAAATAATGGACCCATTATTGGTGGTGGGCTTGGGTTAGGGTCTTATGACAAAAAACATTTATGAGTCTACTATTTCTTCTTCACGTATTATAATCATTGTTCGGAAAAATCTTGAGTGCAGCGGGATACCGCGAGATGAACAATACATTGCACCCAACAAATGCAGGTGATCTTTAAATGCGGTGAACCAGCTACTAGAGGTGTTTTACGACCTACTAGAGGTGTTTTACGAGACGGAACGGATGTATCACGTTGTCTATTTGAATCCTTAGTTTTTTCATTTAAAAACGATAGCTTAGAATATCCGTTTGATTGTAGATTCTCATTATTAAAACCAGGACTAATAGTATTTAATTATATACAGATGAATAGAAGTATCAGAAAACGATAGAATGATAGATACATGTATCAATCAAAGATAAGTTTTAATTATTGGAAATTGTTTGGGTACTAACCGGTCAATACCTAAGGTACTGACCCTACCAATGTGGTGTTGCTACGTGGTTTTTTTTTTTTAACTTTTTATATTTATCTCTTTGCATTTTTCACAGATAGACCACGTGGTAATACCCCATTGATTAGTCAGTACCTTGGGCAGGGTTGGTCTTAGGCAAAGTTAGGCCCTAGGCACAATTGTACTGTGATACTTTTTTTTTTATTCAAATAGATTACGAAATACAAGTTAAAAATAAAAACCAAAGTGAAATAGATTTAAAAATATAATTACTAAAATCAAAGTATTATGCTCTTCGGAAGGAAAAATCTTGAGATGAAGTTGGGTATCACATCGAGACTTGAGATCCTCGCCTTCACTCCATCTTTTTGTTGACATGTCTGCAATGCATTCAAATACACACTTAAAATTCACTTGCTTTTTGAGATGCAAAATAATTTATCAAATTTTTGTATTCAAGTTTTGACACCAAATCTCACTTAAAATACAAGTTCTCAATTAAAATGCACATTTTTGAGATTTAACTAAATTTTCCACTAATTTTTTTTTCTTTCGTTTGTCATAACAAGATTCGAATTTTCTAGTAGATATTTTTACCAAAATAAAATGATGAAAGACAATAAAAACAAAATTTTAATTAAATAAAATGATGAAGCAAGTTCCGACAATATTGAAGATTTGAAGTAACACTCAATTTTCCACAATAGCTACAAGAAAACATACCCAATCAATTACTTGATATAGTTAAAACCCTAAAAAAAATCAAACTAATAAAATATAAATAAACATTAAATTAAAAAAAAAAAAAAAAAACTTACCTTCTTTTTTTTTCCTTAATGAAACACAAGAGATTGATTGCAATCAAAGAAGAATATTGATTGAGATTGATGAAAGAAAAATCTTGATGTAGTGGTAGGTTTTGCAATGTAAAAAATAAAATAAAATGATGTAATTATGAAAATGGAGTTCATATATATATATATATATAAATTAACTCCAAATTACCTAATTAATAACAAATAATGAAACAATTCTGTTGGGTGAAGCTTTTAAAAGAAATTAATGTTTTTGAAAATTAAAATTTTTTCTTTTTCAATAACTTTTTTTTTTAGGCCTCCTAAAAAGATGAGGACTCAAATTAATGCTTTGAAAAAATGATTGCCTTGCCCTAAGGCCAACCCTGACCTTGGGTACTGACCAGTCAGTTTGCAAGCATTGTCCTTAATTATTTCGAAGAAATTAATTATTACAGGCAAAGCATTGCATGTGTACTGACCGGTCAATATGCAAGCATTGTCCTTAATTATTTCAAAGAAATTAATTATTACAGGCAAAGCATTGCATGTGTTATATATTTTCTCGAGCACCAAACAAACACAACAATCTCTGTTATTAACTTGATGGCTTGGAACAGAGTAGCTGGGTTTAATTATCTTAACTTGGATTGTAGTGAGTAACATGGATCTCTGTTTTGGTCTGAGTCTGAGAGTGATTGTTAATTAACATTTTGTGTTATATGTTCAGACAAGACAAGAATCATTATTGGAAAGTAGAGTCGAGAAAATTGACAGTTTGACCATCTTGCTAGCTAGCAACCACCACCACCACCACCACCGGGAATTGGGAAATGAAGCCAACTCTTCAATAAGTCGAATGACTTCGAGAACTACACAACACAACCCTGTTCCAACTCAACAACAAAAAAAACATAGATCAATGAATCTCTCTGTGTGTCTCTCTCTCTCACTATATAAAATCGTCCTTTTCGCTGCTCACAACACGTGAAACCAATAAGGGGGTTTGTCAGTTTTCATTATTTAAGAGGAAAAAAATGAAAGCAAAGCATAGCATGCTCGAGCGAGCTTCTCAACTCAATCAATAAAGCTAAGTCCGTTTGCGGTTTTTAATAAAAAAGACTTTGGATTCTTTTATAAATACATATCGGTAACATTAAAGAACTCTCTCCAGTCTATCTCCCTTTCATGTCATCTTCTTGCGTCGATTTTTATGTACAAAAATTTACAATGTTACTGTGTTTTGACAGTACTCTCTGTTCTGAGTTCTGACACCCTCCATTAGTTTTTTTCTCCCCATGCCACTATCAAACACTTTATCACTCCTAGCAATGCTTTAACTCATCAACTTATTAATATATGGCAAGTATGCAACATGATCATCATCATCGTCATCTTCTCTTCTCCATTGCTCTTTTTCTCTCTCTCTTTCTTTGATTGATTTCCTTCATTTTTCTGTCAAAACGGTGTAAGATAATTAGAATCATCACTTTTTGCGCCTTTTTTTGTTTTGTATGTTTCAATGGGGAAGAAAAGTGGTAGTTCGTGGTTGACAATAGTGAAAAGGGCTTTTAGGTCTCCAACTAAAGAGAGTGAGAAAAAGAGTAGCAGAAGGAGAGAAGATCATGAGCCTGAAGAGGAAGAAAAGGTAAATAATATATATAGATACACAACAATAATGATGGGTTGATTTGATGTATATGTTTTTATATATTTTTGTTGGGTTTATGCAGAAAAGAGAGAAAAGAAGATGGCTTTTTCGAAGGACTATGATCAATAATGAATATTCACAACAATGTGAAACAACAAAGAAAGCAACAACAAATACTACATCTGCAGTGAAGAATATGCCTATTAATATAGGCTCTGCTGATCATGATCATCACCAAAGGCATGCAATGGCAATGGCAGCAGCCACCACGGCTGCTGCTGAAGCTGCGGTGGCTACAGCACAAGCGGCGGTGGAGATCGTTAGGCTCACTAGGCCTGCTTCCAGTTATGTTAGAGAACACTATGCTGCTATAGTCATCCAAACATCTTTCAGAGGCTACTTAGTAAGTAAATTAATCAAAGGAAAAAGTTCTAGTATTTGATTGTTTTTCAAAGCTATCGATGTTAAATTTCATTTAATTTGTAACAAGCAGGCAAGGAGAGCTTTGCGTGCACTTAGAGGACTAGTGAAGCTTCAAGCTTTAGTGAGAGGACAAAACGTTAGAAATCAAGCCAAGTTGACATTAAAATGCATGCAAGCTTTGGTTCGAGCACAGGATCATCAACGAGCTAGGCTTTCACAAGAGGGAAGCAGAAATTCCATGTTTGCTGATATCACCGGCTTGTGGGATTATACAAATCTTCGTGACATTAAAGACAGAAAGTCAATAGTAAGTGTTTTATATTCATATTATAAGACCGAACTGTTGGGTTATATTTTCTAATGTGCTCATAATTGTTTCACAGTCCAGAGTTGGTGATCATGGCAGCATATATGATTGGGATCAGACAAGCGAGGGGATTGAAGACGTGTTCCAGAGTATACGATCCGATGCTACTCTGAAACGTGAAAAGGCACTTGCTTATGCTTTCTCTAACCAGGTCTGTCTTTGTCCACTCTCATGTCATGTCTCATTCTTGTGTCATGAAAAATTTGTATATATATGAACTAATAATGTATATGTGTTCAAAATCAAGATATGGAGATCACGCAGGAACCCATCTGCGGGAGATGAGAAACAACTTGAAGAGAGAACAAAATGGCTTGATCGATGGATGGCAACCAAGCAATGGGACAAAACTACCACTACCAGCAGCAGAGCTTCAACAGATCACAAAAGAGACTATATAAAGACTGTAGAAATTGATGATCAATCCAGGCCTTATTCTTATAATTCAAATCAAAAACACTACTCCAGGTCACACTCTAACATTGAATCTCCACTTCACCACTACCACCACCAATCACTCACCACACCATCTCCTTCGAAAACTAAACCAATTCAAGTGCGCTCAGCTAGTCCTCGGTGTCTCAAAGATGAAAGAAGTTACTACTCAGCAACCGCAGCACACACCCCAGCTCGCTTGAGCTCCACAAGTTGTGTCAATTTCAGTGGTGGTGTATTGCCTCCTTATGGAATGGTCTCAAGTGGGGGTGCAGCCACTTCCAGGCTACCCAATTACATGGCTGCCACCGAGTCTGCAAAGGCTCGGGCTCGCTCACATAGTGCACCGAGACAGAGGCCGCCATCAATGCCTCAAAGAGAACGAAACGGGTCTGTGAAGAAGCGCCTCTCTTATCCAGCACCACCTGAGTTACATGATGGTGGTTTTGGCAATGTATGTACAAGTACTAGTTCTCATAGCCACAACTTGAGGAGCACCAGCTCACGTGGAGGCTATTTTGGTGGAACGGAGCAGCTGTCGAACTATTCTTCATGTTATACAGAGAGCTTTGGTGGAGAAGTTTCTCCATCACTCTCTGGATCAAGATTCTCTCTCAATTTATGGGAGTAAAATTTGTTATTGGAATTACAGTGGAGCTATTACTAGTTATTTCTCTTTTTAATGGAAGAATTATTATAATATTTCGCAAATTAGAAAATTTGAAAGCTCAATAGAAATGGGATTCTCTGTTTTCCAGGAAAATTATACTCTTGAAGAGAGAAATCATGAATAAAAACATAGAAACTTGTGCTTGAAACTATTGATTGATATAAAAGATAAGAAACCAGACCAACAAACCAACAGAATTCAAGACATATTTCATGAAATTGTTGTTGACTTTGGTTTAACTGATGAAGTTCAACAGTTTCATCAAAATTTACAGTTCACTGTTCCAAACATACACAATGGACTTAATTTTGAGAATTTTGAGATTTGCTAAGAAACCAACTACACTACATTGCTTTCAGTCAGTAAAATTGAAACCCCGGCCACTGCCATCTCCACACGAGCTTTTGCTGCTTGTAGTGGTGCTGGTGCTACAGCCACCACCGAGAGGCGATGATGCAGCATTCGAATCCAATTTTGCACTGCTCGCAATCCCCAAGCACAAAGCCTCAGCCAGTGGTCCTCCAGGTGGTGAAGCCATTCCCGAATCATGGTTCATCCAGTGGGGTCTTAAAGTCCCAACATTTTCTCTTCCAGACCCCATGATTCCAAGACTACAACCACCCATTAGTGCATCTTCATTTCTCTCAATAATTTCACTGCCACCACCAGACATTGATAGTGCAAGAGAAGAGAGTGGTAGCCTCTCATTAGCTCTGTTTTCTTCCTCTGCTATTGACCATGCATCAATGAAGTGCCTTGTCTCTTGTGTTGGTGCTTGATGAGAGACCAGTTTGGGGCTAAGAAACAAACCGTACTGGTCTTGTACTAGCCGCTGATGAGCTTGAAATGTGAGATTTTGATGATCACCACCAAAATTGATGCACGAATTTGAGTTGTTGATGAGGTGTTTTTGGTGCCATTCTTGGTTGGAATTTGAATCACTAGCAACAACAGGCATGGTCTGCCCTTTCATGAACCAATCCAAACACCTTCACGGGTCAACCACAGATTAATATTTCACAATAAAGTACTAAAGACAAAACAAAAGGCCCACAACAGACAGAACATTAAAGTTATCAAGAACAAAGATATTATTTATAACACTTTGAATTATGACTAATTAATTAATTAATTAATTACCTGCGTTGTTCATCAGTTGACGCCATGGAAGAAAGCAAGGTCTGGTTGACAAACTGAGACTTAGGTGGTGCAAGGTTGGGCGAGTGTTTGAGATTTTGGTCATTTTTGTTGAGGTGGGCTTGTACTTCCACAGGCTTTCTTGAACGGGGACGGCTCTTGTGAGAGTGACGCTCACAGTATTTCTGATCAGGAGCCACATCTCTCGAGCACCTCCATTTCTTCCCATCTGTTCTTCTGCACCTCCATGGCTCTGGATCCGAGTTATTATTGTTACTTAAAAGCCCCAATTCCACCGAACCTTGTTAGTTGTTAACATTACAAACAAAACACTTATAAGACTTCAACACACAAACACTAAACACATACAAAGAAAAGGAAAGATAAAAATTACTATTGGATTGAGAGTTAGGAACTCTTGATGGGGTTCTAGTGATGGGTAAGATGAGTTCATGAGGGACCGGAATAGAGGCCATCATGTACTCGAATATGACAGTCTGTCTCTTCAGTTCTTGTAACTGAGCAGCTGTGAAAGGCACTCTCATATTCAAATTCACAGATGATGCTGCTGCTGCTGCTGCTGCCATTTGATCTCCTACTGTTAAAATTCGACAGTACAAACAATTTACACACTCTACATCAGCTTTTAGACTAATTAGATCTTTTGTTACTGTATAATATCATCTATCAAATTAGAAAAGATTGAAATTTACCTGAGGAATTGAAAGGAAACAAAGAAGAATCAGGGTGCAGAGACTTAGACATGAGCAGTGAACTATGAGTACCAGAAGCAGAACCAGATCCAGAAGCTGAACCGACCACGTCGTATATATCGCCCATACAAGCAACCTGATTGCTTGTGTTACAAAACATGGACCCACCGCCACCAGCACCACTAGTGTTCTCCCAAGAAGAAGAAGATGATGATAACTGAGATTCATCATGATGACGATTATAATAATAATTATTATTATTATCACCAGAAAAAGTCTGGTTCTCTTGCATTCTCAAACCCAACCCAACACAAACTCCTTTCCTTTTCCCCACAAAATCACTTCTTGTTCCCATTAAAATTGATATATATGTCTGTAAATATGTGTCTGTCAAAAAGACACCAACTTTTTCATAAACCAAATCAAAACCAACCCCAGAAAGAAGAACAAATATTAAACCTTACTCAGTTTTGCTGTCTACTCCAAACTCTTCCAAATCACTTAAACTCTTAGTCTCTATTTATATACATTGCTTCGAGTGTAGATAGAGTCTATAGAAGAGAGTATTCAGATGGGTTCATTTTGTTTATGATGGTGTAGCGGTGCCGCCATTTTTAGCCATGCCTTTTGCTTTGCTTCCTTGGCCTCCAACATTCGCACCTCTCATAGAATAAGGACAAAACCACCATCAACTCTTACTCTACACACCTCTCCTCTCTCTCTCTCTCACTGACACAAGAGATAGAGAGAGAGAGAACGAGACATATCTAACGTTTATATTCCTCCGTTAAGTTTCAAAACAAGCACTAGAACACGAATTCAATACATCAACTTGAGTTGTTGTGTTGTGTTCCGAACACCGCTTGATGTGATTGGAGGAAAGTAAGGCAGCAAAGCAATGCACTCGGTTTGACTTTTGAAGTTTGACTATTCTGGGCAGAAGTGGATGCTCATTGGCTGTTGGGAAAACCAAACCAAATCAAACCGCTTTGGTTTTGTTTAAAGTTTTAACTTTTGAATAGGTTGACTAACGATCTGTCGTCAAAATATGTCACTTTCCGTCAAACATGCCGTTAAGTGTGTTTTTAAGAGGAGAGCATCGGGAGTCGTGAGGGATGGGGCCCACTTTGTTACCGTGTGAAGCCTGTCCTAGTTGTGGGTGGGGGACCAAAAAAATTGCAAGGGATATTATGGATCATGGATGTGATGCAGTAACTAAATAGGTTCCAATAAAAAAGTTTTTTTTTTTTTTTTTTCATTTTGGGGATCCATCATAAAAATTCAATTAATTAGGGATTGATTTAGTTAATTAAGCTGATTTTTATTTTATTTTTTCAAATCTGTTAAACCTTATGGGTGGTGATTTACATTAATTTGAGTGTGGTATTAATCATTGTTTTGTGATGGTGACACCCTTGAAAAAAAATATGGTATCTAACACACTTTATATAAACACCCCTAATAAATTAAAATTAAACCTAATTCACCCTATTTTTGGTATATAACATTCAATGCTTGCAATATAGCTCAATAAATGAGAGAGTGAAAGTGATATTGCATCACTAAAACCAAGGTCTATCTCAACTTTACCATTTATTCAATGTCTCTTTCAAATCTCTTTAAACGGTTATATTTCACGATAACATATGTCATTCGAAATAAATATAAATGAATTGGTGGATTAAAAAAATGAATCCTTTACTATCTTTAATCTTTATACATTTTCTTATGGGATTTAAAAGCATCCCTAAAAAGATATACAATCATTTATTCATACTTCTTTTTCAAGTTTTTAACTTAATTTATAGGATAATTATTCATTCATCAATACCACCATTTGCTTGTGGTTTTCTAAACAAATTAGACAATCTAAATTGAGCAAATTGAACTCAACCTCCTTGAGGTTTGATCCCTTGTATCCAGAAACAACTTTTTCATTAATTAACACTCATACCCCCTTGCCGTTAGGTCAAACTTAACCGTTGACTAACTGTTACATTTAAAAGACTAAACTACCTCTGATCCCTAAATTAAATTAATAAAAAAAAATATTTTATCACAAAATTAAAAAAACAAACATAAATGATTTCCAGATTTCTTTGTCAATATTAATTTTTTTTTAAAAAAAACCTTCATCTTCAACCCAAACCCAGAAACATCAACCCAAACCAAATCCAAATCCAAATCCAAATCCAAATCCACACCAAACCACCACCAAATCCACACCAAACCACCCAAACCCAAACATCAACCTTAAACCCCATCATCGTTATCTCTTTCTCTCCTCTCAGCCTTAAAACAATAATTTTCCAGATTTGGAATCAAACCCCAAACACCACCATTATCTCTTTCTCTCCTCTCACCGCCGCTCTCATTAAACCCCATCATCATCTTCAACATCATCAAACCCCATCATCAATTCTATTTCATCATCTTCACCGATCACCACCATCAAACCTCATCATCAACATCTATTCATCTTCAACATCAAATACTACCACCCAAACCCTAGCCATCAAACCCACCACCGTAAAAAACCAGAGCTTGACCTACCGTTGTGTTGCGTCGCCATTACACCAGCCTTCGTCTTTTCCTCCTTTCGCCGCGAACTCCCTTCTTTTCCTCGCCATGACCACCCCTAGCCGTGACTCTCTCTCTCTCTCTCTCTCTCTCTCTCTCTCTCTTCCTCTCTTCTGATGTGCGTGTGGATTGAAATGGTTTGGGTGTGGTTTGGTGGTGGTAGGGGTGAGCATGAATCGATTCGGTTCGGTTTTGGCCAAAACCATATTGAACCAACATATATTCGGTTTTTGAAAATGTGAATCGATTTGAACCATTTTGCACCTGAAAACCGAATTGAATCGAACACCTTTATCTCGAGTCTATTGTTCGGTTCAATTCAGTTTTGGGCCTATTGGGCTTTGAAGGTTTTTTTATTTTTTTATTTTTTTATATTTTAATTTTATGGGCTTTTAAGTTGCTTTTTTGGAATTTAGGCTTAAAACTTTTTTAAGAAAACATAATATGTAAAAAATAATTTAAACAAAATACAACCCAATTTTCAATCCAAATCTAAAATTTCAGTCATATTCGGTCTACATACTTAATCAAAATATAAAATCTTCATAAGTTCTATAAAATAGAAGTAAAAAAATGTAGTATATAATGTAGTCCAAAATAAAACATCATCAACAAACAATTCATAATAAAATTAAACTTTACAAAATAATTCATTAAGACAGTTCGGTTTATTTGGTTCGGTTCGGTTTTGTATGTTCAAAACCGAAACCGAACCGAATAGAAGCTATGAACTAAACAAAACACCATTTTTTGGTTCGGTTCGGTTCAATTTGGTTTTGGTTTTTTTGCCCACCCCTAGGTGGTGGTTTGGGTGTGGATTTGGTGGTGGTTTGGTGATGATATTTTAACTTGGCTTTAAAAAAAAAAATATATATATATATATTGAGGGTTGATGTTTCTGGGTTTGGGTTGAAAGATGAAGGTTTTTTAATTTAAAATCTTCTTCTCTACACAACTCTGTTGCTCGTTTGCTCCTAATCAACTCAACCCACTAATCAAAATTTAACAAAAACAAAACCTTCCCTCTCCAATTTGCATGAAAAAGAAAAGCAAACAAAATTAAAATGTTTTCCATTCAAAGTTTTTATTTGAATACAAAATAAAAAATAATTGAAAAAATCTGGAAAATTTTCCAAGTTTGAAGAAATTTGGAAAAACTTCCAGATTTCAAATCAAATTCTTACCAAGTTCAATTTTTTTTTTCTTACAGATTCATGAAAAATACAGTTATTGAAGGTGTTTGATTATGGATTATATTTTTTTTCCAGATGAAAGTTTGAAAAATAAGAGATTGAAGTGATTGTTGCAAGAAGAGAAGAAATTGTTTGATGTTTGGGTTTGGGTTTGGGTGGTTAGGTGTGGATTTGGATTTGGTTTGGGTTGATGGTTCTGGGTTTGGGTTGAAGATGAAGGTTTTTTCATTTTTTTTAATATTGATGAAGAAATCTGGAAATAATTTATGTTTGTTATTTTAATTTTTTGATAAAATATTTTTTTTTATTAATTTAATTTAGGGATTAAGGGTAGTTTAGTCTTTTAAATGTAACAGTTAGTGAGTTAGTCAACGGTTAAGTTTGACTTAATGGTAAATGGTGTGAGTTTCAATTAATAATAAAGTTGTTTATGGGTGCAAGATCGATGCCAAACCCGAGGGAGGTGGAGTGCAATTTGAATCTAAATTAAAAACAAACAAATCCAAAAAGGCAAGTTTTGTTAATGGGTGCCACTTTGCCAGGGTGTATTGGCATCAAAGTGTGCAAGTGATGACTGACTGTGTTTCAAATTATGGCAGATTCAATCATTTTCCATGCTCTCTCCTTTTTCCACCAATATATATATTTTTTTCATTTGGCATAGAAATCATTACAAAGGACTGAGACACACTGACAATATACATACATAATTTATTTTTTATTTAATGTAAATCTCACTTTCAGTTTACAGTATTGGTTAATTGTGTGTTCTAATACTAATTTCTGAATCAAATTATGACAAAGAATCTTTGTTTAAATATCATATGAAGTTTAATATGAGCATATATATATAGGTGACCAAAAATAAGTGAATTTCTCTGTTGTTAAATACCACCTATAAGAGTTGAAAAGTGACTTTGTGCATGATTTAATTTTTTTTTTTTACCTTTAGAATGTTCAATTTCACCTCACTCACATTCTCTTTAATGTACAAACCTTCTATGGAAGTCAAGATCCACAAAAATGTAAAAGAAAAAAAAAAAGTCAATTAAGCATGTGAATTTGTCTTGATAGTTGGAAAAGATGAACATTTCAACAGATCTAAGCAAATACTTTTCAGATTTCAAAGCCTAAAAATTGATATATCAAACTCATGATAAAATATTACATTACATCAATTACAAACCAGAACATATTTACTCACAATGTAGCAGTAGTACTATAGTATTTGTAATCATTTCCAGAAACAGAGATCAACAAGACAAAATGAGAAAGAAAGAAAGAACAAAATTAATTATCAAGATTAACAGAAAACCATATAACAACTTAGCTCATGATTAGATTGTTTGATGATCTGATGGGGTTCTTTTGTTTAAGTAGAATCCTTAGCTGAGCCTTTTGACACTCCAGCTTTGTACCCCAATGTCTGCAGCTTTTCGATCCGATTGCTCGAACAACTCTGGGAAATTCAACGAACCCTTTGATCCCTCTCTTTATGTGAGGATTCTCTGCTTCTGACAATGATGTTCTTCGCTTGATCGCAATTGATGATGAAATGCTGCTAACATTGTCATTATATTGCAATTTTTCACTTGATGTTGATTCTCCATTATTGTCATCAATAGATTTCTCACTCAATATCAACCTGGCAAATTTTCCTGAAAGACTACCTGAAGAAGTAGAAGCTGTTAGTAGTCCTGGAACTTTATGATCTTCTTGATGAGTTCGTTTAGTTTCCTCCAATTCTAATAACTTCTCTTCGAAGAGAATCTTTGCCTCGGTGAGTTTCATATGGACTCTTTCTTCTCTCAAGACCTCAGCAATCCTTAGCATCTTTCTTTCTTCCTCCATTTCTCTCTTTACGCGATCAATCTGAGACTTTTCGGATGAAATCTCTCTAGCAAGCTCTTCGCATATTCTCTCCATTGTTTCTCTTCCTCTTCTCTCCTCTGCCAATTCTTTAGCCAGTCTTTTACTCACAGACTCGGCCCTTTTACGCGCCTTATGCTCGTAATCAAGCTCAGCTTTCAATTCTATGATCTGGGCTCGAGCAATGTCCATCTCAGTCTCCATAATATTCCTGAAGAAGGATAGATCCCAGAAGGAAGCTGCGATCTTACGAGTTGAAATAGGGAGGTTTAGATGATGAATGTCAGGGTGCTGCTTGTCGCTTTTACATGGATGAAGATGGTGATGAGGATGATGACGATGATAATGATTTTGATGATGTTGTGATGAATTATAAAATGGATTATCGTAAAGTTTCCAGCTCGGATAGTTGGTGATGGGTTCTTGATAAGAAATGGTTTCATATGTGGGAATATTATCAGGACTAGTGACCATCATCATCATCACCTCCTCCTTCTCCATAGCTTCTTCTTCTTCTTCCTCCTCTGCTTTTTTTCTAAATGAGCTTTTTTGGTACAACTTTTCTTTTAGCTTTTGCTTGATGAGGGGATTTTTCCCTGTCAGGAAAGCAATCGAGGTAGGGCCAATTTATCCTGGAACTTGCTTTGAAGATATTGTGTGGATTGTAAAGTAAGATAAATCACATGCACCTTCTAGTCCCATTAGTGGAAGAGGTGAGGTGGTGCTCTTAAATTTCTATATCTATTTTTTCTTTGATCGATCGGTCTCTCAATATTGTCTAAAGGAGCCAGCAAGAGTGACTACTGACTAGTGAGTGCCTGATTGTTTATACAGAATAGACTGTACATCGGTCAACGCAATTGAGGGACAATGAAATAAATGGACTGATTCATTTCCATGTTCCATTAAATTTCATCTGAAACAAGAAAGTCTTTACCAAAATACACATATCAATATCAGTTTTTTTTTTTTGGTGTGTGTGTGTCAAAAATAGACCCATTTGTTCTGCATCCAAACATCTTAAATCTGAAAAAACACCATGTCTATCTATAATAATATAGCATGAACGCAACACAAAATTTGCTCTGTGGAGAGAATTATTGTCGGACAGCCATTGTTGATCCAAGCTTTTTTAGCATGATTAAGGTATGTTCAATGAGTGTTACTAGGCTTTTATGCAAAAGAGGAATGTAGGCATGTGCTTACACATGAACAAATTGGCGGATCCAAAGAAAAGATTAGACTAGAAAAGGCATCTCTAATCTCTTTTAGTTGAGATATAAAATACCCATAATTCCATTCTATAATTATATAATATAGCATGAGACACTAGATTCTTCATCAATTATAGCTATGGCCTGATACATAGAGCCGATATATTAGAAAAAAATTAGCAAGACCTTTTAACTTAGTAGTCAAATCGAAGCAAGGCAGTATGTAACTGCTGAGAGGTTTAAAACTAAAAAGAGGCCTTATAAAATCTCTAACTTGGTTAAAGATGACCCCGGGGGCAGGACAAAAAGATTATCAACAAGTACTTTGTGTAGGTAACTTTGGAAACCAGTGACCGAAAACTCGGAAAATTACTCCATTTTTAGGCAAAAGATTATGGAATATCCATGACATACATCACTTAAAAACCAACCACTATGTTTATGCTTTTCAATTACAAGTTACAGAACAAGCAAGATTTTTAAGATTAGATGTGAAATTCGGTCTTCTGGTGAAACCGGGTCTTGTGATAATATATATACCTCAATATGCAGGAGCAGACAGACAACCATCAAATAGGCTTAAATCAACATAATTTTTATCAGCAAGTATACACAAATAATAGGAACATTGATGAGAGGCAAAAAAGAACACAAAACAATTGAGAACAAATATGGCCTTCTGCAAGTAAAAATGGCATACAATAACTGTAATTATCTAACTTCAAAAAGGAATCAAGACAGGTTTTGTTTCCCAATCAACCAGAAACGGTTCTCTGTGTTAAGTGCCAACCTTGAGCAAACTAATGACTACCTCATACCATATGTTACACCACTTGAATAACCTCCAATCTTGGAAATCAATCACCAGTCTTGCTGCTAGCTAACTTAGTAAAATCCATTGACAATGCATCAAAGTCCATAATTTTTACGATGGCAGAGCAACTCAAGGATATTATCAGTTAAATGGAGAGGTAAAATCATTACAGAAAAGACAAGGTAAAACTCCAGATCAATCATACATTAAATCTATATGAAGTTAAGCTATTTAACACTCATAAATAATAATATAAGTCACAGATGCAGGTTTGGTTGATGGCGTATCCTACTCGCAAACATAGAAATGTCCAGTGAAATGAGTTGCATCATCACCAGCCAACTACTATGTGGCTATTTCTTTTGGCAGTACTTACAACAATTTGATACATTCTGAATGCATTAAGAAACAGACTGTATACACCTTTTCCCTTGAACAAGACATGCAGCAGTATACAAACACATTATATGTACCGCTGTTTCCTTCGTAAAATACATAAAACCAAAATTAAAATTGTTCCATGGTGAAATTCCGTAATAATAATATATCATGTAAATAAGTTTTAAGACAAATGAAATCCCTTGTAAACGAAAGACATATCGATGAATACAACCATAGATACTCTAACTTGCATTAGAAACAAACTGTATACACTAGTTTCCCTTGCAGTATGTTTACCTGTACAGCATGAGAGCATTAGAAAACACATTAAATACTCAATTGTCTCATTCTCAAAAAACATAAACAAAAATCGAAATCAAACTTAAACTTATGCCAACGTGGTATAATCCAACTATTATATCAAGGTGGAGACTTTCAGAGAAATGAATTTGCTAGTGTAAATGGAAGTGCTAATCGCTCTCTAACATGCATTCATTCAAAATTATGATAAATCATAAGCTACAAAAACTTTCATTTTCTCGGTCAAGGGTATCGTATTGCATCACTAACAGGCCATTCCCATTAGATATTACACATTCATACCATTTTCAGCTTATTTCCCTTGATGAAGAACAAATAAGAACCCAATATCACTTCCCATGAAGTTGACACCAATATTCATGTATACTACACATGCTATAATAACATTCACATTCACAGACATACAATAACAATAAAAGTGTGAAATTAGCTACTAAACAAAAAAGCGAACAACTGTAGAGGATTCTACCTCTCAATTCATGATTGTTTGTAAAACTAAAATCAAGCCTCTTCACAATTCGAACTCGTCTTCAAGCTTCAAGGCCTCGGCTGCAGCTTCTTCCTCCTCATCATCCACAACAAAATAAGGATTGTGCGCCTCCGGTCTGAACTTGAACCCAGTAAACATGTAAAACGCCAGGGTCGCCAACTCTCCCGCCACCACGCCCGTCCATAGATACTTATATGATGTGATGGTCTCAAGCGCATAAACCACTACACGCGTGAAGTAAATGTAGCAGATGACCACAATGTAGTACTGCCTGAACAACGTCAGTTTCATCAAATTCACAGCGGCCTTGCCGTCAGTCCTGGCGGCTTCCCGCAAGTTCTTGATCGACCAGACAATCGGGAACAGAACAGCGCAGCAACACACCACGTCGACGAGCAAGAACACCTGCTTCCACGTAATCCAATCCTGACCGTACGGCCCCGTCTCGTCGATCACGACCTGAGCGATGTTAGCAACGACTTGGAGCGGAATCACGATCATCAACACCTTCTTCTCCTTGTCCTGCAGATACGGCTTCAAGAACGACCATCCGGTCCCGATCAAGACGATCAAAGTGAACAGCGTGATACCTTTCAAGAAACTGAATATGTAGAACAACACGTCCCAGCCGTGCGCGCTGCCGGTGCGCTTGATGTACGATTTGTCTTCGGCTTCGCAGAGAAGATTCAAGGCTTTGAGGATCACGACGGAGAGCATGAAGAAGTGGATTCGAAAAACGGTGAGTCGTTTCTTGTAGAGAACGTAGATCCAGATGCCGGCGAGGACGAAGTAAATCAGCGAAAAGAGGTAAAAGACCCTTGGGAGGATCGTCTTCCCGGCGGAGAGGTAGTCGCGATTTTCGCTCTTGCCGTCGAGATTGTACATGGCGGATCTGACGTTCATAGAGACCTTGACTTGCTGGAGACAGTTGGCGAACACGAGCGTGTACTGATCGGCGTCGTTTTGGCTGTAGAGGGTGTTGTACTCGCCCTTGCCGTTGAGCGCTTTGAAGATGAGCACGTGCTTGACGAGATCGGAATGGAGAGCGCACGAGATCTCGGCGTCCTCCAGCTGCTGGAGCACATGGAGCCATGAGTCGCGCGTGCAGAGGAAGAAGCCGACTTTGGAGAAGTCGTAGTCCGGGTTCGAGTCGGAGAAGGAGACCTTGCTCACGTTCAGCTCCAGACGCCCATTGTGCGTGAACCCGAACTCGTCGAAGGGGATAATCGGGCGATCATCGGATCGGATCTCAGTGAACCGGATATCGGCCGACGAAAACGAAAACAAGAGCAGGAAAAACAGAGAGAACAAAAACGATTTCAAAAAAGCCATCGTTGGATCTGACCGAAGAACTTTTTCGGCTTGTGAGAGACCCTTTTGCAGATCCAAATTTACTTGAATCTCAAATTATCAGCCTCTCTCTATCTCCGCCAAGTTTGATTGGTTTCAAATTAAATTACAACGAAGGAGATGAAGAGTAATGTTGACACTTGAACGAATCGGTCGTAGTTGGATTTTAGATGCGACGAAGAATTGTTTATGGTCTTCGTATGTTAGATTACCAAAATGGGTCTCTCATAGTGCTGGTAATAACAAAAATACCATCGTAACCTATATATGTCGGTCTGGGTATAATGGTCAGTTGGTTGAAAGGAATATGCTTCACGCCTTCACCTGCCGATGTTTTTTAATTTTTCTTCCAAATTGATAATTCATTTTAATTAATTTGTTTTTGCCTTGTAAATTCAATTTTGAAGAATTTAAGCATTGTTTCCTTTCAAAAAATAAAAAATAAATAAAATTAGTTAATTACAAGTATGTGTTTGTTTTATTCTTTTATTATAATCTCACCTTTGGAGATTTTTCAATGTCAGTTTTGGATTTTAATATTTGTCCGGATCTAATAACTAATAACATCCAATCACTTATATTTGTTATATTTCTAAATAAGTTCCCACTATTGCTAAATATTTTGTCCATCTCTTAATCGAGGAGATTAATTTCTTGTTATTAACTTCGGGTTTTATTATGTCTGTCAATGTTCAAAGTGTTAAGTGTTTCGAGTAGCCATCCCGTAAGAGATGTTATCTCAAAATGAGATAAAAGCTTTGATTTAGTGCCACTTCAATTGTAAATTGAATGCTGACTTGAGTGAAAGCTAGTATTTCTTCAGTTGGAAGCAAGCAAAGAATAAAGAATAAACAAGCTTTTTAAAGATATTTAGAAATTAAGAGGATCATGAATCTTGTCAAGCTTTCATTAATATACTACACGAGACAGATCACAGATACCGATCCCACAAGACAAACACAATAAAGATTTTGTTTAGTTTGTGGCTGTTTTGCCTGAGAAGAAAGCAACAGCGCCAACAAACGGTGCATTGATATAAGTAGCTGGCTCGGATTGCTGATAATTGTTACGATCATCAGCGAAATTGTCTTTGTTATCAGGACCACCTACTATGGCACCAACCAGAACATTTGGATTTGGTGAGCCTGAGTTCAGGTACTGTTGCATTCCTTCATTGCAGGCAATGTGACCCGGGTGGGCACGTATGGACGGTAGTGATGAACCCCTGTGGTGAACATGCTGCGGATACTTCTGTCCGAACCCCACCATGTATGACATCTTAGCCGGGTTGTTGCCTAAAATGTAGTCCACTTGCTTCTTTGCCAAGGCAATTAGATTCCCCGCGGTCACAGTTGAAGAACCACAAGTGGCAACTCCTCCATTTGAGCTTAGATATTTTGCATATGTCAAGAGGAGGAAAGACGTGGTGGTCACATATTGTAAATTGCTCTCACTTGCTTTGTAGAAAAGCCCTCCTGGGGTGTATTGTGCTTGGAACCTAGAAGTGCCTGGAATTAAAGAGCATATGTAGTTGTCCGAGTGCGATTTGTATAATTGAAATTCTTGTGTGTTTTTCTCTAAGAAGGCCTGTCATGTGACAAAAATTAAACATGTCATTTGTATAATTTTGTAGCAGGAGAGTTGTTTAGAAGAATTAATAATACCTTGGAAAGGAGGACCTTGGTTCCTGCTCTCTTGTCATCCCAACTGAAGGAGTAATCATCATCATCAGCTCCCAATACGTGACCGTTCGACTGTATGTAACTCATGTATGAGCTGTTCTGTGAAGCTCTATGCAACCATGATGCACCCCAGAGTAGCTCATCCTAATTAAAAGAATCGGGGATGATCAATAATTGTGATTTAACTTCAAATAAAGCTAAGCTTGAAACATATATATATATATATACACACATGTTATATGTTATATGTCTGTCTTACTTGGTATCCAGAGTAAGAGCAGTAAAATGGGCAGACCACTGAATTGAGAGAGTCACTATAAGCACCTCTATACTTGTCCGCGAAATCAAATACCTGCGCGAACTCAAATTACTTTCTTGAACGGTGGAAACAGAGAAAAATCAAACGATTAATTGTGGATGATAATTACGTACTTTCATGGCTGTTTTAAGCAATTTGGAGGCATAAGAAGGGTCAGAGTCTTCAAAAACTATTGAAGCTGCAGCCAATGCTGCTGCAGTCTCAGCTGCTACATCAGATCCTGGGTTCTGAGTGGAGACTTTGTACACGTTTCGTGGCGTGTCCATATCTTCAGGCCTCTCCCAGCACCGATGATCCATGTTAGGATCCGCTACCTGTACAAGAAATCACGTACCAAGTTAATTGTATAGGCTAAACGAGACATAAATGTGTCTAATGTAAAAAAAGATTAGTTTTTCTGCTCACTTGGACATATAAGGTGCCAGGAGTGGCAGTAGCTGCCTTCAAAAGATAATCCGTGCTCCAACGAATAGCAGATTTGGCATTCCCAACCTGGTTATGCATTGAGCTACCGAATTCAATGACACTCCAAGCCAACAAAGTGGTTGTAAAAGCCATTGGCAGACCAAACTTGACATTGTCACCAGCATCATAATATCCACCCACTAAGTCCACCTGAAAATATAATCCACACCCAAGTACTAAATATTAAACCTTCAATTAACCAAAAACACAAACCATAGATCAACAATGTTTACACATACATGATAAGAGGAACCATCAGACAGTCCCGAATCACCCCGCCACGTGAGCCGCTGGTCAGACGGCAATTTGCCAGACCGTTGTCCCTCAAAGAAGAGTATGGACTTTTCAAGAGCATCAGAGTAATCTTGAGAAGTAAAAGCAGAGCAATATAAGCTAAGTAAACAAAGAGTTAAACCAAGAACCTGCATTGATAGTGAAAATGTAGTACTAGCAGTAGCCATTTTTTTTTTTTTTTTTTTCAGTTACTGAAATGTGGTAGTGGGCTATAGCGAGGTGGGTGCTGAAATTTATAAGTGGGAAGTTGGAGAGTTCGTTGGTCGTTAGAGAGTAAGAAAATGCTGAGATTTGATGGCTGTTCACGGGATCAACTGCGTAAAATTTGGATGCATGTTGTGTGGTCGCAGAATTCAAACATTATACATGCTAATTATACTCTTAACTATAAACTATGTAATTAAGTCTTAAAAGTCACAATAAAAGACAAGATAATATAGTTTGATTTTCATTCTGTCATTGTTACTTCTCGTGTATTAAGAGTTTTACGTATCAAGAAAATAAGCTGAAATTCTATTTTTGATAGTAACAGAAAGTCTTAAAATAGCCGAAATTAAGTGAGAAAATTAGGGATGATGAGGCAAGCAGGCATGCTCATGGTTTGAGCTTTGGATGCCGTGATTAATGGTACATGAAGAAGTCACACCAAATGTAGAAATGTGATTTAATTTATCCGCACTAAAGCATGAAGGTTTTACACCTACGTCAATAAGATTATGGATTTCGGGTATCATTTTCCGTTAAAAATAAAGAAGTCACGGATGGGTAGATAGGTATAACAATGGAATCACATGAGGAAATAAGGAATTGAAGAGAGAGAGAGAGAGAGAATGAAGAAGGGCCTCTTGAGGTTTGACAATGAGTGGTCCACTTAGAATTCCATATACGATCATGTGACTCATTAGTTCATGTACCTTGAGTTTCACATGAATTTCAACATTTTGATCGGCACGAATAGGTACTCTTTGTTTTTTTGTATTAATGAGACTTGATTCTTTTGGAATTTCGAGAGACCTCTGGATAAATATTGCAGTTAATAGGTTCATGGTTCTTATAGATGATTAATGTGATGATTGGGTTGGATAAGGAAAATTACTTGTATGGGAATGGGATGGTCTCACACTCTCACCGTGTCGATTCAATTTTGGTTTAATTTCAGTTTCGAATTCAGAAACCACTTCTCGTTATCAAGATATGACGATCATCAAAAGCAATAGAAGTTAAGGTGGTTCAGTGATAATGAGATTATGAGTTTGAATCATGTATCTCTCGATTCTCTCTCCGCCTTCTAAATATGTAATAATTCGTAAAAATCAAAAAGAGGTCAAAAGTAGCTACTGATTTTCCACATGGACAGTAAAGTCGGTCTAATTTTTTGAAATTGTTTGGTATATTTCAATATCAAATTGCGCACCTCGAATTAGAATTTAGAAAAAACTTGTATGATTTATGAAGGCCAAGTCAACTCACTGCTTCAAATTAGTTTAAGCAATCCGACGATCAGCAAATAAGGACAAAAACTTATGTGGGATAGTCTCACTGTCACGTGGTGAGACCGTCCAATGAAATTGAGCTACATTAATAAATTGAGTGACGATATTTGCGATCCTTAAAAACTATATGTACACTCTAAATAAGTATCTTTTTGAAAATCCAATATTACCCTTGAGTACAATTACTAAAATGACTAAATAGTTTGCAAATACAACCATGACCCACCAATAATTATTAATCAATTTCGGTTTGTCCAAAAAAAAAAAAAAGTTTCCTATTTCTTTTTTTTAAACTTTTTTTTTTTTAGGAAATAAAAAGAAATTTCCTAATAATCATTTCATATTCACATATATCATAAAAACCCAATCTATTTTTCTAAACCCTAGCTTCTCTTTTACATGCTAATTTCAAATATATTTTCAATTTCCTTTGAGGAATACAAATTGGTTGTAAAGAATGAAATTTATAGAGAAAATTTAAGTTTTAATTAATTTTTATTAGAAGAACAAAATCATTATAATATATGTCTTTTTTTTTTTTTTTTTTCTTTCAAACATGCTACATAATTTATTTATTTTATCGGTATTAGCTTAATAAATTTACAGCTTAAATTTAGCAAATTGTAAAACTAGCTAGCCACCGATATTATACTCTTTTTTTATCTTGAAAACCACCGATATTATACTTTAATCCTGAAAAAAGGTATGGAAACTGATTTTTGTTTTCAAGATAAAAAATGTTTAAATGTTTTATTTATTTATTTTTGAAAGGTTTAAATGTTTTATTTATACACGCTTGATTTAGCATTAGCTGTGCGCCTGTGTAATATTGATTAATCGTTAATTCGATGTTTGAAACTGTGTTCACATTAGTCATTGAGCTACATGTGCTTTTTTTTTTTTTGGACAATTTTTAAAGGATCCTAGAAATTATTTATCGGAATAAATAAAAAGAAATATAATAATAAAATTGATTAGATAACAAAATAGGTGTAGTTGGTGTGTATTTACAAAAATAAAATACACTAGAATTAAAGAAATGGTAATTTTGGTATTAAGTGGGGTTTATTTATAAAACTATAAATTTATTAAAAAAAAAATAAAATTATGGGTGTACTTACGAAAGGGGTGTACATATAATTTTTAAGGGGTGTCAATATCGCCACTCTAATATATTTTGCAGTGAAAACATAAACATTTTCATATGTGGTTTATTTTCATTTGATCGGTATCAAAGTGGCTTTGTTATCTCTTTCATATGTCCCACATAAGTTTTTCCCACACAAGAAAGGAGGAGGTAAGTTAAAAAAAGAGATGTGAATTAATATTAATCAAAGGTCCAACTGATCACCACGCCTATATTGTAAATATGCGGTTACGAATAATCCAGCCAAAGTAATAGGAATTAGACCTAAGACAATTCCAAATATAATAACTTCAATCATTTCAATTTAATTTATTTGAAAAGGGAAAAGGGGAGGTAATATATATCCCAAAATATTACTATTAATTCGTATTGCTTAGGAATCTCAATTCCCAATAATTGGTAATTAACACGGTAAGGAACTACCAAATATATGGAATACCACAGAAGGATTTCTTTATCTTCTTCGGAAATCTTCAGATGTGGGCCCCAAAAGACATATTGGGCTGGGCCTTGTCTGTTTTTAAATGGACTGTCGAGTGCACGTCCAATTAATAACTATTTGCATTTTTTTTTTTGAGTTGCGATATTGACACCCCTTAAAAACTATATGTACACCCCTAAAATATTTTAAAAATCTTTGGTTCATAAATAAACCTCGCTTAATGCCAAAAATACTATTTCTTTAATTTTATTGTATTATAATTTTGTTAGCACACCCCACTATTTTGTTATCTAATTAGATTTATTTAAAATTTTATTATTTTATACCTTTTAAAATAATTTTTCTCTTTAAAAAAAATAATTTTGAACCCCTACAACAACATTTGATGTCACTAAAAAATTGTATGAAATTTTTTTATTTTGATTGCATTAAATTTTTTTTTTTATTTTTAATTATTTATGTAAAAAGAGGCTCTCAGCACACAACAGTATATCTCAATTCCTTTGTTCCTAAGAAAGTTTTTTTTTTTTCTAAAAAAAATATATATATTCATAATATAGTTTATTGTTGGTATTGATTTTTATTTCACTCAATTATAGTAGTAAATTGTTTGTCAACTCAATCAATTTGTATTCTATAAAAGAAATTGAATTTAGTATTTAAAATAGAAGTTAGGGTTTGATAAAATAGAAAGGTTTTTATTATCATATCAAACAATTAATAGGAAACTTCCTTTTTCTTTTCTTACAAAGGATTGATATAAAACCAATTAATAATTATTGGTATGTACTTATAAACTATTTAGTCCTTTAAGTAATTTTACTCAAGGATAATATTGGATTTTTAAAAATATACTAAATTGGGGTGTACAAACAGTTTTTGAGGGGTGTAAATATCATCACTTTTTTTTTTCTCCGTGTTGTTTAATCTAATATTTAATAACTATATGACTTAACAATGGGCTTACGTTTGGGCAGCTGTATTGTGAATTCAGCCCAGCCCACAGTAGAAGAAGATTTTGATTATTTGTCGACATTTGAACAAGAAGACATGTCAAGTATCGAAGACTCGAAGTTAAGTTGCGTGGCTTTCTGTTGATCATAACTGCCAAACCAAACCCAACCAGTCTAGGCGGTCATTTCTTTGCTCTTTTTCCTCGGTTTCTCCGCTACTCTCTCCCGCTTTATACGCTCATTCCTCCTCTCAAAATTTTCCATTCTTCAGAAAAACAAAACACATTGAAGAATTGACAAACGAGAGAAATCTCACTTTGATCGATAGCAACAATGTCTTCTTCGACATTCTCATCATCATCATCAATCAACACCATCAAATCCAGCTGTTTCACCACTGAAAACCGTTCACTCCATCCCTCCTCCATAATACCCACCTCTTCTTTTCTTGGATCCACTCACAAACTCCGTTTCAATCCTCTCACAGCCAACTCTCCTCCACGTTTCATTAAAAATCGACAAATCCACATCGTTGCTGTATCTGATGTCAAGCAAAAGCAGCTCAAATCCACTCCCTCTGTTGGCAATCTGGTATAACATGACCAAAGATCTAATCTTTCAATGTCAAAATCTTTAACTTTTTTCATTTCTTTTATGTCTATGTGTTTATTTGTTTTGTTGTTTGTATTTGTAGTTGATAACAAAAGAGGAAGGATTGGAGCTGTATGAGGACATGATTTTGGGCAGAACATTTGAGGACATGTGTGCCCAGATGTATTACAGAGGCAAAATGTTTGGCTTCGTTCATCTTTACAACGGTCAAGAAGCTGTGTCTACTGGTTTCATCAAACTCTTGAAGCAACAAGATTGTGTTGTGAGTACTTACAGAGACCATGTTCATGCTTTGAGTAAAGGAGTGCCTGCTCGTGAAGTGATGAGTGAGCTCTTTGGCAAGACCACTGGATGTGTGAGAGGCCAAGGTGGGTCTATGCACATGTTCTCCAAAGAACACAATTTGATTGGTGGCTTTGCTTTTATTGGTGAAGGAATACCAATTGCAACTGGTACTGCATTTACTTCCAAGTACAACAGAGAGGTTTTGAAGCAAGCAGATTGTGACCATGTAACACTTGCTTTCTTTGGAGATGGTACTTGTAACAATGGACAGTTTTTTGAGTGCTTGAACATGGCAGCATTGTGGAAGTTGCCGATTGTGTTTGTTGTGGAGAACAACTTGTGGGCAATTGGGATGTCACATGAGAGAGCAACTTCCGATCCTGAGATATGGAAGAAAGGGCCTGCATTTGGGATGCCAGGCGTGCACGTGGACGGCATGGATGTTTTGAAAGTGAGAGAAGTGGCCAAGGAAGCCGTTCAGAGAGCTAGAAGAGGGGATGGACCAACTTTGATTGAATGTGAGACTTACAGGTTCAGAGGACACTCTCTGGCTGATCCTGATGAGCTTCGTGACCCTTGTAAGTGTTTAGTTGCTCTTTTCTTCTCTTAAGCGAAGGTGAATTTTCGGCTTATTAAACTGTTGTGTTAATGTTTTTGCATGCAGCTGAGAAAGCTCACTATGCGGCACGAGACCCCATTACAGCTTTGAAGAAGTACATGATCGAGAACAAGCTGGCCGGTGAAGCTGAGCTAAAAGCAATAGAGAAGAAGATCGATGAGCTGGTCGAGGAAGCTGTGGAATTTGCAGATGCAAGCCCACATCCAGACAGAAGCCAGCTTTTGCAGAATGTTTTTGCCGATCCTAAAGGCTTTGGAATTGGTCCTGATGGAAGGTATAGATGCGAAGACCCTAAATTCACTCAAGGAACTGCTCATGTCTAAGTCTCTAATGTTCTTGCTAGCTAGTCACTACTGCAACCTGGTTACTGTAATTTTAAATTTGCCTCATGTTAGTTTTCATATGAATAAGCTTCCAATATCTTAAAATTTAATCGATCTCCTAGTTTTTTCAGATTCATTGTTTTTGTTCATTGATTATATTTGTCTCCACCTGTTGTACTCTAAACACGAGTTCGATGGAACAAACAATGTGAAACTATTTGTCCTGTATCGGTTTAGTTTACAGGGTAACTTAGCTTTAACATCATCGCATTCTACCAGGATTATAAACACAAGTTGGCAAGTACTTTTGAATATTTTCTAGTCAGCTAATGTAACTTATCATCCATCATTTCACTCTGCAATTATGATTTCAACCATGATTTTTGATTTGTTTCTTCAAATCATCATGCCATGAAGCAATAAAAAGGATTTACAAAAGTGCAACAATGAAGAAGTAAAATGATAATGCCTGTTATTCCAGCAGCAGCCTGAGATCCTTTGAACGACATGGTTCAAAGAATACAACCTTCTACTCTTCGGAAGGGGTTGGTGGGCAGGCGCTAGTTAGGAGAAAAATATTTGGACAATTTCTCAGTTCACTGTGGCCGCGACCTTACTTTTTTGGAATCTCACTCTAGAATGAGGCAAAAAAAATTATGAATCATAACCTCCTCCCAAAATTTGCAAACCTTCTGGCTACTCCAAATATAACTGCCTTTGTCAAGAGGCCCCTGTCGAGGGTACAGGCAAGGGCAACAGCCCCACCAACAACTAGTAGCCTAGGTATGTTGTTCCTTGGTTTCTCAGATGCATCTGAGGTTTCAACCTCAGCTGAATCACCACCGCAACTTTCCAAAGATCTTAGGTAGTCTGCACTTACTTTGGTGTTAATCTGGGCCATGAAAGCACTACGCGAGATTGAGGCTCCAGAAGCTCTCTCCTTCTGATATGCACGTAGACCAGGGTCAATCTTCTTGACAGCTCCCCACATACCTTGCCGGACTCCAAGCTTTGCAATTTCCCAAGGTATACCCATGTCTTCATGATGGAACAGCAACACCTCACATGCAGTCAGCTGGCCATCCCCTCTTCTGGATTCAACTGGTTCACATCCAACATATACATCTCAGACATTGTTTTATATATGAACACAGTGTCTCAGAAAACTCTAAATAAAATAGTTCATTTCCTTTAACAGAAACTTGTTCTTGTTTCAAGGGAATTTAGGGCATGCAAGTCATGTTCCATTTTTTATGTAACATTTAAGGAACATAAAAGTCCATAAAAAATTTACAACTGAAATGCAATATAAGAACTCAGTTACCTGCACGAATGCACCAACTTGAATAGAACAAATCAACACGTCTGGGTTTGTTGCGCCTTGGCACAGAAGAGCGGGGTACTCCCTGAAACAATGTACGGAAAACTTATCAGTTACTATAGAACAAGAAACATCTACCCAAAAAAAAAAAAGTCAATACAACGAAGGAATAACTGTAAATTTATCCTAACTGATTAGCACAAGTTTAAATGGAACACAAACTGACTATAAAATTACCCTGTGAAGTGAGATGGTACAACCAGTTCCCTCTATTCTCAATGAACCAAGGTCCATTGGTGAACAGTACCAAGTCAATACACACCATTTAACTCAATCTACATACCTTGAACAAGTAATACACTTGCCCGGATTGATATGATTTTATCTTATAAGACGCTATGCCAGTAATAATATATGTACGATAAGTTATTTTATTTAGCGGTTGGGAAATAAAAAGAAATTTGAAAGAGAGCTGAACAAATCTAAACTTCATATTTTACTATGCAACTCAAGTCTTTAAGAAACAATTATAGCATAACTCAACATTAGTGGTTATTTCTAAAGATAAAATAACATAGTGTAAGAGGATTGATGTAGGTCAACCCATAAAAATGTAATTTTGCAAAATATGTCTCCCCAAATAAGCCATATTTGTTCAACTATAATCTAATTTATGACAAAAAGAACCTGGAGATATATAATTAATTCCAAATTAGCTCAAAATATGTGTCTTCCATCTATATATATAATCATGTTTCTGAACATATAGACAGCTTTTCTTTGTCATACCTTTGTAACACAGTAGTACAATCGTCCCGACTCCCAAATTCGACGGCCTATAATGTATTCTCGGTCGCTACAGAAGAAGGGGAACTGTGCCACAAAAAGCTTTTCATAATCAGCCAACACAACCAAGGCAACAACTATTGCAACAAAAGTATGAGAAAAACATCTTCTCACCTTCCTAACCCATTGGACTACCATAGTTCCTGTGGTAGGGCACTCCTCCAAGGTTGAAGAATGTATAAGCATGTCATCCCACTTTGACCGGAATTCGTCATCCCAAAAGAAATCTCTCACCATCTCAGGAGTGGCATCCTCAAAAACAGTGCTGCTTCGATATTGTGGAGGACCATTCTAGCAAATCCATAAAAGGAAAAACCATCCAATCAATCACATGAATTGCAAGTATGACACAATTCGTCGAATTCGTCTCTTTTTATCAAATGAAGCATCCAAATTAACACAATTTGAAGAAACTGAACCTACCTCAGGATCTCTCCGCCAAGCTTGATAGTTCATAGTGGACGTAGAACGATTCATCATATGAATCCAAGCAGGACCTCCATCTTTCACTTCAACAAGCCTACATAAATGCTCCAAATCATCTTCTGCAACTGCAAGTGATTTTTCCCTTGTGAGCTGTGATGAACTGCCCAATTATAGTTAAAAGAGTTAGAATTGTCCAAAACAAAATTTCAATTCCGTTTGTAAACACTAAAAAAATACCCTTCCAATCCCAGAAACTATAATATCATGCTTAAAATTTTGAACTTTGAAATCAAAATCATAACTTTACTACAAGAATATTAAATTCAACAAAACCAAACAAACCTGCAATTAGAATTGATAGGAGGGGACACGTCGAAAGAGTTTCTTTGAACACCATCATCAGAACCTCCTGAAATGCAAGTGGGCAGCTGAAACTTGAGAAAATTCAAGCTTGGAATGGAACCAAAACCAACAGAAGATGAAGAATTCGAATCCTTGGAAGCAAAAGAATCCATCAAATCTCTGCAAGCCAAATCGGCCCACTTAGGCTTCCAAGCCCAGCCAACCAACACCCCAACAATCACAGCAACCCACAAAGGCGCCATGAACATCATGAGCTCACTTAACACATCACCCATCGTCGGTCTGCTTAAAATCTCCAACAGAACCGAAGCCAAACCCATCTTCTATTAAACAAATAGAACCCCACCCAGATAAAAATATATATATATAAAAAAGAAAAGAAAAGAAAACCCCCGATGAATCGAACTAGTAAGCGTTGAAGCACAGCGATTCTTCTTCGAGGGTTCGAGAGAGATAAAGAGGATAAAAACCCTAAAAATAAACTCTTTTAATAAAAAAAAAATGAAGATATAGAAGAGTAGTGCAGAGAAGAAGAGGTATACAAGATTCGGATAAGGATATTGAAGATAAGCGGTAGAGAGACAGGTTCGTCAGATTACCGTAGGCCCAAAGAAAGATTAAATATTTTTATTCAACTGTTTTGATTCTCTCTCTGTTTTATCTGTTTTTATAAAGAATTGGCGTTTGATGTATTGAATTGGATTGAATTGGATTTTTCTGTTCGGTGAAAGAGTGGTGGAATGGAAATTTATAAAAGAGAGCTTAGAGATTGATGTCTGGTTTTGGTGCTGACATGTTCACTTTTGTCCATATTTGTACTTGTTTCCAACTTCTCTCTCTGTGGTTTGTGGTCTGTGGTCTGTGATCGCCGCGTTTCTCGTTTATCACGTTTAATTAATTTATTTACTTTTCCATTCTTTTTAATCTTCTTGTTTATTTTTAATCACATTGCTTTGGAGTCAATATATCATAAATAATTAATTACAGCCCGTCAACTCTGCTCAAGTGATCGTCTACCTCCCATTCACATCGGTTGTTAAGGATTCGAAAGTATATGTGACAGGTTTCTTCTGATTTATGGGAGTAGATATTCAGACCGTACATATATTTTCTGATCTTTACAGGTTTTGATAGTCCTACTAGTTATAATATTTAAAATAATAATAATAATAATTAAATACTGAGTTAATTGTAACATTTTATTGGGTTTTAGAGTCAAGGTTGATACTTGATATGCATTTAAAAAAAAATAAAACAAAAACAAAAAAAACATACAAAAATTTTCGTAACCGATCCAAGTGCGCATACGATAAGTATAAAAAATTAAAAATATGTAACTATTGAGAAAGAGTGATGCATTCAATTTAAGTGATATAAAAAGATGGAAGAATTCTTGACGTCTCAATAGACTAAAATTGAAAAACAAGTATTGCGGTTTTGGTTTGGATAAAACCTAATTTTATTTTTAACTAAATACCCTCTTCTCACAAGCTATATATATATATATATAACTATTTTGAGAAGAGTGAGAAGTTTAAATTTTTTTTTATTTTTTTTTTGATGGAAGTGAGAAGTTTAAAGTTAAATAATTTAAGAAAAACAAAACAAAAATTATTATAACAACTTTTGTTGGGTTTGGAAAAACTAAAATTGAAGCACATCTAATGTCTAATAGATTTTGTAGTAGGATAAAAATTATGGAGATTTGCAAAAACTCCATGAGGTTTGATTATTATTATTAATTATTTTATAAAAAAAAATCCTTTTATTTTAATTAAAACTTGAAATTACAAAGTGAGTTTGGTATATAATAAAAGGGTTTTTACTTAAATTTGAAACAAGAAGATTGTTTTTTGAAAAATGATCAAACCTCAGGGGGATTTGCACAAATATTCCTAAACATTATTGTAATGACTTATGGTTAATTAAATTAAAACACCCTCTTAAGTCTTACCATGACTAATAGCCACTTGACCTATTATTTTATTTATTTATTTATCTAAAATAATAATAATTCCGAAACATGTTTTTTTATATTAAAATTATCTATCTATCTATCTACCTATCTAAACAATGTATTTTTTTTGAAACTTTTGCCACTGGTAGGATTCGAACCATTGACTTGGAAGTCATTTACTTAAACCACAAGCTCGTCCATCTACTAGCTGAGCTATACCTCTAAGGACTGAAACATGTTTTTCAATTTTGATCGAAAGCTAAAGTTTTGAAAATTCTTTATTAATAAAACAAACAGAATTGTTGGTCATATTATAAACTTGATAAGTTAAGGCACCGACAAGGGACAAGAAGTTAAGGCTAAAAAAATGGAGGGAAATAAAGTGTTATTCATGAAGCCATGTAGACTATGTAGTTTAGATTATTACATTTGAAATTGAATTCAACAATTGGGAACTCAATTTAAGCTTCTACGCGTATTTGTTTCTTATAGACTTTCTCACCTTTTGATTTTTATTTTTTAAACAAACTTTCAGGCTTTTGATTTGACTTTAAAGCTTCAAGACCGTACAATAAGACTTATCAAATATTTTGACGGGTTAATTACATTGAAATTCCCTAAGGTTCTCAAAAAAGGCTTAATATTCAATTAATGGCTTTAATTGCTGTAGACTCCCTTATCCATTGTTGACTTCCATCTCATTTAATGGTTGACTAAGATTTGGACATAAAAACTCGAAAATGCCCTATATATATATATATATATAAATTCTATTATCAGTTCGAACTGACAAAAGTTATATCAGTTCCTTACATGTGGGCCACTGGATTTAAATACTTTGACTTGACTGTATGCACTTGTCAGTCAAAGTATTTAAATCCAGTGGCTCACATACAAGGAATTGATATAACTTTTGTCAGTTCGAACTGATAATAGAAAGACTGATATACAAAAATTCTATTATCAGTTCGAACTGATAATAGAAAGACTATATATATATATTGAGTAATGCTAGATATCATAATTAAAATCACAACTATTCCAACACAACACATGTGGCACATGAGGTGTCAATCGATGAGTGGATACATAGATATGTGAGATAAATCATTATTAATGTGTATCCACTCGTCGATTGACACCTCATGTGTCATATGTGTTGTGTTGGAATAGTTGTGATTTTAGTTGTGATATCTAACATTACTCATATATATTTTGACAGTATCGTTTGAAATATTTTAACCTCTGCTCTTAAAATAATCATTAAACTATTAATAATAAAAATAATAAATAAACTATAATAAACTCTTAAGAAAATCAAAGAAACTGAAAAATAGAATTAAAAAAAAAAAAAAATGAAAGAACACAATGATCTATAGATTTTTTTTTATTTTTTTACGGGAACTCTTTTTTTTTTCTTCCAAATTATTTCCTTCTTTTCATTTTCTCCATTTCTCACTTCCCAAACAACAATTTTTCAGCTTTCAAAAAGCATCTCCATCACTCAAAAATCACCCAAAATTTTCTCTCATTTCTCACTTCCCAAACAACAATTTTCAGATTTCCAAAACCATCTCCATCATCCAAAAAATTCCAACTCTATCACCCAAATTTTCTCTCGTTTTCTCACTTCCCAAACAATAATTTTCCAGAATTCAAAAACCATCTCCATCATTCAAAAATCACCCAACTTCATCTCCAAAAAATTTCTCTCGTTTTCTCACTTCCTAAACAACAATTTTTTAAATTTCAAAAACCATCTCCATTATCCAAAAACCACCCAGCTTCATCACCCAAACACATCTTCTTAAATTCGTCACCCCAAACATCCATTCAAAACAACATACAAATCCATCAACTCACAATCCATCTTTATCAACTCAATCATCAAGACAAATATTTATATATTTTTAACAAAATAAAAAATATAAACATGTTCCACGCCGAGATCACTCTGGTAGACCGGTGGTGGAGGAGAAGGTTTGGACCTTTAATGGAGATGGAGTTTCGGTTTCCATTTTATGAGAAGGAGATATGGTTCTCTGATCCTCTCCATTTTTGTATGAGAACCAGATCTCTCCTTTAATATAGATCTTAACCAAATCTCCTCCATCTCCAACATTTGAACCTAGATCTTCTTTCTTTTTTCTTTTTTGAAATAATTTGAACTCATATCTTCAGTCACAATGGAAAATGGTACGATTTCCATGGTCTCATCACTCTCATCCCTCAATTTTTTTAAATATATTTATATATTGTTTTTAATTAGTAAATAAATAAATAATTCATTACTATATTTGTCCAGAAATAATTGATGTGATAAGGACGGTTTTACCCCTAACTTTCCAATAAACCGTTATCTTTAACGGATTTTGACTAACGGTGAGGGGGGCTGCAGCAATCAAAGCCATTAGTTGAATATTAAGTCTTTTTGTAAAACCCCAGGGTGTGTCATTGCAATTAACCCATATTTTGACATTTAATAGTCAATCATTTGAATTGAGTTTGTGTTCATAAGAGTAGACCATTTCAACACATTCCATTTCCCCATTTCACTTTTTTTTGGTTGACAAGTTTTCCCCCTTTAACTAGTCAAATTTTTTTTTAGTATATCACCCGCGTTATGAGTTATGACGACTATATATGATATTGTTCGCAGTGGTAGAGTTACAAATGCAAAATAAAAAATTTCACGGGAAGGAAAGGGGCTAAAATTAAAAACTTTTAAAATGTATTAATAATTTCATCATATTTTTTTTAATAAAAAAATTATATAAATTATACAACTTTTTTGAGGGAAAAAGGGATATTGCCCCTATGGACCCCCTCCCTTCGATTGTCCAACTAAATAAACATCATTCCGTAACTTATTATTATTATTATTTTTTTTTTTTTTGGTTTCACAATAAGCAGCACCAAACCCTTTTATTTTGTTCAATATTATTTTATTATGGTTGTTGAAAATTAAATTTTATATGCAAGTGTCTGAATTTTGGGTGACAAATTGGTGTGAATATGTGTAAATTCTCCATGCCTACTAGCTACTATTGCACAAGCTTTATATATATATACAAAAATTCTATTATCAGTTTGTCCCGAAAATAAATATATCAGGACGAAGAATGTGGACTACTAGATTAACATACTTTGACTCAAAGTGTATGCACTTGTCAAAACTTCTCTATAATCTGTGGTCCACATTCTTCGTTTTGATATATTTATTGTCAGGACGAACTGACAATAGAAAGACTGTATATTTCCAATTGATTATTTTAATGGCCAAATGGAAGGAGAAAAGTGGATATACGTTCAAAACCTTTAACCTTGAATGACTTCATTCCACAATTTGAAAAGTATAGTGGTCACGATTCAAATTATTATACATTATTCTTTTTTTGAAAACAGAATACGAAATTGAATCAACAATCTATCGAGAGCTATCGAAATAAAATCAAAACACTATGATTGCAATTCCAATGGCTACAAATATAACACAAAAGATAGATTACAAACCTATTACAATAATTATAAATTATCCATCCCACCTAATTGATAAAAGGACTAATTGCACAAACATCCCCTAACATTAGACATAATTACACGTATATGGAACTTTTTCCCATTATTACACAAACCTCCCCTACCGTTAGTGGTCAACGGTTAAACTTAACCGTTGACTCACTTTTCCATTTTAAAAGTCTAAAATGCCCCTACTGTGTAATTTATTATTTTAAATAGTTAATTAAAAAAAGATCCAGCTTTTATTAAAAAAAAATCATATTTTATTTCAAAAAAATCCAGATTTTATTTTAAAAAACAAATCCATATATTTTTATTTTTTTTAAATCCAGATTTTTTTTTCTATAAATGGATTTTTTTCCAATCTAAAAAAAATAAAAAATAAAAAACTTATAAATCAAATTCTAAAATAAATAAAAAATCAAAAACCAATTTTCTCTTCTTCTTTTCTTCATCCATACTGTCATAATTTAATTACTTATGGGCATTCTCATTTCTTATTTTGGCACTATAGATGAAAGAAAAGAAAAAAAGAAAATTGGTTTTTTATTTTTTATTTATTTCAGAATTTGATTTATAAGTTTTTTATTTTTTTATTTTTTTTAGATTGGAAAAAATCCATTTATAGAAGAAAAAAAATCTGGATTTAAAAAAAAATAATAAAAAAAATATGGATTTGTTTTTAAAAATAAAATATGGATTTTTTTGAAATAAAATATGATTTTTTTTTTTAAAAAAAGCTGGATCTTTTTTTAATTAACTATTTAAAATAATAAATTACATAGTAGTGGCATTTTAGACTTTTTAAATGGAAAAGTGAGTCAATGGTTAAATTTAACCGTTGACCACTAACGGCAGGGGAGGTTTGTGTAATAATGGGTAAAAGTTCCATATACGTGTAATTATGTCTAATGTTAGGGGATGTTTGTGCAATTAGTCCTTGATAAAAACAGACACAATCACCAAACTGGTTTGGTGTGAGATTTTTTATTTCATTAAAAAAAAAATAATAAAAAAAAATGAAGGATGTGATGGGCCCATCGAGGCTAAAGAGAGTGGAATTGGCCAGATATTTATATAGTAGTGCTTTAAAATATTATACGCAGAATATATCATCGAGTGGACCGGCCATTATCAAATATCAAATCAAAGTATGAAACTCATTCACGAACTTCATGTTTTCGCCATGTATTTTCTGCTTCTTGTACTAATCGCTCCTGCCTTTCCAACATGGAATTTTGGTCACCATGTTTGACTTCTTACATTTAAACATTTACACTATTATTATATAACTTGCCATGTGTATTCATATCCAACGTGAAAAAGGGTGTCTTAATCTCACCCTTCTTCTTTATGGTTCCGTTGTAGCTAATTGGACAGCACAGATTAACTAGTTTCGTGTTTCTTTGTATTCTGTCGAGTTACACATGCTTTTTCAAATTAAAATTCGTTTAATAAGTAGTGTTTTTATTGTCTCGGGAATTTTCTCCACCATACATCATATTGAATATTGACCCGAATGTTAAATGATACAAGACTTGTACGAAGAAATGGGGTCCAAGATTTGATATTATGAGTGCATCTTTCTCTAAATTTGGTGAAGTGGGGGTCCTCAGTTTTCCTCCGTCCACTTTGAAGAATATATATGGTCCACATATATTTGTGCTCTTGTGCACCAACAATATTTCATTTTCATTGAAGATGCTTTATAGAATTGTATAATTGATTCATTGGTTCAATATGTGTAACACTTTTTGGCCCAAAAAGTTCGACCATTGCACGCTAGCTTCAGTTCAGACCCACTCTCACACTCGCTCTCACCAAGCCACCATCCAAAAATGTTAAAACATGTTTTAAATGTTGAGTGGTGCATGGAGCTCTTCAAATGGTACGGATGAAGAAGGTGACACAAAGCACTTCAGTAGTTCTTGTCTTCTTGAATGACAAAAATCTCCTGTTAGAACTAATTTTGATTGTGTTAGATAAAGAGTCTTTAATGATATCCACGAATCTTGGATTGGTTTTTGTGATTGAAATTAGTTCCCATCTATGGTGGTATCTTTTGTGATCAAACAAAGCTAAACCTTTGAAACTGGATTTTCTTTCCTGGAATGAGAATTCATATGTGCAAGTAAGTTAATTTAGTCAATTTTACTAACTGTCCCGAGGCATCGACAGGCAAAAATCGGGGCTGATTGCAGTGTTCATACACAGAATATATTACAACAACCAATTGAGGGGATTAATGTTTCAGAAACTTGTATGCCAGATAGCTTCATCGCCCTCTCCACACCGCTGGTGTACCTCATCCATTCTCTCCACGGATTTGCAAATTCCACTGCAGCTCCAATCGAACGATGCAGCACATGGATTCCCTGCTTGAGCCTTCCACTCGCAATCTATCAACAAATCATCAGTAAACTTGAAATGAGAGGCTATACACTAAAGGGATGCCAAAACATAACTTCACCGCTTATAAACTTAGAAAATATTGGCAGGTTTCTTACCAGGGGAACTACCGCAGCAGAGGCTTCGATCATCAATGTGCTCAACATCAAGACCAATAAACCAAGAACCTAGAGAGACATCTTCATTTGCATATCTATGGAGTATATGCCTAGACAGTAAAATCATAAATAATTGACAGTAAGGACAGACTGATAATATATACATAATGTCCTAAATCCTAATAATTATATAAGAATCGATTAATTTCTATAATTTTATATGCATGGAAATTCCAGAGATTGTTACCCAACAACCCCTTAAGAGGAAGGTCCAAAGAAGGGAGTAAGTATACAATGATGTTGTGGCATAAGAGCTAACCGATTTACTGAAATATAAGTGGCCAAATCTTTGGAAATCGCATATATTTGTCCTGTTGCATGCCTAAAGTACTTATTTCCCTCCTCGCCGAATTTCCAATATTCTGGCTCATAGTACTTTACCCCTCTGCATATTACCAAGAGGTATATTAGACAAATGCTATGCATAATTGATTATTAGAAAGATTTCACAAAATTTAAACTTGACTCCTTAC
The DNA here is from genome assembly GCA_008009225.1 of Acer yangbiense. Taxonomy (NCBI): domain Eukaryota; kingdom Viridiplantae; phylum Streptophyta; class Magnoliopsida; order Sapindales; family Sapindaceae; genus Acer; species Acer yangbiense. Next base: position 5,704,347 of record CM017771.1, read on the forward strand.
TTCTGTGCCAGGACTGGTCCAGACTTCATACAACCAATATAAACACGGGGTTTTGATCTATGGCGTGCCAAAGTAGAGCCGACCATACCTGTCAAAAGATCCAATGATTTCAAAGGCTGCTGCAGTGCTGCACTCGAATCCTTTCACTTTCTTTCCAAGCATAGATATTTTTTTTTTTTTTTTTTTTTGAAAAGAAGATGCACTAACCAAGATTCACATGCACGTCGTCATCAACTTTTATGTAGAAGTCAGCGTCCCACCTAGCAACAGCTGTTGAAAAGTATATTTGAGTTTTTGATGATAATTCATGATATCCTTCAATGTGATTCTGAAACGAGAAAAACAGCAACTCAGTATAAGCTTCACAAATGACTGATAAGTTGGTCTAATTACTTTGAAGACCCACAAGATGTTTTGAAAATTTAGTTATTTCTTCTAATCTCCCAGCCAGTAGGTCTTGTTTAAACCAGGAATATCAATTAGACCATATTTTGGGTAAATAAACTAAAGTTATACCCATAAGTTACTGTGATTCAATTTTGTATTTTGATAGTGACAAACCGTTTCAAAAGTTTGAGAATGCTTCTCTTTCAGTGTAGAATGAAATTTGGTTATAATAAATTAGAAGTTCATTCATGGGCTTGGAGGAGAGGGGAAAGACAGTGAACATGACTAATTTTATATATTTTGATGGTCTTCGGTTGGTAATACTATGTTTCCTGTCTCATGCCTTGTGACAGGAGAAAAGGCTTAAATAGGCTCCAAGCGGTTAAACAGTAAACGTACCAGCCGCAGGAAATCCTTATGCTGCTCATCCTCGGCATCAATAGCACGATCCAAAACACCACCTGGAGTAGCACTGACGACCACAGAAATTAATTAAAAATGTTCCGTCAAACTATTCTGAAGTAAGCTTGTTATATGATAATAACTTGCAATAGCAGGTAAACCTACCTGTGTCCGATAACAAACCGCATTATTATTCCTTTCTCTTTCTCCAACCTCTTCAACTCGCCCCCTAAAATAAACAATAACCGATGTGTTCAAGTAAACACCTAATTTGAATAGCTACTGATGATGTACATGAGGCAACGGTACTAAATTCTGCATTACCTTTAGGCATCCAAGTCTGTCTAATTGAATCTCGTCGCTTTCTGCTGCTGAATGCAGTCATGATCCCCATTACAAAGAAAACCTTCTGGCGTTCCTTCAAAGATGCAGTTCCTGATTTTGTAATCACCGGAGATCCTTCCTCAGTATCACCTTTGGCAGCCCTAGCCGCTGCTAGCTGCATCTCCAACGAGGAGATTGTTTTGTCTAATGTCCTGAAATCATTGTGACAAGAGTACATCAAATGATCATCCTAGGCTTTAAAAATATTTTAAGTTAAACATCACTCAGCTTTCTGTTTGAACTCTAAGAAAATGTAATAACAAATAATCAATGGCAGTTGAAAAGTGACCCAGAATCCTTAAATATAATTACTCAGCAGGGTATGTAAACTTACATGATCACATCATGAGTTTGTGAAACTTGAGAAAGGATGTCCCCTGCTTGGACAAAAGCCTCCTGTAATAACAAATACAATATTATTAACAAATACAATACATTGAAGGCAGTGGAGCTTATGACCTTATCCTCGAGACTTGCCTTCTTCTCACAATTAACCATGGGATGCAGTAATCTCAATTGTTGTTCCTTTACAGACGATGCTTCCTCATCTCCTTTGACTGGATCAGGAATAGCCCAAAACCTGTGGATAGGTGACTACCTAGTCAGTGATCATCCGTATAGATAACAATGTTGATTAATTGAAATTGCATTAATGGAAATTAGTGAAAGAATATATCGAGCAACAATTCAATGACAAAAATGCAAAAAATTATTCAGCCATGGTGTGTAGCTATCAGAACATACAATGTTTATTGATATTTTGAAATAGTGAATAACTAGTATCACATGTTAGCACAAGTTGGAATTATCTTTCATTGTTCACAAATAATCCTTTTTTATCATCCATACTGATTTAATTAAAATAATACTTCTTTTATCCCTTTTTCTTTTTTGATTTTCCTTAATGGACTGCGTCCAAAAGGATGAAGTAACCTATGTCTCCGAAATTAATAGATACACTTTTGAAGTTCATAGTTTCATACAGATCTCTATTACACAACCCGCCATATTTTTCCTGGATTATACAACAATCCTTCATTGGAGACATAAGAACAGTACACAGTCATACAAAACATCTCAATTGCATTGCAATTGAATAAGGTACTATTAATTATACCAATCTATCTCAGTGATGATTCTGGAAACAATCATTCTTTCGTGGTTGAAAGAAGCCTCTTTAGTATGCCACGAATTAATTTCCATAGTCTGCAGAGATATAGACACGGTTTTTGCTGTAAACTTGAACAAGCGCCCCACTCTGATACCCAATTGCAGTTATATCATATATGATAGATTTTCGTCTTCGACCCTCTGAGATATTGCCCTCAAGTGAACTGAGGGAACATGATTAACAACAGTATGTTACCCAATCTCAGCACTACTATACCTTCATGGCAAGTTAAGGCTCTAGAAAAACACAGTGACAGCTACATTCCTTTTAAAGATCACATTACAGGAACAGTAATTCATGCCAAAAGTATAAAGATGAACTAAGTAAAATGCAGCTTATGAACATCTTAACATCAGATCATACACGAATGAGATCAAAATCCAACTTCACATGACATCTAAAGTTATTGTGTTCAAGGACTAGCCTGCGAGAACTGTTTCCTCACACACCACACCCAATCTGCAAACAATCTCATTTGCAAGTTGCCATTAACTTATTGACAGAGTTTACCATTAAACACATCAAACACTAGTTTCTCTGCAAATTTGTAAGGCATTAGCACTCAGCAGGATCTTGAACTTTCTAAATTCCAACCAGCCCTCAATATAAATTCCATAATGTGAGTTACTAATTATATATATATATATATATATATATATATATATATATATATATATATATATATATATATATATATATATATAGCATGATTTTACTCTATTTGGAGCTACTAAGATCACTAGGTTTGTACCAAAGTATGAAGAAATGACTTTATAAGCTAATGCAGCTGACAAATTCCTAGTACCGGGTATCCATACCTCAACAGACAAATCTCATTGTGTTTTGAATCCAACATCACAAATCTGCTCTATGTATTACTCAAGAGCCACGAAATCACACAACCTAGATGAATAAATCCTTCCAAATCTAGTGACAATCAGCAACAGAAGTTACTCCAACTATTCCCTATGGTAACGGATACACGTATCTTGGTATTAACATCACAATTTACAGCCCCGGACAGTAGCTCCCAAAACAGAACAAAAGTGTCGGCACCCAACAACAAGTCTCAATTTTGATCATATCCCTTGAATCCAGAAGAAAAACAAGGGCAAAATCTATTTATAAAGATTGTATTTTTGGTTATGATATCTACACAAGACCACCCAGATTCTCCAACATATTCAAAGAAAGACAAAATGCCTCCCAAAAACACAGTTACATGAAACAAAAGTAAAAGAAGCAACTAATCTAAAGAGTTGGTCAGCTAAAGACAAGATCTTGAACATTATTCACACAAGAGATAGAGAAAGAGAACCTGTTGATAACAAGAACACCAAAGAAGAAGCTAGCAATGCAGAAAAGAGAAACCCATCTGGTGGAGACTCCATTGGCTCCCTTTTGAGGTCTGCCCAAACCCATTTTCATTCTAATATCAAAACAAAAGCTTCTGATTCAAGGGAGCTAACTCTACTGCTGCTGGCCTTTTTTATAATTTCTTAAAAATACCTTGAGAGCTACAAAGAGAGAACTAATAAAGTAACACCCATCAGAGAAAAGGAGAGCTTGGAGAAGTACATCAATCAAGAAAAATGATGTCAGGAACAGAGACTTCAAAATAATGGGAAATGGATTTGGTTTCAGAATCAAAATCACGAGACGAATGGGCCTCCTCCTCCTCCTGTAATTATGTTTAAGTTCATTGTTTTGTCTCTACAATTTTTTTAAAAAATAATGCAAATGAAAAGAAAAGACAAAAGTCTCGACCACTCTCTTAATTACCTATAATGCCCCTCAGTCTTCTTTGAATGACCAATATCTGCGCTTGTGAATTGTGATTCAATTTATTCAAACAATAATACCACTATATTTAAATTTGGTGTCATGTGGATCTTGATTTCTTTATATTAAAATTACATTATTGAAATTATTGGATTTTAGAGATACCATATCATTTAGATTCTAAATTTAAATATGAAATTTGAATAAAATAGAATTACTCTTATTTGAATGTGGTTCAACAGTAAAAATAATCGATCAATATAACAATATTACAGATTTGAGTCGCCGAAATTGCATATGTTTATAACATAATATATAATTATGATTTGAAATAATAGTTTGATAATATCAGGTTCAGGTGCCTTGTATAATCGATACAGGTAGCTCAACTCGTCAACCGCCACAACTTTGTTTAATACCTTGTAAGCCCCCACAAAATAGGTTAGGTGGCAACTGGCAAGTGTTTTTAAAACCAATTTATTGATATAGATCGTGAGGTTTTTATTCTAATATCGGATCCCATGCTAATCCAATATTAATAATGTTGATCTTCAACGGTCACTTTATGTACAAATTCAGGAATTTAGAGAATAAAATAGGACTCGAACCTGTGATTTCATGGATAATTGGACATAGATCATTAAAATTACGGGCAGATACATCGAAGTAGCCTTAATTAGAAAAGCTATTAATTTGCTCACAGATTGGTTTACTCCAATTAGATTAAGTTGCTGCCATGTGAAGCCATCTACAGTAAATTGGGATAAATAAACTAAAAGTGTCATTTTTTTTTCTAGAATTTGAATAGGAAATTGTGACAAGTTTTTGTTCCTGGCTTTGTTTTTGGTGGTGTCAATGTGGAAGCATACAATAATGCAAAAACCTTTATTTATTTATTTATTATTATTTAGAGGAAACAATAACTATTATAGTCAGCAATGTCTTATAATTTGATTGGATGATCTATTTTGACACAATAATATATAATAACGTGAAGCTCTATTGCTTTTAACTTGGTTTGCACTCTAAAATTAATCAATGGCCATTTCACATTGTCCAAATTTGGGGCTCGATGTGTTTTTGTGTATATTATTTTTGAATTTATATAAGACTAATTGGTATTGATGCCCTCTAAACTCTTTAAAAATTTACACTATATCCCATGTACTTTTTTTTTCGACACTAAACCCCATGAACTCTCGTTTTATTGACAAATACTTGGGTTTATTGCCTCCTGCGAGGAGGCATCTACAGTTGGGTTCTGCCAATAAAACGAGTATTTAGGAGGTTTAGTGTCGAAAAAAAAATACAGGTATCATAGTGTAAATTTTTAATGAATTTAGAGGAAATCCGTGCCAATTAGTCTTTACAGAAATAGAACGCAAGAAGTCAAGAACCACCATTATTATAATATTGCTTTGAAAATATCTTTGACGTTAGAACTTAAGAAGAAAATCCATATTCTATTGCTTGCAATAGTATTGGGAATTATAATTTATAAATAGGGGAATTGCACAAACATCCCTCGATATTTGATGAAATTAAACAAATATGACAGTTTTGATCATATACACACAAACTTCCCTCAATATTTGAAAATTGTTGCACAAATATCCCCTGCCGTTAGATAAATCCGTTAGTCAATGGTCAAAAGTGTAAAAAGTCTAAAATACCCTTTATTTTTATTTTAAATAAACTAAAAAATTAAAAAATAAGATAAAATATATATATATATATATATATAAAATTGATAACATGAATGTAACTTAAATCTGAAACTTAGAAAAAAAAAATCATCTTTACAAATAAAAAATATAATTTTTTAAACAATTTAATAATAAATAAATTTTAAATTTTAAATTTATTTAAAATCAAGGGGGAATTGCACAAACAAATTTTGTTTTTTTTTTTAAGATGAATTTTTTTTCCAACTTTCTGATTTAAGATACATTCATATTTTCTAAAAGATTTTTTAATATTTTTTCTATCATATTTTTGAATTTTTAATAATGTTTAAAATAAAAATATAGGGTATTTTAGACTTTTTACACATTTGACCATTGACTAACAGATCCATCTAACGGTAGGAGATGTTTGTGCAACAATTTTCAAATGTTGAGGGAAGTTTGTGCGTATATGGTCAAAACTGTCATATTCATACAATTTTATCAAACCTCAGGGGATGTTTGTGCAATTCCCCCTTTATAAATACCACTACAAAATAATGTGCTGTATAAAAGTTAAAAGGTATATTAATTAATTAAAATGTCATTGTAGTTTATCGGCAAAGAATGTTACTTTTAATTTGTTTTTGGTTAGCATGTACAATAATTAATATTGACATAATTTCATTAATTATATGGTTAATCAAAGCAATCAAGATAACATGTATACGTGGTCCGGATATCTATTAAGAGATGCACGGCCTATCAAGATAACATGTCAAGTGGTCCGGATATCTATTAAGAGATACACGGCCTACTAAGAGTTGGTTGATGTGGCCTGTGGGTGCCCTCTTTTTTTATTTTATTTTTTATTTTTTTTATGTTGAATAATGGTGATAGATTCCTACTACAAAGTAATTACATTCATTAGACTTAAAAAAACAGAATATTAAGAGAAAAGAAGGTTTTGTTTAGGTTTTAAAAGGAGTGATCCTCAAAAGCAGAAATTAACTTAAAAAGATGAAGATAAAGAAGGGTAGTTTGGTCCATATGTGAAAAAAGTGAAGTCCAGCCGTCCAGGTATAAACTGATACAGCTAAGTAACAGCTCTATGCTACACTACCTTTAGCAGCAGATTAGCAGAATTCAAAATTTAAAACCTAAAAGCCAAAGGCAGAGAGTTGTAAATATGACAGAAAATAAAGGACAAATTAGTGATTTCGTATTGACAGATGGCAAGAAAAAGCAGTGAAGCAGTGTACAGTATGGTATGGGCAAAATAGAAGACAAGCAAACGTGACCAAGATTCGTCAAAAATGAATCAGACCCACCTCCAATTCTCCAATTACATTACAAGGAAACCCTGTGTCACTGGTTTTATTCTGTTCTGGTTTATACACTAACACTGCCCTTGCTTGCTTTGATCCCCACCACCACCACTCTATTTTATTCATTATTTTTCAAAAAGCAGACTACCAGTCATGCCATATTGATTGTACAAGGTTTTTGTAACGCTTATAGGACATGTGATTATTACTATGTACACATAATTTGGAAATTTCCTACACCTTGCTTTCCCCTTTTCATTTGTATTCTGTGCCGTGTTGTTGGCCGATTTTTGGGGAAGAGAACATGACTCGAACGTTCATTCTCAATATTGTAATTGTGAGAGCGAGGGACATATGAACAACCAGAGGGGCGTTAGGATTTGGATCCTCTATTGAACTGATTTTTTTTCTTGACTTTTTTAAAGAATGTGATTTGTTGTTGATAAACTGGTTGTAAAAACCAATCATATCTTAACCACACATTCATTGCAATGCTTATGTGTCATGAGATTATATGAGGTCAGGGAAAATATCAGATCAGCATAGGATCTAAATTCGGGACGCCAATAGCACAGTTTTTTATTTTTGTTATAAGCTGTTTGTATTAGGTGTGGGCTTAGCCTGGAATAGAATTGGGCTGAGATTAGATAATTCCAGGCCCATTAGAAAAGGTTGGTAATCCGACAGGCCCGTGATTTTTGGCGTTGTCTTGTCCGGTCACTGTCCAGTCAACCTCAATCCAATTCGGTGCAAAAGCAAAAGTACCTAACTCTGATTTCAGATCATTTTCCATCATATCATAACAGATTAACACCTTACTATTTACACACTACACACACGATAGTTTTTTATTTTATTATTATTATTTTTTCATATATATATATATATATATATAATTTTTCTATTATCGATTCAAACTATAAAAGATATATAAGTTTTTTGTATGTGGACCATTGGATTTAAATACTTTAACTTGGCTGCATGCACTTGTCAAAGCATCTTTTAAATCTAATGACCCACATGTAAGGAACCGATAAATCTTTTGTCAGTTCGAATCGATAATAAAAAGATTATATATATTTTATATTTTTCTCTAAAATAAGTTCGTGCAATGAAACCTATTTTTATTACATTATAGTTTATAGATGTTAGAGCCAATCTCTTTTTGTCTTTGATCTTTTAAATTGTTTTTCAATTCATTGCAATAAGATGTTTATGCAATTATTAAAATGTAATATCCGAGTATAATACTATAAATTAACAACATAAATACATAATGATATACAACTACTCCAATTATTGTATATTTTTTTTTATAAAAAATATACAAACTTGAGAATTAGTAGGGATGCATGTTTGAATAATTACAATAATTTTTGTTTCTTTGCTATAATCTATCATCAACCAACTTCATTATTAAATTAATACAAAATCAATAGACCCACCAAAATTGAGGTGCTTGGCTTAGGCCTTAAAGCCTCTCACGATCACCTCAATAAAAAAATGTGAATTTGAGTCATCTTCTCTTACACGCTGATATATTTTTTTTCTTCAAAAGTTAGAAAATATATGTAAAGGGTGGGGTTTATAAAAGGTGTGGTTTTTATTTTCAGTAGACTAATGAACGAATGAAAATGAAGGATATGAGAAGATACAGCAATGCCGGTGGAAGAGACAGAGATGGGTTGACAATGGAATCACAGAAGCTGATAGAGGCGGCGTTGAGCGGAGACATAGATCGTGTGACAGAGAGTTTGAGGCTGGACAACACATTGGATGTCAACTATATTGGCACTGTGAGCTTGTCAGTTAAGTGCATTGAAACAGTGCTCAGAGAGGAAGAAGCTGATGAGGTTGAGATTCACTTCAGAGACTTTGTCACCGATGTCACCCCACTTTTTGCGGCTGCTCATTCGGGTCATGTGGAGATTGCCCGCAAGCTTTTGGTAATATCAAAACTTTATTGCTGTTGTTGTTGTTGTTGTTTGTTTTTGTGGGGTGGTGATGTTTAGTGGAAAGATTGGTATTTTAGTAGTTAAAGTTTTGGACTTTGGAGATGTTGAGACTTTGTTTTGGTTGATTGTGCTGTTTCTTTGGTGGGTTTCTTTCTCATTATGTGCTTGTTATGTTATTATTTCATTTTTACTTTTTCTTTTTTTTTTTGGTTACAGTCTCTAGTATATGGAAGTTTATCTGAATGGACTAAGTTTGTGTTGATTTTACTTGTAAGTTTAGATTGAATTCATATTAAATTTCAAAGTGCCAAAATAGATATGCTGTGTGCAATGAAATTACAATTTATGAACCTAGGAGGAATCGAATAGATGAATTTAAATTGCTATAGGCAACAAAATGTTGCAGTTTCGATGTTGACGTGTTTATATAACTCATTGATTTACCAGTTGCAACAGCAATGTATTCATGTTGCAAGATGGCCTTATGTGTGCCACTGATGGATTAGCTCATTCTGTCATTCAATTGATTGCTTGTGAAATAGAGTACCTGTTGGCACACTGTTTTGAGACACTTATAATCTTGTCATCACCATTTCTTTTACAGTCAGCTGGAGCTGATGTCAACCAGGAGTTATTTCGGGGTTTTGCAACTACTGCTGCTGCTCGTGAAGGTCATATTGTCCTTCTTGACATGCTTATCAAGGTTGGTGCATCTCAATCAGCTTGCGAAGATGCATTACTTGAAGCTTGCCTTTGGGGTCAGGCGAAAGCTGCAGAGCTATTGATCTGTTCAGAGATGACGGTACCTGATGTGGCTAATCATGCGCTTGTATCTGCGAGTTGCAGGGGATTTGTTGATGTGGTGGAAACCTTAATCAAGGTGTACTATTGGTTCTTCTTCAGGTCAATTTTGGTTGGGAATGATCAGTTTATTTAATTAGCTTTTTTGTGTACAGAATGGAGTGGACCTAAATTGCATGGATAGGGTACTCTTGCGCTCATTTAAGCCTGCATTGCATGCTAATATAGACTGCACGCCTCTGATAGCTGCAATTGTGAACCGACAAGTTCCTATGGTTAAATACCTGTTGGAGGTAAGGATCTAGTACTTCATTCTTGATCCACTTATCACTGGTAGTCTTAGTGTTGATCTCTAATAGGTTGTTTTGGAATAGATACTACACACATTTCAGTAACCAATTTAGTCTAACGGTAGATTTTTCCAAACATACTATGTGGTGGCATGTAGGAACTTCTTTTGTGTTTATTGCTCCAAATTCTTATAAACACCAAACGTTGCAGCCTTTGTTTTCTAAGATTATCATATTTAGATCTTAATTAATTGTTGTTTAAGACTTCCATTCGTGTATGTTTAGGCAGGTGCAAAAACTGATTGCTATGTTAGGATAGGAGCTTGGTCATGGGACATCTTCTCTGGTGAGGAATTGAGGGTTGGTGCGTGTTTAGGCGAGCCATACAATGAAGTCTGGTGTGCAGTTGAATATTATGAAGCAAGTGGCCAAATTCTAAACCTTTTGCTTCAACACCAAATTTCTTCCCTCGAAAGTCAACAACAAGGCAGAACCCTTCTTTGCCATGCCATTCTCTGCCAGAATCCAGATGCCGTCAGCCTGCTGCTTAATGCCGGTGCTGATGTTGAATATCCTATAAGAACCAATAAGGGACATGAATCTCGTCCTCTCCATTTGGCTGCTAGAGTGGGATGTGTTCCTATTCTGAAACTTTTGATTTTGCATGGTTGCAAAATCGATTCAAGGACTGAAACCGGTGACACAGCCTTGATGTTGGCTGCCAAAGCTGATCAGGTTGAATGTTTCCTTGAGCTAATTGTTTCAGGTGCTGATTTAGGCCTGGTCAGTGATAATGTTGACAGTGCCATGCAGTTGGCAAAGAGAAGTGTGTTCGGATCCTCTTTGGCCAATATCATCCGGCAGGCTATTATCACTAGAAAAGGAGTTCACTCTACCAATCTTGAGGTGTTCTCTCTGCTTCATTTCGTTACAGGAATTGGTAATTCAGAGCTTCTACAGATGGTCCTACAGCATTCAACCAAAGATATAAACAAGCATGATGGTTTGGGTTTGACACCTATTTTGGTTGCAACAAAGGCTGGTCATACTGAAGCCTTTTGTCTCCTGATCAATCACGGGGCTGACATCAGTGCCACGAGCAGGGATGGGCAGACAGTTGTGTCTCTCTTGTTGGATCAAGCCCAAGTTGGTGTTAAGTCTCGGCTTGAAGAGATATTGCTTGATGCTCATCTTGCTCGAAGACTGACAGGCTACTCCGAATTCAAAGCTCTTCACTTTGCAGCACGGAGTGGAAACTTGACTGCAATTGGTCAGCTTTTGAAAATGGGATTCGACGTAAACAGTGTTGATGAAAATAAGTATTCACCTCTCATGCTTGCAGCCAAGGATGGGCATACTGATGCCTGCAAAATTTTGTTGCAAAGAGGTGCTGATTGTGGGTCTGCCAATTTCAGAGGAGAGACTGCCTTATCTCTTGCTAGGAAAAGTAGTAAATGTAAGGCTGCAGAAGGAGTTATATTCACTTATTTGGCTCGGTCTCACGTGCTATTAGGCGAGGAGCTCTTGAAGCATACACGTGAGGGAAGAGGTTCACCACATGCCAAAGTTGTGCAAATGCTTAAATCTGGTTCGTTGACATGGGGAAAGTCCAGTCGGAGAACTGTGGTATGTAAGGAGGCAGCGGTTGGGCCAAGTGCAAGCTTCATAAAGAATAGAAGAAAGGCCAATGGATATGGAGGAAACGCGATAGTCTTTAGGGTGTTAACAGAGACAGGAAGGGAAATCCACTTCGAGGCAGGCTCCATTGCCAATTTGGAACTTTGGGTTCACGGCATAAACCTCACAGTGAAGGAGGTAACTTGTGGTACTTGATGATCAAATGCATTTGTTGAGAGTGCGATTGGATAATCGAATGTGTATACCCGGAAATGGAAATATAGTTTATAGGTTTTCATTGTTAATATATCAAAGTCATCCTCTCTTTTACTATAGGTTTCATTCATTTCTTCCCAATTGTAATTACTGTGTTTTGAAAGAATTTACTTGTGATGAGATGATCTGGGATGTCAACTTCTGAAATGTAGTCGTACCAATCAATCATTCTTTTTTGGCCATTTGTTCATGATACAGATTTTTCTACCATTTATGTCTCACTGTACCTTTGACATGTATGAACTATACAATACAATTTTCTATTCGACTGTTTCCATCTGAATATTAAACAGATGCCAAAAGCAAGCGCCAGCTTGAATAGAATTTGTCAATCAGTTTTAACAGTCAACTAAAACAGTCATCATTTCATTGGTGTGCATTACCCACCTCTCAGTTGACCAAATTTGGGTGTACGATTTATTATATTCCAAGTTTGTTTGGAAAAACATAACTAAAGTCTCAAGTTATCAGTTACTGTCTCCAAATTTCATCTGAAAAGTTAAGGTTTAAGTGTCTTAAAAAACTGCGTGCACTGCACTCTCCAAACTTTGATGAAGCTAACTGCTTTTGCAATGATCAGACCATACGTTTACGATAAGAGATGCTAACGTGCGTGGTTGTAGAAATTTTTCTTCAATTAACCAATTGAGTTTTCATTAAATAGATGATAAAAAGTCTTATTCTCTGTTTCTGTCAAACATTAATTGAAAGAGGGCAATGGAAATGGAAATTATATTAAAAGACTTCAAAGTCTTGACTTTTCTTATTAGTTCCCACAACTTTATTCCTTTTTAGCATTAGTGAGCTTTTTATAAAAGTTAGAGTTGGCGAACTTGCATTTTTTTTGGGTGCAATTATCAGGCCTATGGTGCAATATAATACAGTGCTAACCGACCATGTGAAACATTTCTTGCAATATGAATCTTGTTTTCCATATTTATTATTGCTATTACTCCAAGTGATCTCTTAAATTTATGTAAGTGCTTTCACTTGTTGACCTTCATCCAGAAAGAATCAATCTCTGATCGAACCGGTCATATCTTTTCGTCTATTCACTTGAGAAGATATGAGCAATCCGGCACCATTGTTCATAGTTCTGTATTTTGTCCTGGTTTTCAATGGCCCAGGCCTTGTTATGTCAAAGGTTGACATCTTGAGTTGACCATGTATCATGTTCTTTATGATCATCTTATTTAGTGAAATTTATAGCGGAAATTCTGACTTTGCTGTTCATTAATATTCTTCTCTTTATGATCAACAGGTACATATCGTTTATTTGGGTGAGAGGCAGCACGATGATCCGAAAATAGTAACAGATTCTCATCATGATATACTTGCTACAGTAGTTGGGAGGTATGGAAGCATCAAAACTGAAATCAATTATGTGTTTTTCATCCATCCATGAATGTTTTGTCAAGAATCCAATAGGGTTGATTGAAATGATTGTTTAACATACAAATCTCATGTTGTAGTAAAGAAGCGGCCTCAAAATGTATGGTGTATAGCTACAAGCATGGCTTTTCAGGGTTTGCAGCCAAACTTACAGAGGATCAGGCACAGAAGCTTGCTGGTACTTGTTTTCTTAGAACAAATGATACTGCTTCTAAACATTCAATCATTAATGAAAAGTATTCTATTGTTGTCATATTTTGTTTTTTGATATGTACTATTGATTCAATTAGAATTTCCTGGTGTTGTCCGAGTCATACCAAATAGCCTCCACAGGCTGCAAACGACGAGGAGTTGGGATTTCCTTGGCCTCTCTTCGCATTCTCCTTCGAATATTCTTCACGGAAGCAGCATGGGAGATGGAGTTATCATAGGTGTTCTTGACACAGGTTCATCTTCCTCCCTCTCTTTTCTTTGTATTTTCTTAAATATAAGGAAACTAGAAACTAATCATCTTGTAAGTTATAATACAGGAATATGGCCAGAGTCTAAAGCTTTCAGCGACGTAGGACTTGAACCAGTCCCATCTCGCTGGAAGGGTGTTTGCGAATCAGGAGACCAATTCAATGCCAAGAGTCACTGTAATAGAAAAATCATTGGAGCACGTTGGTTCATTGATGGATTTCTTGCTGACTATGGAAAGCCTTTGAACGCATCAGAAAACGACGAGTTCTTGTCCCCTAGAGATGCAAATGGACATGGCACACACACAGCCAGCACAGCAGCTGGTTCAATTGTGCAGAATGTTAGCTACCAAGGGCTTGGCCTTGGAAATGTGAGAGGTGGTGCACCTCGCGCTCGTTTGGCTATTTACAAGGTCTGCTGGAACATTCTTCGTGGACAATGCGCCTCTGCTGATATTCTGAAAGCCTTTGATGAAGCCATACATGATGGGGTTGATGTGTTATCACTGTCTATTGGATCTTCAATTCCTCTTTTCTCAGATGTTGATGAACGTGATGGGATCGCTACTGGTTCCTTCCATGCTGTGGCCAGGGGAATCACAGTTGTTTGTGGAGCTGCAAATGATGGGCCTTCAGAACAGACAGTGCAGAATACAGCACCATGGATACTAACTGTCGCGGCTAGCACCATGGATCGAGCATTCCCTACACCAATAGTACTTGGAAACAACAGAACAGTAGCGGTACATACTTGGCAAACTGCATTTCAAGAACTGAACTTGAGTTGAACATTTATTGATTTGTGTGGTGTTTTCTTGCAGGGTCAAGCGTTATATACTGGACAGGAGGTCGGTTTTACAGGATTGGTATATCCAGAGGCCACAGGGCTTGATCCCAATGCTGCAGGGTAGCTATAATATCTATTGAGTTCAAGGAATTCTCTTACATTTCAACATTTCAATCAAAGCATAATTCACTTTCTTCACTTGCAGTGTATGTCAAAATCTGTCTCTTAATGCGACTAAGGTAGCTGGAAAAGTAGTTCTATGTTTCACCTCTGTGACTCGAAGAATTGCCATAATTAGTGCTGCATCAGTAGTACGAGAAGCTGGTGGGATAGGATTGATTGTTGCCAAAAACCCCAGTGATGTCTTCTCTCCATGTGCTGATAACTTCCCATGTATTGAAGTTGACTATGAAGTTGGCACCCAAATACTCTTCTACTTTCGTTCTTCGAGGTGTTTACTATTTCATCTTCAATTTTCGCCAGTTGATTATTGTCACTAGCTTCTTAACTAATCCTTAAATTGTGGTTTTTGGATTGGAATTTACAGGTCACCTCTAGTAAAATTGAGCCCTTCTAGGACACTTGTAGGCAAGCCTTTGTTAGCCAAGGTAGCCTTTTTCTCATCAAGAGGGCCTAATTCGCTTGCACCAGCAATTCTCAAGGTGGGATTCTACCAGACAACTTTCACATTCATGTTTGAGTTGAATTGTCTAGTGTCAAAGGCATCTTCTTACATTATTTTGAGACCATCTTTGTTATATTTTTGTGTTGTCCACAGCCAGATATTGCTGCTCCAGGAGTGAATATATTAGCTGCCACTTCGCCACTTAATCCATTGTCGGATAATGGATATGCCATGTTCTCAGGAACTTCAATGGCAACCCCTCATGTTTCAGGCATTGTGGCACTTATCAAAGCATTGCACCCTAATTGGTCCCCAGCAGCCATAAAATCAGCTCTTTTCACCACTGGTACAGCCACTTTTACGTTTACATCAAATAAATTCTAGCAGTTTTACTTTTTATTACCTACAAATCCACACAGAGATTGACTGACCATTCAATGATGATCACGATTTTAATGCAGCAAGGAGGAATGGTCCTTCAGGTTTTCCAATCTATGCTGAGGGATCTCCTCAAAAACTTGCGAATCCGTTTGATTTTGGAGGTGGCATTGTGAACCCAAATAAGGCAGCAGACCCAGGTCTAGTATATGACATGGGAACAGCAGACTACATACATTATCTCTGTGCTATGGAATATAACAGCTCTATTATTACAAAACTAACGGGTCAACCCACAACATGCCCTGGTCGGAAACCTTCGATTCTAGACGTAAATCTACCTTCCATAACCATACCAAATCTCAAGAATTCAATCACCCTCACCAGAACAGTAACAAATGTAGGAGCCTCCAAATCCATTTATAAAGCTACTGTTGAACCTCCATTCGGTGTAAAGGTGTTGGTGAGGCCTAGTGTCCTGGTGTTCAATGCTACATCCAAGAAGGTCTCTTTCAGGGTAACCATCTCGACGACTCACCAGATGAATACAGGGTATTATTTTGGGAGCTTGACTTGGAATGATGGAGTTCATGCTGTGAGAAGTCCTTTGTCTGTGAGAACAGATGTGTTACAATCTTATTTTGATGCTTGATTGGATTACATTGATTCATGTTTCTATGGTATTTGACAAAGCAATAATGCTTTTCACACTATTATCAAAGTTCAAAGTAGATATATGTGCTAATAATATTTTTATATCTCATTTTATACTAATGGAGCATATCCTCTGATCCCCTTAATTAAGCTTAAAATGATTATTCAATTAGATAAGCAACTTCCTTGTCTTTGCCAGTGGTTGAATGTGGTGATGATGCACATTACTTTAATTGCAAATAAATCTTTTTACAGATATACATATGAGATAAGCTTAATCAGTGAAAATGCTAGATTGGTTTATAAACATTTCAAGAATTTTTTTAAAAAAAGAATGTTCAAAGTCAAATTTCAACTCTGGAAGCTATAGACCTGCAAGGTTCAATGAAAAATGAAGCTATCTGAGACTGTGACTAGTTTTTTCGGCCATTTGAGTACCCTGCAGCCTTTAAAATTGCCATAAATTTCATGGCAGGTCACTTCATATACAAATAAATCATGAAAAATCCTATAGAAGAAGTGAAAGACAAAAACAAAATTCATTTTACATCAAACGGCTGATATCTGATATTCAGAATTTAACAAAACCCGGACATTTTCACTAAAAAAGTACTCCAAGTAAATCATTCTTGCTACATATATATATATATATATATACAGAAGTCATATATCCAAATAAGAAATGGGCCAATTTATCACACACACACACTAGAAAAGTTCATTGTGGATGTTGACGAAGTATGCATGGCATTTGTTCATGATGCAGCAAGGAGTGTACAGTTACAAACATGGTTTCTCTGGGTTTGCAGCCAAGCTTACAGAGTCACAAGCTCAAAAAATTGCAGGTAATAGTATCACTTCAACGGTTCTTCGTTAAGATATATATTATATGTTCATTTTCTGGTTCGCTTCTGCATCACTGATTACCAAAATTATGTGGACTCAATGACCGACTTGTTTTTTATTTTATGGACTTAGAGTTGCCAGGAGTTGTTCATATTATACCCAATCAGTTTCATTCACTGCAAACAACTAGAAGCCGGGATTATCTTGATCTTTCTTCATATTCTCCCACCAATCTTCTACATGACACCAACTTGGGAGATGGAATCATCATTGGTCTCTTGGACACAGGTTTCTCTCACTCTATCACAGATACTTACACATCAGTAATATACAGAGCCATCATTGAGAATCCATTTGGCATAGATGTAGCTGTAAGACCTGTTCTATTGATCTTCAACTCTCCATTCAAAAGAACTCATTCATAGTTACAGTCTCCACCACCCATAAAGTGAACTCTGGATACTATTTTGGAAGCTTAACCTGGACCGATGGGAAGCAAGTCCTATATCTGTGAGGACACAAATCATAGAATCTTACACAGATGACAACTGAAAACTAAACTCTTATCGTAAAAAATGTATCCCATATTATCAAATAACTGGTAAAATGCATTTGATCAAAAACCAGGTATGTGTATCAAAGAGAAATAAATGTCCTTGTATAATTCATGGATGGTAGAAAAAATCTTTTTATGAAATTTCAGAGACAGCCATTTTGGCCTCCTTTTTCTTTAAACCACCTTATGCTTTAAAGACAGAGAAGTCAATTGATGAGCCCTACAATGCTGAAGTCATCCACTAACTGCATTTTCCATACTGTCATCATCCCTTCTGCAACTTTTTTAAACATTAACACCTTTTCTATGAACAATACCCATCCTGCTTTTTTCCTTTGAAAAAAGTTTAGTCCCAATTGCTAACAATAAAGAAACAAGATAAGCAAAAGGCAGGAGTAGAAAATTGATGGCTTGGAATTGGAATCTCATGGCTTTAAACAAAAGGCGGTACCATCACAGTGGAATAAGGGGCCTATCAACATCATCATCATCACCATCCATCAATGTAATTCAAGGCTTTAGTCACTTACATTTTGTTCAACTTTCTTCAAGGCTTTAGTCACAAAAAGGAAGATGTTCAACTTTTTTCATGTGTCCATTCATGAGTTCTAATTAATCATAGATGCTGGGGGAGGGCTGACCTATATATGAACCTTCTCATTTTTCACAGGAGAACTCAAAATTCTTTCAAAAAAAAATAAATTATGCTGATGGATAATGGATCAAGTAACAGGAGAAGGGCAACAGAAAATCACTTGCTAAGAATTCTTGTTTTCACTTTACTTCAATACCATCTTTGGATTTCCTTATCATTTGTTAATGCCACGAGAAATGTGAGTACAATACAACATGTTTAACTTCAACTTTCAGATTCCAAGTCTTTTTTTCCATTTTTTCTGGTATATATGATATGAGTACTCAGCAGAAAATCTTACAGGTGTACATTGTGTATATGGGAGTGAAGAAGTATGAAGATCCAGTAAAAACCACAAAGTCTCACCATAAAATACTATCAACATTGCTTGGAAGGTATGGCTTTCAAAAACTCAAATTGTTCGGTTAAATTTGGAACAAACAATGATCAAACCTTATCATGCATGTTTGCTATATAGCAAAGAAGCTGCAAAGGATTCAATTCTTTACAGCTATAAGCATGGCTTTTCTGGATTTGCTGCAAGGTTAACGAAAACTGAGGCGGAGAAAGTTGCAGGTGCAATAAGTTACCTGGTAGCACACATGTGATGTGAGTGAGCTAATTTGTTTCTGACACCTTAAGTTGTTGTCATCTTTAATATTGGCAGAGCTTCCTGGAGTTGTCCAAGTTATGCCGAATCAAATTCTCAAGCTGCATACAACCAGAAGCTGGGAATTCATTGGACTAAATTCTCATTCTTCGGATAATCTGTTAACTGAGAGCAACATGGGTGAAGGCACTATCATTGGTGTAATTGATACAGGTAAAAAAACAAACTTCTAAAAAATAAGGAAATTTTTCAGATAGATACAACTTAAACTTGGATGAATTTTCAATGGAACAGGAGTTTGGCCAGAGTCTGAAAGTTTCAAGGACAACGGCATTGGTCCAGTTCCATCTCACTGGAAAGGAATATGCCAAAAGGGAGAGCAGTTCAATTCCTCCAACTGCAACAGGAAACTAATTGGGGCTCGTTGGTTCATGAAAGGGATGGTGGACATGATCAAAAGGCCGATTAAAACAATCCAAAACAAGGAGTTTCTATCGCCACGTGATGCCATTGGCCACGGTACTCATACAGCTTCAACAGCAGCAGGCAATTTTGTTGACAAAGCTAGCTATAAAGGGTTGGCATCAGGTTTGGCTAGAGGAGGAGCTCCTCTTGCTCACTTAGCAATTTACAAGGCCTGTTGGGTCACTGGATGTTCTGATGTTGATATTCTAAAAGCATTTGACAAAGCTATAAATGATGGAGTGGATATTATATCAGTGTCAGTTGGTTATGATATACCATTGTTCTCCTACATTGATCAACGCGATTCAATTGCGATAGGTTCTTTTCATGCCATTTCCAAGGGTATCACTGTAGTTTCTTCTGCAGGAAATGATGGTCCTATCTCTCAGACTATTTCAAACACTGCACCTTGGCTCATTACTGTTGGAGCCACTGCAATTGACAGGGCCTTCCCAACAGCCATCACCCTCGGAAATAACCAGACTCTTTGGGTAAAGGAAACCATTCCTGGACTCAAATCCGGAAAAGAATGTAATCACTAATATTTATAGCAATTTTTTACCTTTTTGCAGGGCCTATCTATTGACACTATAAAACAAAACCGTGGATTCACTGACCTTACGTACTCTGAACGCATAGCTGCTGACAATGCTGATAGTTCAGCGTGAGAATTCACTCGTTCTTCCTCTCTCTTAATCTCAATTTTATGCGTAAAATGATACTCTCTAACCTGTTTCAGTGAGGATTGTCAGTTGGGAAGTCTTAATGTAACATTAGCAGCAGGAAAAATCATACTATGCTTCTCAAAATCAGCCACACATAAAATAGGTACTGCAGAAGTATCTGTGCAGCAAGCAGGAGGGGTTGGACTCATATTCGCGCAGTATCGTGCCAATGGGCTTGAACTGTGTTTTCTTATTCCTTGTATTAAAGTAGATTATGAAGTAGGGACACAAATACTTTCTTACATCAGAAAAGCAAGGTAAGAGATATGTAAAGAACTCCATGTTCATTGAAATGAAACAATTTGATTTTCTTCACTTCCATGTGCAGTTCTCCAATTGCAAAGCTGGGATTTCCGAAGACTGTTATTGGGAAATGGGTGTCTCCAAAAGTTGCTTCTTTCTCCTCCAGAGGACCTAGCTCAATGTCTCCATCTGTATTAAAGGTTACGTATTGGTCACTGTCGTTACATTGCCTCTCAATAGTTGTATAATGTCATAATAACCTTCTACTTGAATGTTTGATTGAGAATGGCAGCCTGACATAGCTGCACCAGGCGTGGACATCTTAGCTGCATATTCACCGGTGGGCGCAAAAGATAGCACTATTGAGTATGCATTGCAATCAGGGACTTCTATGGCTTGTCCCCACGTTGCAGGAATAGCAGCTCTCATCAAATCTGTGCATAAAGACTGGTCTCCAGCTGCCATAAGATCAGCTCTGGTCACTACTGGTGAGTGAGTCAAACGCAATTCATAATATTTGTTGCTTAACATTCAAGTCACTCACATGCATTCTTCTACAACTGCAGCTTCTCAATTTGGAACAGATGGAATGAACATATTTGAAGAAGGTCCTACTCACAAGGAAGCAGACCCGTTCGACATGGGTGGTGGGCATGTGAATCCAAACAAGGCAATGAATCCAGGTCTTGTCTATAACATTAGCACACAAGACTATGTTCAATTCCTCTGCTCCATGGGTTACAACAATGCATCCATTAGCAATTTAACCAGAAAAACAGTCGTTTGCTTGGAACATGGAATCAACCTCAACCTCAATCTCCCATCTATCACCATCCCAAATCTCAGGAAAAAAGCAACAGTGACAAGAACAGTGACAAATGTTGGACACATTAACTCAGTATACAAAGCTGTAGTGAGAGCTCCATATGGCATGAAAATGAGAATTGAGCCTCAGGTTTTGAGATTCAACAAAACAGCCAGAGTAATTTCCTTCAAAGTTAGATTCTTCTCAACTCAAAAAAATGTGCAAGGAGATTATACATTCGGGAGCCTAACATGGACTGATGATGGTGAAAATTTTGTCAGAAGTTCAATAGCGATACGTGCTGTTAAATTTGAATCATATTCTTATGCTTAAGATGGCAGGAAATTGCACTTAATCAAATAAACTTATTGAATCACATATTTCTGATGCTAGATCGCCTGTTAATACTTAATTGAATTAAACTTTTATAATTCAATCGTACAATATCTAATTAATTAAAGAAATGCCGGTTGTTCAAAAGCTAATTATTAAAGGAGAATTTTGTTAATTACTGTCTTAGTGATAACTTGAAGAATTCTTGTTGGTGCTGCGAAATTATGAGAAGGAATATGTTGGCACAATGTCAGTTTCTTACTTGACTGATTAATATCGGAGAAGCCTTTTTTTGACTCACAAGTATGGAATTTGATCATCATAAAAGTTAATCAATGCCCCATAGTTGACTGCTTGACTTCCTCAGAGATGGCGCTGCCTTGTAAAGATATTAAATTGTTTATGTGTTTTTTGTCGATATCTATTAATCTGGGATTAGATTTTTTTTTAAAAGCTTTCGCCATTGGTAGGATTCGAGCCACTGACCTGAGAGTCATTTACTCAAGTTTTAAGCTCGTCCATCTACCGGTTGAGCTATGCCCCTGTTGGCAAATCGTTTATGTGTTGATTTGTGGTAATTGCCATGTCTAATGAATTACATTATACACAATTAAAATCTACAATGGTTTTAATAAAAGTAATGCGGTTCCTTTAAGTAATTAATCAAAGTAGCTAGTCAAAGTCTAAATAAAAGACTTACAAGTTATTACTGTTATACTAGAATATATACATTTCAGAAGATGGAAGTCAGATTAACGATATACATAAAGCAATCTTATGATCTAAGAAATCAATTACTTGATGGTCTCGATAATTTTGTACCTGTAACATAACATGACCTCAAAAATATATACACATGCAAGACAATTATGATCATGCTAGGACCTCTTGTAGTTGTAGCCTGTGTCCCTTAAGTGGAAGTAGCATGGAGCGACAGAGAGGGCAGGTAATTTGACCCACATCAACCCAAGAATCCAGGCACTGTTTATGAAACGCATGACAACAGTTGCTCAACTCTCTGATCTCTTGTTTTTCCTCAATTGAGTCTAAGCAAACATTGCATATCGAATTATTGCTAGTACTGTCATCATCTCCAAATCTTTCAAGGAAGTTGATGTACTCTACAACTGGAAGCTTCTTCTTGATCAAAGATGCCATTTCCTTAGCTGGGATTGTGAGTATTGATGGAGTTGGACCGTTTAGTATAAGGACATGACTGGTAAGTTCATCATCATCTTCAGCAGAATAATCAGCTTGTTCTTGTGGCTTGATTGGCAGACCCAGATGAGTGAGTGTCATCATCAACAAGAACTTGAAATAACTTAGCAGATCTTTGATGCTTGGCATCTTAAAAACAATACTGAACCCCATGTAGAGAAAGATAGATGAGAGAGAGAGAGAGAGAGAGAGAGAGAGAGAGAGGTTGAAGAGAATGAATTGTGGAAACTAATGTTAGTTTGAAAATAGTATATATAAATATATATATATCAGTCATTCTATTATCAGTTCATCCTGACAATAAATATATCAAGACGAAGAATGTGCACCACAGATTATGGAGAAGTTTTAACAAGTGTATACACTTTGAGTCAAAGTATGTAAATCTAGTGGTTCACATTCTTTGTCCTGATATATTTATTGTCAGGACGAACCGATAATAGAAAATATGTATATATATATATATATTATCAGTCTTTCTATTATCAGTTCGAACTGACAAAAGTTATATCAGTTCCTTGTATGTGGGCCACTGGATTTAAATACTTTGACTGACAAGTGCATACAGCCAAGTCAAAGTATTTAAATCCAGTGGCCCACATACAAAGAACTGATATAACTTTTGTCAGTTCGAACTGATAATAGAATTTCTGTATATATTATATAGTGGAATTTTAATGGTTGATCTGCCAGAGGATATTACAAGACATGCATGTAGACAGGAAGACTATTTATTATTCAAATTAAGAAGGTGGATGTCATGATTATAGGGTAATCACATAATTAAATGATGAGAGTTTAATAGAAAAATCAGTCTATAAACAAAGATGTACCAACCAACGACTAATTCATCAAGTAAGCCAAGGGTCTTCCAACAAGAATCTAAATAAAAAAATAAAAAAATAAAAGTATGTGAAGGGTCTTTTAAGTTGAATGTAGTGCTTGATCCGAATAGACCCTTGCTCGTCTGGTATAAGATTTAAGGGTTTGATTTTAAAAAAGAAAAACACTAATAAAATATTTTAGGGTCTTAATCATGATAAGCTACACGTTTGATGATTGATTGTAATTTTCATCTAGAAAATGTAATACAAAATTGTAGTATTTTGCATAAAAGTCCAAAATCCATTAATTTTAATTTTCTATAATCTATCTATTTAAGGTTATTTGGGTTAAAAGAACTTCATTCTTGACTGAGACAAAGTTGTAAAGTTGTAGATGGCTCTTTTCCAGCCGCCTAGAGAAATGGAAGTTTTTTATTTGCTTTGTTCAAAACTACTTCACAACATGTCAACTTTGCAGGCAGGAATGGCAGGTTTTTGACTTTTTGGGGTGGCAATCTACTAATCTAGTTGAGAATTGAGATGCTCCAAGTCTTATCAAATAAGGGCCCGTCCTGCAAGCCGTTTTTTGTTTTTGTTTTTCGAAAAGAAAAATGAAAATGAAAACAGTGTTTTTGGTTTTGTTTTTGAATTCCGAATACGCGTCTGGTAGCATTTACTGGAATCCGTATTTTAAAAATAAAAACGGGAAAAACGCGTCTGGTAGGAAAACCGAAAACTTTCGAAAATTGAAATATCAATTTTTACATTTTGTTTAATATTATAATAATTATAAACAAATTGATTAAATAATTAACTAAAAAAAATTGAAATGTAATTTTTAAATTAAAAAAAAGTTATCAGTTGAAGAGGAAGAGGAAGAGGAAGAAGAAGAAGATGAGTAGATCGGCGACTCAGTAGAGCAGATCGGCGGCGTCGAGTGGCGATCGGCGGTGAGAGGCGACGCAGAGCCGATCGGCGGCGAGCGGAGGAGGAGGAAGAGGAAGAAGAAGAAGAAGAAGAAGATGGCGGCGATGGCAGCAGCGAACGGAGGAGGAGGAGGAGGAGGAAGAGGAAGAAGAAGAAGAAGAAGAGGAAGAAGAGGAAGAAGAGGAAGAAGAGGACGGCGGCGATGGCAGCAGCGAACAGAGGAGGAGGAAGAGGAAGAGGAAGAAGAAGAAGAAGACGGCAGCAGCGACCGGCGACCGGCGGAAGGCAGCGGCGAGCGACGACCGGCGGCAGGCAGTGACGATCGGCGGCAAGGAGGAGGAGAAAGAAGGTGAAGAAGAAAGAAGATGAAGTGCAGTTCGTCTGTCCAAGAGAAAAAAAAAAAAAAAAAATTTTGTTAATTTTTTTGAAATTGTATTTGAAATACAGAAAACAACTTTTTTTTGTTTTTCAAAATTTCCACTTTTAACACTTGACTTTGTTTTTGTTTTTGTTTTTGATTTCTGAAAATAAAATGTTACAGGACACGAATTCGAAATCATTTTTAGAAAATAAAAACAAAAACAGCTGAAAACAGCCTGCAGGACGGGGGCTAATTTTCTTTTCTAGTTGAAATGTATATGTTAATTGTGTTTGATCATGTTCTAAGGCTCTACCCATTTGTTAAAGAAAATAAATAAATTCTTAACCACCATATATATTTAATAATTTTATCTTTAATAACTTTTCTATTTTTTATTTTATTTTATTGAAAGATAGATATATTAACCAAAAGAAATTATAAGGGAACTTGCATGAATGGAATGTTAACGGTGTTAGTCCATAGAGGAGGTTTCTAAAATAAAAACATTTGTAATTATATATTCAATAATAGTTCAAAGGTGAGGGGATGTTTTTAATATTAAACCTTTCTTTTATTGAAAGATAAATATATTGACCAAAAGAAATTACAAGATTAAGGGAACTTTTATGAAGTCTTCCGTTTTTTTTTTTTGTTTCCTTGAAAAGTCAAGTCCTCCATTACAATCCTTATGTAGTTTTCTTAGGAAAATGACTTTATAACATATGATAGGATATAGCTTTATGTGTATTTAGGATCTATATTAATGATAAAGATATGTCATATGTATACAAAAAAAAATCATATTTATTCTTCAAAAATATAAATTCATAAGTTTTCAGTTTTGTGCTCTATACTTCTATCTTGGTGAGGAGAGTTTCAAGTTAGTAAAAGTGCAAGTGTGGGAAATTTTTTCCTCTTTTGTAGGATTCAATTTTCGGGTTACTGATTTTTTTTTTTTTTTTTTTTTTTTTTTCAAGTACATTATTACATAAATTCAGGATTTTGTTTTGGGAAGGGTATGACTCGAACCCGTAACCTCGTGGTTTACCACTGGACCAATCTCATATCGTATTCTCGTCCCCTGATGTAATGTTTGATTTAGGTAGATCTTGACTTTTGTGATTACTGGGTTAAAGCAAGTAGCTGAGGTATTGGGCTTAAAAAAAGTTTTTAAAACCCATTAAAAGTCCAACTTTTTATGAGCTAATTTGGGCACAAACTTGAAGATGAGCTTCAAATTCG
Source organism: Acer yangbiense (assembly GCA_008009225.1). Taxonomy (NCBI): domain Eukaryota; kingdom Viridiplantae; phylum Streptophyta; class Magnoliopsida; order Sapindales; family Sapindaceae; genus Acer; species Acer yangbiense. The sequence continues at coordinate 5,730,490 of CM017771.1, forward strand.
AGTCTTCAAGTAGTGAAGATAGATTAAAATTGGGTTTTATCCAAATTTGAGCTTCTCCTTTCTCGGCTTCGTTTCTCACTCTTCACTCTCTCTCTCTCTCTCAAAATTCAATGGCTTCCTCTCTATCCACTTACCATAGTCTGACCTCTTCTCTTCCTCCAAAGACTCTTGAAAATGGTAAACTTTCCTCTTCTCTCTTTCCCTCACCCATCAACTTGTCCTCCAACTCCAACAATTCTCTCCAATTCTTCAACAACAAACCAACCCCACTTCTCTCTTCAACCCCCAGATTTCTCACTGTCATTGCCATGGCTCCTCCTAAAGGTGGAAAAGCCAAAAAAGGTTTTTTTTTTTGCTCTTCCCTTCACGTTTTCTAATACCCCATTTGTTTAATTTTCATCGAGTGATGTCTTTTTTCTTTTCTTTTTTTTTTTTGCAATTTTGGTTGAGTTTTGCAGTGGTTGGATTGATAAAGCTGGCTCTGGAGGCAGGGAAGGCCACGCCTGCCCCACCTGTGGGACCTGCCCTTGGTTCTAAGGGTGTAAATATCATGGCTTTTTGCAAGGATTACAATGCCAGGACTGCTGACAAAGCCGGTTATGTTATTCCTGTTGAAATTACTGTTTATGATGTTAGTTTTTTGACTTCACATTTGTTTTTAATTGAAATTGAAGATTTTGTAGTTTCTTTGGTTTAGTTGTGAATTTTTCATGGTGTTTGGTTGTAGGATAAGAGCTTCACTTTCATTCTGAAGACGCCGCCTGCTTCTGTTTTGCTCCTTAAAGCTGCTGGTATGATTCTGTTGTGATATTTAGTAATGGTGGTAGTATTAGTTGTAGTACTCACCAAGTGTTTGATATTTAGCTCACTTTCCTTGAGGGTTCAAGCCAATTTCATTTTTTGGAACTCAAAGAGTCATATTTGCTTTAGTTTTACTTTTATCTAAATTTTGCTCAGATTATATGAGAAATGGAAAGGTCTATGTGCCTTTATTTTATTGTACATGCTTTACTTTGCAAAGGTAATCCATTGTTCTAAATATGGGATTGTGCAATTTAACTAATAATTTGGTCATGTTTGAATTAGAATCTAGTTATATCTTTCTATAAAAGTTTCATTTGGATTCTAGAATTAAGATGTTCTCTTGGGGACTATTACATTGCTAAATAATGCATGCAGTGGAAGCTATCAATATTGACTCAGATTGAGTAGTTGTATATGGCAACAGATGAGCAGTCATTGTAACTCCAGATATGTTAGAAAGTTGAAACATGTTTTAATGGTGATTTTAACCCTTTTTACGATTATATCTTTTATTCTAGGATTACAAGGTTCAATTTGGTAATGTCTGGTAGGAGAGAATTCTTTATGTTGAGAAAGATATAAAGAAATAGAATAGACCTTGTCGTTGAGTGCTAAAATTTGTGCTTTATGTGGCAAATTCACAATCTTCACCTTCTCTTGATAAGTCAGTTGCCAAACTCATGTCGCTGTCCTTTCTATTGATTGCTTGCTTGCACTTTTTTCTTTTTCAACTATATATTTCTAGCCATTAACACGTGATCTAGGATCAAGTATCCAAAGATAAACTAACCTATGCAGTGAAGTTGAAGAAATTGGAGAACCTTCCACAACAAAACATGGTCTAGGGCTGAACTGCACTCTCCTCATTTAATCATGCCTCGAAAGTCCTATCCCCTAGAATCATGATTTTAGTGACTCATTACAGATCCTTGTGTTTAATTGTCATTTATTTATTCTTTTGTTGCGACTTCCCTAGATGAGGTAGATAACTTGTAATTTCTGTTGGTCCACATCACAACTGCTCATATTTGAGCAGTCGTGTTTGGATACGTATCACTTATCAAGCTTACATTGAGGTATTTGATAAATCCTCAATGTTTTTTCATATTTTAGTTCTTCATACTTCATCTTACCTATGGTGATGCTCTGTGATAAATGCAATTTGTCTATTATTGACTACCAGGCTTCCTTGAACCTGTGTGTTAACAGAATGATTCATGGTCAATCCGAATGCAATTTGTTTACTGAATAATGTCATTTAGTTGTCATGTCATACAAATATGAAACAGATGAGGTTACAATGGGTTAATGTTTGAAAGAATGGATGAAAGTAGACAACCTATATTGGTGCAGGACTAGGGTATAGGGTAAAGTATTTGAATTTGTATGCCATGTTCTGGTTTGATATCTGTGATGGCATGCTTGAAGTACCTTGTTCTTCATATCTGTAGTTGTCAAAATTAGGAGGTTAGTTCTTTCTGTGAATAATTATGGTCAGATAGATTAGTTTTCACGGATAATCTTGTTACCGTATAATAGTGGTACAATTTTACTGTAATTGGTTAATAATTATTCTTCATTCTTTTCTGTCATTTAGATTTTATACTGTAAGATTGTTATCATAAAAAAAAAAGTCAGCGTATGATAGTTATTTAATGATGCTGAGTAAATATGCAGGAGTGGAGAAAGGTTCAAAAGACCCACAACAAGAGAAAGTGGGAAAGATAACCATTGAACAATTAAAGACCATTGCTGCTGAAAAGCTTCCAGATTTGAATTGCTCAACCATTGAATCAGCAATGAGAATTATAGCAGGTACTGCAGCTAATATGGGAATCGATATTGACCCTCCTGTTCTAGAACCCAAAAAGAAGAAGGAACTTGTGTAGTTGCTTAGTTCTATGTTTTGCCTGGATGTTGCTGTAATTGTATCTAGTAATATCTTTCACCAGATTCATCAAAATTGATGATGTATTTTTATATACAATACATCCAATTTTTTGTAATTCTGTTTAGTATTAAAGCTTTATTGGAAGTTATACCCAGTATTTCTCTCCTAAATAGTTCCAAGGAGCTTGAGGTCATCTCTTACACGATTGTGATCCAAATAATTTGAGGATCGAGTAATGTTAGATATATCAATTGTGAATTGTTGGTTTAATTTAATTGGCACGTTGTAGGCTTCTCCCCCACTTCACACTTAGTAACGCACCTTGTTCTTATAGAGAGAAAGGTGCTTTCACATCTTCTTAACCCGAAATGTTTGAGAAGAGGAAATGTTCCTTTTTTTTTTTTAGGGTACTTCCGAGAACAGATCTAGTGGAGACGGGGCAGAGCCTGTAGCTCAGAGGATTAGAGCACGTGGTTATGAACCACGGTGTCGGGGGTTTGAATTCCTCCTCGCCCACAACCGGCCCAAAAGGGAAGGACCCTTCCCTCTGGGGGTAAGAAAATCATGATCGGGATAGCGGACCCAAAAAATACTCTTCCAATAATGGAATAGGTGAAGGATTTTCAAGGATTTAAGTAATGATATTTACATGTGTTTGATGCATCATGGCCATAGCCCATAGAAAATCTAGAAATCCAAAGGAAATAACAAAAAATCTCTGTAGTCTTTCCCGGTAGGAGCAGTGGCAATAATTGAGACATTGGATATTCCAATTATTCGATGCTTGTGAATGTGACACAAGAACCTTATCAGAAAAGCATTTCTGGGTGGTGTCAGCCATATAATTTACAGAAAGCCACCACTCAAGTGATGCACTAATTAAAGATTTTCTAGAATAGAATAATTGGCTTGAATAGTTGTTGAATACGAGTCCTGGAAGTATAATCTTTTGAAGATAATGTCATTTATACAACAATAACGTGTAAATTGTGTCTCTATTAAAAAAAATTACAGGGTTAGGACAAAACTGAACATATTCCAATTTTCTTCCAAAATTCGGCAAATTTTCTATCAATACCCTCCACTGTCGCTATCCAAAATAAGAAACAACTAAAATCTAGAATTTGGTCGTACGAATTCATGAATGTGATATACCCGAAAAGCCCCTCCAACGACTAAATGTGTGGTGGCCAATAATGGTTAGAGAGGTAAAATCCTAGCTGGACTTCTAATCTTCTATGGACATTAATCAACTACAAACCAAAAATAATTAATGCAATAAACACAATCATTCCTCTGCAAAAACCCTAGAGAGTCAAGGAAACAAACAACGTGTAGCGACGATATAAATACAAGATTATAATACGCTCTACCAGCAGTACACAGTATCTCTCCATAGAAAATAAAGCCCACAAAATTGTTAATGCATACAAAAACAAAGTCACGTTGATAACCAAAAAAACAGAGAGAGAGAGAGAGAGACTACTGATAAGTGATAACAATTCATCATCATCAATCCTCCAATCATTCAAAATTCAATGGTACCCTTCTCTTTCTTTCTGTTTTTTTTTTTTTTTGTTGCCCAGATCCTGGAAAAGAAGATAAAGTTTTAATTTTTATATTGGTTGTGCATGCTCTATGTGGTGGTCTTGATGTTATTGCTTTATCGACTTTTGTTATTTTAATGTGATATGGCATTTGCATTCTCTTTTTGCCTTTTTGGGTTGTTTTTATTATTTTGTTATCTCTGGATGAAACGCTGATAACATTTTGAATATTCATGTCAAGATCCTTTTTGGGCTGATTTGAGGTATGCACGTTTTATTTTTTCTAGTGCTGGTTTCTTGGTTAAATGTTGCCATGTTTTGATTTTTAGGAATATAACAGTTTCTATCTATGGATTCTTTTGAAGTGCCAATTTTGATTCTTAAAAATCTGATCTTTTGTCATGGGTCGGTTTTCTTTTTTCTTGTTTATGATTGAACAATAAAATTCTATGCGAAGCTTGAAGGTTTTTGATGAAAGATCTATATCTGTTTTATCGGTTTACCAATGCATCCAAATTCGGTTGTATCATGTTTGCATTTACTGTCATTTTGGTAGGCCCTTTTGTTGGCTGTTTTTGAGGTTCTGTTGTTGATATTTCCAGTGAGCTGCTAATTGAATTGGCCTTGCTGACTTGCTCTCCATGTTCACTCAACATCTTTAAATCATGTCTGTTTATGGAGATCAACATATGCACTGACTGTGAAACAATTAAAGTTCACAAGAGTCTTTTGAAGAAGCTTCTTCTGTTTGTTAAGGTCTCTAATTCTATATATAAACCGTACGAAAGTTTGACAGTTTGTTAGTGTTAGATATGTTTAATTTTTATTTTCTATACATGAGAAATAATAGTAAGTTAAAATGAAAGAAATATAAAAGATTTACTTTTGATGCAATAATTGGCCATGAATAGGAACTTTATAAATATTAATCTTTACATGCCTATTTCTTGCATTTAGGTGTGCAAAATTGACACACCAGTTTGAAGTATCAATTATTCTGAATGGTGGCATAAAAGTATGCTTGTGTTTGTAAATTTATTCTAGATTGATTGTGTGATTTTCAGATGGAGGTGCAAAATTCTGAACATCCACATATAATTGAGGTATCCAGAGATTTGCAAGCTGTAGAGTCGAGCCTGGCGGGAAGTAAGATTTGTGGGGGAGCACCATGTGGATTTTCGGATGCAAAAGCCAGTTCCAAAGATGCGAAGGAGCGGTCAGCATCCATGCAGAAACTTTTGATAGCAGTTGTGCTCTGTATCATCTTTATGGGTGTAGAAGTTGTTGGAGGTATTAAAGCCAACAGTCTTGCAATATTGACAGACGCAGCACATCTCTTGTCGGATGTTGCTGCATTTGCAATTTCGTTGTTCTCACTCTGGGCATCAGGATGGGAGGCAACTCCACGTCAGTCTTATGGTTTCTTTAGGATTGAGATACTAGGTGCTCTGGTTTCCATCCAGATGATATGGCTTCTTGCTGGGATCCTTGTCTATGAAGCCATTGTGAGACTTATTCATGATACAGGTGAGGTTCAGGGTTTTCTTATGTTTGTTGTTTCCGCATTTGGCTTAGTTGTTAATATTGCCATGGCACTGTTATTGGGCCACGATCACGGTCACGGTCACGGCCATGGTCATGGACATGGTCACAGTCATGGTCACAGTCACGGTCATGGAGACGATCATGGCCATGGTGATCATGATCATAGGCACGAGGCTCAGGAGGATGCACTTGATTCTGGATTAAGTGTAGCAACTCATCATCATCATCATGAGGGACATTCCAAACATGATGATGGACATCATCATACTCATGAGGCAGATCTCACGGAACCTTTGATCTCTCATTCAGGAGATGGAAATAAATCAAAGAGTGGTTCAAAACCGAAGAAGCAACGAAACATCAATGTACAAGGTGCTTACCTTCATGTCCTTGGGGATTCTATTCAGAGTGTTGGGGTGATGATTGGTGGGGCAATTATATGGTACAAGCCTGAATGGAAGATCATTGATTTAATATGCACCCTTGTGTTCTCAGTTATTGTTTTGGGCACGACAATTAGGATGTTGCGGAACATTTTGGAAGTTCTGATGGAGAGCACACCCAGAGAAATTGACGCAACAAGGCTTGAGAAGGGGCTCTGTGAGATGCATGAGGTGCTTGCCATCCATGAACTGCACATTTGGGCCATAACAGTAGGGAAAGTCTTATTGGCTTGCCATGTCAAAATCACACCGGAAGCTGATGCTGACATAGTACTGGACAAGGTTATAGACTATATTAATAGAGAATACAACATCAGTCATGTCACTATTCAAATAGAGCGCCAGTAGTTCTCGCAAGAGATTATGGTGTGCACGAGCATTTTATCTACCTGAGCTGGGCGTCTGTTTTAAACTTGTCCAATTTTTTCTCTAGTTTAAGATCACATCAGATATATTGTATATTTGGCTTAGATTTGTAATCATATATTACAGAGAAACTCTATAGAATGATCATTTCTTGTGTTTGCAATTTGCTGCTTGCTTGTGTTTGAAATTTGCAATGGAAATTTATTCATCAATATCTTACAGGCCTAGTATTTCAGACTAGCATTCAAGCCAACTATAGCTTAGCACTACTTAAGATATTGGAAACAAAGTCTGCTTATACATTCAATTACTATCTTAGAAGCTTTTATAGAACTCAACAACTGAGATATTATATGCAGAACATGGCACTTGAATATGAGAAAACCCTGCTGCTTTAGCCAAGCTTTCGAACTCTCTTCTTGTCTTCTCCTTCCCTCCTGTATTCATGTTCATCATGAGCAACTCATATTGAAACAAGCTTTTTCCAGCAAGACTAGTTTCAGGGGCATCTGGTACCAGCATATCAACTACTATCACTTTCCCATTGACTGGTATTGCTTCATAGCAGTTTTTTAGTATCTTCAAGCAGCGTTCATCGTCAAAATGGTGGATGATCCACTGTTTCATCCAAATTCTATGTTAGTAAAACATCTGCCCAAATTAGATATAAACCACAATCTACCAAATCTTTTTGAACAAACATTCCTAGCTATTTGTTAACTGTATCAAAAATCTAACCTTCATAAAAATGGCATCTCCATTTGGAATGTGAGTAAACATATCCCCTGCCACATGCTCAATACCTGCAACAAATCATCAAAGGTCAATCATCATATCAGAAGTCATGAAAACACAAAAGGTCAAGATTCATACAGTACCAGGATATGAAGGTGACTTTTCTATAACAGCTGCCAGATCATAGTTGATTCCCTTAATGTTTGGATACTTGGAAACAATCATGTTAAGGATAGAACCATCCCCACCACCAACATCAACCAGAGAATTCAGACCCTCAAAACCTGTATATATCTCCAGCATCTTTCTTGTAAAGATGGGGTTGAATTCTCTCATGGAGCTGATGAATAGTTCACCAAATCCAGGATCCTTACACTGGACATACTCCATCGCGGTCATCTCATAAGCCCTGTTAAATGGAATCCCACCTTCCAGGACTGCATCTTTCAAGTGGTACCACATATTTAACATGACTTTGTCCTGAACCATATTTAACAAGAGTCTCAAAGACCCTTCTTGTTGGTTCTCGACAAAGTACTTTGCCACCGGTGCCAAACCATAGACCACCCTATGGATTTGATCATCACTAACAGAGAATGTTAGAATAGAGTGGCTAGCGAGAAGGCGGAGAATTCGTTCAAGAACTAAAGGGGCTTCAGGTTTGTTTCCAGGAGCAATTTGAGCTGCAATTTGTGAAGGGGAGAGTTGAGCTCCAGAACCAGCTTTGTCTATGACGTCAAACACACCAAGTTCAATGGCTGCTTTCAATACCATAGGCAGTATTGATGCACTTACCAGTTGCATAGCATATTCTCCAGGATCGTCCTGTCCATTACTCCCGGAAGTTTGCATTTGGCTTTCCTTGGAGTTCATATTTGTGGACTTAGAAAGTTGATGATGATGATCGGTGTTTGATCCAGGAATTAAATATAAGATAATTGAATACTAGAACTAGAACTAGTCTATATAGACATATCAAGATAAGATAACTTGATTAAAGTACTAATTACTCAAACCATCACGCCTTTGACTTGTCTTCACATAACAAATAAATTACAAGGCAACGTCCAATTAATTTATCAGGAATTTAAGAGAAGAATAAGAAAGTTTATGTGGACTTTTTTCATTGAATTTGTGTTTGAAACTTGTAAATTGTCAATTTGTCATGCCCATAAATTCAAGGACTAATTGCACAAACATCCCCTGACATTAGGTCTTATTGCACACATATGTAACTTTTGCTTAAAATTGCACTAACATACCCTGGCGTCAGTTGACTTCCGTCAACATTAACCATTGACCACATTATTAGTATAAAATGACTAAAATACCCCTGGTTACTTATTTTATTTTTATTTGATTATTTGTAACTATTTTATTTATTTAAAAAAATAATAATTAAGAAATCCAGATTTTTTTCTATATTCAAACTCATAAACAATTGACTTGTGTTCAATGATTGAATCTACAAAATAACATAGATTCGGTGAATTGTTCATCATACTCATATTTAAACACAATTTCTATGATAAAAAAAAATAAAAATAGCAAACAATCTAAATCTTCATCTTCAATCAATTGAGTAAAAATCATTTAGTAGAAATTCCATAAACTTCGATCTTCATCCTCTTTAACTAAATTCAAGAAATATTCATGTTGAAAAGTAGCAAACAAACTCAACCCCTTCATCGATCATCATCTTCAATCAAATTGCAGAAAAAATAACCCAGAAATCTTTTATAAAAAATTAAAATAAAATCATATAGCTGAACCAATTCTTGAGGTCAATTTTCGGTAAATTGAAACCAAGGTTTCTCGCCTAAATCTACAATCAAAATGAGTTTGTTGAAGATACTATGAAGACCAAAAGCTGCAATATGTAATGATTATCACCAATACATCATGTTGACTTTGTTGTCTTCACATTTTCACAGTACCTTGGTCTAACAAAAATTCACAAAAAATTGTTAACAAAATCTACATTGTCTCTCTTCACAGTACCAAGGTTCATTGATGGAGCTTCGAGAAGACAGAATAGCTGAAGACCAAAATGCTATCGTGAGGAAAGAAGAATAATGGTTGGAATCCGGCTACGAACTGGTGTGCGGCGTCATTCACGCTGCTTCATCTCCGGGCAGCGTTGTTGGTGTGCGGCCGGAGAGGGACATGCTTCGACCCTTTAGAGAGGCGGTGTTGCTGAGATGGACGATGTCCATGTCTGATGGAGCTCTTGGAAGATTTCCAGATCTCTTCTAGCTTTCTTCTTATCTTATTATTAATTTTTTTTTTTAATGGAGCTCTTGAAAGATCTTCCCAGATCTCTTTTAAGCTTTTTTTTTAATCATTTTGATTTTTGATAAAATCCAGATCTCTTCTTCTAGGTTTCTTTTTTAAAAGCTGTTTTTGTTTGATGGAGATCTTGAAAATTCCTTCTAGATCTCTGATAAATTTTTTTTATTATTATTTATAAATATTTTGTGTTTTGATAATTATTTTGTTTTTTTTTTAATGAATTAATTTGTGTTTTGAATCTTGATAATTATTTTTTGAATGGTAGAGATTATGTATTATATATATAATTAATGATTTTATCTTTATTAACAAACCAAAAGACCTTTTTGCCCCCCACCAGTTAACTTTAACTGTGCTACAGTAACTGTAGGGTAGGTTTGTGTAATTTTAGACAAAAATTTCATATGCGTGCAATTAGACCTAATGTCGGTAGATATTTGTGCAATTAGTCCTAAATTCAAAGTTAGGCACTGCACAGACCACACAGTGCACACACCTTTTTCCAACACACATGGTTTTTCGACCAACCTCTATCGTTGTGCGTGTTGTAATTTATTGTCTATAGCAACTTGTAACATGAAATTTAGAGCCACTTCTCGTTTTCACCTCTGTGTTTCTCATCAAACCATCAGGTTTTGACTTGTCCTCGATTAACAAACAAATATTGGGTTAATTGCACAAAATTACCCTGTATTTTGCCTTTGTAGCAAAATATTTAACAAATGGTCTTAATTACACGAACAACCCCTACCGTTATTGGTCAACAATTAAATTTAACATTTGACTTTTAAAATACTAAAATGCCCATAGTGTATATTTTATTGTTTTTAATTATTTTATTTAATTAATAAAAAAATCTACATTTTTTTTTAAGTAAGTTTATTTTGAATCTAGAAAAAACAAAATTAATCCAAATCTTCATCAATCGAATTATAAAAAAAGAAAAAAATTTCCAGCAATCCAATTCTTCTTCTTCAAAAAAAAAAATCCACTATTTTCACTTTTCAGAAACCTCAATTCATAATTTTGTCACTGCTCTTATCTTCTTCAACCTCTCATCTCCCTTTGTCTACAAATACAGATCCCACTCCACAACACTCTACCTTCAATGTCACTCCTCCATCTCCATCCCACAACAAAATACAAAGCCATTTTTGTTTTTTAGTTAGAAATATATATATATATATAAAATAGAAACACAAGAGTGGGAAATCCATGAGTTGGATTCGGTTAGAAAAAAACATAGATACACAAAACACAAAAACAGATGGACCCGTGACTCCATCAAACGCCAATGGATGGAGCACAGCTCCACTTGGACACAGAGAAGGAAGAAGTGAGACGATCGGTGATGCGGCGGCGAAGAAAGCGGTGGTGGAGGCCGGTCTCCTAGAAGGAAAATGAAAGATCTCCTTTGTTGGAGACTAAATCTCCATTAGAAAGATTTGGAAAATATGGTTTGGTTCAATGAGATAGAACCATATCCCAATGAGATTTGTTGATATGAGATTTGGTGAGATTGCGATCTCCAATGTGTCCTTTTTTATATATATATTTTTTTCATTTTTAATAATTTGTAATGATTTTTTTTAATATTTATTAGTTTTATAATAAATAACTTTTTTTTTAGTTTTTTTTTTTTTATGGAAAATAGTAAAAGACATCCATGCCCTTCACATAGTTAAGTCTCTATTAAATCTAACCCTGGTCAAATTGGTCAAGGGTATGTTCATGTAAATTAAAGGATAAGTGCAATATAGTTGTGATATTGCAAAATGCCAGGGTATTTGATTGCAAGTAACCCACAAATATTTCCCATGTTCCATCTGTTTTCAAAATTTGTCAGCTTCTAGAATTATCTAAGAAGGCAACAAAATGTTGAATTGGATTGTCTTCATAAAGTGATTTTAATATTAATTAAAAATTAAAAATTAAAATCATCTTCTAGTTCTATATGGGTGCGTTTGGTGCGCGGGACGGGACAGGTTGGGACAGGACAGGACAATTTTTTGTTGTCCCGCGTTTGGCGCGCTATTAGCATAGGATATGATGGGACGGGATAGGACAAGGTGGGACAAAAACCACAAAAACTTGTCCCACCTCAGACCCTCGGCCAGACTTGTCTCATGCATGGGACAAGTCTTAAAAAGACATTTTTGCCCTCAAAACTTCCAAAAATTACCACTATAAAATTAAAAACCTAATCTTGAAATCAGATCTCTCATCCTCACACACTCATCGCTCCTTTCTCCTCTCTCTCTCTCTCTCTCTCTCTCTCTCTCTCTCACCACCAGCTGTAGCTCCGTCCTCGTCGGGGTCGGGGTCGGGGTCAGGGTCAGGGTCAGGGTCGGGGTCGGGGTCGGGGTCGGGGTCGCGTGAACTCGCCGCCAGATCTGATGGTTGACTGGTCTGATGCATCATTTATATAGCTTCAATTCGTTGAACCACCTTCAAGATCCAATACAGAGTTCTTAAATTTTTGGGTACTCTTCAAAACCCAAATCTTTGTTTTCTTTAAAACCCAACAGCCTTGTTCATGAAATAGATCTAGATGTTAAATGAGTTAAGTCCTTTGCTTTAATTTTGAAAAATGAAATACTTAGCTGAAGTCAAATTGGTTACTGAGATTTTTTTTCATTCTACAATTATGACGCGTGCTCAATCTTTTTTTTTTTCCAGAATTTTTTCACCCATTTCTATCTCAGATCCACTTTTTTACAGGTGATGGAAGATGTTCAATCGTGAAGCGTACTCCATCTGTTTTTTTCCAGAATTTTTTTTTAAAGATTTTGTGTATATAAGTTGAGTACAGATTAATGAACAAGAGGTTTGATGAAGATCTGGATTTGTTTTCGAATCTGATGAAGGTTTGGATGTGTTTGAATCTGATGAAGAGATTGGTTTGATGAATATTCAATATGTAAGAAGTAAAAAACGTGAATTGATTTTTTTTATTAATCTTTTTTAATGGTTGAGATTGTCTAATCAATTAAAATTGATTATAATCAAGTATTAAAATTGAGCATAATTGAGTATTAAAATAATTAAATATTAAAATTGATTTTAAAATAATAATAAAAATGATAAAACAAGTCTTTAAAAAAAAAAAGGACAATAGGGGCATTCTGGTCATTTGAACCTCTTGTCCCGTCTTGTCCCAGCCATACCAAACGTATAACAGTACAGTGAACAATTCTGTCCCAGGCCTTCCAAACAAAATACAGAACAACCTGTCCCGTCCTGTCCCGTCCTGTCCTGTCCCGTACTGTCTTGTCCTGTCCCATGTCTGTGCCAAACGCACCCTATGGAATCTTATAGGCTCTTGAATTGAAAATTACAAATGGGTAATTGCACACATATGTCATACAGTACTAAAAACTTAAACTTGAATCTCTGAAAACGTACATGGTAATTAGTTAATACATCTAACTAATTAATGATAATTAGTACGGTAGAGATATTTGATTAAGCCTTGAACATATCCAAGCAACATGCAGTTGCAAGACCCTTGTTCCAAAACTTTTCATAGTACTCACCATAAGTAAAATTCATGTAAACAGCTGGGTGATGTTGGCCGACCAATTCCTTCGCTGGACCTATTACAGAATCTGGCGACGGACAATAAAATGTGGGGATAGATATCCGCTCTTTGTCTGAATTCACCACAGCTCGATGAAGCACACTCTTGTACTTATCATTACTTGGCACCTGCATTTGATCACCAATGCTGACAATAAAAGTGTTTGGTATAGGATCGACAGCAACCCACTTGCCATTTCTAAGTACCTGTAATCCTGGAACATCGTCTTGAAGAAGAAAAGTGATTGGATTAGGATTAGTGTGTCCTGGTAATCCAAAAGTGAGCTCTGGCTCCGGACATGGTGGATAGTAGTTCAAAGACGTGTTGTCCATGTTTGTTCATGTTCTTGTCTATGTAGTCTCTTTGAAGTCCTAAGCTCTCTGATATTGCCTCTAGTAGTATCAGAATCAAGCCTCTAACACTTGTGCAATATTCTGCCACGTGTTCTTTGAAAGATGGAGGGTTAGAAGGCCATTCTTGGATGTAATCTTGAAGAGGGTAACAATGGAATCTGAGAAAATCTCTCTGGTTGGCCACCTTCTCTGTTTTGACATTGAAACTTGTTAAGAGTCTAGTGGTTTTTGAAGGGTCGTCTGAGTAATTCTTCAATCTCTCATTCTCTGGTAACTTGAAGAATTCTCTTGCTATATATTATGTTGTTGATCATTTCCTCAGGAATTCCATGGTTCTTCACCTTTGAAAAGTAATTAATCGAAACATATAAATTTATATTTTTTACAGCTCGAGATCATGTGATAAAGAGTAATTGATACAAATTAATTTGATTAATAGTAGTATATATATATATATATACTAAAACTGCTCTTAAAATTGAACTGTTCACATAAACAGTGAAATTGAATGGATTTCAATTTATTTACAAAAATGCCATTGATGAGTTGTAAAAAAAAATGGCAGGTACACATGTTTCAACCACTACCACTACCGGACTCTCTCTCTCTCTCTCTCTTTACCCACCGTCCTTCTCTCATCAAAACTCTCTCTTTCTCTCAATTCTTCCAAACCCTAAAAAACTCCCACTACCCGACTCTTTCTCTCTTTACCCACCTCTCTCTTTACCCACCATCCTTCTCCCATCAAAACTCTCTCTTTCTCTCAATTCTTTGAAACCCTAAAAACTCTTTCTCTTTCTTTAGATAAAAAAATTGATTTAGAGGAGAGATGAGTTGATTGTTGAGAGAGAAAAAAATTGTTTCGTGGATGGTCAATGGTTGAAGAAGAGACAGAGGAAGATGGACATGCATTTGAAAATATATGTGGTAGGTAGATTCTCTTTCTTAATTTCTTATTTTGTTGTTTTTTACTCTATTTTTGTACTGAAAGTATAGATGGTGTTCTCAAAGTATGGGTGATGTGATAACACTGTATTTTGTGAGAGAGGAGTCCTAATTCTAAAAGAGTAAAATATGTATGGTTTTTTTGTACTGGCAGTATGAGTTTCTTTTATTTATGATTGATTTACTAGATTTTTTGTTTGAGGTATGGATTCATGTTCATTTTTTTTTTATATATAATTAATTTATATATGTAACTTTTTTCTGTCTATGACATTTCTAATCATGTTTATATATGTTTGGTGTTCTTTCTCTTTTGGGGTTTGGTTGTTTTTGGAGCTCAATGTGGATGGTCAAGGGTTGAAGAAGAGACAAAGGAGGATGGACATGCATTTGAAAATATATGTGGTAGGTAGTTTTTCTTAATTTCTTATTTTGTTGTTTTTAACTCTATTTTTGTACTGAAAATATGGATAGTGTTCTCAAAGTATGGGTGATGTGATAACACTGTATTTTGTGAGAGAGGAGTCTTGATTTTAAAACAGTAAAATATGTATGGTTTTTTTTTTTTGTACTGACAGTATGGGTTTCTTTTATTTATGATTGATTTAATAGATTTTTTGTTTGAGGTACGGGTTTTTTGTACCAATAGCATGCCCACTTTTTTTTTTTTTTTTAATAATTAATTTACATATGTAATTTTTTTCTATCTATTGATATTTCTAATCATGTATATATATGTTTGGTGTTCGTTCTCTTTTGAGGTTTGGTTGTTTTTGGAGCTCAACATTTTCACAAGTTTTATAGTTTTTCTCCCTTTTATTTCATTTCATTGTATTTATTTAGTTTATTGATCTGTTTGTTTTCAAATACATTTTTCATATACTTTTGTAATTTGTATGACTTCCATGGTTTCAATGATTATTGAATATGTTTTGTGTTTTTTACATTTTGTTTGCATTCACATGAGTTTTTCATCTGAATATTACATTTTTCCTGGTTATTTACATTTTGAAATCATGTTTACATATAATGTTGTTCTCTTTTTTGGGTTTTGATTGTTCCCTAGGGCTCACATGTTTAGTAGTTTTTTTATTCTTTCTCTTTTGGGGTTTGATTGTTTCTGGAGCTCAACATTTTCACAGGTTTTATAGTTTTTTTCCCTTTTATTTCATTTCATTGTGTTTATTTAGTTTATTGATCTGTTTGTTTTCAAATACATTTTTCATATACTTTTATAATTCATATGACTTCTATGGTTTCAATGATTATCGAATATATTTTGTGTTTTTTACATTTTGTTTGCATTGACGTGAGTTTTTCATCTGAATATTACATTTTTCCTGGTTATTTACATTTTGAAATCATGTTTACATATAATGTTGTTTTCTTTTTTGGGTTATGATTGTTCTTTAGGGCTCACATGTTTAATAGTTTTTTTAGTGATTATCTTTATTTTATTGCAACTATTACGATTTCTAAAAGTTTAATAATGAGTATTTATTTATATATGTATTTATTGTTATTTAATATTAATGTTCTTTGATTTTGTTGTTGGATTCACTACAAGAAAAAAGGGAAATAGCAACAAATCAAAATTGTCACAAAAGTATTAAATTCATCACAAAAGATCTTAGGTAACAAAAAACTTTTGTCGCGTAGTTCGTTACAATAGGTCAAGCAATTGCAATAAAATTTGGTTTCGTTACAACAGGTATATTTACCCATGAATTAGTTTCGTGGCTAAAACTATGTTTAGGCAACGAAACTTTATTGTTGCTAGAAATATGTTTTTACAACGATATATATTGTCGCAAAAAGATAGGTTTTAGCAACACAATAAATATCGTTACAATAGGTCGAGCTATTGCAACAAAATTTGGTTTTGTTACAACAGGTATATTTTTACCCATAAACCAATTGCGTGGCTAAACTATATTTTTAGCCACGAAACTTTATTGTTACCAGGAATATGTTGTTGCAAAAAGATAGGTTTTAAGGTAAAATTATTCTTCCGACCACCTGCCACCGGCTCGCCCCGCCGCCGAGCACCTCCAGCCGACCGGCCCGCCACCCCACCCCACCCCACCCCACCCCCCGGCCACTGGCCAACCACCCCACCCCACCCCACCCCACCCCACACTTGATAATAATGATAATTATTTGTCATTATGATGAATTGAACTTGCAAGTTCAAAGTTAAAGTGGTAAGTCTTTACCATCTGACTACAAGATTGGATTTGTTAACAATTGCGCAATATTTATATATAACCTATATGAATTGTTAGAAATAAAACAACAACTTGTTAGATAAATTTAAATTCATTCCACTAATCAAAATTCTAATTTCTACGACAAACATATATTAAAAAATATTTATTAGAACATTTAATAAAATTATATATTTTTTTAAACATATATAGTCGAGTTAGGGATCTATGAGACTGGTGACATCAATTGTAATAAGCATGATTTAGAATACAACTCTCACTATATGGGATATATTTCTCTACATCTTGCAATTTTATGAACAAATGTAAGACTCATATTCCTAATTTATATGGTAATTAAATTATTAACGTGTCTCTTAGTATGAACAACTTAAAAAAAAAAAACTAATCTCAATCTCTCATCTCCACCTCAATCTCTCATCCTCATCTCCAACTCAATCTCAATCTCTCATCTCCAACTCAAAAAAAATTAAAATCGAAAGGGTTCGAGTTGCAGTTGTATGACGATGTGGTGGTGGTAGTGGTGATGATTTGCAAAATGGGTTTGGTGATAATGTTTTTTTTTTTTTTTTTTTTTTTAATTTCTAATTTTACAAATCGGGTTTGTAAATCGTTTGATTGCTGTTAAAGATTTGGTGTTTGTTCTTGCACAAAACAAATCTCTACCAAATTAAATGGAATATCCCATGAACAAGATCTCCACTGTTTTTATTTATTTTTATTTTTTTATATTTCATTAAATTTTAAAATTGTTTAATTGTTTTCTATTAAATAGAAAGGGTAAAATAGTATTTTAATGAAAATGCTAACAGATGTTAACAAATGGTGGAAAATGGTCGATACTGAAACAAGAGGGTGCAAAATGACCGATAACCTTAAAAGTTATGGGGGAAATAATAATACCCCTAAATCTTTTTGTCCCTGTATCTCAATTTTCATGTAGTGTTAATTTTAAAATTATTATTAAAACCTTAAGTAACGAATTATATTTGTCTCTATAGAATACATCTTTAATGACAAATCTTGTTTTCGTGGCTAGAACACACGTTGTGGCAACGAATAATTTAACGTCACCATAAATATATTATAGCAACGATATTTTTTGTCGCTAAAATGATATATAGTAACAAAATTTATATATTGTCACAAGAACTTATATCTGTTGTAACGAAATTTACGTTTGTCACTACAAGTGCTCTCTAACGACCAATATTTGATTGTTGTTAAAGATCTGGTGTTTGTTCTTGCACAAAACAAATCTCTACCAAATTAACTGGAGTATCTTATGAACAAGATCTCCACTGTTTTTTTATTTCATTAAATTTTAAAATTGTTTAATTAATTTTTTATTAAATAGAAAGGGTAAAATAGTATTTTAATGAAAATACTAACAAATGTTAACAAATGGTGGAAAATGGTCAATACTGAAACAAGAGGGTGCAAAATGATCGATAACCTCAAAAGTTATGGGGGAAATAATAATACCCCTAAATATTTTTATCCCTGTATCTCAATTTTCTTGTAGTATTAATTATAAAATTATTATTAAAACTTAGGTAATGAATTATATTTGTCTCTAGAATATATAACAACAAATCTTGTTTTTGTGTCTAGAACATCTATTGTGGCAACGAATAATTTAACGTCACCATAAATATGTTATAGCAACGATATTTTTTGTCGCTAAAATGATATATAGTAACGAAATTTATATATTGTCGCAAGAACTTATATCTGTTGTAACGAAATTTATGTTTTGTCACTACAAGTGCTCTATAACGACAAATATTTGATTGTTGTTAAAGATTTGGTGTTTGTTCTTACATAGAACAAATCTCTACCAAATTAATTGGAGTATCCCATGAACAAGATCTCCACTATTTTTTTTTATTTCATTAAATTTTAAAATTGTTTAATTGTTTTCTATTAAATAGAAAGGGTAAAATAGTATTTTAATGAAAATGCTAACAGATGTTAACAAATGGCGGAAAATAGCCAATACTAAAACAAGAGGGAGTAAAATGACCGATAACCTCAAAAGTTATGGAGGAAATAATAATACCCATAAATCTTTTTGTCCATGTATCTCAATTTTCTTGTAGTGTTAATTTTAAAATTATTATTAAAACCTTAAGTAACAAATTATATTTGTCTCTAGAATACATCTGTAACGACAAATCTTGTTTTCGTTGCTAGAACACATGTTGTGGCAACGAATAATTTAACGTCACCATAAATATGTTATAGCAACGATATTCTTTGTCTCTAAAATGATATATAGTAACAAAATGTATATTGTCACAAGAACTTATATCTGTTGTAACGAAATTTACGTTTTGTCACTACAAGTGCTTTCTAGCGACAAATATTTAATTGTTGTTAAAGATATTGTCACTGAAATTCTTTAGTAACGAAATTTGATTTTCCTCACTAAAAGTGATCTTTAGCGACAAAAATTAAATTGTTGTTAAAGAATTTGTTGCTATTGCCCATTTTTCTTGTAGTGATTATTTATTTTGAAATAAAATTTTCTTTTGTTTTTCATTTGTTTGCATTATTTACGGTGTTGTTTCAACAATTTATGCATTTATGATGTTTTTAAAAATTTGTTTAGGGGATTCATTTAGTAATTTTTAATTTTTAATTTTTTTTAACTAACAAAATGAGTTTATTTAAGATTTTATAAACTTTGAATTTCAATATCATCAAGTTCAATATTGAGTTTATGGTTGGTTTTTTTGCTTATTATTTTGTATTGTAAATTGTTATTACAAGAAAATGTGTGTATAAAATTTATACAACAAAATATACTTGATTTTTTTTTCTAAAAAAAGTGTGAGTTTTAAATATTCTTCTGTCTTTTATATTTGTTGTACAAATTTTTAATGCATATTTAATGGTTTTTTTTTTAATGGTATTTAGGTTTTTATAGTGCTAATGCAAACTCTTAGCAGTTACTGTGCAATTGCTCTCTTGGTAAGTTAGTTACTGTTTTTATTGTTTTTCTAAGTGATTAATTTTACTTTGTTGAGTATAGTATATATTTTTTTTAGAAAAGATAATGATTATTTGTTTATCATAAAAATGCTTACATTTTTTTTGTGTCGTTTAGATTTTGCGCATACTTTTTGTGGTTTTCATATTTCCGGTGCAAACTCTTTGTGGATATTGTGCAATTGTTTTCTTGGTAAGTTATTTACTATTATTATTTTTCATTGTAAATCTCAATATTAATTTATTTATACTTTTTATCTGTTTTTGATGTGGCTATTTTTTTTTGTTTTTTTTTTGTTTTGTGATGACCGATTATAATACGGTTATAATAATTGCATTAATTGTTTATCTACATAGTACAGTGTCTAGAAATTTGATAACTCAATCTAGAAAAAATATTATCATACAAGATAGTCAATATAATGTTGATAACGATATGAATCTCGATGATATCATTTGGTATGATGTGCCAATAATTGTTGATAAAAATATTTGTAAAAAAAGAAGCATTACCAGCATTTATAATTATGAAAATTATTGTGGTAAAAGCTCTGCTTCCGCTTTAAAGAAGTATGCATCTGCTGAGAATGGTTTGAACCATTTTTTATCTGTTTTTGATCTGGGATATAATGATCCTTTGTTTGTTGATATTATTGATTGTAATATTCTTTGTGATATGACTGATGTTCCCGGATCATTGAATCGTATCAATAGTAAATGTTCTCAATTTGATAGTGATAGCTTTAACCGAACCAAGGAATCTGTTTTGAATCGAAAATTTCACCTGTTATAGCATGAATGGTCAAGCAAGCTATCAGAAAAGGAAGAATAGTAAGCATTTTTAAAACCATTTTTTTGTTCAGTTGTATATTTATTTGAATTCTAAATATTGACTCACAAAATTTAAATATATTTATATAAACATTGTTTTTTTTTTTTGTTTCCTTAGGATCAGTTGATGAATATGTTTCTTTTGGGGATAAGAATTGTGAGTGCCAACATTGTAATGCTTTGTTTTGACATGCAGAGCTTTTGAAAAGAAATCATGCTAAGTCAAGTAGACCTCAAATTGGGTTTTGTTGTTTAAGTGGAAAAATAAAATACCTCCAGTAAGAAATACACATGTTTATCTAAATGATTTGCTGGATTCAGCTAGAGGTCAAAAAAGTGTTGCGTTTAAACAAGTTATTAGGGCTTATAACTCGATTTTTGCATTTACTTCCATGGGAGCTAAAGTTGATAAATCAATTAATAAAAGTCTATGATTGAGGATCAATGATTTTATTTGCTTTATTTGCTTTATTAGCTTGAATGTGTGATTTATGCTTGGTATGGGAGAAAATCAATCTTAAATATGTTTCCATGAAGTCAAATTACTATCTTAGTAATTTGCAAATTCAGTTTGATATTTTTTGGTGTTATTTGTCAAGTTTTTAATTAATTAAATAAATTGTGGTATGATTATATTTTCTCTGTGCATGTGCAGATTTATCAATATGGAACCTTTGTGTGTCGATACATGTTATAAAAGCCTGCTTCAAAATGTTGTTGAAAAACTAAAGATCAATAAATACAGCTATGGATACGAAGTTGATGGTTTAGATCTGTTTAAAGCATACGTTGAGATTGATTTTAGTATTGACTCCAAACTCAATACCAAAGTGTTTTGGGTAAACTTTCAAACAACAAAAATGAGTCTGAACAAGATGCAGCTAAAGAAACAGTTGATTATTTGCAAAGGCATTACAAATTTGAAGTTTGTGATGTCAACTTCTCGAACTACCAATACTATAAATGGTGTTATCACAGAATGGATAGAGGATACGATGAGACAGTTGAAGAGAATAAAGCTTTGAAAGCTAAAATTAAGAAATACAAAGCTATTTTAAAATGAATATCTAATGATGATTGTGAATCATTTACCACTGATAATTTGTAATAATAATAATATTATTATTATTATTATGCAGTAAATTATAAGATGCAGTTGCTATTGTGTCTATTTGAACTCCAACTCCAACTTCTATTGCAACATTAGAAGCACTAACAATTTTTTATTGTAAATATGTTATAAATAGGTTTGTATTCATATATATATATATATATATATATATATATATATATATATATATGCATGTATATATTATATTTAAAGTTTAATATCACCACTTAATATTTTATGTTTTGGATTATAATGATTTTGATAAAATATAATATAACACTTAATTAACTTTTAAAATAGTTGTGAAAATCTATTGTACTTTTGTTTTGTCATATAGAAGCAATAGACAAAATACCTGTATGCATGCTACTTTTATTTCACATATTATTTGCATATATATAACTGATATTTTTATTTGGTATAGAATTATTGTTTTACTTGATTATCCTAGTTCGTTGGATTAAACTTAAGACATCTGTTAAAATCTAATCGGATTGAATAAATGAAAGTAATTAGTTGAATATAATTGATAAGTTTTCGAATACACACATTTGTAGTCAAATTGGATCTTGAAATTTGAGTTTGATCCCCAAATTGTAGAAAAATTTATAGTCAAAATTCCTTCAATATTTCTGATTTGAAATTCAATTGCAATTTAAGGAACTTACTTGGTTCATCAAACAAATCTTATCTACCTTTCTTCAATTGCAATACTAACTGAAAAACTACTAGCATTGTATGACAGATTCGTTTCAAAATAACAATTAAAACTTCAATAAAACAGAGTCAAAAAATACTAGACTTGCTCCTCAAATTTGGTTGATGAACAAAGTTTTCTTTATAGTGCAACTGAATTTCAAAACACAAATATTGAAAAAAAAATTACTATAAAATAAATCTCAA
Source organism: Acer yangbiense (assembly GCA_008009225.1). NCBI lineage: Eukaryota > Viridiplantae > Streptophyta > Magnoliopsida > Sapindales > Sapindaceae > Acer > Acer yangbiense. Next base: position 5,753,058 of record CM017771.1, read on the forward strand.
GTTTTGAGATCCAATTTGACTTGACTTCAAATTTATGCATCCAAAAATAAAAAATAAGATTCAACTTATTTCCTTTCAGTTATTGAGCCTGCTTAGCTTTTAAGAGATGTCATAAGTTTAATATTAAATACATTTAATTTTCGCTACACTTTCCTGTTTAATTAAATAAATTCATTTTAATAGACAAAATATGTGTAATACATGATACTTTTGTTTCACATTAATATTTAATGCATAGACTTTTGTTTCTCATATTAATATTCAATGCACTATAATTATATTTTTTTCGTGTGTGTGTATATATATATATATAACTGATATTTTTATTTGGTATAGAATTATTATTTTACTTGGTTATCATTTTATGTATCCATATAACTTATATTTTCATTTGGTATAGAATTATTATTTTACTTGGTTATCATTTTATGTTTGATTAGTATATATTTTATATTTTAATTTTTTTTGTTTCATAATTTAGATAAATAAAATTTTAAATTATGAATAAAATTTATTAAAATTGAAAATAATATATAAAAGGGGGAATTGCACAAACATCCCCCGAGGTTTGATAAAATTGCACAAATATGGCAGTTTTGACTATATACGCATAAACTTCCCTCAACATTTGAAATTTGTTGCACAAACATCCCCTACCGTTAGATGGATCCGTTAGTCAATGGTCAAATGTGTAAAAAGTCCAAAATACCCTATATTTTTATTTTAAACAAAATTCAAAATTCAAAAATAAGATAAAAAAATATTAAAAAATCTTTTAGAAAATATGAATGTATCTTAAATCAAAAAGCTGAAAAAAAAAATTCATCTTAAAAAAAAAAAAAATAGTTTGTGCAATTCCCCATTGATTTTAAATAAATTTAAAATTTAAAATTTATTTATTATTAAATTGTTTAAAAAACTATTTTTTTTTTTATTTGTAAAGATGAATTTTTTTTCTAGGTTTCAGATTTAAGGTACATTCATATTATCTAAAATATATATATTTTTTATATTTTTTATCTTATTTTTTAATTTTTTAGTTTATTTAAAACAAAAATAAATGGTATTTTAGACTTTTTGCACTTTTAACCATTGACTAACGGATCAATTTAACGGCATGGGATGTTTGTGCAACAATTTTCAAATGTTGATGGAAGTTTGTATGTATATGGCCAAAACTGCCATATCTATGCAATTTCATCAAACCTCGAGGGATGTTTGTGCAATTCCCCCTATATAAAACGGTATAATACCCCCGCAGCAAAGCGCGGCCATTTTACTAGTATATACTAAAGGGGCTTCAGGTTTGTTTCTGGGAGCAATTTGAGCTGCAATTTGTGAAGGGGAGAGTTGAGCTCCAGAACCAGCATTGTCTATGACATCAAACACACCAAGTTCAATGGCTGCTTTCAATACTGTTGTGAATTTACCGCAAGTATAAATCTAATATAACAAATACTAATATCTCTAAAGCATGCAAAGCAAGATTCACTTACTTAACAGAGATACTAAACAAAAAATATCTAGCAACCTAATCAATATTAATATATCAGATATGTAAAAGATTAGCTACAGATTTGATATAAGCCTAAAACATTAAGATCTAAGCATTTATATCAAGATCTATGTTACACATGCATCATCTAACATATTACTAGAGATATATTACCTATACATGCAAATCTAACAAGATATAGCAGTATATGATAAACAAGAACAATAAAGAACACCAGATCTATAGTGGTTCGGCCAAGAATAGGCCTACATCCACTTTGAGCCACACACAGGAGACTCTTTCACTATATGGAGTCTTTACAGCCTTAAACAACACAGATCTCTTCGAGATCAGCCCTCAAAAGGAGCCCAGAAGCCCTAGTACAACAATCACTCAACCACTGAAACACTAACCACTCAACTCACTTCTGATCACAACCCAGAAATACACAAAACTGGTATCAGAAGAATCACAGTAAAACGATCTCACTTTTTCTCTTCTAACACTCTTGCAAATTCAAAGCAGAGAAGACAGATATTCAAGATGAATACCAAGAACACGAAGAACATTCGAGAGAGAGAGAGAAACAGAAATAGGAAAACCTAGAAATATGAACGCACTACTTCTCTCTCCTTATCTCTTCATATATATAGTGCTTAAGAGATAAGGTACACATCAGCCAGGAGAGACCAATCACAACGTGCCAGCTCACAAGGAAATCCTGATTCAACTTCTTCAAGTTGATCAGATAACATAAGCAAAACGGCACCGTTTTGGCTTTAGGCTGATTGGGAGCAATTGGCACTTGGGCTTCTTCTGGCTTCCACCAAATTGTATCAATTGGGCTTATTTTTGAAGTAAAACAAACTAATGGGCTAAAACTTCACAAATTCCACCTTAGACCATCATTGTTGTACAAGGTTGCTTAGACTCCAGCATATAGTAAAAGGCATCTCCTGCTGTACCTGGCTCAAGACACAAAAAACAGAAATCAGCCATAATCACCAATTTTAAGCAAATTCAAACAATGTTTAAGTTTGATGTAGGGTACCACTTTAGTACCCATATCTGCAGGATTATCCTCAGTGGAAATTTTATCCACTTCCACCAGTCCATCTGAGATTTGATCTCTGATGAAGTGGTATTTAACTTCTATGTGTTTAGTTCTTTCATGAAAAACAGGGTTTTTACAAAGATGCAAAGCACTTTGACTGTCAGTGTATATAAGAGATTTTCCTTTAAACACATTTATTTCATTTAACAACCCTTGAAGCCAAATGGCTTCTTTAACAGCCTCTGTTACAGCTATATATTCAGCTTCTGTTGTAGACAGAGCTACAACAGATTGAAGCTGACTTTTCCAACTAACACAACACCCTGCAATGGTGAAAAAATAAGAAGAGGTGGAACTTCTCTTATCTCTGTCCCTAGCATAGTCAGAATCAACATAACCAATCAGTTCTAATTCACTGTTAGAACAATCATAAATCAGTCCTACTTTAGTAGTGGAACTAATATACCTCAGAAGCCATTTCATGGCATTCCAATGTCCCTTACCAGGCTTAGCCATATATCTAGATAGAACACTGATGGCCTGAGCCAAATTAGGTCTAGTACTGATCATTGAATACATCACTGATCCTACTGCACTAGAGTAAGGAATATTTTCCATATATCTACTTTCTTCTAGAGTTCTAGGTGATAAAGCAGCAGATAATATAAAATTAGAGGCTAAGGGGACATTGGCAGGTTTACAATTCTTCATGTTAAATCTGTTAATCAATTTGGACAGGTATAAAGACTGATTTAGACACAATTTGTTCTCTTTTCTGACTCTATAAATTTCTATACCTAGAATTTTCTTAGCATTTCCCAAGTCTTTCATATCAAATTCAGATTTCAGTTTATCCTTTAAATCTCTTATCCTAGACATATCTTTACTAGAAATTAACATATCATCCACATATAAAAGCAGGTAAACAGATTTTTCAACAATTGCATTATTGAAATAAAAACAGTAATCATACTTACTTTTATGAAAACCTAGGCTAGTAATAAAAGCATCAAATCTTTTATACCACTGTCTAGGGGCTTGTTTAAGCCCATAAAGAGATTTTCTAAGGAGACAGACATGGGAGGGACTTGACTCGGATGTAAAGCCTTCTGGTTGAGACATGTAAATTGTCTCATCCAAATCCCCATACAGAAAAGCAGTTTTAACATCTAACTGTTCTAATTCTAGGTCATAGAAACTGACTAAAGCTAAAATAATCCTAATGGTCTTATACTTAACTACAGGAGAAAAAATCTCATTGTAGTCAATTCCCTCTCTTTGAGTAAACCCTTTAGCAACTAATCTAGCCTTATACCTAGGTGGCTCATTCTGCCCATCCCCATCTTTGATCTTAAAGATCCATTTACAGGCTATAATTTTCTGTTTCTCAGGTTTCTTAACTAAAGACCATGTATTATTTTTAGCTAAGGAGTCCATCTCATCTCTCATGGCATTCAGCCATCTAGCCTTGTCTATGGAGCTAACAGCTTCATCAAAAGTCCTAGGTTCAGTGTTATCAATGTTCAGACCAGTACACAATGCAAAAGATATGAAATCCGCATTGGAATACTTGCTGTTAGGTATGACATCCCTTCTAACCCTATCCCTAACTAGCTCGTAATCAGCTAGAGGATCAATATTATCCTCTGGCTGAATCTGATCCTCTTCCACCTGATGCATATCATCAGAATGGGTAGCCTGTTGATCCTGAACATGATTAAGCTGAACCGAGACCTGACTTGGTGGTCGGCTACCAACTTCCACATGAATATGGTAGGCAGAATCCTTTGAAGGATCTGTTTTTAATTCAGTGGGCAAGTCAGTGTCTTTACAAGGCATTCTAGTCTCATCAAACACAACATCCCTACTAATGATAACCTTAAACCCCTTCTGATCCCTAAGCCACAGCCTATAACCTTTTACACCTAAGGAATAGCCTAAGAAAACACCTTTCAAGGCTCTAGGTTCTAACTTCCCTTCAGATTGGTGTGTATAACAAGCACACCCAAACACTCTTAAGTGTTTGAGACTGGGAGCTCTACCAGTCCACAACTCTTCGAGTGTCTTAAAGTTTATGGCAGTGGAGGGTGACCTGTTAATGAGGTAAACAGCTGTGGTGGCAGCTTCCCCCAAAAAACTTTGGCTCAAGCCTGAGCCAATAAGAAGGCATCTAACTTTATCAAGGATGGTTCTGTTCATTCTTTCTGCCACACCATTCTGTTGAGGTGTATACCTCACAGTTCTATGCCTTTGAATACCCTCATTCTCACAAAATTTATTGAATTCATCTTTGTAGAATTCAAGGCCATTATCTGTTCTAAGGGTTTTAATTTTCCTAGAAGTTTGGTTTTCAACTAACTTCTTCCAAGTCTTGAAAATTTCAAAGGCTTGATCCTTAGATTTGAGGAGATAGATCCAGACTTTTCTAGAATAATCATCTATCAAAGTCAGGAAATAATGGTTACTACCATGAGTTGGGACCTTGGTAGGCCCTCACAGATCTGAGTGAATGTACTCAAGGGTCTGTTTTGAGGTATGTTGGGCAGTACTGAAACTAAGTCTATGTTGCTTACCTAGGATGCAATTCTCACAGAATTCAATCTTACTCACTTGATCACCATCAAGTAAATTCTGTTTACTTAGTTCACCCAACCCTTTTTCACTCATGTGACCTAGTCTCTTATGCCATAGAGACCCTTTGTCACAGATTTTGGAAGCCACACAGGCAGCTTCATCTGTGACAGTAACCCCTCTCAAGACATAGAGCCCATTCCTCTTGTCTCCTTTAAGGATAACAAGGGATCCCTTAGAGGCTTTAAGAATGCCTCTTTCATCTCTATAAGAATACCCTTCCTCATCTAAGGTTCCTAGAGAAATTAAATTTCTCTAGATTTGGGACAAATCTAACATTCTTAAAAACTCTAATCATGCCATCATTCATTCTTATAGCAACAGAACCTATTCCTTCTACCTTACACTGCTGGTTATTTCCCATTAACACAGATCCACCATTGAGTTCTTCAAACTCAGTGAACCAGTCCCTGTTAGGACACATATGATAAGAGCAACCTGAGTCTAAAATCCATTCAGATTTTATCTCATCAGTGCTCACAGTAAGGACTTCACTAGGTTCAAAGCGTTTAGAAGCAACAGCAGCATTACCATCTATTTGAGTTTTATCTTGAGTCTTTTTCTTAAATTCATAACAATATTTCTTTATATGCCCTTCCTTCCCACAGAAGTAGCATTTCCTAGATCTGTTTCTAGACTGAGATCTATGGTGATTAAGAGTTTTACTTCTGCCTTTGTTCTTATAGTTTTGATTATTATTTTTAGCTAAAGGCCTGCCCCTAGCAAATAAGTTTTCACCACTGTCCTTCCTCTCTATTTTCAGTTCCAAGTCCTTAGACTTGAGAGCTGAAATGCACTCTTCAAGGCTAAGAGAGGACCTGCCATATTTGATGGCAGCTTTTACATCTTTAAAAGATTCTGGAAGTGAGTTGAGGAGAATGATTGCCTCATTCTCGTCACTCAACTTCTCATTATCACCAGCATTAGCTAATTCAATGGTCATCTTTTTAAACTCATCAAGATTCTGACCTAAGCCTTTACTGGGATCCATTTTAAAACTAAATAACCTTTCTTTTAGATAAATCTTGTTAGTTAAGGATTTAGTAAGATATAAGCCTTCAAGCTTTTTCCAGATGTTAAAAGGTGTGGTTTCATCATTAACTTCCCTAAGAACATTATCAGACAGATTCAAAATTATTGTTCCTACAGCCATTTCTAACATGTCATCTTTTTGTTCTTTACTTAGACTATCAGGCAATTTATCAGGGCTTTCAATGGCTCTGAGGATTTTTTGTTGAGACAGGAGGGCTTTCACCTTCCTTCTCCAGATTCCAAAATCCCCAGTACTATCAAATTTATCAATATCAAATTTCATGCTGAATAAAGAATTGAAAGAATTATTAAAATTGCCAAAGTTAGGAGTAGATACCTCAGCTGCCTCAGCTTGAGTGCTTGCAGTTCCACTGGAGCTTACCTCTTCTCAAGTCGAGTCTTCAGAGTTTGAAGACTCCTCCACTGGAGGGAATATGCCTCCTAAGTTCGCCGTTAGGTACTAGATAAGAAGCTCTGATACCACTGTTGTGAATTTACCGCAAGTGTAAATCCAATATAACGAATACTAATATCTCTAAAGCATGCAAAGCAAGATTCACTTACTTAACAGAGATACTAAACAAAAAATATCTAGCATCCTAATCAATATTAATATATCAGATATGTAAAAGATTAGCTACAGATTTGATATAAGCCTAAAACATTAAGATCTAAGCATATATATCAAGATCTATGTTACACATGCATCATCTAACATATTACTAGAGATATATTACCTATACATGCAAATCTAACAAGATATAACAGTATATGATAAACAAGAACAATAAAGAACACCAGATCTATAGTGGTTCGGCCAAGAATAGGCCTACATCCATTTTGAGCCACACATAGGAGACTCTTTCACTATATGGAGTCTTTACAGCCTTAAACAACACAGATCTCTTCGAGATCAGCCCTCAAAAGGAGCCCAGAAGCCCTAGTACAACAATCACTCAACCACTGAAACACTAACCACTCAACTCACTTCTGATCACAACCCAGAAATACACAAAACTGGTATCAAAAGAATCACAGTAAAACGATCTCACTTTTTCTCTTCTAACACTCTTGCAAATTCAAAGCAAAGAAGATAGATATTCAAGATGAATACCAAGAACACGAAGAACATTCGAGAGAGAGAGAGAAACATACTCTAAAAACAGAAATAGGAAAACCTAGAAATATGAACGCACTACTTCTCTCTCCTTATCTCTTCATATATATAGTGCTTAAGAGATAAGGTACACATCAGCCAGGAGAGACCAATCACAACATGCCAGCTCACAAGGAAATCCTGACTCAGCTTCTTCAAGTTGATCAGATAACATAAGCAAAACGGCACCGTTTTGGCTTTGGGCTGATTGGGAGCAATTGGCACTTGGGTTTCTTTTGGCTTCCACCAAATTGTATCATTGGACTTATTTTTGAAGTAAAACAAACTGATGGGCTAAAACTTCACAAATACCGTAGGCAATATTGATGCACTTACCAGTTGCATAGCATATTCTCCAGGATCATCCTGTCCATTACTCCCGGAAGTTTGCATTTGACATCAAACATGTACACCAAGTTCAATGGTTGCTTTCAATACCATAGGCAGTATTGATGCACTTACCAGTTGCATAGCATATTCTCCAAGATCGTCCTGTCAATTACTCCCGGAAGTTTGCATTTGGCTTTCCTTGGTGTTCATATTTGTGGACTTAGAAAGTTGATGATGATGATCAGTGTTTGATTCAGGAATTAAATATAAGATAATTGAAGACTAGAACTAGTCTATATAGACATATCAAGATAAGATAACTTGATTAAAGTACTAATTACTCAAACCATCCTTTGACTTGTCTTCACATAACAAATAAATTAAAAGGCAACGTCCAATTAATTTATCAGGAATTAATTAAGAGAAGAATAACAAAGTAATTGTGAGTTGTGACGTAGCCAAGCATATGTAAGAGTGATGATGCAATTAATTTGTTTTAATTTGTTTTCGGTCGACAAAACAAATCAATAAAAAAATTGTACGCGTCATTGATCAATCAAATCATTTTTCCAACAAAGACTATTGCTTGATTGAGTCGGTGAAGAGTGTGAAATGATCATATATTGTCATTGCCAGCAAGAGAGATAGATATATACCAACTTGTACGTGTACGTTTATAAATAGGACTCAAAACTAGTCTTTATTTCATCAACAATTTTGTTGAAAATAGGGTTTAGAAAATTCTACAGAAGGATGTGCGACCATTTGCTTGCACATTACATTGCATATCCAACTGTCAATGTGCGACCTTTTGGTTGCACTCCACTGGTTTCAGCAAAACGAAACTAGGCAAGTTGTTCAAGTCTTCTAGTTTCATACAGCTGAACCAATAGGCAAAATAAACATTTTTATTCACAGAGATCATTGCTCTGTGTCCATAAAAACATTACATAAAATATATTTTCATAAACATTTATAAAAACATTATATAGAAACATAAATAGAAAGACATGATCATAAAATTAGAAGAGAAGAAACATAAGAGAAATTTTGAGAGACATTTATATTAACATCACCGGCCATTTTGGTAATGACTAAACACATACTCTCTATCTCTATTTTTTACAATGACATTGGATGGTTTAAATACAAAATACATAACAATTTACAACCATTGGATTGCCATCTGGTCTAAAACTTATTGGTGATGGAACTGAAAAAAAATAAATGAAAGAGAATCGAAGACAAATTTTCCCTAGAAAGAAAAAGAATATCTTTCCTTCCGAACTGCCTATCTTTGTTCAGTACAATAACGTTTAAATAACTAAGAGTGGTCCTCATGCAAGAGGCCATTTCCTCCTCTTTTTCTGTTATACACCACAACGTGGTCCTCAACTCATGGAACTACCTACTAACATGTTAATTTGCCCAATCAAAGTTTGTTCCTTCAAATAGCAACTGTAATTATACATGTCAGTGGAATGGCTTCCTTAATTTGTTGATTCACGTAACATATCAAAGATCCACCTGGATGATGGCTCCCACATTTAGGAAGCCGTAAGCACCTGCAAAGGCTAGAATTGTAAGTGAGGAAAATCACGTGACCCGTCTGCCTTGCTGAACCATTTTGATTTGCTTGGCAATTGTCCTCTACGACCGATTCTATAAGAATCAATACGTCCCCGCCGAGTCGTCGTGACTTTCTTCTCAAGAATGCAATCCTCTTTTAATGGGTCTTCGGATTCAAACCACAAATCATCAATCGGTGGAAGATGAGTGTCTTGTTCGGACTCATCATCAAGTAGGGATGGTTCAAAAAACTTCAAATACTCAGCATTGATTACCGAATACATATGCATGTATGGTGGCAAGTCAAGTTGAAAAGCATTGTCACCAATTTGTTTGATGATTTTGAATGGTCCATAACGAATAGGCTTGAGTTTCTTACCTTCTCCTTTCAACCGCTCCTTGCTAAGGCGTAACCATACCAGATCACCTTCCTTGAAGTTACAAGGCATGCGATGTTTGTCATGTCGAGCCTTATACTTCTGTTGTGACTTCAGCAGTTGTTCCTCCACTTGTTGATGAACCTTACTGATTCGTTCTAGAAATTTCTGAGCTCGAACTTGTTCCTCTTCGTGCTTTCCAGCCAACTGCTTGTCACTCATAGTGAAAGCCATATCAAATGGACTCTGAGGCAAATATGTAAGATTTTTGTCTTATAAAAATATTGTGAGCAACATAACATTATATTTTGTATCTATGAAAAACCGAATTGATTGGAATGTTTAAGTAATAGAGATTTGACCGGATGATGAGCCCAATTAAGTGTGATCAATATTTGTGGGCTTGGTGCACCTTGACTACATTATATCAATGTAGAATATGGTATGGGCTATTTTATATGTGTGGGCCTGGTATTCCTTTTAGGACTAGCCATCCTATTAGGGTTGAGAGAATCCTTTATGGGTTAGGATTATCTCGGTAAGTTATACTCTGTAGGGGGTCCCTCCTCTAGCTCATTAAATATGGGAAGTCTCCCCATTGAGTTTCCCTAGCAAAGTTTGTGAGAATGGAGGAGAAGACTCTCTCTCCCTCTTTTGTTTTCAGGAAATGCTCTCATCTCTCTCAACATTAAAAAACCACAACCAAAGCTTGTTGCTGCTGCCATGGATTCAGCTAGAAATTTCAGATAAGTTTTTCTTGATTCATGCTTATGTTATTAATTATGAGATGCATGATTATTGTGCATAATCCTTACAAAATATCCCAAACAAACCTCAAAAGGGGATTTTGAGGTAGAACCATGGATTGCCCGATTAAATGCAAATTGTAGATAAGGGAGACTATCATCCCAAGTTTTTGGATGTTTGGAATTATAACCTCGCAGTAAATGTACCATTGTTCGGTTGACGACCTCTGTCTGCCCATCTGTTTGTGGATGAAACGCAGTGCTTGTATCCATCATTGCCCATAAGGACCTCCAAAAATGTCCTAGAAATCGACTATCTCTATCTGAAATAATCGAGTTAGGGAGTCCAAAATGCTTCCAAACATGCTGAAAAAACAATCTAGCTGCTCCTTCTCCGGTCACGGCCTTCTTGCATGGAATAAGGATTACCATTTTACTGAAACGATCTACTACCACAAACAAATAGTCGTAACCTGTCTTGGTTTTAGGCAGACCACCAAGAAAATCCATCAAAATACTTTCCCAAGGTCGATTTGGCACTGGCAATGGTAAATACAACCCTAGTTTTCTGTTGGAAGGCTTCGATGTGTTGCATAGTACACAACCTCTGATGTAACGAGAAATGTCAAGGTGCATTTTTGGCCAAAAGACATAGCGCCGAAGATTCAACAAGGTCTTTTCTACACCAAAATGTCCTGCCACTTTCGAAGTGTGAGCCTCTCAAATCCATTGCAACCGATCTCCATCTTCTGGAATGCACAACTGTGTTCCCTTGTATAGTAACCCATCTTTCATTTGATATTCACTAGTCTTTCCCTGCAAGAGTCGTTGATAATTTGTTACAAAATCAGGATCCGTGTCATACCGTGTTGCGTACTCGGAAGGAACCATAGGTTGGATTTGCATAGCCACCAGCAATGTGGAACTAACTGGTGTAGGCGGTCGAGATAACATATCTGCTAGCTTATTAGTCACTCCCTTCTTGTATTTGATCACAATATTGAATTGTTGTAGGTAGGACATCCATTTCATATGCCGAGCTTGCTGCAACTTAGACTGTGTAGTTAGAAACTGAAGAGGTTTATGATCTGAGTGAACTACAACTTCTTTCCCCAGCAAGTAAACTCTCCAATGCTTCACTGCCTGATGTAAGGCGTAGAGCTCTTTGTCATAAGTTGGATAGTTTAGAACTGGTCCATCAAAAATCTCAGAATGGTATGCAACTGGCTTCCCATCTTGAAATAAAACTGCACCTAGAGCATAGTTAGACGCATCTGCTTCCACCTCAAATGGCCGCTGTAGATTCGGCAATGCTAAAACTGGTGCCTCTGAAATCTTCCGTTTTAATAACTGAAAGGTCTCACCATGTTTCTTTGTCCACTCGAATCTTTGGTTGGCTTTTGTAAGTGAGTGTAATGGTGCTGCAATCTGAGAAAAATGTCGAATGAATTTTCGCAAATATTGGCATGCACCTATAAAGCTGCGAACATCTGTTACTATACGTGGTGTAGGCCACTGGGAAATGACCCGTACTTTTTCTGGATCCACCTGTAGTTTCCCTGCACCTACAATGAAACCCAAATACACAAGATTCTGCTTACCAAACTCATATTTCTTCCTATTCAATCGTAGTTGATTTGCTCGTAGTGCCTCTAAAACCTGAGCAATATGACAAAGGTGGTCCTCCCAAGTCACACTGAATATGAGGATATCATCCAAGTAGACAATGACAAAATTCTCAATGAAAGGTCGGAGAACCTCATTCATCAAACGCATAAAGGTTGCTAGAGCGTTACACAATCCAAACGGCATAACCATCCACTCGAAGAGTCCTTGTTTGGTTTTGAATGCAGTCTTCCAAGTGTCATCATCACGGATGCGAACCTGGTGGTAGCCAGATTTGAGATCCAACTTTGTAAAATAGTAAGCACCGTGTAGCTGGTCCAGTAGATCTTCAATTCTAGGTAAGGGATACCGATTCTTGATAGTCACTTTGTTGAGTGCTCTGTAATCAATGCACATGCGCCATCCTCCATCTTTTTTTGGCACCAATAAAATTGGTGAACCACATGGTGAGCAGCTAGGACGTATGGCACCTTGTTCAAGTAATTCTTGAATCTGCCTTTTGATCTCTTCAGACTCAGTTAGAGAGGTGCGATACAAACCCAAATTAGGTAGAGGTGAATCCCCAACCAATTGAATTTCATGTTCTACAACTCTCCGTGGTGGCAATTCCTGCACCTCTTGAAATAGATCCTTGAACTCTTCCTGCAATTTCTTAATATCACAACATTTAGTAGGTGTTAAAGATAATGCAGAAAGTGCTATCGTTTCAGCATTATGTTCCAGAGGTCGAATCATTAACAGAACAAATCCCCCACTTGCATTGACCATTCGCTTGGCTTGGGTAGCTGTCATCAACCTATTTGTAGCCTTAGGCTTGCAAGCGTTGATGTGGAACTCCTTCCCTTCCTTCACTAAGCGATATTTTCGAAGCCGCCTATAATGAATAGCATCTCGGTCCCACAAGTAGGGACTGCCTAGAATGACTTGGCACACATCTAAAGGAACCACCTCACATGTTACCTCATCGATGTATCGATCAGTGATGGCAAATTTAAAGGTGCACTGTTTCGTAATTTGCATGTCGACATCCTTCTGAATCCATCCCAATGGATACGGCTTAGGGTGAGGTGTTGCGTCTAAGCCCATCTGTTGCACCAATGTTTCTGAAATTAAATTCTTCTGACTTCCTGGATCAATGATAGCTTCTACTACACTCTGCTTCACCTGAATATTCACGTGAAATAGCTCTTCTCTATAATCCGCATCCGTGGAATCTTTTGGGTTGGCCATGAGTGCAAGCTTGGTATCGGCCTGGTTCACTTCTGGAATTTCTTCTACATGTTGGGTCATTAAAGTAGCTGTCTTGCTCTTCCTCCCTTCGTTGTTTTTCTTCGTCTGCGGCTGCAGCTCAGGATGAAGTCGCCAACATTTTTCTTTAATATGGCCACTGATTTGACAATGATCACAATAGTTTTTCCGGGCTGATCCATTCTTACTCTGCTCCCCAGTTTTCTTCCAGTCATTTTTGTTGCTGGAACTTTGCTTCTCATCCCTCTTGTCAATTCTTTTGTTCTTTGACTCAATCGCAATGGCCTTCACAGTAGCATCTTCAATTGTTTCTACGGTGAACAATTTCAGTTCTTTCCGTATGAATTCAGCAAGACCTCCAATGTACTTCATGAACACATCATAGTCATCGACATCGATATCCAAAACCAAAGCTTGGTTATGGAATTCAGTAATATATTCTTGAACCGCCTGCCCCATTTTTTGTTTTAGATGCTGCCATTTGTACCACCGTTCTTCGACATAGCCAATAGGATAAAATTGCTTCCTGAGAAGTATTTTGAATTTCTTCCATGTCAAATCCGATACATTGTGGCGTTTTCGATAGGATTTCCACCATGTAAGGGCATGACTCGAAAGTTTCAAACTTGCAAATTTTATTTTTTGAGATTTAGAGTATTTATTTACAGTGTAATAAATCTCTAATCTATCAATCCATCTATCTAATTTTTCAGCATTGATTATGCCGTCATAGACAGGGATATCAACCTTAAAATCAACTTTCAAATTTTTCATGGAATTCACCTTGATTTCTTCTTCATCTGTCTCGGTGTCGGAATCAAGGCTGTCATCATCTTCATCCTCCTCATCAACCTTCTTCTTTGGTTTGAACACCTCTGAAGTGTATGCACGCGGGACTTTTGGGGTACTAAGCTCATTAACGAGGTTAGAAACAGCCGTTGTCAGGGCCTGAACTTGCAGCTCCAGGGTGGTGATTCGATCACCTCCAGATGACCCGTCTTGTTTTTCGTTTCGATCACCTCCAGATGACCCATCTTGTTTTTCGTTAGACATGACACCTTTTCCCACTTTCGTCCTTCAATGAACAATCAAAGGCTCGAGTAGTTCTTCACCGGAAGTTTTAAACCACTTTCACCCCTAAATAAATCTGAGAACTAAGCTCTGATACCACTTGGTCTAAAACTTATTGGTGATGGAACTAAAAAAAAATAAATGAAAGAGAATCGAAGACAAATTTTCCCTAGAAAGAAAAAGAATATCTTTCCTTCCGAACTGCCTATCTTTGTTCAGTACAATAGCGTTTAAATAACTAAGAGTGGTCCTCATGCAAGAGGCCATTTCCTCCTCTTTTTCTGTTATACACCACAACGTGGTCCTCAACTCATGGAACTACCTACTAACATATTAATTTGCCCAATCAAAGTTTGTTCCTTCAAAATAGCAACTGTAATTATACATGTCAGTGGAGTGGCTTCCTTAATTTGTTGATTCACGTAACATATCAAAGATCCACCTGGATCACCATCAATGATCACTCCATCCAACGGATGGGTGTTCTTCAAGTAAATGCAAATTTCAAGATAATTTGTTCTAACTAATTAACGATAATTTGTACGGTAGAAATATTTAATTAAGCCTTGAACATATCTAAGCAACATGCAGTTGCAAGACCCTTGTTCCAAAACTTTTCATAGTACTCACCATAAGTAAGATTCCTGTAAACAGCTGGGTGATGTTGGTCGACCAATTCCTTCGCCGGACCTGTTACAGAATCCGACGACGGACAATAAAACGTGGGGATAGATATCCGCTCTTTGTCTGAATTCACCACAGCTCGGTGAAGCACACTCTTGTACTTATCATTACTAAGCACCTGCATTTGATCACCAATGTTGACAATAAAAGTGTTTGGTATAGGATTGACAGCAACCCACTTGCCATTTCTAAGTACCTGTAATCCTGGAACATTGTCTTGAAGAAGAAGAGTGATTAGATTAGGATCAGTGTGTCCTGGTAATCCAAAAGTTAGCTCTGGCTCCGGACACCGTGGATAGTAGTTCAAAGACATGTGTTGTCCATGTTTGTTCGTTTTCTTGTCTATGTAGTCTCTTTGGAGTCTTAAGCTCTCTGATATTGCCTCTAGTAGTCTCAGAATCAAGCCTCTAACACTTGTGCAATATTCTGCCACGTGTTCTTTGAAAGATGGTGGGTTAGAAGGCCATTCTTGGATGTAATCTTGAAGAGGGTAACAATGTAATCTTAGAAAATCTCTCCAGTTGGCCACCTTCTCTGTTTTGACATTGAAACTTGTTGAGAGTCTAGTGGTTTTTGAAGGATCATCTGAGTAATTCTTCAATCTCTCACTCTCTGGTAACTTGAAGAATTCTCTTGCTATACTTAACATGTTGTTGATCATTTCCTCAGGAATTCCATGGTTCTTCACCTGTGAAAAGTAATTAACCGAAACATATAAACTTATATTTTTTACAGCTCGAGATCATGTGATAAAGAGTAATTGATACAAATTAATTTGATTAATAGTAGTATATATACATATATATATATACCTGAAAGAAACCATCATGTTGACATGCTAGGCCAATCTGTTTGATGACATGAGAGCGTCGTGGACCGGAGAGTTGATGGAGGTCGATGAGAGGTATAGAAGCCTCTGATGACATGTGAACATCAGAGAAATTTGGACGGTCGTAGATCGGTCGGATATAGTTAGATGGAACATTTTTAACGGTGGATGCAAAATCAGAAACCAGTAGCTTGGTGGTAGCCATAAATATACTTATATACCTACACAACTACAAGAGATGAAGAGAAAGTATAATGTAAAATTGTTGATGAAATAAAGACTAGTTTTGAGTCCTATTTATAAAACGTACACGTACAAGTTGGTATGTATCTATCTTTCTTGCTGGCAGATCATTTCACAGTTTCACACTCTTCACCGACTCAATCAAGCAATCGTCTTTGTTGGAAAAATGATTTGATTGATCAATGACGCGTACAATTTTTTTTATTGATTTGTTTTGTCGACCGAAAACAAATTAATTACATCATCACTCTTACATATGCTTGGCTACGTCACAACTCACAATCACATGCATGATTATTTGATGACACATAACACATGTGACATGACATGAGAATGGTAGGTGGGGTGCAACGGTTGGTCGGTTGCTTCTCAGTCTGATCTGTCATGCATGTAATTGCAGACTTGCAGTTGTGTTGTCTAGATGGATTCATCATATAATCATCAAGACACCGATCTAAACTTCTCAACACTGTGATTCCCATATTATTTCTAATACAATTATAATAAAATCTATGAGTCGATGATGAGAGGCCATGAAATTGTTTGCATCACAATAGCAATTAGCAAATGAGATTAAAAATTGTTTGGGTTACGTGCCTAAAATGAGACGGTACGCGTGACAGATATATACAAACCAGGCAGGCATATTCAAATTGAATTGATGATGATGATGTTGTAAGTAGAATGACATTAGCAATTTAGTGCCGACATCGTCATAATCGTCTTTTATAATAGATATATAATTATGTTGATTTTTTTTTTTTTTTTTTTTTTTAAAGTATTATGATGTACAAGAACTGTTACAATAGAATTGTCAGATCTGTCGAGATCAAAAAATATATGTATAGTCCGGATATCTATTTCCATAACGGGAGATAGTTATTACCACAAATCGGTAATAAAACTTTCTACATATGCTTGTAAAAGGGGTATGATGGGATTTAAACCCCTCATCACTAATATGAAACGGAGGAGAACGAACAACTATATTAAAAGGTGATGTGCATAATTATGTTGATTTTGACATTTGCATATGTATCATGTATGTATATATGTTGATGAAAAAAAAAAGTAAAAGAAAAGAAAAAGAAAAAAGAATATAATAATATGAATCCCAACTTCCGTTTCTTAATTGTTAAATACAAAAATGACCAACTTGCAAAAAATGTATAATAAATGCATTCTAACTAACAACCCCATAATACACGTGAAACACTGAAACTTCATTTTTAAATTATTATTATTTTTTTATAATAATAAACTTGTCTATTCGGATGCATTTACAAAACAAAACAATAATCTAATAAGTAGAAATCACGATAACAATTAATCATGTTGCTTAATTACTCTGTATTAAAATGGCAATTGTACCCAGTTGGGCCGGGTACCCGGGTCAGATTTCCTAGGTACCGGATAAAGAATATCCGGGCACCCGGCTAGTTGTGTATTGGCCCAAGTCCGGGTATATCCGGACAGGTTTTCGGATACCTGGTTTTTAATTTTTTTTGTAAATAATTATATCTAACAAATTTTAAATTTAAAAAAATAATAATAATAAATAAATAAATAAACCTTAATTATTATTTTTTCAAAATTTCACAGCAGACCCTCTCACTAGTCAGTCATTATCCTCTCTCTTTGCCAAATCTGCTCCTCTTCGTCTGCCATTTTAATCGACTCTGTTTTAAAAAAAAATAACATTTCTGTGTATTTTATTTTTTGTCTTCTTCAATTCTCTATACTTTGTTTTTGTTTATTAGAAGAAAACTGTAATGGAACCCTAGACAAGATGGAAGAATAAGATAGATTGATTTTAATGGAGTCAGTTCAATTGGGGTTGTTAGTTTTGTGAAGAAAGTCGATTGAAAGTGGGTCAATTGATTGAGATATATAAGAGGAGGCGTTAGTTTTGTGAAGAAACCATTGGAAAACTTGGTTTTGGTTTTCATCTATACAGACTCGTAATAGTTTTTTTTTTTATTTATAGAAAGGAAGATTCTAAAATGTTGGTTGAAAAGCTGATGATTTTATAAGTATATAAAAAAAAAAATTAAAAAAAAATTAAAAAAAAATTAATCCAGGTAAACCCCAGGTATATTCCGGATATGGATACCCGGCCAGTTATTTCTAGGAGGGTACCCGGATTGCAAACTCCAGGTTTTTTCCGAGTGGATACCCGGAATGCAAATAGCTGGGTACCCGGCTGGGTCCGGGTATACCAAAACCCGGCCTGGGTTTTTGCCATCCCTAAAGATTGTATAGTGAAAAATGGTGTAATAAAAGACAGCTGAGCAGCTCTGTATGGATGTTAACGGTTGCTCTGTGATAACAAAATCTGATATAACATTTGAACTAGAGAATCAGAGGCAGATCCGTCAGGCAAACAAGGAACCTACAAATGCATGTATATTGGTAGCCTACCTGCCTAACATTTGAAAGATAAACATTGCCTACCCACAATTTTAATTAATTGATTGCTGCTGGTACTTTAGCCAAATCATACCGACAGTTATGTTCACAATGTCAAAATTTTCAGCTGGTTAACACTTGATCCAACCTAGCTATACCTAACTAGGATTAGGAATGCCTAATACAATTTAATCCTCGTATTAATGACTAAACCATATCATACGGTATCTTTCAGCCTACGTAAATTTATACACATATATAACAGAGGCCCTTGAACAGCAAACAATATCTTACTAGGAAAGACGAGAGAAATGGAGCAACTGGTGTGTGGTTTCAATAGCCTCAACAATGACTTACTGTTAGATATCATGGGTCGACTAGATGGTTCGGCCATGGCCTCAGCTGGGTGCACCTGTTCTACCATCCTCCCCGTAACTCGTGATCAGAACTTATGGCAACAGTTGTGTCACTCTACATGGCCTTCCACTGCCCTTCAAGAAGCACAACACCTTCTTTCATCTTCATCCATCAGTGGCTTCCACAGATTCTATGCCGATTCCTACCCTTTGATTTTATGCAACAAACCTGCCAATGAAAACTATCCTAAAACCCCCAAATGCCCAAAACCTGAAACCCATGTCTGTCTATCTGATTTTGCTTCACTACTAGATATTTACTACAAGAATGAATGTGTTCTCTCCAAGGTGTTCAATGGGGTACCAGAGGTTGTGAATTTTTATCAAGACAACAACATGGGCTGCAACTGTGGCGGTGAGACAAATCCTAGCTACCATCAGTAAGTGGCTCTAAAATCCATCAAAACTAGACATTCTCAATTAAAGCATAACAAAAACAAGATAATGAAATTGGCTCTGTCAAAAACAGGTATGATGAAGATAACTGCCATTGTGATATTGATGATGATCAGAGTTTAGGTCTACCTACAACACTTCTGGACTATGGGAAATTTCAAGACAACTATTACGAGGAGCTGGCAAAGCACCTGAGGTTGAGTTGGGTGTTATTAGACAAGAAGAAAGGCAAAGCTGTCAATCTCTCAAGCTGGAAGCCACTGTCGGTAAGGAGGAACTGGCTTAATAATGGGAATTATGAGATTCATTTTGGGTGTATTATACCAGTGGATGATAGTGTACTGCCTTACAAATTGGCCAAGTGCATCATATCAGCTACATGCAAGATTATGCAAAATGCAGAGCATCTAAGATGGAAGGAAATCAGCATACGTATTGAGGACATTACCGGGGCACATATTGGTGCACAACAAAGTTTACTTGTTGTGAACCAAGCTCTATACAGCCTAAGAAGTATTAATCACCTCGAGGTAGAAAAAGGCTATCGGTTATACGATGAAAAGAAGAGAGAGATGATGAAGAAGAAGGTTTTTCAGGATAAATTAGCTGATTGGCTTTGTATGTCAATTCAAATTACAGTTTTTGTAATTTGTTTGTATCCTTTTGTTCTACCCTCTTAAAGGTTCTACCAAACAGAATGCAAATTCTGATATTGTCAGTAAATCTACACTACACACTACTGAAACAATATCTAATCCAAGTACTCAACTTTTAATATAAACAGGAAAAATTACTGGAGAGTTACGAATTTTGCAAAGACTTAAATTCAAGCACATATATAAAGACTTGACTCATAATTATGTCAGAAATGGGATAGTAAAACCAAACACCGAAAATATTTCTCTAGTTTGAGGTTATCCTCCAAAATATGACAACTAGAACATGTTGTGACCTAAAAATTTCACCGTGGAGCACTAAAGAGAGCTCTTCCAATGATACCAGTGGCCTCAATGTAGCGATCCACACACCTAGAGATGCAACTACTCTCACCACCACTCAGACTTGATCCTGGTTTTGTGATGCACTTCTGAAAGCACTTACTCGAAACAGTCTGCACGACAAATGAAATGCAATTACTAAATAATGCATTCATAAGAGAAAAAAATATGCATTCTCCTTAAAAAAAAAAAACAGCTTTTCAGTTTTCACAAGTGCAGTGAAGCTGCCACCAAGAAAAAGATGTATCAAATCGTGTTTCCCAAATTGAATTAAGCAAAATACCCTATGGCAAAGTTATGGATTAAATGATTTTAGTTTAGGTTCCAGTGTGCTCCCAATAACCTAATTAGGATTCTCAAAAAGGTAATTAATATGATTAAAGCAAACTGGAACACACTAATTAACTAAGAATTATATTTAATATCGTCCAAAAAATTCATGTCTAATATTGTCTAGAACTAACATGCCCACGTTTAACATACTAAGAAGAAATTCCTGTAAATATATACAAAAACATAAAAGTAAAAGGAAATTGAAGAATGAAAGAGCAATCTTGAATTAAAAAATAGTGGCCATTGAATGGTGGAAGAAAAGAGTATGACCTCGAGGAGCTCCTGGGCATAAACTTGATTAATCTGGACCTTCAATTGGTTCATGAGATCGTCTGATGAGAACTGGGATGATCCTGATGATCCACCTCCTGATGATCCAAACGCATCCATTGGTTTTTCTCCTTCTCCTTCTCCTTCTCTTCTCTTGCAAACTCTCCTGCCTCTGCCTCTACAAACTCCAATACACGAATAACTGTTATAAACCCTAGAAAAAAACCAAAAAGGACCTGTCATGGGGTTTAGAGAGATTGGGTCCAAGTTGCAGATCGCTTGAGCCCAATCATCGCTTAAGTGATCTAATATGTATTTGGGCCTCCAACAACTTGACCCATATTTCGGCCCGATTGTAATAGGCTGAGACTTCCTAACATATCCTATTTAATAAGTGCGAGGGATATGTCTCTAAACGGGTTCGACTACTATACAGAAACTGTATAGTTGCCGGATCAATTAACATTATATAACTACTTATTAACGATACATGAATACAATTGTAGCTAAACCTATCTCTGAACCGGCCTTGTCCGATCAATCACAATACACTTATTATGTAAAAAAAAATTCCGGAGAGATTTGATTGGAAAGCGTTATCTCATTATTTTCTTTGTTAGCCAAAATTGATGATCATGGACACAAAAATCTCACACAATCACACCTTTGAAGCTTGCAAAATTAGATGGATATTAGTTTTTGAAGGGTGATTAGAATTTCATGATCTGTATGTTGAAATTTACCAGTGTGAACAGGACATCATCGATGACACGCTGATATTAGGGTAAGAATAATATACCCAGTTGGACTGTGGGGAAGTACAAAGACAGGCCATGTAACTATTCATCCCATTAAACACAAAAAAAAAAAAAAACAAAAAAAAACAAAAAAAACTGACAAGTCATCTATGTGGGAGTGGGGGACCTTTACTCTTCACTGCTTGTCAATTTCCCATTTATGATAAACCCCACCATTTATTTATTGGTTTTAGACAAGTTAATACTCATCAAATTTCAATAACCAGCATGTTTTGTCTTTCACAGATGCTGCCAAACAAATCCAATACACAAACACAATCTCTCTACTACTTTCCCTCTTCTTCTAATTACTCTCTATCTCTCTCCAAAATATGGTCCACATTTATGGTTCAAATATATGGTCCATACTATTATGATATCACATGTGTAAGCTAATTGGCATAGTTCAATTTGAATAAAGCATGTGATGAAGACAAAAGTATATAGGAGTGAAAAGAGACAAAAAAAAGGAAAGAAAAGAGAAGAGAAGTGATGGAGAAGGTAGTGTGTGTGTGTGTGTGGTTGGAGTTAGGGTTGGGATTGGGAGATACCTTAGCAATAATCTGGGCACTCAGCATTGAATGAGGGAGAGGAAATCAACAATCTGTGTAGGACATATATATATATATATATATATATATGTATATAGGCCCATCCCTTGAGCCCCAGGTGGGTCAGAATTTAGAGCAGTGATCAACTGCAACCAGCCCCGCACTCTCTTTCTTTCTTCAACATCATCATATATGAATATATATAAATATATATTAGTAATATTATTTTGTATATAAATATGTTATGAAGGGGTGTGCAGTGGAAGGCATGAGTAGTAGATGAGTTGTTACTGTCAAACCACCACCCTAGCTATATTATATGTAAACTATAATTACGGTTGTTTTTTGGGATCGTCGGCTGCCACTCTTTGTACTGTCATTGTTAATGCTCTGCTCTCCTTCTGTCAAATGTCAATAATAATAATAATAAATATCAAATGAAATGGAATGAAGGACTATCAGCTTTCTCTTCTTTCTTTCTTTCTTTCTTCTCCTTCTTCTTCTCTTCTTTCTTTCTTTCTTTCTTTTTCCAAACTTGTTTCGATCTCTCTGCATGAGTCATGAGTACATATTTAGAAGACAACGAAACCAAAAAAGTAATCATCAAAGTCTTTGACATGATCAGAGCCGTTGGTTGATTGACATTTACTATGAGAGTTAGGCTAGAGGAGGCAGATATATTGATTGCAATCACTCTATGACTCATGTCATGCTTCAAAATAAATTAAAATGGTATAAAATTCTAATTTTTAATATCAGATAAATTGACTCATAAATTAAAATATGGGTACTATTACTCTAATATATTACACTCATGCCGTAATTATCGAGTCGTGCCGTGATTATATTTGTCTAATTGATAGTAGACATGTCTAGCAAAAAATACGAATTAAGATACCAAAAACTCAATATATATATATATTCCACTATATATATATATATAGTTTTTCTCTTCTCATGACCGAACTGAACTTTTAAGATTATGATTCACTTATGAGTCATAAATTAAGTTTAAGAAGACTTTAATTAAGTTGAAGTATATATGTGAATCTAATGGTTGATAGTTGTAAAACTGATAGGATGAGACTTGTAGTCATTGATTAAGTTTAAGAAGATTTTGATTAAGCTGAAGTATGTGAATCTAATAATTGATAGTTGTGGAATTGATAGTTGTGGAACTGATAGTTTGATATAAATAAAACCAGTTCGTCCCAATGAGAGAAATACTTTATATATATATTGACTATTTGACTTTGCCACTCTCCCATTGACATTCCCATTTGTGCTTGTAATGGTTGGGATCTCAAATAAAAAAATATCGCATTGTTACTTTAATATATTGCACTCATACCGTAATTATTGAATCGTGTCATACCGTACTGTATGCATATTTGTCTATTTGACATTATATTTAGTAGAAAATACGAATCAGGATACCAAAAATTCTCTCTCTCTCTCTCTCTCTCTCTCTCTCTCTCTCTCTCTCTCTCTCTCTCTCTCTCTCTCTCTCTCTCTCTCTCTCTCTCTCTCTCTCTCTATATATATATATATATATATATATATATATATATATATATATATATATATATATATATATATATATATATACTTTGCCACTCTCCCATTGATATTGCCATTTACTACCCTGTTGTTCTTCTTCACAAAAGCCTTCTCTGTTTGACCCGAACTCCATGATTGGACCGGTGAAGCGACATACGGTGTTGGAGAGGAAAAGATGACGGTTCAGGCGCATCCGGTCTCCGTCTCCAGTCAATGTAAAGATGATATACTTGCATGAGTGATCAGCAAGGGCGGCTGAAGGGTATCTTGGGCTTTAGGCGGAAATTTAAAATGAGGCTTTGAATGTTTAATGTAAAAAATATTAAATTAATAGTTAAAATATTTTATTTAAAATTTATTCTTATTTTGTAAAATACAAAAATGTTGATTGAGTTTTTGTATATTTTTTTTGTTGAGTTTTTGGTATTCTAATTCATATTTTCTGCTACACATATTTACTATTAATTAAACATGTAAATTGGGTCAAGTCGGCCTAGACACGGTTTGACAAAGCATGATTCCGTACAAACATGATAATTATTGATCATGTCAATAATTAACTATAAATTAGCGTATTGGTCTAAGTGTTTAATTAGTAGCAACACCTTAAGTTGACTAAAGCACCAGCCGTCCATGGTGATCGATGCATATTTAGAAGAAAATGAAACCAAAAAGTGCTCATCAAAGTCTTTGACATGATCAGAGCCGTTGGTTGATTGTCATTTTCGACTAGAGTTAGGCAAGATTGAAAAGGCAGATTGATTGCAATATAATCACTTGTCTCCCATTTGAACTTTTAGGAAAATGGAATGTTGAGTCGGGGTGTACGTGTTAAAATACAAGGAAAGAAAGCGTGACACATATCACATATGTTGCCATCCCCACTCTCTCTTTCTCTCTTTAGGATCAGTTTTCACCATGAAAAAGCTCTACCAGGCCAGTACTACTCCCACAACCAGATGAATAGAGCCAAAACCAAACCAAATCAATATCAATTACATTATGCAATAGATATTATAAGATATATGAAAGAGAAAGAAAAAAAAAAGGGTATCACGGGAATGTGGTGCATTAAAATCTCAAAAGAAATATATGTATACCAAAACGTGGTCCATGCATTCTAGGGACTGGGATTAAATTGCACGCGTTTGAGAGAGAGATAAGAGATATACATAAAACAATGAAAACTACTTTTCTATCTTATAAATATTTATTATATGTGTAGTATATATATCTTTATTGTCGTCATTGATTACGCCTATATATTAACCCTAAAACCTACACACACAAAAACAACAACAACAACATGAGTCTCTTTCTAGAGTGGGGACTTCACTTGGGGTTGGGGTTTCTCTCTTCAGGTTTTGGAGTTTCAGTCTTTCTTTACTTCTTTACTTTACTATCCCCTCTTTTGCTTCATAAATATAAATATATATATATATATATATATATATATATATATAGTCTTTCCATTATCAGTTCGTCCTGATATAAAATATATCAAAACGAAGAATGTGGACAATAGATTATGGAGAAGTTTTGACAAATGCATACACTTTGAGTCAAAGTATGTAAATATAATAATTCACATTCTTCATCTTGATATAATTTATATCATGACGAACTGACAATAGAAAAATTATATATATTGCTTTGCTTTCTAACTAGTTGCTCTTACAATTTTTTGTAAGAAAGAAAATTGCAAGCCATGTAATATTTATGATGAGGTATGCATTTAGGGAGAAGCAAACCAAAAAACGCTAATGCTATTGGCTTAGAGTTGTTGCCTATATATTTATTTCTTTGTCTGCTTAAATATTGCATAAATTAAAGAGACAATTTGGGTTATTAGGGTTAGCATCCAAATGAGTAGCCATGCATTATCAGGGAAATATATAATAACTATCTTGAAGAGCAAATCACATGGGTTTGAAATTTGAACGGTGGTTGTGTGATTGCTGTGTCATTTTATAATTATAAAGAGATGAAGACATGTGATGAGTAGTAAATAAGGTTGATGAAAATGGTAAAAAAGGTTATGGGATGTGGGTCGAAGATATCTTTACGGCTGTCTAGGTTATTGTTTTGGCTGTTGATACTACGACTCTAAAACGCAGCCATACTTTTTTTCATTTTTTTATATATATATTATACAACAAAACTGGTGATGGTTATGATGATGATGATGATGATGATGAGTACTACTGCTACACTGTTCATGCATGGACATAGAATCTAGATGCTATATTTCACAGGTGGGGGCCCAACCTAGCTAATACAAATACACCATTGCATATAAATATAATTCAATGTAAAAATACATAGAGGTACTGAGGTAGTATATATGAAATGGCAGAGAAATGGCAGTGAGGAATTGTCTTTATAAAGGTTGACAGCCTAACAACAATTATACTTACTAGTTACTACTATAACTCTACTAAAAGGAGACACACACCCTCCCTACTCCTACTTCGACTTGGGAATTGGGTTCTCGATCGCTTTCTTCTTTGTTTGATACACCAAACATTCTAATTACTTCTTCTTCTTCATTCTTTAAACTTTTTTATTTTGATTAATTAAGATGGTCCCTTCAATTATTGTTCCCATGGGTGGGACTTGGGAGGTTTCGATTAAAGTTCATTATTATCTGTCAGGCGAAATCAAGGTTTCAATATTCAAGAATCAACTAATATACATAACCCATACTTCTTCTTTTTATTTTTTTGTTAAACAATTTTCATCATTTAACAACTTTTTACATATCATCTTATAGTAGAAGTGGTAGAGCGCCTCCCTTTCATATTGGTGGTCAGAGGTTTTGTTTTCGTTTTGTTTAATTGGGAAGTGAGGATTTTAATTTTGGACCTCAACAATATTTGTTCAGAAATATGGTTAAGCCACATTATGTTATAAAATGTAGATTTTTATAGTTTTTAATTAAGAGTAATGCTACATTGTCTAAATCTAGTGTCCAAATCTGGTGCCCAAATGATGTGGCAACACTGTAGACCATTCATTTAAATCATGCAAATCTATTATAACTTAAATGAATGGTCTACGGTGTTGCTACATCATTTGAGCAATGTAGCATTACTCTTTAATTAATACTCTTATATCTTAAACATAGGAGAAAATAGAAATTGAAATTGAAATTACGCTTGAAAATATATATAATTGAAAAGCCTTAAATTACATGGAATTTCTTTTCTTTTTTCTTTTTTGAAATGTAAATATTTGAAAAATTAATTCACGAAACAAAACTGAAAAACACCCTAACATTAAGAAGGAGAAAATTCGATTGAAAAAATTGAGGAATACCCCAAACATTGAGAAGGAGATCCTTTCGCATCTCAGAAGGAGGCAAGGGAATTATAAACCAACATTTGCCATAAGATCAACCACCTTATTACCGTCTCTAAAAATATGAGAGACATGGACATGCATGCACGACATTACAAATTTTCCCTTATTAATTTTGCTCAAAACTAAAAAGAATGACTCCTCATTAATTTGTGTAATAATTAATGCTTGATCAATCTAAACATTTTCTTTGGTGAATTTAAGGTCCAAGTTGCAACTCCTCAGATACGAATCTCTCTGAATTCAAAAGAGAAGAATTAATTACATCAGTATCCCAATTTCAATTCAAACATGGGTTTGATTCACACTTCATGTTCTGAGAAATATTTACCATTCGAAAAGAGGAAAAAACAGTGTTTTTGTCTAAAGAAATGCGTTGAGAAAGGGCAAATATATAGAACATTTCAACGAGACCGTGCTTTTTCAACTCTCTCAAAATGGAATCTATTACAAACATATATGCCATGGTTTCTTACTTCGATGGGGTACAAATATCTAAATTACATATATAAGAGTATCTCCAATATAAATATGTATTTTTGAGTTTCCAAATAGTAGCATATTAGAATTTCATTCATTATGGATCCACTTTGACCAAAAAAAGAAAATACATATTCATATCTCCAATGCAATTATCTAAAATCAAATATGCAACCATTTTTAACCAATATAGTAAAACATTTATTTCACTATTTCTCCTATTTTATTTTACAATTAAATGTGATCTAATATTGTTGGTGGAAATAGTTAGAAATAATAGTCAGCATTTCTAGGAGAGTTTCTATAATTAGAAATTCAACTTCATATTCTCTAAAAAAAAAAATTGCCACATCACCTCCATATTAAAGTTAGATAATTGCATTAGAGGGGTTTTTCTAACTCTTTATCTATCTATTCTATATGGCACTTAATTTTCTCCAAATGCATAATAGCATTGGAGATGCTCTAAAAATTATGTAATTCACTTTTATTCCAAAATTGTGTGTATGACTTTATTGATAATTGTTTCAAGCAGCCAGGCCTATCCAAATTCAAAAGAAACATAATGAACCAACGAAAATGCACCCAAGTTCCCAACAATGCTAAAGATTAAACTCGATTGTGTTACACACCAGAAACCATAAAGCCAAATGATGAATTTTGTGTAATCTGAGAGGTCATGTGTACATTGATCTTTCTTTTCTTCACAAAACAAACAGTTTAATTAGAACTATAGTGCTTTACAATATCATCAACAACTACCATTGTTGCAAACAGACAATCCCCAAGAACAATTTGTCACCATTCAACAATATTCACTGTTTTCTTTTTCTTGTCATATATACATATGCACCTATGTGCAAATCCCCATTTTTGACCATACATACATATATATATATATATATATATATATATATATATATATATATATATAACAGTTTTGTTAATCAAGAAAATCCAAGAAAAGCACTCTAATGGGAAGGCTTAAACCAAATTAATGTCTTCAAACCTGGGACAAATACGATTCTTTTCTGCTTTATTGTTATTTTTAAGCGAAGCCAATTCAATCTTGGGGCCAAATTTGCAGTCAACTTTTGCTGCTTCATATCCACATAAGATTCCAACAATCACCATCCAAATTTGCAACACTTATGTTTAGTCATGTCCTCGATCATTACATACAATTAATCAAACACGAAAGCGTGTGCGAATAATCTAAATCAATGAAGTGCCAGCTGAAAATAGACTGCACACAAGTCAATCACAAGATTGTACCAAACCTAGATAATTATAACCTAAATGTAGCACAAGTAATTAATTAAAAATATTCCAATAACGTACACAAACCAGTGAAAGGCACAAACAGTTCATGATCTGTCATGTAGGGACATTTAACTAATTAGATATATAACACAAACAGTGTTTGTTTTACCTTTCTTAATTAGGTAACATAATGAAAATGCAACACGTATATATATTGATCAACTAAGACTCTCACTCCATGATTCAACACAAAACAAACATCAATGAGGAAATTATTTCAAAATTGAGATCAAATACAATGAGCAAACTGAAACCAACTTATGATCCTAATAACAAGGAAAAAAAAAGATGGTAATTTTACAATATCGCCATTATATATATAGAAAAGGAAGTCATCTATATATGGATCTTCCAAGTAATATTAATCATCCCTTCTTGAATGATGAAATTAAATAGCTAGAAATATTCTAAATTGCATCTTTGTAGTAGGTTAATTAAGGAATATACTCAAATTCATTGCATCACCAGCTAGCTAGCATAATGGGAATATATAACGAATAACAAACATATATATGTATATATATATATATATATATATATATATATATATATATATATATATATATATATATATATATATATATATGAGTTGGTTCTTAATTATAAATGCCAATCTATAAAAGTGTAAAGATAGTCTACATGAATTATTTATTTGTAGCATATACTTTTAACTTTCATTGTTATAAGACATGAAGCAATATAAATTAAAATGAATTGATCCTCAACCCCATGCATCCCAATACAGATATATATTATAGTATGATTTTTTTTTCAAATTTCTAGCATTAATTTTGATCTTTATTTGGTAAATATACACAGACAAAAGCATTTTTAGTATACTTATCAACATTCTTAACCCTTTACAAGCTAACCTAGCTGAAAATTCTGATTTCAAAAAAAGATAGAAGTGAAGCTCGAAGAGAACATAAATATATTTCTCAAGAGGAACAAGAAGACATGCAAATCCACAAGCCTTAGTGATTACAATGTCAACAAATGTAACCAAATTAAGTTTCAATTTCATTTTGCCTGTTTTTATGTCTTTTCTTTAAGAGATATTGTTTTTTTTATAGCATTTATCTCTATATTGTAAGTGTTTTCAAGTTATTTTAATATTTTTGCGAGGGTTTTAGCTCACAATTACAGATAATTAAGTAATGAATGCCGAATGATGATCAAAAATATAAATTAAAGCCATGAAAATATGATGCATATATATATTGCAAGATGTCTAATATCATTGGCACCAAATAAAGTTAATTATAAGAGATTGGGTAATTAACTAATTATATATGGTTTGGTCAGAAAAAGAAAAATTCCCTGATGATGAGGTATCATTCTAACTACTTATTTATTCAAAGTTATTTTTCCATCTTCTAAGAATAAATTAAGTAGCTAGCTAAAAGATCAAGAATAGTAGATCATCAGACAGTAACATTCTAGCTAGTGTTGAGAAATGAAAAAAGTAGTTTATGTATATGTTTAAGCAACCCATGCGTGCATTCAACTTATAAAAACAAAAGAAACCTATATTTATCTTGATCTTCATATATATATAAGTAACTAGCTAAATGTTATGTAATATCAATTTGTTGCAAAAGAAAGTCATATCTACAGTACTAAAACAAAACAACCTTATATGAACCTAGCTACAAAAAAAGAAAAAACGAAAAGGTATTCAAATTAAAACACCTGACATGAGAATCGAATTACACATGATTTCCGATGACAAAAAAATCTGAACACGTACGTAAAGGAATTGACTGGCCATAGTGGAGGAAGTTTAATTAAGTGTTAAATAATCTCATACACAAGGGAGTAGATATATGTATGTATGCATATGTAGAAGGAAACATAAAAAATAGAGGAAAATTTTGTTTCTTTACAAATATATATATACATTAATGTCGGTTTATGATGACGATTTACTTCAATTCATTTCATGAGTACTTTGTACATAACATAATAAATGTAAAAAAAAAAAAAAAAAAATAGAACCTATTGATGACAATAATGATCCATGGCTGAAAAACTAAACTCATTTGATGATCATCACATCATAGTAAGAGAAAATGACAAATTTTTAGAGGCAAGCTTATATACTGTAACACTGGTATATCTTGGAACAATGTAGAGAAAATGTAATAAGTTAAAAGCTTTGGAGACAAAGTCAAATGAATAGATGATGATTGAAATTAGGTGGGTTATTTGGTGAATTACAAAGTGACCAAAATCCAAATAAAAAGAGGTAGAACTATAGAAACACTTGATATAAACACTTACCATGTGTAAATCCTAGAAATTAAGTGTAGGATTGGAGAATATATGCATGAAAACTAATGAGAAGCAAAAAAACAAGAAAAAAAATATATTGCATTCAAGGGTGGATCAAAGATAAAGAAGAGAAAGAAGAGAGATTGTGAAAATGAAAATAAATAAAAATGATACCTTTAAGAGGTCTGCGAAACCTGCGGGCGTGCCCAACGAAGCAGCGACAACAACAACAACCTACCAATGTAAAGACAAAAGAGAGCCCAAAAACTCCAATAATATCAGGTAGCTATAGCCACTGTACACCACACTTACTGAGGCAGGAAAGTTTGTTAATTACTGTGTCTGTCTTGTAGAGAAACAGCTAGAAGAATAGTTGAAAGCCAAAGAGAATAGAACATTTTCCAAACTAATTCCATGCCATGATCAATATACAGATTGGATAGAGAAACCAGACCCTAGAAAAGGTAAAACACTCATCACCCATCTGATATATATATCATCATCATCACCATCATATATATTTGATATTTCTATCAGTCTATATCTATATATATATATAAATTAATATAATAAACATATATATATAAATGTATCATATAAATTTACACCAATTAACCGGGAATGAAGAGAGTTCTTCGGTTGTGGTCTTTTAGTTTCTCTCTCTCGTTTAATTTCTATCTAACATCTTCACAAAAACCAAATCATTCAAATACCCTTTGTTCATCCTCCTCTTTTATTGATGATGAGTATAGATAGATATATAGAGAGAGAGATACGTGTGATACCGATCGAGCTTGAGCTAATTGTGTGCAATTAATGAGACCGAAATAGCTAGTATGAGAAAACAAAGATGAGCTTGTGTGCAATTCATGACATGGAAGCTTTGCCTTTGTTGAGAAAGTCGATAGGAGGAGGCATGGAGGTGCCATTGTAGAGCCTCAATTGGAGAGGAGCTGCTGCTTGTGAATGTGATGAAGAAAGTTGATGATGATGATTATGATGTTGAATTGTTGGCATTATTGGAGCATGTTGGAGTGTGGTTGAAGACAATACTATGCCACACTCATCATCATCAGTAGTAGTACTAGTCTCCGATATGGGGCAGTCCATGTTCACTCCAAACAATCTCAGCCTCTTAGCTGCCGCCTTCCCTTGAACCACCGGCACCGAATCGAACACCATTGTGTTCTCTTGTTGCTGTTGATGTTGATATTGATGATGATGACTTTGCCACTCTCCCATTGACATTCCCATTTGTTCTTGCAATGGCTGAGATTGTAATGGTTGTGATCTCAAGTAAAAAACAGACCCCATGTGACAAGGGTTCATCACATTATGACTACCACTACTGTAACCGTAACCACCGTCGCCGCCGCCTCCTCCTCCATCATAGTAACCATTCCGATTAAGAAAATGGTTCATTTGAGACATATGCAAGTGGTCCCTTGTCATGACCGGTGCTGGCGGCGGCCTCATTAGCATAGGACTCCAAGGAATGGATCGGTGAAACGACAGATGGTGTTGGAGAGGAAACGAAGACGGTTCAGGCGCGTCCGGTCTCCGCCTCCAGTCAATGTAAAGACGATCTCTGGCCAAGTCACCGACACCGCGTTGAAAGGAGACAATATCTCCGGCATCAAGCTTCTTATCCTTGACAAAGCGGCTCCAACCTTTTGTCATAACGTAGCTTTGGCTACTGTTCCAGTACGAGTAGCGAAACCTCCATGGCTTGCCATTGCGATCTTCAAAATTCAAGAGGAGACCCTTCTCGTTGGCTGAAGAATCCAGCGGGAAAAACTTCTCGGCGTGTTGTTTGGGGATAACCAGACGATTTAGCTTGCCCACATCGCTTGGTGTGACCACTTTATCGAACATATGCTCCTTCTCGATATTACTGATAGTACTTGCACTTCTCACATCTTCCTCCATGAGATCCAGCTTATTCGTCGATGCTTCTTCGTCGGCAGGGTTGTATTTGCTGCCCAACCAACAACCCATTTGTTGTCTGTTGTTGTTGCTAAGAGAAGGATCCAGCTGTTGGGTGGTTTTGTACTGAGAAGAAGAAGATGAAGGAGATGAAGAAGAAGAGTTATAAGAGAAATGAAGTTTAGGTTTACCAGTAGTACTACTCTGGTGTTCTTCTTCACAAAAGCCTTCTCTGTTTGACCCAAACTCCATGATTTTACCTCCAATTTGAATGGATCTAGAGATGCAGAAGAAATTCAAACCAATAATATATAGAAAGAAAAAAAAAACGAACTCGGTCTAGTCAGATCAAAACAAAAGAAGAAGAAGAAGAAGAAGAAGAAGAAGAAGAAGAAGAAGTAATTATATTTGTAATGAGTAGTGAATAGGGTTGAAGATTATAATTGTAAGGAATTTCAAGAGAAGGAGTGGGGGTGGGTCGGTGGTTTTGTTGATTGACTGAGAAGACTCAAACATGAAAACTAGACCAAAGAATAAAGATGCCCACCATGGACGTTTCAAAGCAGTGCAAGTTCCTCTCTTGTTGTTGACCTTTGAAAAGATATGAGATAGATAGATATTATGAGGAAGAGGGCCTTGATTCATATTATATTGCTTTACAAGGGTGTATGTTGAATTTCTCTCTTCTCTAGTTAGCCTAATTACCCAGCTCATTAGTCCTTACTGTTATTAATTGATTTTATTGAATTTCTTGCTTAGTTCGTCGAATTTTACAAATGAGAGAGAGAGAGAGGAGAGAGAGAGAGAGAGTAGTAGTAGTAGTAATGTAGAGAGAGAGAGAGAGAAGAGATGGGGATTATAATATTATATGTAGGGACCTCATGTATTATCTGGTTGGGCTCATGTGAGCTTGTCATTGTCATCATCCTGGGTGGTATTGTATACACATTTTTTAATGATTTTTGTGTTGTGTGATAAGGTCCTCTACTATAGGCCAGCTGTTTCTATTTCTTCACTCACGACCCCGCCTAATTCTTTTATCTTCTTTGCAACTTTTTACTGCTCAACTCAACTTGGTATACTAAAATCTAATTATATATCTCGGGAGAAATTCTTGTATGAGACTGTCACGTGGTGAGACTGTGAGACCGTCCAATGAGAATGCACTGAATATAAAAATAAATTATAATATTCTAATTTAATGTAATCTCATTAGATGGTTTCACAGTCTCACCACGTGGCAGTCTTATACAAGATTTTCTCTCCAACTGAGTGTTACTCACTGTTTTCTCACGGGGGCATATATGCCCATCCTCACTACAATTTTTTATATCACACTCTCTTTATAATTACTTATTACACTGCAAATCTTGCTTTCTATCGCTTTTATTTCATTTCAATTCATAACAATTATTATTCATAATTAAGGAAAG
This sequence comes from Acer yangbiense, assembly GCA_008009225.1. Classification (NCBI taxonomy): domain Eukaryota; kingdom Viridiplantae; phylum Streptophyta; class Magnoliopsida; order Sapindales; family Sapindaceae; genus Acer; species Acer yangbiense. The sequence goes on from CM017771.1 coordinate 5,787,675, forward strand.
TTTGACTACTAAAATTGATTAATATTGAACAAAACTCCCAAATTTAAACATCAATCAAACGGTGTGCACAATTCTACCCACTTATTATTGGCTCACTTTTTGCTCCTATAATTACTATAAAACAGTGTGCGTTTCCTCGTTAAAACAAGTCTGTTAACTAAGAAACGACATATGAAAGTAAATGGCATTATATATAGAATTTGGATCATTTGCTGAACTCATCTTTATGTTGACCTATATCGATCTTGTGACATGTGTAATCAATGGTTAATATTTATTTGTTTTTTTTTTTTTAATTATATTATCTTTAAATGCAGAATATTAAATTTATGTGTTTTAATTATATATATTAAAAGTAGGTGTACAAATATATAAATATATATATATTTTTTTTATATATTATCAGTTCGTCCTAACAATAAATATATCATGACGAAGAATGTGGACCATTAGATTTACATACTTTGACTCAAAGTGTATGCACTTGTCAAAACTTCTCTATAATCTGTGGTCCATATTCTTCGTCCTGATATATTTATTGTCAAGACGAACTGACAATAGAAAGATTATATATATATATATAATGCCATTTACTTTAATTTGTTATTTCTTAGTTAACACACTTGTTCTAATGAGGAAACACTAACAAGTGTGTTAATTAAGAAATGACAGACGAAAGTAAATGGCATTAATTATATATATATATATACATCTACTTTCAAGTATAGATGAAGTGAGAGAGACGATGGTCATGTATATACAAAATGTATATATTTTGTATTGGAATCTACGGTGAGAGAGAGTGTGCTAGGGTTTATAGATATAAAAATGATAAATGATCCCAACCATCCAATCATTTCAAAGTCATAATATGTAGAGGAAAATGAGGACCAGGAGCATCTACATTGTAAGATGGTGGGACATAATTTCGAAGCCAGAAGCCATCCAAGCTGCTTGCCAATTGATGAACTTCTACCTACTCAATACTCATCCTCATATATTTCCACACACACCCTTTATTATTTTATTTTATTTAAATATCATGTCACACCTTATATATAATTTCCCACTCTTAGGTCACCATCTTCCAGCTCTTCTTTTTTATATCTACTACTTCTGGTTTTTCGACTTCTACATACTGATCTCCATTTCAGTTCTCATACGGGGTCTATTTAATATATTTATTTTTATTTCTTATTAACAAGAAATAGAATAAAACAATGCCAATTAGTTTGAGAACTTAGTTATTATTTTTTCTTAATAATCAAACCCTCTTAAAGGTAGATCTTTAAAGTTGATTGTGACACAAATTTCTACGTAATTAATAAATATGTAAATAAATAATGAATTGATGAGTGAGTTAGAATATCTTGTATTGGTGTTGCTTGTCTGTCTGTCTGTCTTTTATATGTATTATTACTTTATATATATATATATGGTTGGTATGGTTGGGTCGGTCTTCTCTTCTTTCATTGGAAACAAGGAATAAATGTGATAGATCTCATCTTGGTTACATATACTTATTTTGATATTGAAACACCATATGGTATATTATAATTATTAATTACTAAAAATCGTAAATTGTGATTAGTTAAAGCCATGTAGCTTAATTAGCTCTCGTCATCTCCTCAAATTAGACTGACGTCTGCTTTTATTGAAGTAATCAACAAGGGGGATCACTTAACTTATTAAATTAAATTAATGATTCTTAATTGTGAGTTTTGACTTGTAAAAATGGAGCCAAGTGCATGCCCCTTAATTCCTATTTTACAAACCCAACTTGCAAAACCCTCCTTAATTGCTCGCATCTCAAAAACCACCACTGTCACAACCCACTAATTCCAACCATCAAGAGCCAGCCCACATCTTTGCTTCTATATTAATATTTTCAGGTGATGATCTAATGTAAACTATCATAATCTCGTGATTTGGATGACTGATATCGCGATGATCTGGATTAGGTACCCATATTAAATCATTTTAATCGAAACAACTAATGTCTTGCAAGTTGCAACATGAACAACTGATCCCGCAATTTAAATCGGTATACTTCTATATATGAATTATTAATTAGTTCGTCTTGATTTTTTTTATTTTTTATTTTTAAATTCCCGTGATAATTAGATTATGATTAAAATAAATTACAATATAAGTTACTGATTTGACAAGATAAGGTTGGTCAAGTGGTACATATACCCTTCAAACCTACGACACAAGGTCGTGGGTTCAAGTCCTCCCCATCCCAAAAAACCCTGAACTTATGTAATATTTATAAAAAAATAAAAAAATATCGAGTTTATAAACATATCAGTTAAATACTCACTTTGTGGTCTATACACATAATATAGGTATATTTATAGCGAGTTGGGATCCTCTTCTTAGTCCTTGTTTTTCCTTGGCATTCTTCAAGTATAATTCAAATATCAAGTTGCATGAGAGAGAAAAAAAATGAACCAATTTTGACCATGTATTTTGTATTTTGCTTAGGTGTCATTGGATTATGTAAAGTCAAGGAAAAACAAGCCAATGAGAGGATCTTGATCCATTTATAGCATACTAATACACATCACTACACTTGTGTATTATTATTGATTGTATTAGTATGCTATAATATAGGTGATGTGTATTAGTATGCTATAAATATGTCTATATTGTGTGCCTACTAGAAAAAGTAGATGGTTATCTTCTGTATTTGAATTTGAATTTAAATTTGAATTGTTTCCATATTATTTTATATTACCTTTAATATAATATGCTCGAATCCGGTAAAAACTTTCGAAAAAATACTTAGTCCCGGTTAAAAGATTTTATATGGTTATCTTCTGTATTTCAATTTGAATTGTTTCCATATTATTTTATATTTCCTTTTAATATAATATCCTATGTCTATAAATAGGCTTCTATCATAAAAGAATTAGAATCACGAATAATAATATTATTCTTCTCTTTTTATATATTTTTACAATAGCAACTTGTGTTAGCTCGACTCAAACTTAATTTGGTTTATATTAAGCTCGTGGAGAAGAAGAGCTAATCAGATGAAAGAAGAAGAAAATATCTTTTCATTCAGTTAATTACAAAGTACAGATGGCAGCTCTTTATATAGCCACTATTACAATGAATTAGTTGTAATAGAAAACATAATAAGAAGGAATACCTAACTAACTAATCTGTATATTAACAGCTAATCAGTATTTACATTATTGACATCCTAATACTCCCCCTCAAGGTGGCTTGTAAATGTCCTTTACAGCCATCTTAGACATCAAGGAAACAAGCTAGGCAGACGGGAGAGGCTTAGTAAACATGTCAACCAATTGGTACTGAGATCTGATGGGCAGTAACTTGATAACACCCGAAGCAACCCTGTCACGAACAAAATGACAATCTATCTCGATATGTTTTGTTCGTTCATGAAAGGTCGGATTAGATGCAGTATGTATCGCAGCCTGATTGTCACAATACAGCAAAACAGGGGATTCAATCTTGACCTGAAAATCCAGAAGAAGCTACTGCAACCAGATAAGCTCACTAGCAGTAGAGGAAAGAGCTCTATACTCAGCCTCAGCTGAAGATCGAGAGACAGTGGTCTGCTTTTTAGCCTTCCAAGAGACTAAAGAGTCTCTAATAAAGATGTAAAAACCTGTAACGGAGCGTCGAGAATCAGGACATGATCCCCAATCAGCATCAGAGAATGCTTTCAAACGAACTGGAACAAATGCATCAGAGTAAGCACAAAGCTGTGAAGAAGAAGTAGAAGAAAACAATAACCCCTGACCAGGACTCTTCTTGAGGTAACGAAGCAGATGATGAATTGCCTTGAGATGAGGAAGTCGAGGTTGAGCCAAGAACTGAGAAAGCTTATGGACTGCAAAAGTAATATCCGGGCGTGATAAAGTGAGGTAAAGAAGTTTACCAACCAGCCTGCGATAATGTGTGATATCAGGAAGAAGCTCACCCTCTGTGGCAACCAACCAAGAATTGGGATCCATTGGAACAGCAGTTGGCTTACAAGCCAAGTATCCGGTGTCCTCAAGCAACTGTAAGGTGTAATGACGTTGGGAAAGTAGGATACCTTGCTTGGACCTAGCAATTTCAAGACCAAGGAAGTACTTGAGAATACCAAGATCCTTGAGCTTAAACTGTGTATGCATAAATTTTTTGAGCTCATCAATAGCATGAGAAGAAGGACTAGTAAGGATGATATCATCCACATAAACTAAAAGAGCAACAAACGAGGAACCATGACCTTTTGTGAAAAGAGAATAATCAGATTTTGATTGAAGGAAGCCAAACTTGAGTAAAGCTTGAGAAAATTTGGAATACCATTGTCTTGAAGCTTGTTTGAGACCATAAATCGACTTGTGAAGCTTGCACACAAGCTTGCCGTGAGAAGGAGAGGACTCCCCTTGTCTAAGATAACCTAGAGGAAGATCCATATAAACTTCCTCAAAGAGATCGCCATTTAAAAAGGCATTATTGACATCGAGTTGAGCCAAATGCCAATTGTGTGAGGCAGCCAGAGCAAGGAGAACCTTCACTGTCACCAACTTAGCCACTGGAGAAAATGTTTCAACAAAATCCAAACCTTCTTGCTGTGTATATCCCTTAGCCACCAACCGAGCCTTATGTCGCTGAATTGATCCATCCGAGTTAAGCTTAATTTTATAAATCCATTTGCATCCAATGGCATGCTTGCCATGAGGAAGAGAAGTGACAGACCAGGTGTTATATTCCTCTATCGCTTTCAACTCCTCATGCATTGCCAATCGCCATTCAGGACACCTCACAGTCTGGTGATAGTATTGAGGCTCAACTTGAGAAGACACACTGAGCACAAAATGCCTGTGTGAATCAGAAAGGCCAAGGTATGATATAGACGCAGAGATAGGATATGCTGCAGAAGTGGAAGCAGGAGAAGAAGATTCAGCAATTAAACTACAATGATAATCCTTCAAGTAATTAGGTTGATGAATCAGCCTAGTAGATTTTCGAAGAACACCACCAGAAGGAGAAGAAGTAACCACTGGAATGTCAGTAATTGGAATATCAGTTGTTGAAGCAGAAGCAACACCAGAAGAATTAGAACCAGGATGATCAGAAGAAACATCAGCGAAAACATCAGAAATATCAGGTGGAGCCTGATCAGTGGAAGAAGCAAGATCTGGGACAAATAAAGCCTGTAAGGAAGAACGAGGTAGAACCAAATCTGGAAATGGATCACTAACTTGATCTGAACTAGTGATAACATGGAAGGGAAATACTTCCTCATGAAACACTGCATCTCTGGAAAGAAAGACTTGTTTGGTCTCCACATCATAGAACCGATAACCTTTCACACCAGGCGGATAACCAAGAAAAACACAAACTCGAGCACGAGGTTGGAACTTGGTTCGATGAGCAGCCAAGGTGGAAACAAATGCTAAACAGCCGAAAACCCGAAAAAGAGTGTAATCAGGAGCTGTTTTGTAAAGCAAATGAAAAGGCGTGCTATGCCTCAACAGTGGGGAAGGAGTTCTATTAATCAAAAAGGCTACAGTAAGAACACAATCTGTCCAAAAAGAAACTGGAATCCTGGATTGAAAGAACAATGACCGAGCCACATTCAAGAGGTGTTGATGTTTTCGCTCCACAACTGAGTTTTGTTGAGGTCGTTCAACACACGAAAACTGATGCAAAACTCCTTTGTCTTGAAAAAACTCAGTAAAAGATAGCTCAGGTGCATTATCAGACCGAAAGACTTTAATTATGGCATTAAACTGAGTTGAAACCATGTGAAAAAATTTCGGTACCACAGAGACAGCATTAGATTTTTTCTTCAACAAATAAACCCAAGTAAAACGAGTGCAATCATCAACAAGAGTCAAGAAAAATCGATGACCAGTATAAGAAACAGTTTGATAAGGCCCCCAAACATCACAGTGTACAAGATCAAAAGGAAATCTGGACAAATGATTATTGGATTCAAACGGTAGTCTTCTTTGCTTAGCAAGAGGACAAATGTAACAAGGATCCGACTTATGTAATCTAGTTACATCACATTTCAATTGATCTTTCAAAGAATCAAGTCTCTTAAAAGAAATATGTCCTAGCCTATTATGCCAAACATGAGCAGAAACATTATTGACAAAAGCAGTAGAAACCGAATTCAAACAATGAACATTTAGAACATAAAGATCTTAAACCTTGTCACCCCTGCCAATCATCCTCTTGGTGGCTAGGTCCTGGATAACAAAGCAATCAGGAAGAAAACTCACTGTGAGGCCAGATTCAGTTACTAAAGCACTGACTGAGATCAAGTTGAACTTCAATTGAGGAACAAACAATACATCCTTAAGCACTAGGTCATCATGCAGTTTAACATCACCAGCAAAATGGACCAAAATCTGAGTATGGTTAGGCAAAGTAACTGTCGTGTGATTAATAGAATGCAAGGAAATGAAATCACTGTCTTGAGAACAAATATGTTGAGTAGCTCCTGAGTCTATAATCCAGAACTGACTAGATGAAAATAACGGATTCAAGGACACAGAAGAGCAAATACCTGCGAGACAGTTTGTCTGGTCAAGAGTATTGGTGACCTTTGCTGAGCTACCCAGATGTGTAGAGAACATAGACATTAGCTGCTGATATTGATTAGAGTCCAGATTCTGAACAAAGCCTTCAAACAAATTAGATTGATCTGAACTATTACTAGTAGAAACTTGATGAACAGCTGCATTGGATTTGTTGTTGGATCTGAATTTGTATCCAGGAGGATATCCATGAATCTTGTAGCAACGATCCACAGAATGTCCAAGAATCTTGCAATGTGTGCAATAAGGCCTATCTCTTTTTTGATTCTTGAAGGCACTGGAATTGAAATTCTGAGAATTTCGATAACTAGATTCACCTGACTTAGTAACATCTGTTTTAACAGCAAAGGCCATCGTGCCAGTAGAACTACTCGAATCGATGGAAGGATTAGTCTTCCTTTGTTGTTCCTCTTGAACAATCAGAGAGAAGAACGAGCAAATTCGCAGCGGATCGAATGTGCTCTGATACCATATTAAGCTCGTGGAGAAGAAGAGCTAATCAGATGAAAGAAGAAGAAAATATCTTTTCATTCAGTTAATTACAAAGTACATATGGCAGCTCTTTATATAGCCACTATTACAATGAATTAGTTGTAATAGAAAACATAATTAGAAGGAATAACTAACTAACTAATCTGTGTATTAACAGCTAATCAGTATTTACATTATTGACATCCTAATAGTTTATATTACAAATTGGCCGCAAACATTTGTTTCTTAATTGCCTAAGGCTGATCACGACAAAATAAGTTGATAAATTAAATAATAAAAAAAGGACTGCAATGTTTATTATTAAGCCTCGCGATTAAATAAGTTGATAAATAAATAAATAAAAAATTAAAAAAAAAAAAGGACTGCAATGTTTTTTATTATTATTTTTATTATTATTATTATATTCAAACACTTGTAATGTTATATTATATATTATTTAGGATGACTCAAAGTGAAGGGATCACCCCTAGTATTTAATGGAAGATAAAACCCCGCTCTTTAACTAGCAAACAAGTTCTTTGTCATTACCAAAACAATAATAAAAAAAATATATAAAATTATTGTAGCGTAGCATGTCAGATATATACATTTATATGTTACGATATTTTGTTTTACGAATCAAAAATTGTTTCAGGTGTGAAATAATAGTATTTAGGGAAAATTGCACTAATATCCCCTAACTTTAGGTGAAATTAGATCTATAGACAAAAGATCGATTTATTGCACAAACCTCCCCTAGATTTCGTTGACCAAACGTTGACCACAGTTAAGATTAACTGTTGACAAGATTGACTCCTTGAAAAGTCACATTTACCCCTAGGCTCCCATCATCTTCTCCACTCTCTAGTCTCCACCATCATATCTCCCACACCTAAACCCTAGCCACCTCTCATCATCTTATACTAAAATAATTAATAATTAAAACTAAAAAAATTAAAATTAAATAATAAAGCCTAGCCACATCTCACATCTCACATCATCATCTTCATATCCTAATCCAAATCCCACATCTCATCATCATCATCTTTTAACAAAACCCACATCTCATCATCACTATCTTCATCAAAACCTAGCCACCACCACCTTAACCCACCGAAATCACCGGCCACCACCATATGATGCACCGATTTTCTCCAGTCAAGGAGATCAAACCCAACAAAACCAGGTCCTCCTGCCCCTAAATCTCTTCCTCTCTCTCTCCGCCGCCTTTATCTTTCTCTTCTTTGTTTCTATTCTTCTCTTTCTCTCCCGACGGTTTGTGGTTGGTTGTGTGGTGGTAGGTGATTTTCGAGCTGGTTTTAGGGTTCGATCGGGGGGCGATCAGGTAGATTTTGATTAGGGTTTTCGATTGGGGGTGGTGGCTGGAGTAGTCTAGGTTGTTGTGTGGTGCCAGTGGTGGTGGGTGTTTCGGGTTTGGTGGGTGGTGGCTGGATTTTGGGGGTCGTGGAAGGGGTTTCTAGGTTTGTTTTGGCAGCGGCTGTAGAGATTTCTAGGTTGTGCGGCGGCGATGGGGGTTTCTGGGTTGTGCGGCGGCGATGGAGGTTTCTGGGTTGGTCGGTGATGGGTGGTGGTAATGGTTTGGCGATGATGATGATTAATTTATTCAGTGATGGGTAGTGGTGATGGTTTGAGAAATGTGGATAATGTGAGAAGATTGAAGATGAATATGAAGATTGAAGATTGAAGATTGAAGATGAATATTGTTGGTGTGTGAGAGATCTGGTATAGACCAGATGTTTCCAGAAGCACATTTTAATTTACTTTAAATTAATATTTGTTTTAGTTTTTTAATTGTTAATTTAAATTATAGAGAGCTGATGTGTTTGATTATGATTGGACAAGAGATATTTTCCTTTAATTTATTTAATTTCAGTCTTGAAAGTCCATTTTGCCCTTCCAACCGTTAACTTGTAGTTAGTCAAACATTTGGTCAACGAAATCCAGGGGAGGTTTGTGCAATAAATCGATCTTTTGTCTATAGGTCCAATTTCACCTAAAGTTAGGGGATATTAGTGCAATTTTCCCTAGTATTTATCACATTTTCTTATGGAATCATTTTTTTTATAAAATTGCAATCCCTGATCTTGTGTTATAAGTTGATCTTGTGTTATAAGTTGGGGGAAGAAAGTGAGGGTGTAAAATGGATATATAGTAGCCTTTCTGATGGGGGGAGGCATTAATGGTCTCTGGTTGATAAGAATCAAAGTCTTTCGACTGTCAACCTATGATTACCTTACACTAGCTCAAGTTGGTTAGTCAAGTAAATGATGGCTACAGCTACATGAAGACATACTTAAAGAAGCGATGAAGCGGTCCAGCACTAACTAAATGATAGTCATGGCCGGCTAGTAAGCCACTACCACTAAGAGATTGGTTCTGCTTGGGAAGGGTCTACCCAAAAAAGAGTGTCTTTTCTTAGCCCTTCATTATTAATTATTAAGATGGGGCGTATCTTAACTCCTCCGCATATATGCTACTTTCGATGCCCTCTCTCATACAATGCGATTGTAGCACACCTATATAGCATAGCGGAAAGCAAGGTCTCGTGTCAGGTGTGAAATAATAGTGTTTATCACATTTGCTTATAGAATCATTTTTTTTAATATAAAGTTGCAATCCCTGATCTTGCATTACGAGTGGGGCATAAAATGGATATATAGCGGTCTTTCTGATAGAGAAGGGGGGGCATGAGTGGTCTTGGTTGGTAAGAACCGAGACCCTTAGGCTGTCAACCTATGGTTACCATACGATAGCTCAGGTTGGTTAGTCAAGTAAATGGCAGCACTACAGCTACAAGTTGACATACTTAAAGAAACGGTGAAACGGTCCAACACTAACTAAATGATAGCCATGGTCGGTTAGCGAGCCACTACAACTAAAAGATTGGTTCTACTTGGGAATGGTCTACCCAAAAAAGAGTATCTTTCTTTAGTCCTTCAATATTAATTATTAAGATGGAACGTATTTGGTTAGTCAAGTAAATGATGCCTACACCTACAGGAAAACATACTTAAAGAAGCGGTGAAGCGGTCTAGCACTAACTAAATGATAGCCATGGCCGACTAGCGAGCCAATACGATTAAAAGATTGGTTCTGCTTGAGAATGGTCTACCAAAAAAATAGTGTCTTTCTTCAGCTTTTCATTATTAATTATTAAGATAAGGCATATCTTAGCTCCTCCGCATGCTACATACGATGCCCTCTCTCACGCAATGCGATCGTAGCAAACCTATATATCGGAAAGCAAGGTCTCATTTCTCTAAAAAAAAAAATAATCATAAATTCATATGTAAATAATTATAAAATTGTTACTAAATTTTAACACTTTGACCCCCCTAAAATTTTTTTTGCTTTTGTATTCTGCGCAACCCCACCCCCCCCCCCAAATTAAGATGAGACATATCTTAGCTCCTCCGCGTGCTACATATGATGCCCTCTCTCATGCAATGCAATTGTAGCAAACCTATATAGCATATCGAAAAGCAAGGTCTCGTTTCTCTAGAAAAAAAAAAAAACTCTAAATTCATATGTAAATAATTATAAAATTGTTATACTAAATTTTAACTCTTTTTACTTTGGCCAACTAATGTTACCAAATTTTAACTCTTTTCACTTTGGCCCCCCAAAAATTTTTGATTTTGTATTATGCCCCCAACCCCACCGCCCACAGCTCCAACCATGCTTTCTAATGTAAGATGATAGTGAATGATGAACTGTAAATATATATTATTAGAAGCCAACTAAGTGGCACATAAATATTATAATAAAGTGATTAGCTAGCTCTCTAGTTAGCTTTTACTATTAAGTAGCTACTAGAGTTAAAAAAAAATTAATATAAAGTTGCAATCCCTGATCTTGCATGATTGGTAATTGGTTGGTAAGAACCGAGATCCTTTGGCTGTCAACATATGGTTACCTTATGATAGCTCAAGTTGGTTAGTCAAGTAAATGACGCTTACAGTTATAAGAAGACATACTTAAAGAAGTGGTGAAGCAGTCCAACACTAACTAAATGATAGCCATGGTCGGCTAGTGAGCCAATATCACTAAAAGATTGGTTCTGCTTGGAAATGGTATACCAAAAAAAGAGTGTCTTTCTTTAGCCTTTCATTATTAATTATTAAGATGAGGCATATCTTAGCTCCTCCGCATGCTGCATACGATACCCTCTCTCATGCAATGCGATAGTAGCAAACCTATATAGCATATCGGAAAGCAATGTCTCATTTCTCTTAAAAAATAAATAAATAAATAAATAAATAAATAAATAAAAACTCTAAATTCATATGTAAATAATTATAAAATTGTTACCAAATTTTAACTCTTTTCACTTTGGCCCCCCTAAAGGCATATCTTAGCTCCTCCGCATGCTACATACGATGCCCTCTCTCACGCAATGCGATCGTAGCAAACCTATATATTGGAAAGCAAGGTCTCATTTCTCTAAAAAAAAAAAACTCTAAATTCATATGTAAATAATTATAAAATTGTTACTAAATTTTAACTCTTTTCACTTTGACCCCCCTAAATTTTTTTTTGCTTTTGTATTCTGCACCCCCCCCCCCCCCCCCCCCCCCCCCCCCCCCCCCCCCCCCTATTAAGATGAGACATATCTTAGCTTCTCCGCGTGCTACATATGATGCCCTCTCTCATGCAATGCAATTGTAGCAAACCTATATAGCATATCAAAAAGTAAGGTCTCGTTTCTCTAGAAGAAAAAAAAACTCTAAATTCATATGTAAATAATTATAAAATTGTTGTACTAAATTTTAACTCTTTTCACTTTGACCCCCCTAAATTTTTTGATTTTGTATTATGCCCCCAACCCCACCGCCCACAGCTCCAACCATGCTTTCTAATGTAAGATGATAGTGAATGATGAACTGTAAATATATATTATTAGAAGCCAACTAAGTGGCACATAAATATTATAATAAAGTGATTAGCTAGCTCTCTAGTTAGCTTTTACTATTAAGTAGCTACTAGTGTTAAAAAAAAATTAATATAAAGTTGCAATCCCTGATCTTGCATGATTGGTAATTGGTTGGTAAGAACCGAGATCCTTTGGCTGTCAACATATGGTTACCTTACGATAGCTCAAGTTGGTTAGTCAAGTAAATGACGCTTACAGTTATAAGAAGACATACTTAAAGAAGTGGTGAAGCAGTCCAACACTAACTAAATGATAGCCATGGCCGGCTAGTGAGCCAATATCACTAAAAGATTGGTTCTGCTTGGAAATGGTCTACCAAAAATAGAGTGTCTTTCTTCAACCTTTCATTATTAATTATTAAGATGAGGCATATCTTAGCTCCTTCGCATGCTGCATACGATACCCTCTCTCATGCAATGCGATAGTAGCAAACCTATATAGCATATCGGAAAGCAAGGTATCATTTCTCTTAAAATAAAAAATAAATAAATAAATAAATAAAAATAAAAAACTCTAAATTCATATGTAAATAATTATAAAATTGTTACCAAATTTTAACTCTTTTCACTTTGGCCCCCCTAAAGGCATATCTTAGCTCCTCCGCATGCTACATACGATGCCCTCTCTCATGCAATGCGATCGTAGCAAACCTATATAGCATATCGAAAAGCAAGGTCTCGTTTCTCTAAAAAAAAACTTTAAATTCATAAGTAAATAATTATAAAATTGTTACCAAATTTTAACTCTTTTCACTTTGGCTCCCCCAAATTTTTGATTTTGTATTATGCCCCCAACCTCACCCCCACAGCTCCACCAACACTTTCTGATGTAAGATGATAGTGATAATGATGAACTGTAAATATATCTTTTTAGAAGCCAACTAAGTAGCACATAAATATTATAATAAAGTGATTATCTAGCTTTCTAGTTAGCTTTTACTATTAAGTAGCTACTAGTATCAAAATTTATCTTGTGATATTTTATTTTGTTTGTGATTAGTCATATATTATGATTATCAGAATGGTCAAATCTGGTTTTAAAACATAACTTGTTTACATGGGATTATTTAGATGGATTTGAATAATGTTAGGATGGAAAAAATTTGAGGATGCATTTGCATGGTTTTAGCTATACATACATATTTGTTCTCTCATAAGGGATCCCCTTATTTTAATTTTGGTAAGGACATTGATGAAACCACGTCGATTTCTATGAATTTTGATCTGAATTTTTTTGGTGGATGATAAGTTCAATGAAATCTACTTATCAATAAAATTTAAAAAAAATTCAAGCACTACAACTATTTATCCCGATTTTGTTAAATATGAAGGCATTGGAAAATGGGAAAAATATAGAAAAATTCAAGAACAATAGTTGTAGTGAAAAAATTTCAAATTTTATTCATCTGTAGATTTCATTGAACATATCATATATAAAAAAATTCAGATCGAAATTCATAAAAATGGATGTGATGTCATCAAAGTTCTTACCGAAATTAAAATAAGGGATCCCTTATGAGAGAACCACTAATATATATATATATATATTACCGTTGTTTCTCTCTCACTTCAATACTTAAAAGCAGGTGTACAAATATATATATATATATATATATATATATATATTACCGTTGTTTCTCTCTAACTTCAATACTTAAAAGCAGGTGTACAAATATATATATATATTTACATATAATGCAATTTACTTCCATTTGCTATTTCTTAGTTAACACACTTGTTCTAACGAGGACACACACTTTTTTTGTAGTAATTATAAATGCAAAAAGTGATCCAATAAGTGGGAGTTTGGTTCAATTTTAATAGCCAAACTTTCCTTATAAATAATAATTGTTGTGAAATGAAATAAAAGGATTAGAAAACAAGATTGGCAGTGTAATCTGTTGTGAAATGAAATAAAAGCTACATAAAACAAGATTAGCAATGTAATAACTAATAAGTAATTACAAGGAGAGTGATATCAAAAAATAGTGTGGATGCACCCGAGAAAACAGTGAGTCAAAATTGTAACATCTAGTTGGGATATCTAATTAGATTTAGTATACAAGTTGAGATGAGTAGTAAAAAATTGAAAAGAAGATAAAAGAGCAACTATAATATAAGTATATAAAATAAGCAAAGTGTAGATAAGGATGGAGAAATGGGTAGTGTAATGTCTCACCCATTTGAAAACATTGCTAAGCTGCACACTGAGGTCTCAGGTCAGATTGAAATAGGAGGAATCTAATGTAAAGGATAAGTGATAATATTTTTAATATTCCTATTTGGTAATCCTTGCCGTGTACAGTATATACTTCCTTCTCTTTTTAGTCTTCCAGTTTTACTTGTATTTCCTAAAACATAGTTTCCTAGTTTAGTTCTAATTGTCTTCTAGCTTTCCTGTTGTGCAAGTCCAACGTGACTCCTCTTGTATATATACTTGTAATAGCTGTGACTTAGTGATTAATATACAAAATTATATTCAATCTCTATATGGTATCAGAGCTCCAATAAACTCAAACGAGTCTTCAATCGATCCAACGACAATGACCAACGGCTCTTCTTCTTCTTCCTCCTCACCGGCGGTAACAGTCATCTCATCAACTTCCTCAGGCCATGACGTGACCACGTCCAGAAACACCATCATCTCCATTAATGTCGCTGCTCAGGCACCTCTGAAACTCACTGCAACAAACTATCGCTCCTGGAAACTCCAATTCCACACACTCCTCATTGGTTTTGATCTTATGGGTTTTGTTGACGGGAAAAGCACATGTCCACCTGCGACCATCACTACTGGTGACACCACCGCCCCAAATCCTGCTCACCACATATGGGTTCGGCAAGATCAGTTGTTGCTTAATGCAATTATTGGGTCCATAACATCGTCCATTATTCCATTCATCGCTTCCGCCAAAACTGCTCATGACGCTTGGACTTCCCTTGCCAATACCTATGCAAAACCTTCCAGAGGACACATAATGCATCTTAAAGGAGTTCTCACCAACATTAACAAAGGAACCCAATCAATCACTGAATATATGCAACATGCCAAAAGCATCGCTGATGAGCTAGCAATGCTCGACGCCCCAGAAAACTCTGAAGACCTGACAGTAAAAATTTTGAATGGTTTAGGTGAAGAATTCAAGGACATCTCATCTGCGGTACGTGCCCGTGACTCAGCAATCACATTTGAAGAGTTGCATGAGAAACTTCTCAACTCTGAGGCTCTCTTGAAACAAGACTCCGGAAGGACCCAGAAACTCCCCATTACAGCAAACTTTGTTGCCAAGCCTTCTCCACATGGCTACCACGCCAACAACAACCGGAACTCCTCCAACAACAGGCAGCCTGCGCAATCTTCTCAGCCGAACAGACCAGCTACCGGAAATCCTCAAAACCGCAACTCCTCCTTCCCGGCGAACAGGTCCGGCGGTCCTAGGCCTTACCTAGGCTTCAGTCAGCTGTGCGGTACTCAAGGGCACACAGCCAAGCGTTGTTCAGCCTATAGCTTCTCTCCGGTCAATCTGAATCACCGCTCACAGGTACCTGACTCTCGTACTCAATGGCAGCCGCGAGCAAATTTTGCAACACCAAACTCCACCACACCGGATTGGCTTCTTGACTCAGGTGCCTCGCACCATGTCACTTCAGACCTGAACAACCTGTCCTTGCACTCTTCGTATGATGGCTCAGATGACATTATGATTGGCGACGGCTCAGGTTTATCTATCACACACTCTGGCTCTCTCCATCTCCCCACTAAACACTCATCATTCTTATTGTCCGATGTTTTATGTGTACCCAATATGAAGCAAAATTTGATTTCGGTCTCTAAATTTTGCACAACTAACAATGTTTCTGTTGAATTTTCTCCTCTTTCTTTCACTGTGAAGGACCTTCGCACGGGGACGCAGCTTTTGCAAGGACGGACTAGGAACGGAGTCTACGAGTGGCCGTCTCATGCCAAGCCGCAATCATCCCCTATCATTGCGTTTTCAAGTGTTAAGGCCTCTCTCCCTGACTGGCATCATCGTCTAGGTCACCCATCTCCAAAAATAATTTCGAGTCTAGTAGGTTCTCAAGCATTGTCAATTGTTTCGCATAGTAGTCCTAGTAATCCATGTAGTGCATGTCTTTGCAATAAAACGCATAAATTGCCTTTTTCAATTTCGAATGTTCTTAGTTCTAAACCTCTCGAGGTTATTTACTCTGACGTCTGGAGTTCTCCAATTTTATCCAAGGATGGTTTTAAATACTATGTGTTATTCGTTGATCATTTTACAAAATATATATGGTTGTATCCATTAAAACAGAAATCTGAAGTTCATACAATTTTTGTTCGCTTCAAAACCTTGGTGGAGAAATTTTTTGAAAACCCCATCATATCACTTTACAGTGACAATGGTGGTGAATACATAGCATTAAGGCAAACACTAGCACAACATGGCATATCACACTTCACCACACCACCTCACACACCGGAGCACAATGGTGTCTCCGAGCGTCGTCATCGTCACATTGTTGAGACGGGCTTGTCTCTTCTCACTCATGCATCTCTACCTCTCACTTTTTGGTCTTATGCATTCACTACAGCTGTGTATCTTATCAATCGGATGCCCACACCTATTTTAGACATGTTATCGCCTTTTGAAAAAAAATTTGCCTCACGCCCATCCTATGCAAAACTGCGTGTTTTTGGATGTCTTTGTTATCCATGGATTAGGCCATATAACAGTCACAAACTTGAGTCTAGATCTAAAGCTTGCATATTTATAGGTTATTCTCTGACACAAAGTGCGTATCACTGTCTAGATCCAATTACTGACCGCATATTTGTTTCCAGACACGTCAATTTTGTTGAGTCTGTCTTCCCATACACCACTATCCAAACCTCTCACCCTAAGTCTAGTTCCACAACATGCACGTCCTGGCTACCGTCTGCGTACCCACACATTCCGGTTCCAGTCACCCATGCTCACCCTTCTACAGGTTTGGCTTCGCATGAGACTCCTCGTCAGAACTCGCTCTATAGCTCTCGAGCTCTTGCTGCGGACCCACGGTTCTCACCACCTCCACAAGCCCTTCTACCAACTGATTCGGTTGACCATACCAGTACTACCGTCGATCCCATCGCCCCAAACAGCAGCCGATCAACATCTGATCTGGGCGTCTAGCTTGCAGCACCTACACCCTGCTCGTCACCTGCTCTGGGCGTCCAGACAGCACCCCAATCAGACCTATCACAGCCAGTCGAACCAGCTTCCCTGTCGGCCGATCCCGAGCCACTCTGTCCGCCAGCCCAGTCAGCTGCTCCATCAGCTCCGACACCCTCCACCATGGGTCATCACATGCTCACACGTTCCAAACACAACATACACAAGCCCATCAACAAACTATCCCTCGTCAGTATTGTATCTTCTCCTCAGACAGAGCCCACATGTGTCTCTCAGGCAATGAAAACTCCGGAATGGAGGCGTGCGATGTCAGATGAATTTGATGCCCTCATTAAAAATGGAACTTGGTCTCTAGTCCCTCCTAGTCCGTCGCACAACATTGTTGGATGTAAGTGGGTGTTCCGCATTAAACGTTCTCCCGATGGGT
Source organism: Acer yangbiense (assembly GCA_008009225.1). Taxonomy (NCBI): domain Eukaryota; kingdom Viridiplantae; phylum Streptophyta; class Magnoliopsida; order Sapindales; family Sapindaceae; genus Acer; species Acer yangbiense. Next base: position 5,805,275 of record CM017771.1, read on the forward strand.
CTATTGCTCGATACAAAGCTCGCTTAGTGGCCAAGGGATTTCATCAAAGGCAGGGTTTGGATTACAACGAAACATTCAGTCCGGTTGTCAAAACTACAACGATCAGGGTCCTACTCAATATTGCAGTTACGAGAGGGTGGTCTCTTCGCCAACTGGATGTAAACAATGCGTTTCTTCAGGGTCATCTCACTGAGCATGTAGTCATGGCTCAACCACCAGGATTTGTGGATCCGTCCTCTCCATTGCATGTCTGTAAACTCAAAAAGGCCATTTATGGCCTGAAGCAAGCACCAAGGGCATGGTACAATGAGCTCCGACAGTTTCTTGTTCAAAACGGGTTTGTCAACTCTCACTCGGACACTTCCTTATTTATTTTAATGCTGACGGCTTTTTGATGTTTTTACTGGTATATGTTGATGACATTATTGTCACCGGTAGCAATGGTGATCTTGTTGACAACTTTGTTAAATTGCTTGCCCAACGATTCTCGATCAAAGATCTTGGTGCTCTATCGTACTTTCTTGGGGTTGAGGTTCTACCGTGCTCAACCGGTCTGTTTCTCTCTCAGCAAAAATATGTGTCTGAACTTCTTACTCGAACAAAGATGCTCGACTCCAACCCGGTCTCCACCCCACTTCCTACAGATCATGATCTCAAGCTCCTTGACGGCACCTCCCTCACAGATGCCACTGAATTTCGACAGGTTATTGGTGCCTTGCAGTACTTATCATTCACTCGTCCTGACATCGCTTTTGCCGTAAACAAACTTGCTCAATTCATGCATAGGCAAACAACTGGACACTGGTCCCTTGCAAAGCGTCTACTGCACCATCTCCGGGGCACAGCCGGCCATGGTCTCCTAGTGTGCCGCAATTCTCCTCTGTCTCTACATGCCTTCTCAGATGCTGATTGGGCGGGTAACCATGACGACCGAACATCCACTAGTGCTTATGTGGTCTTCCTCGGGTCCAATGCGATCTCCTGGTGCTCTCGCAAACAACGTTCGGTAGCCAGATCCTCCACTGAAGCTGAATACAGGGCAGTTGCAACTGCTGCCGCAGAGGTACTCTGGCTTAAGTCTCTCTTACAGGAAATGCACATCTCCATCACCATTCCGCCAACCATCTTCTGTGACAACATTGGTGCCACATACCTGTGCTCAAATCCTGTCTTCCATTCACGAATGAAACACATTGCCATTGACTTCCATTTTGTTCGTGAAAAGGTTCAAAGTCAGCAGCTCCGAATTTCTCATGTGTCCTCTTCGGACCAATTAGCTGATTCTCTCACCAAACCGCTCTCCAGGACAAGGTTCTGCCTGTTACGGTCCAAGATCAGTGTCTCTGAAATGCCCACTGTCTTGCGGGGGCGTGTAAAGGATAAGTGATAATATTTTTAATATTCCTATTTGGTAATCCTTGCCGTGTACAGTATATACTTCCTTCTCTTTTTAGTCTTCCAGTTTTACTTGTATTTCCTAAAACATAGTTTCCTAGTTTAGTTCTAATTGTCTTCTAGCTTTCCTGTTGTGCAAGTCCAACGTGACTCCTCTTGTATATATACTTGTAATAGCTGTGACTTAGTGATTAATATACAAAATTATATTCAATCTCTATATCTAATTCTAAGTACAAAGAAGCACTTGACAAACATAGGCGCAAGAAAATGTTCTAGGTAGGTGAGTTGGTTATAATTTTTCTGCAAAATAAACTTTTCCCAACAGAAACTTACAACAAGTTGCGTGCCAAAAAGACCGACACTGTTTGAATTGTGAAAAAAAATCAACAACAATACCTATGTTGTTGACTTACCCACTGACCTTTACATTTCTATAACATTCAATGTTTCAGACATTTTTTAGTATCGCCCTCCAGATGCTGCTCTTACAACCATGATTTGACTCGAGGTCGAGTTTTCTAAGAGCGGAGATGAAACTGATATAGCAGGAGTGTCGTTTCTTTTATGAATGTAGTGTCTGTCATCTTGAGTATTATCAACCTTGCTGGTTGAGCTCAGTAGATATTTCTAAAACTTGTGGTAGGGATGGCATAATAACCCACGGGGACCTACACTTATGGGATGGGGATGAATTTCAATTTGGTGGGGATGGGGCGGGGATGGGTTTTATAATCTCCGCTCCACCCCGTCCCATCCCTCTTAAAATATAAGAAAAATTATCACTTTTAATTTTATATGTTAAAAAAGGGATAAAAAATAAGCTATTCCTTTTTATAAATTTCATTTGTGTTACAAGTTGCTGAAGGAAATGAGGGTATAAAACGGATATATAGCAGCCTTTGTGATGTAAGATGATGATGATGATAATGATGAATCGTAAAGATTTATTATTATAAGCCAACTAGGTGACACCCAAATATTATAATATAGTGATTAGCTCTCTACTTAGCTTTCACTATTAAGTAGCTACTAGTGTCAAAATTAATCTTCTTATTAGTCATAGATTATGATCATAATGGTCAAATCTAGTTTTTAAAACTCAACTTCTTTACATGGGGTTTGAATAATGTTAGTTTCCAAGAAAGTTAAGACGACGAAAATGAGGGGATGCATTTTGAATGGTTTTAGTAATTAATAAGTTTGAAATAGGTAAACTATAGCGTGAAGGAGTAGCTATAATATATATAAGTATATAAAAGAAGCAAAGTGTAAGATAGGGATGGAGAAATGGGTAGTGTAATGTCTCCACCCATTTGGAGTTAATAAAAATATGGTCCCTTTTTTCAAGCACGTTCCTGATCACTTTTTATTAAACCCCCCTATACCCTCTATACCTATCTACTGCTTATACTCCTCTATATCTCATTTTGATTTTTTTCATTCAAACTTATTATTTTTAACAAATTTCAATCAAGGATACAGGGAGGTTTCTTCAACTTGCAATATTGGTGGCTTTAAAGTGTCTGTGACTGAGCATGGACCCTATAGTAGAGCTAATTAATTAGTATGTGAAATGTGAACATCGAAGTAATTAATAAGTTTTTATGTTGGTTATGTACTGTTGTTGTTAATAAAAGGAAGCTTATAAAGATGCATATAAATAGAGAAAGAAAAAAAGAGTGTTGTGGGACTGGAGGAGATAGAAGAGGAGGAGAGGACCACCGACAGAGCTTGGAAAAATCAAAAATAGAGAGACGTAGTGTTGGACACTTGGACCATTACTATCTCCAGTTGGCGGCTATCTTGTTTTTATTTGCATCTCCCACTGTCGGTTTCGTGTATGTCTTTACGACTGGCGTGGTCTTTGCTCTTCCTGCTGCATCAACTACTCATCATCACTTTTTTTTTTTTTCTTTCATATCAGGTATCCATTACTTTTTATAGAGACAAACGAATATGGAGCTTCATGTGTTCTTCAAACTTTTGTTGGGCTAAAATCAAAAGCTTGTTGTGGCTTCACTTTTCAATTATTTGTATAGTAAAAAATGCACCTCTCACAATATGGAGATATAATTTCGTAGCTTGGCATGGAAAATGAAACAAGCAATTTCAAAATTTTACATATCTTGCAAGTCAAAAGCTTCAAGAATCAAGATTTCAAGCTCCAAGCTAAGAAACCAATATACTTTACAAAAATGGTGTTGGTCTAATTACTTTACAAAGACCCTATACAGTTCTAATTCATCAATTGTTTTCCTACATCATTTGCCCAAATTTCAGCAAGCAATAAATCATTGAGGCTTCCCAAAATCTTGTTATCATCCGATACAGGCAGATTCTCCGGAACCAACTGTGCACAACCTGTTTCACTTCCACCAAAAAACCTGAGTCATCAAATCTAATATTGTTAAAAAGGATCCACATCATTTGCCGAGCCAATAGAAATTATTGAGTGTCATTAGGCTTATAACTATCTGCAGAGTAAATGCATGCACAATGGCATCAGCTTTAAATAATCACTCATTCTATGCTCATGAAGATTACTAAAACGTAATGAAACATTGCGATGATATAACTGTCTGCATTTTCTAAGTGACCAGGAAAAGATCGCGTTGAAAAATTAAAAGAATTTCAAAGTTTTAGTAAAGAGATTACCTCTATTATACTTATAAACCCGGTGCTGATTCTGCTTCTGCTTCAATGCATAAATTCCCATACAAAGCTCGACAACAGTTCATCTCTTCGTTGATTAGACGAGTGTGTTTTGCAGCCTTCCCAATAATCTGCAACTTGCATCCAGATGGTAAAAAATCGGAACTGTTTTACCCAATAACATCATATTCATAACTCATAAGACAATGCTAACATTACGAAAGCAGATGATATGTACCTGAGTGACATCATCACCCTTTTTAATGCCTCCGTCTCTTCTTGGACAAGGACTCAGCACTTTCTTGCTGAACATAGACCGAGAACTCTTTTGCCTTCCCGGATCTTGCAGAACAGTCATAGGCTTCATCCCTGTTACCTGAAATTCCTAGTTTGAGAACATTATTCAGCTAGTACAACATAATTATCCAATTTTAATCTTTTAACCATTGATGTCACAGCACAATTGTTAAGATACAAATTTCACCTACAACCAGAAACAAATTTCACTTGTTCCAAAAATCTAACCCCACTCAGACTTTGGACAACGATGAAGGCATCATGAAGAAACAATTTAAAATTTGTTTATAGATTGAACAATTTAAAACATTACAATACAATGACTAGGACTCTCATATTCATGTGCAATCTCATCGATCTTCAAAAGTCCATTAGCATGCCAATGATTGTGAATACATAGTACCTATTACTTTCTTGTTCAAAATTGAAAACAAAAGATCTTCCCTATTTGCAAATCAGATCAACAAAAGTACAAAAATTCTACAACAACTTACCTTGTGGCAGTCCGATAACTTCCTAGTACTGTACGACGTGCATGGATGACCTGATTCAGGTTCTGAAACCCTTTGTCCAACCTCATTTGTGATACAGGCATTAAGATTATTGATTATATGTTGGATCATATCATGTTCATGCTCATTTATTGTATCTAAATGGTTACAAATAAGCAACTCCGACAGATCATGCAGTGTACTAATCAATAATTGAACATCTATTTTTGGAGGTGTAGGCTTTGATGCACCTCGCAGTGTATTGTTAAAATCAGAAGAAACAGCATCTCTAGAGCAAAGTGAAGTCAAGGCATTCCTTGTTACAGGGAAGGACACATTAGTTGAACCTCTATGCATGGCATCCTTGATACTCTTGACAGGACCTGCAACATTTGGTCCCATCACATCCAGACAATTGGAAGTAAGGGGATCTTCTATGAGACGTAGCTGATCACCAGGTGAATAATCAAGCAGAGAATTTATATTGGACTCATTTGGAAAGACATACTCCTTTCCAGCATCATTGATGCCATTAGAATAATGAGTTCCAATTATACTGCTCATTTCTAACGGACATGTTCCTGTTTTGACATAAACAGTTGAAATGTATTCTGTAGATGACAAGGAAACAACTGAAGATGTAGTCTGCTGGAAACATAACGAATCACTTCCATCATATTCATTCGCACCTACAGGTTGTCTAGCACTTTCAGGAATAAAGTGAGGAGCGAGAGGATTCAAACTTTTACGTGCTCCTGTTTCAGTTTTAGGGAGTTGTGAAGTCAGGGGATCAGTAACTTGAAATGGAGATCGATAAGCCCCAGTTCCTTTCCAACATGGTGAATCGACATCAGAGTCATTCTGGTCAGACATTACAGAAGTATTCAGAACAGAAATACCTGATATGGCAACATGAGATTCTAAGGAAACATCAACAACAACATTCTGAGCGCTACTTAGTAGCTCACTTGTTTCTGTAGTCAAGGAATCTATAGCCCCATTTTTAAGTTGACGATTCTTGTCTTCCATGCCTTTGTCTGTTGGGATTTTTACTTGGTGAACCACCTGGTCTTTAGCATTCACCTGAGAATGTGCCCCCATCATGGCAGATGAATGAGTGCCCGGATAACTGTCATTGTAGATGATGCCAGAAGCACCCCAAGTATCCAGATCTTTTGGCAAAACAGGTTTGAGTGAAATAGTTGTACTAACACCTGATGTTTCGAAAACTCGAGCTGGAGAAGAATTATACTCCAATGAATGAGGAAGTTTAAGCTCATCTGAATGAAGATAATCCCAAAATGGGAAGAATCATTTCATGAATATATTCACCAACAAACTTGATTGCACTAAATAGACATAAAAAAAAAAGGAATTGAATTGAAACTACCAGAGCAAAAGCAGTGAACTAAATACAACATTACACATCGTATACAAGCACGATGTACATAGTTACAGGTTAGAAACAGGGGGAAAAGAACACATATAAAGAACAGACAAAATACAATAGTTTGAGCAAGACCTAGACCATGTCCATTTGTTAAAACGACAATACTATTTGTCCATTTACACATTCTCCAAAAATCATTTGAAGGATTACACACAAGTGTCCATATTTTACTATCAGAATCAGTAAACGATCAGGTGAGTTGCACATCTCCTTCACAAAGGACAACTATAAAGTAATTAGTTTTACAAACACTGAATTGGTGGATTGATAAATTCCCAACATAGTTAAAACAGTGAAGCCTAAAATTGTGTAAAAAATTATCAACTGAATCAGGAACATGGTTGCTTTTTTTGTAGTGGAAACCATAACTGGTAAGATATGATGATCACTTGATAATAGCATCGAATTGGGTGATGGGTCAAAATTCCAATTATTGTATAACTTAGAGAACAACAATAATGTCAAGCAATGGAATGCTAAGATTAAGAGAAACCATTCAATAATTCATATGATCACGAACAATAAATCAAAAAGTCGCAGACAGTAACATAAGCTATACTGGGCAAGAACAGAAAAGTAGTAAGAAACCAAAAACCCAATAAAGATGAAGACTTGAAGAGAGAAGAGGGTGATACCTTGTTTGAGGAAGATGTTGTGGGGAAGTGGAGGAGCAACGCCGTGATTCTTCAAATTGAAAGGTGGAGCCAATGCAGACAAACGTGAAGTGGATGATGACGCCGAAGTTGAAGTCATTGTCTCTTTATTTCCACCACAACCCCACTTCATATTCCTCTATTTTCATGCTCTCCCGAGAGAAGAAGAAGCGACTTTAGTCAAAAAGCCTTTCGGCTCTGGAATTGCACTGCTACTTTGTTAAATGTTAATGACAGGCCTTGGACTTGGTGCTCCACTTTTTTTTCTTTTTTTTTTTTAATAAAAGTGAAGGCTTTGTGATTTGATTCATTGCCTTACAATCAATGAGAGTTGCCGTATTTGAATTGAAGGGACATAGTAGTTATCTTCTCAGCTAAGGAAAACCTAAATATACTAATCAATTAATTATGCTCAAACATACCTATATTAAAACAAACAAAAAACCTTCGGTAGAATAGTCTCATAGTTTATTTTATTTTGGGTCTTATTTATTCTGATTTAGTTTCATTATAAAACTATCTCATCACTGGTTACATGACTTGAGTAAATAACTTTTAAGTTAGCGGCTCGAATCCTATTAATTGTAAAAAAGCTTTAAAAAATACATGGTTTAAATATCTAGATAGATAGATACCGTCAAAAATATATATATATATATTATTGTATTTATTGACAACAACTCATATCACATTGACACAATACGAGTGGTTTATACATAAATTCTCAAAGCTATTGGAGTTTTTTTGGAATTGGAAAGAAATTTTTATACACTTCGGTAAATTTTCAAGTATATAAGAGCAACTTTAACAGACTCGTTAATTAAGGTTGTTGGAAAAGTTAGATGAGCCACATTAGCATATATGGCTCTAACAGACTCGTTAAATAGTATTCTTCAGATTTTATTTTATTACTTTATATTTATATTGTGTCTTAACAATTTTATCTGATTTTAAATTTAACAACTCTTTCTAATTTCAAACAATTTCAAACAACTCATTAATTCATTAAAATAATATAAGACTATTTCTATTTGAAAAGTCTTTTAAAATGAGTATTCTTTTCTCACTCTTCAAATTGTCACATAGGTAAGTATAGGTAAGCAAATTGATATTTGAAGAGTGAAATTAGAAGATGCTTTTGTGGTTGCTCTAACCCCAAAACCATTATGGGCTTTAATACATTTATATATTGAGTGGCAATATTGGTACTCCTCAAAAACTGTATGTACACTCCTTTTGTAAGTACACCTCTAAAATATTTTAAAAATCTCTAGTTCATAAATAAACCCCACTTAATGCCAAAAATACCTTTTCTTTAATTTTATTGTATTATATTTTTGTTAGCACACCCCACTATTTTGTTATCTAATTAGATTTATTTAAAATTTTATTATTTTATATCTTGTTATTCAAATAAATAATTTATCTTTAAAAAAATAATTTCTAACTCTTGCAAAAACATTTGATGTCACTACAAAAATTGTATGAAAAAAAATTTCTTTTCATTGCATTAAAACTTTTTTTTTTTAATTCTTTATATAAAAAGAGGATCTCAGCACACAATAATATAGCTCAATTCCTTTGTTCCTAAGAAAGTTTAAAAAAAAAAAAAAACAATTGTTCATAAGAAAGTTTATTGTTGATATTGATTTTTGTTTCACTCAACTATAGCAGTAAATTATTTATTAACTTAGGGGGTGTATTCAATTAGGATTCTTGAGGACATTTAAAGACATTATAACTCCTGGTGTATTCAATTTGGACATTTAAAGACTTTAAAAGAGTCCATATGAATCCAGTGGTATTCAATTAGGATTTCTATGGACTTTTAAAGAATCCTTCCAAACCCAGGTGTATTGAATTGAGACTTTAAAAATGTCTACAAGAATCAAGGTGTATTCAATTATGACTAGATTTTAAAGGATTTTCTTAGGTCATGGATTTTGATGGATTTTGATGGACTTAATGGTTAGAGATATAAATATCAAATGTCATAACATGTCCGGCCTTCTCCCCAAAGATTTTGGTGGATTTTGCACAATATACTGTGTATTGCACAATACATAATTCCTCAAAAATTAATTTTCTTTTTCTCTCTTCCCATCCTATCACCGAAGAATCTATAGTTGCATAGACAACTTTTTTTTATTTTTTTATTTTTTATTTTTAGGTGAAAGCAGGATTGATACAATGTTACTGATGAGAGATTCTAGGCGACTATGCACATAGATCACGACCATTGAAATTATGTTATCTGTTATGAAAATTAATATCGAAATGTTTTTAATGATTATATGATATGCAGAGGCAGGCTGTGTCCACAACCATTCAGAATTTACTTGTGATCCCAGTTAACCTGACCTGGAACATCAAATATATCTAGAAAGTACATGAATGTTTTACGCAATATTGGGTTCACGTATGAGTACTATCACACTATAATACAATCGATCCAAACCTTACTAGTTTAAATCCTTTGAGAGATAAGATTTTCAGTTTCCAAAGAATAAAATGATAATAAATTAATAATGTTTTGAAAGTAAAAATATTTTAACTTCTTTGAATTTGTTTTAAAATTTTGAGATGCATGAAGCCGCAAATTAATGGAGGTTACTAGAAATGTATATTTCTAGTATATGTTTATGAGAATTTTTATATGCATCGTACATAATAACAACCACGTTGTCAATATTTGTTGTGGTAGGTGTGTGATCTAGTCAATATTTGCAATTTTGGGTTCAATTCAATCGCTACAACCTCAGACTATATATATACGCAAATGTAGATTGAATAGTGTATCAAATTTTGCTCATTCCAACTTCAAAGGTTTTTTTGATAATTAGCTATAATTAGCTTACTATTGATAAGTCAGAGATAACAAATCCATGAAAATCCTTGGATGTCTAAACAAATCCATAAAAGTCTGAGATAGATGTCTAAACAAATCCATAAAAGTCTGAGATGGATGTCTAAACAAATCAATGAAAGTCCATGTGGATTTATAAAAGTCTGTAGAAATCCATGAAAATCTGTCACTTACAAAATGTCTTTAAATGTCTTCAAGAATCCTAATTAATCCTAATTGAATACACCCCCCTTAATCAATTTGTATTCCATAAAAGAAATTGAAATTAGTATTTAAATTAGAAGTTAGAGTTTGATAAAATAGAAAGGTTTTTATTATCATATCAAACAATTAATAGGAAACTTCTGTTTTCTTTTTTTACAAAGGATTGATATAAAACCAATTAATAATTATTAGTGTGTAAAAATATACTAAATTGGGGTGTACATATAGTTTTTTAGGGGTGTATATATTTTCTATTTTGGTCATATCAAAGCCCATATAATCGTTAAAGGTAGAATTCATGTGTATATGAACAATAATAGGTTAAATATTATTAACATTAGATAGAGATACACCAAAGATAATACATGATTGTAGTGATTAATTACATATAGATAGGACGACAACTTGAAATTAATTACATGAGACAACAGGCGTTAACGTTGTCATCGTTGAACATGTTGCTGACCCTGTCGTCTCCCCGATGAGTCGCCGGTAGTGAACCGTGTTTGTCCCCAACATTATATCCATGCCTATAGTAATTGTAACTCTCCTTGAATTCATTGGTTGTGTCTTTGAAATAGTTGTTGGTTGATGTGAAGTACAATGGCATGTTTGTTGGCCAGAACTCTGCCCTCTTCCCGGCCCTCCTCACCGCCTTCAACACCTTATTCTGATCAACGTATCCGACCACAGTCACCTTTTCAAGCTCTAGGTCCACTTCCACCGAGTCAATTCCTCTCAGCTTGAAAATGGCATTCTTGACAACCCTCTCACAGCCAGTGCAGCACATCCTCACTTTGAGCTCCACGGTCTATATATTATAAAATGCAAAACACGTAATTTCACACTTGACAGTCACTGATCGATATATGCTGATTTTCCAATAAAGCATATGCATATGGAAAACTTGATCTTTCTTGATATTCTAATTTTATTCCTTTTTGTTGTTCAAAAACACCTTTTCTTTTATATACTTTAGGAAACCAATAGGACTAAGAAAAGCCATGTTGTCGAGTAGATGATGGGTTAAGTTTGGATTAACTGATTAATACTACTATTTCTGGATTCTTAAATTCTCTTTTAAGGCCAAGAAACGTACTTCCTAGCCTTTTTTTTCAACATTCTTCAATTATTTAAAGCTGGTGTGTGTATATATATGAGAAATTTTTCAATAATGACTTTTTACGATGCACACTTTAAGCACTTTTGGTGAAATTTGATGGAGTTTATTGAATCTTTATTTGATTTTTGTATGGATGATAATATATATATTTGTGGAAAAAAATTGAAAATTGTTCGTTTACAAGAACTAATTTTTTCCAACTTTTTTGAAGATTAGATATTTAAAAATAGGGAAATATCAGAAAAAGTAGTTCTTGAATCCAAGAAAATTTCAAATTTTTACCAAATATGTATTTTATTTTTCTTAGGATGCATACAAAAAAATCTTATCTGAAATTATTCAATTGCATGTAATTTCATCATAGATGCTTATTGTATTAAAATAAGAGGGTAAGAGGCATGTTGATAGGAAAAATTCCCTATATATATATATATATATTTAATACATGCATGAAAGTTTAAACATGATTAAAGAATGATTTCAATTTATATGATCACAAAACAAGAGTTTTAATTAAGTTTATTCTTAAAGTGATATATAGTTTTTTTTTTTTTTTTTTTTTAAGTATTACATTAATTCAGGGTTTTTTTTAGGAAGGGAAAAGACTCGAGCCCACAACCTCGTTATACAGGTGTGAGAGGTTTACCACTGGACCAACCTCATTTTGCCGTGATATATAGTTAGTTAGAGTACTTCCTTTGGTAAACAAAACAGATCACTAAAAAGATTTGATTAAAACATAAATAATTCATGAGTGATGTATGGACTTAATTACTAATTATATGAAAACCCAAGTCTAGCAAGGTTTAGTGCATGTGCCATCCTAATATCGATATGATTTCTTCTAATTTCTCATCATTAATTTCACTATATATATATATGTATATAGATTGCACATGCTTCAGTAGCGATGTATAAAGGTATGGAAAATAAATTCAAGAGAGTGGAGAGAAGGCACATATATATATATATATACCATATGTACCAATCTTTTCATTTATCTTATAATTTGTTAATTTCTTAGCAACTTGAAAAATTGAAAGAAAAAAAAAGGATCATGTGTTCAAGAACCCTAAACATTCATGGTAGTCAAAAAATGATGAGAAAGTGAAAGCAATGAAAATATAGAATGAACCTGCAAAGAAAGAGGTCGACCCCTAGGCATGTTGAGATGGTTGGTGGTATATCGATCGGTGGTGTGGATGGTTTTGACGTTGTTGTTGTTGTTGTGTCGATAACGAAAGAAACAGTAGCCAACGGAGGATATCACAAAGTCGAATGCTCTTGCGAAAAAGGTAGCCATCATAATAATAGGTTGCCTTCGATATATACTAAAAATGGGTTGCTAAAAGAAGGGAAGAGATAAACTCGAAAACAAATAACAAGCCTAGCTTGGAAGATAATATTCCTTCTATGGATTTGGCATCGCTTCTCTTATGTTGTAATATATTCCAAAGTTGATGTTGTATATCTCTAATAAATAATACTATTCCGGTTGAACTAGTTTTCTTGTGTTCAAATTTACTTTTTATAAATAATTAATTAAAAATGAGATATAGAACTACCCTTTAGACAAGGAATGGTATCTGAAACCGCCCTTCACGTTAATATGCTTCAAACGCAGATCAGGCTATAACATGATCTTTGGCGCTTCTGCTACCTATTAATAATGCATTTATGATTTATGATATATTCTGTAAATTCTTCTTTTGAAAATCTACTACACATAACATATATGCTCTCTATCTACAAAGTTGATAATTATTATATTCCCTGACATTGCTATTTGTCATCCATTTCTATATGTTTTTATTTTTATTAACCACCATTCAATTATATATGGTTGCCGAATCTGCAGAGTATTCTCTGATTGCTTTTCCATGCACCATTATCAAATCCAAACACCACAAAAAGTATCGCATGAAGAGAAAAAGGAAAAGCTGGAAACCTCTATATTTGGTTTCTATATACATAACCAAAAAGATCATGCATGGCACCATTAAAACAAGGATGTTCCTTCACATCAAAACTGTTTTAATTACGAGAATATATACTCAAATTTCTGTGTGCTAGCTAACACAATTGTAAATAATTAATTAGAGATGCTTAATATATTTAATAACAACATTTACAATATAATATATATATATATATATATATATATTTAAAAGAAAAGTTGGCGGATGAAGCAAATTCTCTAGAAAATGCGCCCGGCCAAATTAAGATATATGGAAAAAAATATTCAAATTTATGTGAGATGCTAACATTGAAGAGATATTCTAATTAAGCATGCAATACAAATAATTTTCAATGTTGATTAATCCATTCAAAGTTATCCATATGCTAATTAATTATGTCATGAGATTCTAGTATAATTAATATGTGATTTAATTATTAAATTTTTTTTTTTTTACACTATCTATCCGATCAGGTATTTTTTTGAAAGTTTTTCCTAACTAGCTACCTGCCTAGCGCCTACATAGTATTATTCCTTCATGCCATCAACGTCTCTAGAGACAATTAGAATAATTAACCGGTACGAATATGTTGCTTGTTGCTATAATGCTATTATATCTACGTTTAAAAAAATAAATAAATTTATATAATAAAAATTCCTTCATTCTCATAAATTCCATGAATGAGTAGGAAAAGCAACATACTTGAACTTTAAAATGTTCTAATTGATCCATTATTTCCACTTGTGAGTAGAGTGTAGACACCACGTACACGTAGTGCACACGGCCTTCATATTATATGCTTAATTCATTATAATAATGAGATTCTTAAAATGTGATTTAATTAATTTTGGAGTTCATTTTTCTCACCCTCTTAGAAGGGGTGAGCATTTCCCCCCTTCACCACATGTTGACATGTGTCTCAAAGTTAACCATGGTTAACAAATTAACTGTTATATATTTTATATATCATTTCACCAATTTTATCCCGTTTCAAAAAATAATAATAATATTTTCTCGTGTCTGTAAAAATTAAATCATAATTAAAAAAAATATACCCAAACTCAGACATCAACACCCACACGGCCACACACCCATCTTCTCCAAGAATTAACAACCACAACCACACCCAAATCAAGACCCATATTATCATCTAAAAACAAATATGAAAAAAATTTCTCCAAACAAAAATAAAAAGCATTTGAAATTGGAATCACCATCATCTGCTCATCATCATCAACACCCACACCATCTCCATATATCAACACCTGGCCACACCATCTCCAAAAATCAACACTCACACTTCCACGTACCCCACCAAAAATCAAACCCACTCCAACTACCGCACCATCATGTGTTTTGGAGTGTATCATTCTGGTTTAGATCTTGTTTAATTTTTAAATATTTGTAATGAAATGTGCATTTTTAGGTTAGTGATTCAATATACTGTGTTTTTGTTTTGTTTGGTTGATGGAATGAAAATAGAAGAATAAACTGTGGAGATATTATCTCTTTGTTTGTTACTTTGTTTGAAAAACAAATTATTATTTTTTTATCAAATCTACTTTATCAATGGAGGAGATCAGAACTTCAGAAGATGGATGAAGGGGAGAGAAACATTGATTTCTGATTCTTGTTTTAAATTTTTTATTATTACTTTTTTAAATTTTAATATTTGTTAAAAAAAATTTAAGTTTTTTATAAATTTACCTAATTACCCTTATTTATTTAATGGAATTTCTAACCGGTGGATATTTGTTAACCCTTGGTTAACTTTGGGATACATGTCAACATGTGGGGAGAGGGGTAATGCTCGCCCCTTTTAAAGGGGGTGAGCAAAAATGAACTCTTAATTTTGGCTCTAGTCTGTAGTTATTCCACACAAATTTAATTTACTATATTAAAAGCAGGGTTTAAAAATTTAATAGCACTATTTAAGGAGTGAGTTTGAAGACTATCACCAACTTAATAACTTAAGTTTAATAGCACCTAAAATGTGGATTTGACAAAAATACTCTTAATACACACTCACAAAAATAAGTCTCACTGTTTTTTGTGTTTCTAAGGCTTATTTTGGTGTTTCGAAACTTTTCAGATAGTTTCTGGGACTTAATAGGTATATTTGCAATTTCAGATACTTATTGGGCAAAAATGATATTTTCCATTTTTTTTTTGCCATCTTCTTCATCGAGACCTCCATTGAAGGCCAATTTCAACCTCCAATGGAGGTCTTTCATCTTCATTGATGGAGGACCTCTATTGGTCCTCCATCAATGGAGGTTTTTGAAAAGGAAAAAAAAAAAACACCCTAAAAATGGCACAAATGTAATAAAAGAAGGAGATGAAGGTATTTTAGTCCATTGGTGCCATTTAAACTTAACTTAGGCCCCGTTTGGTATTGCTTTTGAGAAGTTAAAATGTGATTATTTAATAATTTTAGCATAAAAAATATGTGTGATAAAATTTCTAAAAGTGATTATTTGAGAATCCAGGTTGATTTGACATCAACTTTAAGAAGTACATGGGAGTTACTTTTACAAGTGATTATGATAGAATCTGCTATCAGATTTAATGAATTTTTTTTAAGACTAAATTATCCCTATTGATTTAACATAGAAGATAAATATACCTCATGCTTAATTTCATATATATCAATTTTATTAATTCATCATTGATTAAATATAAGATTAATTAAAATATTTTTAAAAACAATTTGTTCATCTTCTCAACCGGGAACAAACACCCCAACTTTGAACTTAAAACAAACCCCTAAAACTCATCTTTTTCGCCATCTTCTTCTCCTTCTCCACCATTCTACTTCTTTTTCTCTGCCTTCCTTCTTTACCATCACAAACTCACCCAAAAATACAATTTTTTTTTAATTTTTTTTTTTAAAGTTATAAAGCTTGAAGTGTTGTAGGTATAGGTATGTCAAGCAAAAGAAATCAAAGAATATTTTAGTGAAAAGAAAAGAAAGGAGTGAAGAAAGAAACGCCAATTTTTTATTTTTTATTTTTTTTATACCTAGTGCTGTCAAACTCCTAGATTTGTCGACTACCATGGGAGTTTGAGATTGAGATGTGTGAAAAGAAGAATTTTGCTTTGCTTGAGAATTCAATTTCATGTTTGTTTTAATCAATATGTAAAATCACAGCAATTAATAATAAAATTTACCAAACGCATGAATACTGTTTTCAATCCACAACAATTTTAACAGCAGCATTAACCAAACAGTTGTCTGATTAACCTTATGGCAGATTATTTCTTCAGCACAACTAACAATGATTATTTTTAAAAGCTACAGCAATACCAAATCAATCCTTAGGGAAATACTATTGACAATCCATTAATTATTTGTTTACACTTCATTTTAATTTTTGTTATTAATGGCAATTTTAACATGAATTAAAATTATTAAACAAAGCAAGAAAGTTCGAAAGACACTCCAAACAATTTTTGTTAGAAAACAAGTTTTTTTCCATCTTTAGTTTTTTTTTTCCTATTTTACAAACCTTGAAATATCTTTTTTTTTTTTTCAAAATAATTTTTTTCTCAAACACCATCAAACCCTACAACTTATCATCACCAATATATATAGTCCCGATCTAGTCAGTGCATCTTGATATAACTTTATCAGGATATTGAATGTGAGCCACTAGTTTTGACAAATGCATTCACACTTGAGTCAAAGTATGTAAAACGAGTGGTTCACATTCAATATTCTCACGAAGTTATATCAGGATGCATTGACTTGAAAATTTTTGTATATATATAAGTTTTTCCATTTTCTAGTTCAACCAAATTTGAAATCAGTTTTTTTTTTTTTTCTCAAATACCACCCACGTTCAATCATCACCATCACTATAATATATATAATTCTTTTTTCTAGAAGAATATCTTTAAAATTCTTTTTTTACTCAATAGATTTTTTTTTTTTACTCAACTTAAAATCCAAAAGAGAAAAACAAATATTGTTTTCCTATTTTCACAGTTTGATCTCCAAAACAATTTTCTTATTGTTTCGTTCTCCTCACTTTTGTTTAGTTTTATTTTCATTTGATTACTTCACATCTCTTTTCCATTTCCCGTTTCAAATTTTCCAAAGAATGGTATTCAAAATGGGTAATGTTAAAATAAAATGGAGTGTCTTTAGATTTATTTTATTTTATTTCATTTCATTTTATTTCATTTCATTTTATTTATTATAAATGGAGTATCTTTAGAATAGGAGTGCCAAAAAATAAAAGGGATAATTTTGAAAAGAAAAAAAAATGTCTTTAGAAATGAAGTGTAAAAGGAAAAACATTGAGTTGTAAGGAGAAACTCTCCTTAACTTATTAAACTAGTGATACTCATAAAATTCAACCTTAAAAGAGTGCTACTTCCCACCATTTCCACTTAAAAGCAGTGTTATAATAGTCGTTAGGCGCTAGTCGGGCAGAGACCCGACGCCTAGCGCCTAAATCGACTAATCGGCGATTAATCGGAAAACATTTTTGTTAGTAATTTTGGTGGGATACACGCTCATCACATGCACTTCCATTGAGTTCCACATTTCAAAACTCATCTTGATGGTGGGGCACACACTAACACACATCATAGACAATTGTTTTTTTAATTTCTTCAACCCACATCTTCTTCTCATTTTCTTCTCGTTTCTCAAACACTTCAACTCTCTCTCTCTCTCTCTTCAAATTTCAGACTCCATCTTTTCATTTCGTTTGATTTCTTTCCAACTCATTTGAACCTTCTTCTCAATCATCTTCTTTTGTTTTCTTTTTCTCAATCATCTTCATCGCTGCTAACTTTTCTTTTGCTAGACTGTGGAGACCGGACAAGTGACAACGGTGGCGACAGCGGACGACAGCTTTCGGCGATCCCAGCGACTGAAAGTGGATGGCGATCTTAGCGACCTCGGCAGCTTTGGGTGAAGAAGAAGTGAGTGTAGAATCGTTTTGTTGTCAATGGCGATGACGATAGTGATCTCGGCGAACCAGCAATGGCGGTGACGGAAGACAGAGACCGACTTGCCGATTAATCGGTGATTTGGATGATTAGTCGGAGACCGACTATTGAGTCCGATTTTGGTCACTTCGCCGCAGCGAACCGCCGACTAACTGTATTGAGCCGATTAATCGGCCTAGTCGGTCGATTTCTAGAACACTGGTTAAAAGTAAGCCAAATTCTCCAAACCTTAATGTTGATTCAAAATGAAATCAAACGAAAAAGAGGAGGTTGATCCAATGGTTTGCTTCTTACACCGACATCATGAGATTGTGAGCTCGAGTATTCCCCCCTCCCCTAAATCCTGAATTGTTGTAATATTTTAAAAATAAAAAAATAAATGAAATCAAACGCACATGACACACCTCTAGCATTCGAACTCGAAAACATCATTAAAGATTTTGGGTTTTAAAAAGATTCTTGTAATTAATACATATTATTATGTTTTTATTTATTATATATTTAGTTATTTGATTTTATTAAATCAAATCTAATTTTCTGCATAGATAGGTTTTTATTTATTTATTTATTTATTAATGTTTTAGGATTTAATATTTTCAACTTCTATTGTTATAAGTTATAACTTATTAGTTACTTTTGCTATTTAAAGAACTTACCATAATAGAAATTTTAGTTTTTTTGAAAAAAATTCCAGAAAATTTTCTCTTGATTATCTCAAATATCGGTATTCTTACGAGAATCGATGTTTATTGTTAAGAGTAATAGAAGGTTTCGCTTCCGGTATTTTCAAGAAAATCAATAGAATTAATTTTCTATATTCAAGAATCAACGGATTCAAATCACTTATCATGTTCTGTGTATCGACTCTTATCGGTATAGATTGTTTCCGCTCTATCACTCCCAACTCAACTTTTTGATACTCGGTTACTCCACACAAGGGAAGGGTTAGATAGTCAATTACCTTTCCCTAACTACATGTAATATTTTATCGATCCTTGAAGAATTTTTTTGGAGGCGATTATTATAATTGGGATAGGTCTCTCTATCATAAACATCCACTTGACCCAAAGTTGACGTGCACAATTAATATAATTATAAGGTAAAAATATCCATGATCTTTCAAATTAACAATGAATGTTAAATGTCCATCAAGTTGGAAAAACAAAAATGCAAAGAATTTAAGGATAATGAAGGTGGTCCACCATCAATAATAATTAATAAATGAAATATAAATATATAATTTTATCTATAAGGAGTGAGGACAGTTGTTAACACTATATTATATTAGATTCCTTATGATTCAAATAATTATACACTGCCAACTGATCTAAATTAATGTCCAACAAAACCAACCAACCAACCAACCTTGTACTAACGAATAATGCTTGGTACTGGTTGGTCAGTATCCAAAATATTGATCTCACCAATGAAAGTGTAATACGTGGCCCAATTTATGAAATAAATGTAAAACATAATTTATAAGATAAATATAAAAACAAAAGAAAAAATACCACGTGCTACACTCCCATTAGTGGGATGTGGTGGGGTCAGTATTTTAGGTACTACCGGTCAGTATCCAAGCATTATGAACAGAGACCAGATACATTAACATGACATGTCTCTACAAGTCTTTGTCTTAATCCCAAATGAACACACTAGGATATAATTGTAAATAATTAATTAGAGATGCTTAATTTAACAATCTAATTTTTTCTTTTTATATTTTTTTTCTAAAAACACTCCATTCTCAAAATTTAAATTTAAAAAAAATTCTAATGACACTTCATTTTGTTACAAGATTATATTTTTTATCCTTTTTGAATTAAATTATTTAAAAAAAATTATCTCTCCTAAATCATTAAATTAATTATTATATATTAAATACTCTCTCCTAAATTTTTAATTACCATATTAAACTCTCTCATCTGATACATATATTTAATTTTCTATCTCCATTCTTTCTTAAGTAAGACTAACAGTTAAGGAAAAAAAAAAAAACTTACCAATAAGCTTGATTTTTAGGAACCATATATATGTACGTTTACATTAAAAAAAAAAAAATCGAAATATGAAAATGATTTTTGTTACTCTTGTAGGTATATTATTGTCTAGAGAACTTTAATTCTTTCATTAGTCTTAGAAATTATGAGTTTAATCGAATCTAATTGAAACTTTCATATATATATATATATATATATATATCGCGTCGATTTATATGAATTTTGATCTGAATTTTTTTGTGGAAGATAAGTTTAATGAAATTTACCTATCAATAAAATTTAAGAATTTTTCAAGCACTACAACTATTTATCATGATTTTGTTAAATATGAAGGCATCGAAAAATGGACGAAATATAGGAAAATTCAAGAAAAATAGTTGTAGCGCTTGAAAAAATCTCAAATTTTATTCATAGGTAGATTTCATTGAAGATATAATCTATAAAAAAATTCAGATCAAAATTCATAGAAATGAATATAATTTCATCAAAATCCTTACCGAAATTAAAATAAGGGATCCCTTATGAGAGAACCATTGAAATAGAGTGGTTCTCTCATAAAGGATCCCTCATTTTAAATTCAGATCAAAATTCATATAAATCGACGTGATTTCATGAAGGTCCTTATCGAAATTAAAATAAGGGATCCTTTATGAGAGAACCATTATATATATATATATATATATATATATATATATATATATTATGTTAGTAAAAAACTAAAATATTCATAAGTTTTTTTTTATTTAACTATTAATCAGATATTGATCGAGAAAGTATGGAAATATGTTTTTTTTGTTTTTTTTTTTTTTTTTTTTGAAAAATGGAGAGAGATTAATTAGGAGAGAGTGTTTAAAAATGGTAATAACAGATTTAGGAAGGAGAGTTTAATATGTAATATTTAATCTAATGATTTAGGAGAGAAGATTTTTTTTTTTTAATAATTTAATTAGTTTGGAATGTCTTTAAATTTTTTTTGTCTTGTTTAGTAATTTTAATTTAGGTTAAAATTGTCATTAATAAAAAAAAAAAATTAAATTGGAGTGTGAATAGATAATTTATGGATTGTAAGGAGAAGCTCTCTTAATTTAACAACAACATTTACTATATATATATATAAAGAAACAGAAATTCTATTATCAGTTCGAACTGACAAAAGTTATATCAGTTCCTTGTATGTGGACCACTGGATTTAAATATTTTGACTTGGCTGTATGCAGTGTCAGTTAAAGTATTTAAATCCAGTGACCCACATACAAGGAACTGATATAACTTTTATCAGTTTGAACTGATAATAGAAAGACTGTATAAAGAAAAGTTGGCAGATGAGGCAAATTCTCTAGAAAAGGCTCCCGGCCAAATTAAGATATATGGAAAAAATATTCAAATTTATATGAGATGCTAATATTGAAGAGATATTCTAAACAAGCATGCAATACAAATAATTTTCAATGTTGATTATTCCAAAGTTATCCATACGCTAATTCATTATGTCATCATGAGATTCTAGTATAATTAATATGATTTAATTTAATTTTTTTTTTTTTTTTTTTTTTTTTTACCAATTAAGTGTTGGTGTGAGTGGTTCGGCGCTCTCATCCCTTAAGCAAGGTCGTGGGTTCAACTCCCCTTGTGAACGGAGCTACACATATTAGGAGCACTTTACCCCTTAGTGGGCCGACCCGGTGCGAGTCCGGATTAGTCGGGGTGTGGTCTGGGTTGATTGCACCGTATGGTGGATCCGCTCCACCTGGAAACCGGATGGTGTAAACCAAAAAAAAAAAAAAAAAGTATTTTTTTTTAAGCATTTTACAATTTGTAGGATTTGAGTCGCTGATTTGAAAGTCATTTACCCAAATCTCAAATTCGTTCATCTACCAGCTGAGCTACGCTCTTGAGGGCGATTTAATTACATTTTTGGTATTCTTCATGCCATCAACAACTTCTCTAGAGAACGAATATCTTGCTAATTGCTATTATTTAAGCACATAAACACCATCTACATTTAAAAATAAATAAATAAATTTATATAATAAAAATTCCTTATTCTCATAAATTCCATGGATGAGCAGGAAAAGCAACATAAATTGAACTTTAAAATGTTCTAATTGATCCATTATTTCCGCTTGTGAGTAGAGTGTAGACACCACGAACACGTAGTGCACACGGCCTTCATATTATATGCTTAATTCATTATAATAATGAGATTCTTAAAATGTGATTTAATTAATTTTGAAGTTCAAGTGGTGGGCATTACCCCTCACTATATGTTGACATGTGTCCCAAAGTTCACCATGGGATAACAAATTAACTATTATATAATATTTTATATATCGTTCTACCGATTTTACCCCGT
The DNA here is from genome assembly GCA_008009225.1 of Acer yangbiense. Classification (NCBI taxonomy): domain Eukaryota; kingdom Viridiplantae; phylum Streptophyta; class Magnoliopsida; order Sapindales; family Sapindaceae; genus Acer; species Acer yangbiense. The sequence continues at coordinate 5,827,682 of CM017771.1, forward strand.
TTACAAAAAAATAAATAAATAAATAAATTTCTCTTGTGTCTATAAAAATTAAATAATTTTTTTTTTTTTAAATACCCAAACTCAGAAATCAACAACCACAACCGCACCCAAATCAACACCCACACTATCATCTGAAAAATATATATATATATATTCTCCACAAAACAAAACCCGAAATTGAATTAAACAAAAATATAAATTTTAAATTGGAATCACCATCATCTGTTCATCATCATCAACACCCACACCATCTCCAGTAATCAACACCCACACTTCCACTGTACCCCACAAGAAATCAAACCCACTCCAACTCCCACACCATCATGTGTTTTGGAGTGTATCATTCTAGAGTTCAATGTTTTTTTTTTTTTTTTTTTTGGTTTAGATCTTGTTTAATTTTTAAATATTTGTAATGAAATGTGGATTTTTAGGTTAGTGATTCAATATACTGTGTTTTTGTTTTGTTTGATTGATGATAAAACAAGAGAAAGTGGAATGAAAATAGAAGAATAAACTGTGGAGATACCACTTTGCTTGTTTGAAAAACAAATTTTTTTTTTTTTGGGTCAAATCTACTTAATCAATGGAGGAGATCATAACTTCAGAAGATGGATGAAGGGGAGAGAAGCATTGATTTCTGATTTTTGTTTTAAATTTTTTATAAATTTACCTAATTACCCTTATTTATTTAATAGAATTTCTAACCGATGGATATTTGTTAACCCTTTGTTAACTTTGGGACACATGTCAACACATGGGAGGGGAGTAATGCTCGCCCCCTTTAAAGTGTGAGCAAAAATGAACTCTTAATTTTGGCTCTAGTCTGTAGTTATTCCACATAAAATTTAGTACTCTTTAAAAAGTGAGTTTTAAAACTATCACCAATTTAATAACTTAAGTTTAAATAACATTTAAAGTGTGGGTCTGACAAAAATACCCTTAAAATACACTCACAAAAATAAGTCTTGTGGTTTTTTGTGTTTCTGAGACTTATTTAGTGTTTTCGAGACTTTTCAGGTAGTTTTTGAGATTTATTAGGTATATTTGTAATTTTCGAGACTTATTGGGAAAAAAAAATGATAATTTCCATTTTTTTTTTTTTTTTTTTTTTTTGTCATCTTCTTCATCGAGACCTCCATTGGAGGTCTCTCATCTTCATTGATGGAGGATCTCCATTGGTCCTCCACCAATAGAGGTTTTTGAAAATGAAAAAGAAAAAAGAAAAAAAAAAAAAAACCTAAAAATGGCACAAATGGAATAAAAGAAGGAGATGAGGGTATTTTAGTTCATTGGTGCCATTTAAACTTAACTTAGGCCCCATTTGGTATTGCTTTTGAGAAGTTAAAACGTGATTATTTAATAATTTTAGTATAAAAAAGATTTTTGGTAAAATTTCTAAAAGTGATTATTTGAGAATCTGGGTTGATTTGACAGCAATTTTAAAAAGTGATTATGATAGAATCTGCTATTAAATTTAATGAAATTTTTTAAAGATTAAATTATCCCTATTGATTTAACATAAAAGACAAATATATCTCATGTTCAATTTTATATAAATCAATTTTATTAGTTCATCATTGATTAAATATAAGATTAATTAAAATATTTTGAAAAACAATTTGTTCATCTTCTCAACCTAGAACAAACAACCAAACTTAGGGCTCGTTTGGGATAACTTTTACTTTTAGCTTTTGCCAGCAGAAGAAGAGAAGTAAAAGCATAAGCTTTTCCATTTCCGTTTGAATAATGGATTTCAGAAGAGCTTTTGTTTCCAAAAGAGCTTTTTAGACTGTTTAGATGAAATATTTTAAATTGTCTCAGATTAAATATACCCATAATACCCACATTAGAATAATGCTAAAAAAAAAAAAAAAAAACCTCAATAAATGTTAACCTTATAAAACTGAAATGATAAATGTATTTTAAAAAATAAAAACAAAAATGATGAATATAATTAATAAAAAAAAAAAATTGACAAGTCAGCTAATAAAAACAATAAAACAACAAAACAAATGTTGAACCTAAATCTCTCTCTTCATCTTCGATTCTTCTCGAGGAGGTGAGAATTTTTTTTTGCTAAACCTAAATATTTGCTTTGCTTTACTAAGTGCTAACGGTGGCCGTCGAAATATCAGAGCACAATCAGAAACCAACACCCACCCACCCACAACAACCACATCAGAGATCCAATTGAAGATTGAACAGGCTCTCAAGTTCCACCATTTTTTTCTTTTAATTTTCTTTCATTTTTTCCTCTTCAGATCTTTGTCACTGTCTTTTTCATCATTCTCTAATTCTCTAATTTTGACACATCTCCTTCTCAAATCTTAGTGAACCCATCGCCAACGAATCCTCTCTTTACTTATTTACGTCATCAATTTCTTGTTTTATCATGTAGTTTTGTCAAATCTTCTTTTGGGTTTGATTGATTTTTGTGTTTGTTTGAATGTTTGTAAAAAAATTCTGGTGGAGATGTACTAGAACATGGTCACAGAGAAGGTGAGAAAGAGGGGATACTAGTAGATTTTCTATTTTGATTTTGATCGATGGAAGGATAAAATTGGAAATAAAAAAAATTCATTAAAGAAATCAACTGTAGTGCGTTTTCAATGGAAGCTCTTCCTAGAGAAGCACCTCATGTGGTGCTTCCATTAGAAGAGCTTCCAAGCTCAAGAAGCTATTTTCATATTTTACCCAAACAGTCCCAAAAGTGGCTTTTGGGTCTCAAAAGAGCTTCCAAGCCTCTGAAAAGCTATCACAAACAGCTCCTTAGAACTTAGAACAAACCCCTAAAACTCATCTTTTTCGCCATCTTCTTCTCCTTCTCCACCATTCTACTTCTTTTTCTCCGTCCTCCTTCTTTTTTACCATCACAAACTCATCCAAAAATACAAACAATAAAAATTATTTTTTAAAAAAAGTTATAAAGATTGAAGTGTTGTAGGTATAGGTATGTCAAGCAAAAGAAATCAAAGACTATTTTAGTGAAAAGAAAGGAGTGAAGAAAGAAACACCAATTTTTTTTATTTTTTTTTTCAAACCTGGTGCTGTCAAACTCCTAGATTTTTCGGCTGCCATGGGAGTTTGAGATTGAGAGGTGTGAAAAGAAGAATTTTGCTTCGCTGAGAATTCAATTTCATGTTTGTTTTAGTCAATATGTAAAATCACGGCAATTAATAGTAAAATTTACCAAACATATGAATACTGTTTTTCAATCCACAGCAATTTCAACAGCAATATTAACCAAATAGTTGTCTGATTAACTTTACGACAGATTATTTTTTCAGCACAGCTAACAATGATTATTTTAAAAGCTATAGCAATACCAAACCAGTCCTTAGGAAAATACTATTGACAATCCATTAATTATCTGTTTACACTCTATTTTGATTTTTTTTTTATTATTTAAACCTGAATTAAAACTACTAAACAAGGCAAGAAAATTCTAAAGAGACTCCAAACAATTTTTATTTTATTTTATTTTATTTTTATTTTTATTTTTATTTTTATTTTATTTTTTTACAAACCTTGAAATATCTTCTTCTTCTATTTCAAAATATTTTTTTTCTCCCACACCATCTAACCCTTCATCATTATCATTATCAATTTATATATATATAATTCCTGTTTTCTAGTTCAACCAAATTTGAAATAAGTTTTTTTTTTTTTTTTTTTTTCTCAAATACCACCCACGTTCAATCACCACCATCACTGGAATATATATATAATATTCTTTTTTCTAGAAAAATATATTTAAAATTATTTTTTTGCTCAATAGAATTATTTTTTACTCAACTTAAAATCCAAGAGAGAAAAACAAATATTATTTTCCTATTTTCACAATTTGATCTTCAAAACAATTTTCTTATTGTTTCGTTCGATCTCCTCACTTTTGTTTAGTTTTCTTTTCATTTGATTATTTCACTTCTCTTTTCCATTTCCCGTTTCAAAATCTCCAAAGAGAGGTATTCAAAATTGGTAATGTTAAAATAAAATGGAGTGTCTTTAAATTTTTTATATATTTTTTTTTAAATGGTGTGTCTTTAGTATAGGAGTGCCAAAAAATAAAAGGGATAATTTTGGGGGAAAAAAAGTATTTAGAAATGAAATGTAAAAAGAAAAACATTGGATTGTAAGGAGAAATTCTCCTTAACTTATTAAACTAGTGATACTCACAAAATTCAACATAAAAAGAGTGTTATTTCCCACAATTTCCACTTAAAAGTAAGACAAATTCTCCAAACCTTAATGTTGATTCAAAATGAAATCAAGAGAAAAGATGGGGTTGACCCAATGGTTTGCTTCCCACACCTACACCATGAGGTTGTGGGCTCGAGTATTTCCCCCTGCTCTAAATCCTGAATTGTTATAATATTTTCTTAAAAAAATAAATGAAATCAAACGCACACCTCTACCATTCGAACTCGAAAACATCCTAATGTAGTGGATATTATTGAAGATTTTGAGTTTTAAAAAGAGTTTTGTAATTAATACATATTATTATGTTTCTATTTATTATATATTTAGTTAGGTAGTTAATTATTTTATGGAATCAAATCTAATTTCCTTAATAGATAGGTTTTTTTTTTTCAAATGTTTTAGAATTTGATATTTTCAACTTCTATTGTTAAGTTAACTTATTAGTTAGTTTTTCTATTTAAAGAACTTACCCTATCAGAGATTTTAGTTTTTGATTACTGAAACAAAATTCAAAGAGTTTTCTCTTGATTATCCCAAGTATTGGTATTCTTACGAGAATCGATGTTTATTGTTCAGAGTAATATAAGGTTTCATTTCCGGTATTCTCAATAAAAGTAACATAATTAGTTTTTGATATTCAAGAATCAACGGATTCGAATCACTTATCCCATTCTATGTATCGACTCTTACCGACGTAGATTGTTTCCGTTCTATCACTCCTAACTCAAACTTTTTGATACTCGGTTACTCCACACAAGTGAAGGGTTAGATAGTCAATTACTTTTCCCTAACTACATGTAATATTTTATCGATCCTTGAAGAATTTTTTTGGAGGCAATTATTATAATTGGGAAAGGTCTCTTTATCATAAACATCCACTTGACACAAAGTTGACGTGCACAATTAATATAATTATAAGGTAAAAATATCCATGATCTTTCAAATTAACAATGAATGTTAAATGTCCATCAAGTTGGAAAAACAAAAATGCAAAGAATGTAAGGATAATGAAGGTGGTCCACCATCAATAATAAATGAAATATAAATATATAATTTTATCTATGAGGAGTGAGGACAGTTGTTAACACTGTATTAGATTCCTTATGATTCAAATAATTATACACACTACCAACTTATCTAAATTAATGTCCATCCCACCAACCAACCTTGTACTAACAAATAATACTCGGTATCGACCGATCAATGCCCATCACATTAACCCCACCAATAGAAATGTAACACGTGACTCAATTTATAAGATAAATATAAAACCTAATTTACGTGGTAAATGTAAAAAGTAAAAGAAAAAAGATCACGTGTTACACTCCCATTGATGGGATGATGGAGTTAGTATTTTAGATACTACTGTTCAGCACCCAAGCATTTTTTTTTGTTAAGTAATGCTAGAAGATCCAAAAAAGTGACCCAAATTTTAGACTCAAACCTACGTGGCAACATCACATAGGATCTTTAGGATGAGTGACATGGGCCCATGTTGTGTGTGATGTTATCACATAGGTTTGGGTTCAAAATTTGGATCACTTTTTTGGGTCCTCTACCATTATTATTATTTTTTTTCGAATGAACAGGGACCAGATACATTAACATGACATGTGTCTCTACAAATCTTTGTCTCAATCCCTAATGAAGTAATGAACCCACCAGGATATAATCGAGTGGTCCACTGAGGCCTGTCCTCTACCTTCAAAGTTTTTTCTCCGGATATATGAAATGAAAACAAACACACACCTCGTAACTCGCAACTGTAACCTAGAATAGATCGATCATCTTCATCATCATCAGAAATATATGATAATATCTATCCAGTTCCAGATTCAAATAGTTCAATTATCAGTAGAGTAAATTGATTCAAACAAGAAAAAGGCCAAAACTTTGAAATTGAATCAGAGAACAATATCTATATATACTGCATAATGAAAAGAAGAAGGGTCGAATTTTACATATAAAGATCAAATCTTTATCCGCTACAACCGAACAACTCCAGGAATATACAGAAAATGAAGAGAAATCAAGCCGCAAGTACAGTTAATAAAAATATTTAAAGAAAGAGTAAAAGCTAAGCCTAAGAATGGGCCGGAAGCAGGGGAGGTGGGGGTGTAGTGAAGGCGGAGGAGGAGGAGGAGGAGGAGGAGGAGGAGGAAACAAAAGGAAGACGACGGAGGATGAGAAAGCGAACCCGTCTCGGAAAAGGAGCGTCGTGAAACAAGTGTTGGAGAACCCGAGCCAACAGCAGCGTGTACTCTTCCATTAGCTCTGCCACATTAGCAACCTGTATCATCTTTGTTTTCTCAATCTCTGTTTGACACCGCTTTATAATATTACAACATATGATGTGATGTGAATCATGTGATGATGAATTTATATATAAATTTTCTAGGCATCTAAACACTGTTGTTGTTGGTTTCTACAGTGTTTTCAAACTTATAAACAACTCTGCTAGTTTATCAAATTCCTGTGTGCTGCTTCTGCTGTTGCTGCTGCTGTTCTTCCACGCGTCATCGACCTGTTTGTACTTTCAAGTGGCTTCTTTTTTTTTTTTTTGATCTGTGCTTCCTACCTAAATTTGCTTTCAATCATCTCATCCTTATCCTCTCCATTTATTTATTTTGTTTCTATGTCTTTATGTATTTACCTGCCACGTTATCAAGTAAAATGGACCATTTTCTTTCAACTTTGCGTTGTTCTTATCTTCATCAAATATCCACATCACTTCACTCGGCGTTTACTATTATCCTCTGTTTTTCACCTATGTTGAGTAAATCCAACAAAACCACTCTTCAGACTTCAAGTCAAAGCAGCTTGGACATATTCACGCCTTCACTGCTCAAAATTTACCAGGAATATGCTACAATTGTTGCAGCCTCACCAAACCTTGGACCTCCAACATCAACTGTAACATAAATTGACAAGGACCCCAACTACATTCCCAAAATAAATCAACAAAGGTTAAGGGCGCGTTTGGTATCGTTTTTAAAATAGTGTTTTTGAAAAAAAATTTAAAAATGGAAATCATGTTTTAAAAATAATGTTTTTAAAAATGTAATGTGTTTGGTAGTGCTTTTTAAAAGTAGTTTTTTGAAACGGAAAACGATGTAAAAGTGTTTGGTTATTGTTTTTAAAATGATTGAAATAGTTGTTTGGAGGGAAAAGTCAAGGTTTATTTTGAAAACAATAGAAAACAATAAAAAGTTGTTTTTAACTTTTAAAAAGTTGTTTTTTGTTTTTAAAAACTGTTTTGTAAAATGTTCAACCAAACACCATTCTAGTTGTTTTTTGTTTTTAAAAACAAAAAACAGTTTTTAAAAACCGATCCAAACACCACCTAAGGATCGTTTGTTTTTTTCCCTTAAAATTTAACAGGTTTGAATTGAACTTATTAAGTTGTTTTGTTTTTTTTTTTGTTAAGTGGTCAAATAACTTAAAAATATCAAAAAACAACTTAAAATAAAAAGTAAGAAATCATGACTTTTAATTTAATTCCAAATCACTAGATAACAATTAAAATATTAACTTCTAAATCTATCATTCCAAAGGAGATATATTTCCAAATTTACTCTAATTTGATATGGTGTAGAATTATTTCTTTTAACATATTTCTTATTTTAAATTGTTTTTTTTTTTTTTTTTGAAAAAAAAGAAAGATATATTTCTAAATTTACTCTAATTTGATATGGTGTAGAATTTTTTCTTTCAACATATTTCTTATTTTAAACTTTTTAAAATAAAAATAAAAATAAAAATAAAAAAACTCTAATCACTTCTCATACTAAATTTTCATGAGATTGAACAATTGAATTGCTCCGGCTCTTACCAAATCCCGGTAAAAACTCTTTATTTTATTTTTTATCTAACTATTCATATAGTACTTAATAAATTTGTCTATAAATGTTATAGAATATATATCTATACAGTCCCGATCTGGTCAGTGCATCCTGATATAACTTTATCAGGATATTTGATGTAAGCCACTAGTTTTGACAATTGCATACACACTTGGGTCAAAGTATGTAAAATGAGTGGCTTACATTCAATATCCTCACGAAGTTATATCAGGATGCACTGATTTGAAAATTTTTCTATATATATATATAATTCAAGATTTTTTTTTTTTTATTTGGCTTCTGATACATACTGAACTTGAACTTTTTTTTTTTTTTTAACAATAAATTGAACTTGAACTTTGTTTACAGAACATACAAAATTATGTTCTTTGATAATTATTATTATTATTTTTTTATTAAATTAAACTTTGTTTACAGGAAAACATACAAAATCTTATAAAGAATGGTGTATGTTTAGTTACTTCTTTTAATTAGCATGGGTATGAATGTAGAATTACTTATTTTCAGACAATTTTATTTAAAAAAAAAAAAAAAAACATGTTGACAGTACATTTTGATGTAAGAAGAAAAAAAAAAACATATCATTCGGGTTCAGATTTCAGTACCTATTCAGTTTTCAAAAAAATTCAAGACCGTTCAGACTTCAGACAAAAAAACAAACGACCCCTTACTCTTTCTTCTCTAATTGTTTTAATAATGGACATGGGCAACAAAACAACATCTGTGTCTTTAAATAACTTAAATACAAAACTTACTCTTCCACATATACTACACTACACAACACTTACCTATATCTATAGTCATATAGTCCAAAGGAATTTACAAAACTATCCCTGTTTTCCTACAAAGTAAACAACAAATACCTATGCTTTCTAAGCGCATTCCACGTGAAGATTATGAACACTATCATCATTAGGAAGATACTGAGACTGTAAATTATTGATGTTCTTCGGCTCCCAAGTGCAGGAGGAGGAGCTCTTGAAGAATTTGATTCCTCCTCCTTCAGGTTGCAAGATTCACCATCGCATTTCACCCTTGACTTCAGTTTAGGAGAAGAATCGGCTACTGAAGACTCTGATGACTCCATCTTGGGGTTAACAGATTCACCATCTCGTTTCACCCTTAATCTCAGTTTTGGAGAAGATTCTTCGGTGATATTATTCCTACTTTTATCAAACTTGAGCTGCTCGCTCTCTCCGTCCACATCATCAGATATATGAATCTTTTCTTTAGCTTCATCGACCTGCAAGTGACGATATTACAAACTCAGTACATCAGTCATGAATGCATGTTGGCCAAGCGTTAACATTATCAAGTTGTGATCCTTACCTCAGTCAGGGCTGATTGTACCTCATCTTCTTCTTCATGATGATTCACATCTTTCTCTTCGACATTTCCAACTGGCTTAGGAGGGGGTGTCATCTGCAAACGGATTCTTCTTGGAGCAGTGCCCTGAATTGCAAAGTTGTCCATAGTAGATCGATTTTGAGGCTGGCGAGTTCTGATTTTGATCCCAGTTCCACTAGCAGAATCACCAGTGTGGTTCACAGGATTCTTCAGGGTGGATGACATTTCAAAACTAATAAGGTTATCATAGAATGAATCCACAGCAGAATCAGCAGATGATGCGCCTTGCATAACAGAATTATCTCCATAGACACCAATATCTCCCTTTCTAAGCTGACGGTCATAAACTGCAAAATAAGCTGGTGTCTGCAATGTTTCTGTGCTATCACCTTGTTCATTGAACCACCTTGAAGCTCCCATTACCATATCACCCTGGTGTAAGAGATACGAGGCATTAATTTTATACGATCAGATTTGTCTATTAACATTTCTAGAGATCAAAAAGCCTTCTAAGAAAACAGAACAGTAAAAAAAAAAAAAAATTGTAATGCCAGCAAATCATGTGTATATCTCAGCATGAAACAACTAGAAGTAGGTGGGGAAATTGTTTTTACCTGAGCTTGGGCCATTTCAGTGTCTCTGTCTCTGCATGTACCATTATTGTCTTTAACATAAATATTTTCTTGTGGTACTTCCTGTGGCATAAGTATTTCACCAGGCAACTGCAAGTCTCTTCCAACAACAACGTCCTTCTGGCTGGCTGACTCTACACTAGAGTACTCGTCTTGGTTATTTAAAACATCATCTAATATGTCTGTGAACAACACATCCTTTTCACCGGTGCCATCCTGAAAATGCAATCCATGATGATCATTGCCAAAATCACTGGCATAGGGTAAATCCATGTACGCAGCTAGCTCATCATGAATATTCAATTGCATTGGCGAGAATAGTTTGGGATCAATTTGACCATTACTGAGTTCATAATGACTGGGATTTTCTCCTGGAAGCAGATAGTCCTAAAGTAAGAAGCACAACAATACTACATTTAGTTAAAACTCATACAATATAAATACCAAGGACAATAACTAGCACAAAGATGATATACGTAAATAAAAAGTACGTCTCACCTCTATAGTTGTGCCTTCTGCTGAATGATCTTCCACATCAGAAGTCATATGACTATTGCCACAACTCTCAACAGGTACCACATCATTAGTGATCGCATCATCACGTATATTGTTTTCTTGAACTAAATCCGACGATGTGTCATCTGGAGACGATCTATTTGTATTAGGGGAGCTAGTTCGATCCACTTCATCATACTTCACAACATCATTTTTCTCATCCGACTTTCGGAACAAGCGGCAGAGGACGAAAGAACCCTGTACCATGTGAAAAGTAGACACGGAATTAAGCATGAGAAACTAATAGAGTCACACATATCATATACAAATACATAGAATTTATAAATCTATTTAACATTAGCATAGATATGAGGATGTACCAACAAATGAGCACACAAAGTCATTTCAAACTTTTAATCTTACATCTACCCATCTATCACAAATTACGCAAGCTTTAATCTTAAAATGAGAATAAAAATTGAAGTTGGTAACAAGACATGAGCAACTGTAATAGTAAATTAAAAGGGCTGAAATGGGTTAAGCTCAAAAACTCCTATTTGTATCAGAAAAGAGTGGGTGATGAGTGACAACAATCATGATTATGTAAAACAGAGTAATTTGGAGAGCATCAGACATAAGAAAGTAACCTGGAGATCTTTATCGGTGGGGCGGTACTCGTGCATGATCCAGTAGGTACGTTCGCCTCTAGGAGCGCGACCTTTGTAGAAAACCAAGGTCTTCTTCATCCCAATAATGACAGTAGAGCCTGACCTACGGATCCGGATAGTCCGATCCTTACCCGTAGCCTTCCAGTAGCCGGCGTCAGTGGCCCTATTCGAACGAAGGCCATTTGGGTATTTTCGATCACGGGGGCAGAAAAAGAACCACTCCGGATCGTCTGTCTTTATGACCGATAAACCTATGGATTCAAATTTCACCAAAAAAAAAACAAAACGAATCAAGAATTATTCATATAATTGGATAGAATAAAGGAATTTTTTGACCAGAATCAATCAATTAAAATTTAAATAAAATATATTTTTACCAGGAAGATCCCAGGGCTCCCATTTGCAGACGTCGACTTCGGGAATAACTTGGACCTCAGAATCACGGCCGTTGATCTTTAATCTGAGGTAGTGGTTGATCAATTCTTCGTCTGTGGGTCTGAATCTGAACCCTAAAGGCAGTGATTCCATAGACACAACCCTCATCTTTACCGATTTTTTTGTTTTGTTTTTGTTTTTTTTTTAAGATACTCTTCTCTGCAGTGCCGTTGCTTTACCAAAGCAAGCTTGTGTGTTTGTAAATTGTAACTGAAGTGAAAGAAACAGAAAAAATTAAAAAAGAGTCTTGGTGATTACTTGTCCTAAAGGAACACGTGTGACCGGCTTTCTTTACAAAGTCTTAAAGCCACGTACGTACGTGTCATGTCGTTTTCTCCAATAGCGTCCCGACACGTCTGACTGTTAAAAATGTTTCTCATTTCGTTTGCTTCAGCCGCAAGTCTTCTTCGGATTCCCTTTTTTCCTTTTGGGCTCTTAATACTAATATTTTAATAGATTCACGCGTTGTATATTTTATTTGGGTGCCGATATTGACACCTATAAATATGATAAGCACACCCATATTTTAATAAAAAATTTAATTATAAAAATATCCCAATAGGAATTTACTAATAAGGATAAATTAGTTTAATTAAAAATAAACTAAATACTGTGGGTGGTCGAACTACGTGGTACGTCAATCAAGTCGGGTTATTCTGGGCCCAAGGCAACTCAATTGAACTGTGAGATGAGTGATGTCGACTCCTTGTTGAGCCTACAAAGCCGCGTCTGTCGACAAAGGTCGACAGACGCAATTGAACTGTGAGATGAGTGATGTCGACTCCTTGTTGAGCCTACAAAGCTGCGTCTGTCGACAAAGGTCGAGTACCTGGTTGAACCTGCAAACAAGATAACACAGAAATAATACGAAATAGAAATGGAGAAGGTGGATTCTGATCGTTTAGCCTTAGGTGTGCTTGGGCTGAGCGATTTGTTATGAAGATCGTGATAATGTTTCCGGCTAAGCTCCGGTTGCCAGAATGTTTTAACAGAGTTTCAATATGCTATATAAGCTTTAGTTCCGGTAGATCTCAGAGAGCTTCAAGTGATGGAGCTTTCTTTATTTATAGTGGAAGCCCTCTCTCTAACGTCCCTTTGGCCGTTTGTTAGATAATGGGCTAGATTTCAGGAGAGATTTCCTCTTTTTTTGATTTAGCGGTTACCAATTTTTGTAACTGATTGTAACTGAAGCCGGAACTTTATGACTTGGTCTCTCAAGCCCTTTGAGTCGACCTGGGTCAGATGGGCCTGGGATGGTTTTATGAGGTTTTATTGGGCTTCAATTTGTATTTGGGCCTATGAGCCATTTTTGGCTACCACAAATACTATGTACACCCATTAATCACACTCATATCTTCAACTATATCACTTTATTAAAAAAAAAAACTAAACCTTAATTAAACCTTAATTCTATTTCAAGTAACATCTCATATTCTGAAGTCATGCAATTGTCATAGTCTGTACATGTAGACTACTTAATTTTTTCACTTATGGAAGATGCATTCTGTTTTCAATCATCTAAGTTGGTATTATATGGATCAAAATTGTTATTTTCTTCCTTGTCAATATCTGTCTATATAATCTAACCAAGGGATTCGGTTGACTAATAAAAGACCTCTCTGACCAAGAGGTCCTGGATTCAAATTCCCTTGAGGCCATTTACCTAGCATATATAATCTCTGTGAGCTTCCAGATGACAGTAGTACTAATTTAAAATCCAGTCAACAAAGATGGCCGGGGAATTTCTGGTTATATATGTATTGTGATGCTTCTAATATCATTCGCATCTCTCATGAAAATAATGGTTATTTACTGGTTGAAGATATAAAAATGGTATTTGATGGTTTAAAAATGTAGCAGATGCGAGCGTCTTGACGATCTTAAAATGATTTTTCTTATTTTAGTTCTCTTTGGTAGCTGTTTGCTTATTTTCTTAGAAATTCTGTTGCAGGATTTACCTTGTTTGAATTCTGTTGATGGCTCAAGGAAAGATATGTTTGAATAAGAAATGCCGGATGGTCAAGCTCCTAATCTTGAATCTGCAATGCGTTATTAATTTCTATCATCGAAACCTCAAAAGTGTTGTTTTGTCAAATTAATGATTATTATCGAAACCTCAAATGAATTCCTTCAAATTAATGGTTATTATCGAAACCAAAATGTATAGTTAAATGAACTTAAGAATTTATCCTTTATGAAAATTGGATGTGTTAATAACTTAAGAGGGTTTATAAATAAATTATATTAAAATGAAAACATTCATTTAAATAAGGGTACTATTGGTATTAAGATGGGTGTTTATAGTAATGTTTAAATTTTAAATTTTAGACATGAATGTACTTATAAATATGGGTATGCTTATCATATTTATAGGTGTCAATATCCGCACCCATTTTATTTTCAAGACCTCGTATTATATGTGGAATCCATAGTTTGGCTTGCAAAAGCATAAAGTTAAAGGTCAATAGACATTCATGGTTTGAGTTTCCTGGTCAAGCGGGTATATTATATAGATGGTCGATGGAGATTCATAAAATAAACACCAAGGGGCAAGTGGTATGAATCATTTCAAAAACTTTTTATGTTTTAAACTTTTAGGGGTAATTACACAGCTCGATGTGAGGAAAAAAAAGATTGTAGGGCCGGTGAAATGCGCCCACCGGCCGCCTCTAAAGTAGAGTAGTTACGCATTCTGCAGGTACGTGCCTGTATTCCCCTCAATTTTCGCAAGCTCTCTAAAGAGAAGACCTAAATAAAGCAGCCCATTTCATGCCCTTTGAATTCAACTATCCATTTATCATTTATATTCCTCTTCTTTTTCATCATCACATGTTGTTGTCTATGCATTTTTACACACTTATCCCTTTTGAAGTTTATATTTTTCCAAAAACCCAAGAAGTAACAAAATCGTAGCATGATCAGCACTGATATGGTTCTAGCAAGTTATCGCCTTCATACATCAAGAAACCAGCTCCTCATGTCTAATCTAATGACGAATGGTATGTGTTCAGATCATGAAAGGAATAGCTATTTCCCGCTCATGGCAGTGACCAGATATTATTTGTTATCTAACCAAGTACAGTAATAGCTCCACGTCGAACTCTATAACTTCATAATGCATTTAAGTAAGAATGACATTTCAATATCCGTCATGGTACACCAAACCAGCAATGGTGCCCTCATAAAACAGATAACAAAGAGAACATTTACAAACTTGGGCATGACAAATAAAATATTTCATTTCTAAGTTCTGAAACTCATTATGTACATATATTACCTATAGGCCAGGATGGTATCCAATGTTCACATTTGTTTCTACCCTCCGAACAACTCTCCTCAAACTCCACTCATGGCAAAATTCCAAGGCAAGGCGAAGTGCAGTTCCAAGTCCCAGCACGACAATAACACCTGTGGAGTGTGGACAATGTCTCAAGGTTCAACATCACCAATCATACTTTGGTTTTGTGAAGGGTAGGGGTTTGCATACTAACAAGGACTACAAGTACAAGAAAAAGTATCAAGCAAATGTGTACCTATTATAATGTTCACAGGCAGAGCAGAGACACCAATTGTAATTGATATCAGCACATCCAAGAGGAGACCACCAATCAGGATTGAGAATGCCACCCAAAGTGGACTAAAGCATCCCTGTTTACAAAGATAGTTGGAAATGAAATCACAGAAATGAATATGAAGTTCAGGATATGATTACAACAATTCTCCAGTAGATTGGCCACAGTCATCCCCTACCCTTTCACGATCTTGTGATCTGAAGGTGGGGTCAATAGTCCACACCAAGTAGTTTCTCTGTTCCATGAAACCCATGAGAGAAACAACTTAAGAAACATTATTAGAAGCAGCTACAAACATATATATATATATATATATATATATATATATATATATATATCAAATCAGATCCATAATTCCTTAGCACCATCATCAATTGTTAATGACTATATGACTGGCAATGCCATTAATTCAGAGACATGGTTTCCCCACATACGCTTATATGCTTTGCACTGCTTTCAAACATAATATGATACACCAAGATTTGCACACCCATGCCAATGTGCGTATCATAAGGTTTCCCAAGCCATTAAGGCAGTAACAAGCCTTGGAAGACAGAACATATTTGATATTTGGTTTTAAACTTAAAAGAAACTAATCAGGAATTTGTTTATACATGGTAAACTTTTAATTTAGTTCTATTACCCTCCTGCTCAATGTGTGCCTAGGACTCTAGAAAAACAGTTGTCGACAAACTCCACGGATATGAAATCAACTAGAGTCAAATACCAAAATGGCACGCATGTATTAATTTATTAATCCATGAACAAAGCAGAGACTATCTTAGATTGCAAACACTAGGATTGGCACTCAGACACAGAATACCTACACTTGGCTGTGATTCTGGAGGTGGTACATTTGCAGCTACCCCTCTGCGTAAAAACACCAATCATATTAGTATCAGAGCCAAGGCTAACTCTAAATCATGAATGAATATGACAAAAAGATTACTGGCATATCTCGCATCTGTTTGATCCCCTTGTCTGAAACCAAGTGTCTATGCATGAGCGGTGGGCTTTTGCAAGACCACCTCGGCACTGGCATCCAAGATCTATCAGAACCTCTTCCTTGTCCTGCTGACAAACTCTGAAGAATCACACATAAAAGCAAACTGAGTTAACTCCATATAGACGATGATCTTAGCTAACTAATTATTAAGGCACGAATTATTATTATGGAAGCTAATCAAGCAAAGAAATTTATTCATCCTAGCATCAAGATTGTTTGAACATAGCACAAAATGAAGGCCAAGACAATAATATTAATTATAGGTTGCCAAATTGAAAGCTTTGCTGGGTGTGTGTATGAGATATACCTGCATTGTTCATGAGAGCTAGGAGACCTTGACAAGTAGACCTTCTTGGGAGACATGACAGGCGGCAATTCATCCTTGGAATCGTTGTCGTCGGTGCGGTTGGGCTCAGGAGTTTCCCCATTACAAATCACAATGGTGGTTAATGTTTGATTGGCCTCATCACCAGAACCCACCACCGATAAACCCTCCTGACTCTTCCCCTGTTTTTCCAGGTCTTGCTCACAACTGTGATCCCCATTAGAGCCCTCATTCTGCATCTGAACTAAAACAAAAAAGAAACCCTAGAAATCATTTCTCTCTACCACCAATTATTTCAATTTTACAGTATTTGAAACCATATTTGTATAATTCCAAAGAGACTGAGCTAACAAATCAATTGAAAGCACATTAATTTATTATAAAAAGCAATGAATTCCAATAAAAAAAAGGAAGAGAAATTATGTACCTGATGAACACTTGCGGCTTAATTTAAGAGTGTAGTTGACTGTAGAAAGGGTTTTGATACTTGTTCGAGATTTGCGGGTTTTTATTTTGTAAAATTGTCCTAATTTACGGGATTTGTATATATAGTAATTAGTAAATAATTAATTAATAAATGCAATTAGTAAATAATTAATAAATAAATGCAATTGACATTATCCAACGAATTCAGAAGTGAGATTGTGAGAATCTTTTGAGTGACACTGCCTGCACGCTTGTTTGCTATTTTTAATTTTTTTTTTACATTGACTGCTTTTCCTATTTAGTATCGAATAATGTTCGGTACTGAGTACAGACGGTCATTATCTAAAATACTAATCCCACTAATGAAATTGTAGCACGTGATTCAATTTATAAGATAAATGTAAAAAGTAAAATAAAAATACCACAAATTAATATTTAAATTCTAACATAATAAAACCTATTTTAAAATCCGATCATTTTAGGTTTAATTTAGTTGAAAGAAATTAGCTCTAAAATCTGATCATTCTCTGTGGTTGTAGTTTGGTGGCTCCTACCACCCGACACCGACAGTTTTAGAGACAACCATCTTCCTTAAATGATTAAGTTTAGGCGGAATTGCTTTGATAAAATTGCATGAATATGGTAGTTTTGGTGTACGTACAAACTTCCATCAATATTTGAAAATTGTTGCACAAACATTCTCTATTGTTAGATGAATCTGTTAGTCAATGGTCAAACGTGTAAAAAGTCTAAAATACCTTATATTTTTAATTTAAATAAACTAAAAAAATTAAAAAATAAGATAAAAAATAATTAAAAATCTCTTTAGAGAATGTATTTAAAATTTATTTATTATTAAATTGTTTTAAAAACTATTTTTTTTTATTTGTAAAGATAATTATTTTTTTCTAGGTTTCAGATTTAAAATACATTCATGTTTTCTAAAATGTATTTTATATATATTTTAATTTTTTTAGTTTATTTAAAATAAAATAAAGGGTATTTTAGACTTTTTACTATTTTAACCATTGACTAACGGATCCATCTAACGGTAAGAGATGTTTGTGCAATAATATTCAAATGTTAAAGGAAGTTTGTATATATATAGCTAAAACTGTTATATCCGTACAATTTTATCGAACCTCGAGCGATGTTTGTGCAATTCCCCCTTTAAGTTTAATTATCCAATCAATTTCAGTTCTATGCACAAATACTTTAATGTAAGTATTGGTCTCTCTTTTATAAATTTGAAACACTGAGGTAGAAACAAAATTCTTAATGAGCTGGATATGAAAATCTTAGCACTCCACACCATCTAAATTTTCTTTATTAACTAATAACTACCCAACAAGATGAGATTAGTTCGATGGTAAACACTTTACACCTATATTACTAGGGATGGCAATGGGGCGGGGCGGGTCGGGGTCGGGGAATGCTTTACCATCCCCATCCCCGCCTCCCAAAACCATCCTCATCCCCATCCCCATCCCCATCCCAATCCCCGTCCCCGTCCCCGCATTAAGAGAAGCGGGGTCGGGGGCGGGGATTCCCCGTTGGAGGGGCCTTCCCCATACCCACCCCATTCCCTGTTTAATATAATTATATATTTAAAAATTACAACTTAAAACAAATAAAAAAAGTATAAATTCAGTTATATATTATAAATATAATATATATATATATATATATTCAGTTTTATATTGGTCTAGTTTTATGCTGTTTTGTTTTATTGCCCCTGTTTTGGGCTCTCGCCTTTAGACGTTGTTCTTAGGCTGTTGTTTGTTTCTTGTTTCGGTGGCCTTCGTGCCTTTTATAATATTCTTCGGCTGTTCAAATATATATATATATATATATATATATATATATATATATATATATATATATATATATATATATATTCAGTTATATATTCCAACAAATCACAACTTGGCTAAACATGGCGTCAATATATATAAATGATTAAAAAAATTTGAATATTATATATATATATCGGGGCGGGGATAGAGCGAGGAGTGCTTCCCCCGTCCCCGCCCCGCTTCACATTCGGGGATAATACTTTATCTCCATCCCCGAATATTATCCCCCATCCCCACCCCATTCGGGGCGGAGCCCCGCGGGGCCCCGTCCCCGCGGAGAATACTGCCATCTCTATATATTATGAGGTTGGGAGTTCGAGTTCTCTCCTTCAAAAAAAAAAAAACTCCGAATATATGTAATACTTGAGGGAAAAAAAAAATAAAAAATTAATAACTACCCGTGTTACTGTGTTAGTTAAACTCCTGAAGTAGGAATTTATTGGACTAATGTATTCCCTGGTGAGTTTCTTCAGGGTTTAGGGCTTTGGGCCTGTGTGAAGTTAGACACTATAAGCCCAATTTGGTTTTTCGCCCACCACCTAAATGGATCAAACTAAAGATTCAAGATTCAAGACACATAATATCTACAGGCTACAAGACAACGAGAGCCCTCAAATCAAGGGTTAATTGCAATAACTTACCCTAACGTTTTTTAATAATACAAGAATATTGTACTTTTGCTGAAATTACTGAAACATACCTTTGAAATGTTTGACCAACGTTAATTTTGACAGTTGACCAACGCCATATTGTGAAATGTAGAGATTGCCCATCTTTTAATATTTTATTGATTATTATAATAATATTGTTTGTTAAACAAATAAATACCAATAAAAAATTAAGAAAATTTAGGAGAGAAAAATTCAGATTCCATGATCAATATCAAGAAAATTAACAAAAGAAAATTCCAGATCTAATCTTATTTATGAGTGAATTTTTCAAAATCTCATATCAACAGCAGAATATCCACAACCCATCTCTTAAAATCCCAAACAAAATAAATTAAAAAAAATAAAAAAAATCACCACAAATTCTTTTCAATGAATTTAGTGCAAGATAAAGAGAAGAAAAGAAATATATATAAATGGATAATGGTCAAGCAACTTTTCCTCTTGGCCTTGATTAACGTGAAATTGGCCAAAGTGATGATGGTGACTTTCTTTTCTATAGTGTAGTTGTTGTGGGAACTCACAAGTCACACATAACACAAGCCCAAAAAAGAAAAAAAAAGAAAAAAAAAGAGAAAAAAAGAAGTGATTAATAGCGTGCAAAGTAGCCCAAAACCAGAGAAAAGGGTTGACGGTGGTAGATGGAGGGAGGGTTACGGCGGTCGTCAGGGAGTGTTGCGTTGGAGGAGAAGGCAAAGGAAGGGAAAGGATCCATGAAGCAAACTTAGGATTTCCTCCGATGCATATCTGGTTTTCAGATCTCCTCCGAATCTCCAATGAAGATCCGGAAACCATGGTGAGATCGCATAAGACTGAAGACTTCTCCTCTTGAAATGTCCATGTGGTTCTTTAAAATTATTTATTTAATTTTCCTTTTAATTGTTATTATTTTTAAATGAATATATATTTTAAATATTTTTATTGCCTTGTTGTTAAAAGACATTTCTACCCTTCCACTGTTAATTCAACTATCAAGTCTATATTAGTCAAACAAGTCAAGGGTATGTTACTGTAATTAAAGCAAAAGTACAATATTGTTGTTATATTGCTAAACATCAGGATATCTTATTGCAATTAACCCTCAAATCAATTCTTCTTCTGTTTTTTTCTTTCAAACAGAAAAGACAAGAAAGAATTATCCTTGGCTGCTGAGTGCTGACTAACAAAATTATTTCCAGTTGAAGAATTATGTCACAAAAGCATTTATCTATCAAGATCTTATATGTTCATTGTTCCAACATAAATAAAAGTTAAAATGATTCCTACAAATTAAAAAAACTAAAGAGAGAGTAATGATGACAAAAGCATTATCAAGTACATTGAGATGAACCCCTTGTCAAGTGATCCTCTCTCTTTTTCTCTCTCCAATAAATTAAAATTCTTGTATTGCCATCTAAGGCACTCACTCCCCTTTATTCTAATGTACAGTTTCTACACTTGTATATATATATATATATACACATACATACACAGCCATATATGTGTCCATTGCAAACCAATTTCAACCTCCCAACTCCATTTCTTTTCTATTACAATCATAATGTCTGAGACAACTAAGCCTACCAACTTGCCAAATGAAGGAGATCAAAAGCACAAGCACAAGCAATTTGATCGTGAAGTGAGAGACATGGTACATGCAATCACAGACCGCATATCTGATCTTCAGAAGCCTGGTTCAAGCCACAACCTTGAAGATGAGGATGATGATCATGGTGTCAGGATCATCACTCTAGCTGGAACCAACACTGGAGCTACTATGCGTACCGAACTGGACGATAAAAACATCCCTCTCAGTGGTGTTTCACTTGGTGATCAGCATCAGCATCAGCAGCAGCAGCAGCCCGAGCCTTTGGCTACTTATGTGAACAGCAATTTCCAATCTGTGAATAACTCAATCATGCTTGGAAGCACCTACAACACCAATGACCCTGGTGTTCACTTAGACATTGCTGATTTTTATGAACATCAGCATGGCCACAAACCAGATCAGAAGCAACATGCAAAGAAGGGAAAGAAGAAAGATAAGGAATCACTCAAAAGTGATCATCATAGTGATCACTCCAACTGATCACCTCATTATCATCATCCAAATGCACCAACATACAAAGAGTTGCAATAAGTGTTCTACAAGTATTGCCTTACCTATACATATATATTTTTAATAAGCCTCTTACGCTGCTTTTCTATCGCAAATAAATCGTTGTTGTCAGTTGAGTATTTCTATAGCATACCAAAGTTCCCATTTCATTTTATATGTAATCTGGTACAGATATTTGGTTAATGTATAATGTACCTGTGTCTGTGCTTTCTGGTGTGTGTTAAGCATTTGAATAAATAAGTATTTCAACTTTTATTCTCTTAACTTTTTTACATTATCCATGTAATAGCCTAATAAGAAATCATGGTTTTGATTTCCCAGATCATTGGATATGTATAAAGAGCAAAAATCAAATGGAAACTGTGAGTTTTTTCAACAGTGTGTAAGAAGAGCATGCTGTATTCTACAACCATGGAAAGAATTACCTCTATTCAATACAGAATCAGAGTCGAAATCGAAAACAATAACAGGGTAGAAAGTTGCAAAATACAAAGAAGTTTATAGTTTCCAAGCTGCTTTTTATAAAATTTGACCAAGGACATATAGACTAAAATTGAATCACTCAAAAAAGGCAAGGGAAAATTGACTGCCATGATCCTTGGACAGACTTGGCAACCACAAAATTGCAGAAAGAAAGCATTCTTAATATATATTTTTTCCGTGGACAGACTAATAGAGGGTCATTGCAAAATGCAAATAAACCAGGTTGAGATTATTAAGAAACTTCCAAATATCAGATAGTTCACTTATGAGGAAGATTAAATTGCTTCGGTTTTTAGAAAATATCAAGCAACTTGATCTCTAGGATGGTTTGAATCACAAGAAACAGTGATGACCTCCAACTGTGTCTCTTGTTGCATCTGTGTCTCTTGTTCCTTGGTGTCTTGTTCTCTGGTCTGTCGACTCAGACTCTCTTCGGCTGCTTGAGCTACTTTAGATGAAAAATTCCGCATTTCTTTGTCCTTGCCCCACAGAAGAATGTACAATCCAACAATAACAGTAATTGATCCCAACAAACTGTCCATTCCAGTGAATATAATATAAGATTACTAACAAATTAAAGGCGGTATTGATTAATAACTATTCATAAGGATCAGAAGAAATTGTTACCTTCCAATATAAAGTTGTTCATGGAGTATTGGAATATCCAACATGGCTGCCATTATTTGAACAAGAGGACTGAATGCTGCAGTGAAAACAGGACCCTTCTTCTTCACACACCATGCCATTCCCACGTAACACAACCCGGATCCTATCATTCCCTGCACACACACCAAACCGGCCCAATTTGAACTTTCATGAAATTGTACTACTAAAAGGTGAGAATGAGGTGATATAACTTGGTTTTGAGCACTGCAGTCCTTCGAAGCATAAAAGTATATATATAGGTTCTATTTTAGTCACTATACCATAATTTTATCTATATTCTAAAGCTTGACTTGAAAACTTTACATTATTGGTTGACCAAAAACAAAAACTTTTTTAACTAATAGCATCACCCTAGTCTAAGAGAATACTTACTGCATAGAGGATTGAAATGAATTCTATTTTGCCCTTTGGAATCCAGATGGAAAGTTGTCTGCTTGTGCACAAACTCAATAGAGCTGACTGAATGGCACCGAAGAAGGTAACAATGGCAGTGCTTGTATACTGGCAAGGATATCTCTTGCCTATATTTGATTGAATAACAAACCATGAAGACCAGAAAAGGGTTCCTGCTGTCAAAGCTATGCAACCAAGTGTCCATTTCTCACTAGAGTGTGAATGGTTTTGAGTTTCAGGTTCTGAGTTTGAACGGTAAAACAAAGGCACCCCTTTGTAAAGAATCAGCAGAATACCACCAGCTATACACACCAGAGTGCCAGCAACTTTTGCTTTTCCACTGTTGCGTTTTATGTTCACTTTCTCTATTCTGCAGGTTGATTATTGATAGCAAACAGAGAATTTAAGGAGAATGTAGGCTTAGAACTGAAACTTTATAGAATAACAATCCAATCTAATTTGGGTAGTGATTAATTTATACCCAAATGGTAGTGCCATCATAAATGTGATCACAGGAACCATATTGATGAAGGCACATGCAAATGTTGCAGATGTGTGTCTGATTCCAAGAAGGAAGAGGAATTGAGTCACTGAAGTCCTGGAAAATTTGATTAAGAGTTAATAAGTCATTCGATGAAGACGAAAAAAAAGTACATGAATTGATCTATCTTTAACTAACCCAACCACAGCACTGATGAAGAGGTAACACAAGATGCCTAGTGTGAGCTTTGGTCTGCTCTTCCTGTAAACAACCTTTCTCAGTATTAGAAAAAACAAACTAAAGCAATAGGAGATTGAGTTGTTGATTAAACAGAGCTAGAAATTCTCAAAATAATAAAAAAGAATGAAGAACTTGAACTGGGAAGGAGAAGTAATAGTTGTTACCTTTCGAAAAAGTGGCCAAAGGGAGCTAAGAAAACAGCAGAAATCGAGAGGCGGTACGTGATGAAGACTAAATCATTCATACCATGTTCAAGAACTTCCTTGAGAAGAATATTCACAGTGGCAAAGGCAAATTCAATTGCTATCATTACCATAAAGGGTTTCCAACTCTTGCAGCTACTCATCTCAGCCATTATTTAGTATTGACACACTAGAATGAGAGAGGCCTCTCTTTCTCTTTACCTCTTTCTCTTTCTCTCAATCTCTCACTGTGTGTATGCTAAAGCAAACCATCTGTGACACTAAATAATGGACTGCAGAATAAGTCACCACAAAGCAAGATTAAATTCTTCAAATCACATCGATGCTTTAAGCAACCAACTTTGACAATAGTTTATTAATATTCCCTTCTTTTTTGCCTGCTTTTTTTAGATCCTTTACAACAGATGGAGATCATTTGGAATCAGCTTGTCTGGTTAATACATTTAATTTTGTGGAGCATAAATGCATGATATCCATCTCACTCACAAGGATTGGAGAATCGATATTTGACCGCGACTTATTCATGCTGGTCTAATGCAAATTAGCTCTCTATTATACTTTCGCGGTAACATAATTAGCATTGGCCTCACATTTACAACATGTTATGCAAGAACAATATGTCAAATCTTATAATTTTAACAGACTAGAATAGGTTTTAGTGAAAACACTAGATTCTTCCCTAAGTAATTATACAGTTTTTATTTTATGATCCATGTGCCAAATTTTCCTGACCAGTAATCTTCATTGACAAACACAAAAACCACCAACTTTCTTCATCTTTTCATCCAATCTGGAACATATTCTCCTAGCTCACTTTATGGTTTTATTTCACATAATTGATTTACTGGATTGACAACAAAATACATGTTCATCGGTAGATTGTGATAATAGAAACTGAAGGACTGTTCATGGTTTTTAGGATTGACAAGTAAAGATGCTTTTTTAGCTTTACAACAATGAAGAAGATATATATCATCAAGTGTCAATGTCTTTGAGCTTTTGAATCAAAAGTTGCATGGCCCTTGTGCTTTCCTACAATTATGCAGCAATCAATGGGAACCAAAACATGATTCCATATTCCAATAAAAATAGTTCTTTGGATTTACGAGGACCATTGGTTTTCGAAATCTTCTTTATATATATATATATATATATATATATATATATATATATATATATATATATATACAGAAATTCTATTATCAGTTCGAACTGACAATAAATATATCAGGACGAAGAATATGGACCACTAGATTTACATACTTTGACTCAAAGTGTATGCACTTGTCAAAACTTCTCCATAATCCGTGGTCCACATTCTTCGTCCTGATATATTTATTGTCAGTTCGAACTGATAATAGAAAGACTGTATATATATATATCCGTACTTGATCTTTTAATCTTTTATAGTTATGGATCGAATATCAGTTAAATGGTTTCTCTAAGTCCTCTGTCCATCCATTCAAGACAAGGACACTTGGAGCATATCAACAACGTGGAACAGCAGAGGATCTACCCTTTTAGAATTTGTTGATTTTACCCATTATACATGTATACAAATACAATATACAGTATATACATTTATACATGTTTAATGTGTATACATATATATCCAGCTGATGCAATAGTTTTGGACTCTCCATGCAATCACCATCATCTTTATTAAAATGGTGTTCTCTTATGGTTGCCAAGCATATGCTGACAATATTGTTTTCGCTTCAGGACAAGAACGCCATGCTTTAAAACCAAGTTATTTTCTTGATAGCATCTATATGTCATTTGAGAAGAAAACAACACTTTGTATAGGTTTTCACGGTCAGATAATGGATTGATTGTAAAGGATTTTTTAACTTTTTTTGTTTTTTTTTGGACATTTATATTTGGTCATATGCATATTGTCCATAGATTTTGTAATTGGAAAATCCCATTTGGAGGGAGTCGCTATCCCACTGCTTAGTCACAGCCTTTCTCCATCATCCAATCCTTCCAAACCTGTACATTGTTCTAAGCTTCTATCGAATTCAACCCGGAATCTCTCCCTTTCCTGGGAATATTTTGCAAAGGTAATGCACCATTTCTGCAAATTTTATAATGAGATATACTTGAGCACAGACTAGCTCAAGTCAAGAGCATTCACTTATTATCAAATTCATGGCCTTTTTCTAGTGTTCATGATAATGTTTTTTTTTTAACAAGAGGAATAGAATTTGTGCAGTCTTTAACAAAGTGCACTGGCAAAATGCTTAGGCATATTTTCATGTAAATTGCAAGTTCACAATCTGATATTTCATAACTTGAACACCATTGGAGAGGTTTTATATATATATATATATATATAGGACACTTGAAAAAGAATGATTAGATTATGAATATTAAAATTTAAAAATAATTGCACGATTATAGTTGATATCAACTTAACACAGAGGACATATAAAGTAGAGGATCCCAAGTAGTATTAGGACCAACCCAACCCTTGTTCTCACAGTGCACAAATTGCTGCTCTGCTGACCAAACAACACCTTGATCAGTTTCTCCATCCATTTGTGTCATTGGCATGCTCACTGTATTCATCATCATTTTGTCACTTGTATTGTTTGTTAATGAGACTTCTCGTGGGCAGTGATGATCCGAATACGAGAAATCAACTGTATTGGTGGTTTCACTTGTCCCAGCTGAAATTACTGGCCATGCAGATATACTATTACTTGTAGTAGTAGCAGTACTAGTAGTGCTAAACAAGTTGTTGTTGTTGTTGTTGTTGTTGTCAGGTACATGGTTCATCTGTGAGGCCCAACTCGCTTCATATACCGGTTCACCGGACCAACTAGACATGATGGTTGTTGATGAAGTTTGTGTTACTGGATGATGATGATTCCACTGAACCACCCCAACATCCTGATGACTATGATGATCATGATCCATTATAATATCAATCTTACTTGCAGACCCTGAATTAATTACAGAACCATTGACAACTACTCCAACATGATCACGACGACGAGGAACGATTGTTGATTTGTTGTTGTTGTTGTTGTTGTGGTGCATATTTTGGGGTGGTGGTGGTGGAAGCACAGCAGGAGGTCTCTTTCCATCGAACAACTTGGCTTTAAGTGCACCAAGAAGCCCATCAGGCTCACTCCCACTTCCACAAACCTCTTCAAACGAGAAAGGCTCCATATTTTCATCAAAAACACGATTTGCACCACTAGTGTTTGACTCTGATGACTGAGGCAGCTCAAAGTTGGTTCTAGCATTAGCACCTCTTAACGCTCGAGCAGCATCGTCATAGGCTCGCGCCGCCTCCTCCGCCGTGTCAAATGTTCCAAGCCATAGCCTGACTTTCTGCAAAGAATCTTTGATCTCTGCAACCCACCTCCCTGATGGCCTCTGCCTCACCCCAACAAATCTATGGTGTCCTCTTGAAGATGACTTCCTCCTTCCACGCACGTTGTTGTTATCACCACCTACTACACCCATTCTTGATCTTCTTCTTCTCAATGGAATCAATCAACTCTTTTGAGTAGTTGAGGAGCTTGTGTTTTTTATAACGATCTCTCTTTGAATTGGTATCTTCGTTTTGCATAACTTGACAAGTGACAACATGCCAATCTAGCTGTGTTTATTATATTCATAATTTTGCAGGCCATCTTGTTTGTATCGACCTTGGAATAGTATTATACAGCTTACAACAAATCAAATTATTTTTTTCAGAAAAGTATATATATATATATATATATATACATCATATCTCCTTTTTTGAGTAATAATTCCAATCATCAAGAATATCTAATTTCCTATTATGAGTAAGTTATGATTAGCGGGAGATCATGCTGATGTTTAAGATATGTAATTAGAGTAATGTTAGGCTTCCCGATTTTTTTCCCCAAAATCTTTCTCAAATGATGTTAGCACGTGAGGTGTCAACATATTATAACTCATTAGATTACGTGGTGAGTGATATGCTGTTGACAACTTATGTGCAATATCAATTTGGGAAAGATTTTAAGAAAAAATTTAGGAAGTCTAGCATTACTCATATAATTATCATGTCCATATCATTAATTTCTCAATATAATCGTTAATTTATTTTTTGAAACATTATGATAAATTAAGAGTATGAATGTATGAGAGAGACAACTCGAACCTACAACTGATGTAGCGGAAGCTTACGAGAAAAACCTGCAAGAAACAATTAGAAACAACATACTAATATTCTGTTGATCCGCGCACGGATGCCAGAATATCAGGCTACTGATAACATTCAACTTCGCGCACGAAGGATTGTTAACAAGCTTCAAATACTACAATCTTTGCAAAGAATGTTGTACATGGATATTGAGAAACATTCTCTGTATTTTTTTATTAATCAAAAGCTAAAGAATTAGAATGCAATTACAGGAATATAAATAGGCAATAATTAACCTTAACAAAAGAAAACTCAAACTCTAAATCCTAATCAAACTCTGAAACACTTAAACTAATCCTAATTTGAAAAAAATTATGCTGCTAATAATCCGAACAATCCTGGACTCCAATTCCTGAACCATCAAGGAACCAATTCGGCCAGCTCATGTGACCTGCCACATCACCTCTATTTGTCCAGCTCACGCCTCCTTCCAGCTGGAACATCAGCCTTGCAGCTGAATCATGACAATAATTAGAAACAATAAAACAAGAAACAGCTCTCTTGGTGCGCATGAAACTTAATGGCCGAATTCGGATATGCTGCGGCTCGTTATAGAAGACGGAGTCTTCATAGCATTTGTAGGGCTCGTCTTGGGCTTTTCGGAAACATATTATAATAGATAATCCGACCTCATATGCCCTCTGTAGAGGTCCACGAAGTTCAGCCCGGATCATCTCGTCCAGCTCTCGTCCATCTTCGCGCAATAATCTAGACGGCCAAAATTGGATATTCTGCAGCCCGTTATAGAAGATGGAGTCTTCATAACATTTGTAGGGCTCGTCTTGGGCTTTTCGGAAATGGGGTAATTGCACAAACATCCCCTGACATTTGATATAATTACACACATATGGCAGTTTTGGTCATATTAACACAAACATCCCCTGATCTTTGTAAAATATTGCACTAACATCCCCTACCTTTAACTTTTTACTGCTAAACAATGGTCAAAGGGGCGAAATGACTAAAATGCCCCTATTTTACATTTTAAAATTAAAATATTAATAAAATCAAATCTCCATCTTCCTCATCTTCCACATCTTCAAATAATCAAACAACAAATCTCTAAATCATCAAACAAAAAAATCTTCATATTATTATTATTATTATTTTAAAATTAAAATATATTTAGTGAAAATGACCATATTACCCCTAACCATTAAGTGCTAACT
This sequence comes from Acer yangbiense, assembly GCA_008009225.1. Taxonomy (NCBI): domain Eukaryota; kingdom Viridiplantae; phylum Streptophyta; class Magnoliopsida; order Sapindales; family Sapindaceae; genus Acer; species Acer yangbiense. Next base: position 5,857,094 of record CM017771.1, read on the forward strand.
GTAGAAAATTAACGGTAGGGGATGTTAATGCAATATTTTTCAAAGGTCAGGGGATGTTTGTGTTAATATAGTCAAAACTGCCATATGTGTGTAATTATATCAAATGTCAGGGGATGTTTGTGCAATTACTCCTTCGGAAATATATTACAATGTTGATTTTGAGTTCGTTTGCCCTCTGAAAAGACCCCCGAAACTTGCCCTTCTGATAGGGGCTGATCCAAGTCATTGAGCTGACCATTCTGAGCGGGCTGACCAAACCGTCCAGGCTGACCATTCTGATCGTTTCGACCATTCCAAGTGCTTGTCGTATCATCTTTGCTTGCTGCACCAACAACATTATAGTGTAGGTATGAGTGACATACCGCTAGGCATTGCTAATTTAGTTTAGAGCATCTCCAGTGCAAAAGTGGCTTGCATACCGATAATCGTTAACATGACAACAATATCAAGAGACTTGCTTCCTATGTGGTATAACAAGAGACTTGATAGACAATCAATCCAAAATTTTGTCTCCAATGCTTTTGTCTAAAACACATTTTTTTTATAAAAAAAATTGTCTCCAATGCTTATGTCTAAAACACTTTTTTTTTTTATGACGTGTCCTTTTTTTCCTGTTTTATTTTTTATTTTATTTCCTTACTAAAAATAGATGAAAAATTAATGTCATTTTAAATAATTGTTGAGTCAACCGAAAAAATAGCTGTGCAACAGACCGTCTATTAATCTTACATGGCATTTTTTTTTTCACAAGCCATTCTTGCATTTTAGATGCTCTTAGAGCATCTTCAATGCAAAAATGGCTTGCATACCAATAATTGTTAAAATGACAACAATGTCAAAAGATTTGTTTCCTATGTGGCATAAAATTAGACTTGATAGTTGATAGACAATCAACTCAAAATTTGGTCTCCAATACTTCCGTCTAAAACATAATTTTTTTAATGACATGTCCATCTTTTTTTCCTATTTTATTTTATATTTTATATTTTATATTTTATTTCCTTACCAAAAATATACGAAAAATTAATGTCTGTTTTAAATGTTTGCTGAGTCAACCTAAAAAATAGCTGTGTAACAGACCGTCTGAAAGTGGACGGTCATGTTGACAATTTCTAATATTTTTTTTGCCACGTCAGCTTGAGGTTGAATATGCACGATTGTATTGGAGACACAATTATTAACATAACGTCTATTTATCCTACGTGACATCTTTTTTTTTTTTACAAACCATTCTTACATTTTTTTTATTTTATTTTTTTGATAATAAACGCCACACATAGGCAACAGCCAAGGGCAGCACAACACACAACAACCAACAGACCAAGTCAATTTAGATTTTATTAGATTTTTTTACAAACCATTCTTGCATTTTAGATTCTCTTATATATATATGCTTAACTGTAGATTTTAAACAGTAGCTAGGTAGTAATTTGATTTCTTTATAAACAAAAGACCAAGTCAATTTTCAATTGTTGACCAATCCATGTTGGTTTCTGAAAACTTATGGATACAATACAAGCACTAAATCAATTGATTTTTGAATCTATAATACGAGCCTTCCACTAATCAATCCATCCCCTTAAAACAAATATACTAATTAATTCAATTGATCTTTGTCTTACAACTCCATACTTGTTCCCTCTAAGTTTAGAACCTGTACTTGTCCCATTTGATTTCATGTGAAACCATACTCATGCTATAAAGTTTTTATTACAACCGTTGATAATCATGTGGACAGTGAATTAACATAATTCTAATCAAGTTTTTGTTTTTTTTTTTTTATATAAAAAAAAAAAAAAAACACTATATTCGGTAAAATGTTTAGTAATACTAGTAAATTTTAAGTATATTTATTTTGTTAATATGAGTCACAAGATTGTAAATTTGTAATTTGTGTACCAAATTCATGTAATATTTATTTACTCCTTTCCACAAATGAAACATATTTATTTTTAGGGTTTTATTGATAACTAACCCTTTGATGAGGCTCCTATTGAAATCTAACCCATTTTTGAAAAAATTGCACAACTAACTCTTTTTTCATGCGTAAGTACCATTTTACCCTCACTTACTAACTTTTCTCTTTTACTCATTATATACATCTTTTGCCTTCTTTTCCTCACTTCTTCCTCTCCTCACACAGCAGACGTGCGACACTCCATCTTCTCCTTCTCCATTTTTTTTTTCTTTTGTTCTCTCTTGCAAATACAAATTAAGCAACTCCACAATTGAGTAACTTCACAAGGGTTCCTTCCATTAAAGCTTTTAGGTGAGTTCTTATAATTTTTTTTGAACTTTTATAACATTGTTATACCCATGTCCGAATTTCTTCTCATCTATGTCCGAATTTCATGTATTTGTGTAATATTTTGGTGAAAATAGTTTACATTTACATAATAAATCATGGGTCTTGGTTGAATTTGATATTGTTGTGGTCAATTTAAAGTTCACAAGCTAAATTATAAGTTTATTTCTTGGTAAAATATGTTATTTACATAGATTTGTTTATTAGGGTTCTTTATTTTTGTGAAAATAGCTTACATGAATGTAATAGATCATGGGTCTTGGTTGAATTTGATGTTGTTGTGGTTGATTTTCCATTATAGTATTGAATCTAGTAAATTGAACAATTTTTTTGGAATGTGTCAAGCACAGAATTCCTAACAGCTGTTAGGAAATTCCTAACAGCTGTTAGGAAATTCCTAACATATGTTAGGAAAATCCTAACACCAGTTAGGATTTCCTAACACCCGTTAGGAATTCCCTAATTGAGTTAGGAATTTCCTAACACCAGTTAGGATTTCTTAACGTGCGTTAGGAATTCCTAACGTGCGTTAGGAATTCCTAACGTGCGTTAGGAATTTCCTAACACAGTTAGGAAATTCCTAACTCTGTTAGGAAATTCCTAACAGTGTGGATTCATAATATTTTGTAGATTCAATTTACCCTTGAGGGCTTCCAGCCAAAAAACGCAAGCCATCGAAAGGTGAAGAAATTGTACAGCGGAAGTGTGGTAGATGTGGAGGAATGGGACACAATAGGCAGAAATGTAAGGCACCAATTCCTTTATCCGATCAGAATGGAAACCCGTAAGGTATAATAAACATGTTTTATATTGTAGTTGACAGTTGTTGATAGTTGCTATTTAATTTTGTGAAATGATTAACTATGTATTCTTAGGTTCTATCATATATTTTTCTTATTAATTTTACATGTTTATTTGTAGGTGGATGGATGTCCCGGGACGTTGGTTATGGGAGCCGTTGTGGCTATTGTTGTTTTTCTTATGCTTCGTTAAAATTGTAATGTTTATTTGTTGTATAACAAAATGTGTTGTTTGACAGTGTTGTGTAAAACATTTCACACAATTTTATTTGTTGTTGTTATGGATTTTATTGCTATGAAGCTTGTTGACAGAATTTATATATTTTGTTTTATGGGATTTAAGTGTTTTTTGATAGTGTTGGTATGAAGCTTGTTGTTATGGATATAATTGGTTTAAATGAAGTTTGACAGTGTTGTTATAAAGTTCAATTTAATTGCTATATTATTGTTTAACATATTGTTGTTTAAATGAAGTTTGACAGTGTTGTTATATTGGGTATTATTGTTCAATTTAACAGCCCCTACATTGCATAATCAAAGCAAGGCCTAAATTGAACAACAAAAACAACCCCTAAATTTTAACATTTTAAACAGCCCCTACATTTGAAAAATGAAAACAGCCGCTGCAATATAACAACAAAAACAACCTCTGCATTTTTACAAACAAACCATGCCTTAGACATCCATAAAAGGCAAAAGTTTCTGCATTTTCATGATAATAACAGTCCCTAAATTTAATGAAAACAGCCCCTGCATTTTTACAAACAAACCATGCCTTAGACATCTATAGAAGGCAGACATTTCTGCATTTTCACCACAATAACAGTCCCTAAATATAATGAAAACAGCCCCTGCATTTTAACAAACAAACCATGTCTTACACATCCATAAAAGGCAGAAATTTTAACATTTTCACAACCAAAACAGTCCCTAAATTTAATGAAAACAGCTTATATATTTTAAAAACAGCCCCTGCAATATCACAACAAAAACAGCCCCTAAATTTAAGATTCGGACTTTCAATATGATATATGATATAGAACTTTAATAACAAAAACAGCCCATTCTTGTTGGCTATATGATATAGAACTTTCAATATCATTTACATCAAAAGACTACAAAAGACTACTACTCAGCTGTCTACAATAGTAGACAGTCGAATATTACAATTTCAAAGTGTTCATACGGCTTTTCTTGATCACCAAAGGTTTAAACACAATTGTTGTCTGAAATACTGCGCTTTTTCTGCTTGGACCTTTACACAAGTGTTCATGCACTTTACAGCAGCCACTGACGAAGTGCTGTTTATCTTCGCCGGGAAATGTTCTACAATCTTTACTAACAATTCCACCTCTTCTCCCATTTTAATATCCTGAAATATAACATAAAACCATAAAATATTTATATTACTACAAATGTTTTAACCGAATAAGCAATTTAAGGTGATATTTGTTATTGTAGTTCAGAATTCAAAATGGTGTTGGAAATTCCCAACAGAGTTGGGAGTTCCAAACGGAAGCTAGGAAGTTCCAAACGGGAGTTAGGAAATTCCAAACGGGTGTTGAGAAATTCCAAACAGTTTTAGGAATTCCTAACAACCGTTAGGAATTTCCTAACATCCATTTGGAATTTCCTAACACCCATTAGGAATTCTTAACGGGTGTTAGGAATTCCTAACATCTGTTAGGGATTTCCTAACACACGTTAGGAATTTCCTAACATAGAATTCCTAACGGGTGTTAGGAAATCCTAACATCTGTTAAGAATTTCCTAACACCCGTTAGGCAACCAAAATGCTACTCAGAATACCAAACTTACACAACCAAACAATGTATGCAAATCAATGTATACCAAACATACACCAGTAATACTATATGCCAATTTTCATTGAAAATAAAACAAAAAACAATTGACTTGTGTGTAAATACATTCTTATAATGATAAAGAAAATGATAATCATAGTTTCGTCTGATTAGGTTTTTCAAAGTGATAACATGAGTGTGTTTTTGACTATTTAGAGTTACGAAAGTTTAACCGGGGCACATATTGTGTGTTTTTGACTTGTGCTTCTCATCAACTATATACATTTGACGTTAGGTGTTTAGAAAATTGATTATCTGTCACATGAATGCATATATACGTTATGATTTTCTGATATGTGTTAATCCTTTCTTTTAACAAGGATATTAGGTAAAACATTAATTTAATAACACGTTAATTATGATAATAATGAAATAGAGAACCAGGACAAATTAAGCCACGCATATATAAAGAGTTTCTCATGGCTCCATTGATTTTATTTTTTCCACTGTCATATTAATTGGTGGAATCAAAGAGCTTGGGACCATATATAATTTACGAGAAATCATCGATGAAGCAGGAATTAATCTACGTGTTTTGGTTAAACATCGTTTTTGTTCATATTTAATATGCAAACCTACCAGTAATATAGGAACTCGCAAATAAACATCACTGAACCTAGCAATATAGGAACTCGCAAATAAACATCACTGAACCAAAATGCTACTCAGAATACCAAACCTACACAACCACTACAAAATCTAATCCAAACAAAGGTCTCCATTTTTCTTTGTATTTCTATATCACAGAATAGGATAAATGTATATACTGATCATGCCCAAGCCAAAATCCAACGTGGAAGAATATTTTCTTACAGTTGGTGGAGCATACAAGAAATATTTTAGTCATGACCTCACGATCAAAACATAGGCAAAGCAAATGCTGCACTCTTTTTCTTTTAAAAAAACAGAAGCCATATGTTTTGGGAAAACAACAATACAATATTCTTAACTTGCCGAGAGACAAAAAGAGAGAATGGGAGCCTAATTAACACTCTTTTGGGTTGATTTTGTGTCATTGTCAACAAGTTCAAAGCATCCTCTTTTTTAGATCTTTCTCTCTCTCTTCTCACTATCACTCAAATGTGATAAATTTCTCTTTTAATGCGTTGGCTTTATCTGAAGCTAATATATGTATTGACAATTACAATAATGTCTATGATAATGATTGGTATATCCAATTGTTAGAAGTAATAATCAAAAGCACAGCAGTGGTGCTATACAGCAACAAAATGATCAATCACCAGCTGACTCACATTCACACTCTACTAGACACTCAGTTATAGAATGCAAATTGCATGTTGTGTATAAAAAAGAGCATGAGCTCATTTCATGTAATCATTACAAAATATCAATAAGAATTCTTTTAGATTTTCTCTAAAGCATCAACAGCTTCTACATCATCTCATACTCTGTTCTCGAGTTTTAGTTAGGCATTTTATCAAACACTTCATTTTCAACACCAATATATTCAACTTCTTGAAAAATTGGGTCATTCCAAAGTTTTGAACATCAGAAGTAGCACAAATCCGGTATATTTATGGTTACAAATAGATTATTTTCTCTCTTGACAGACAAACAACAAACCAGACAAAATCAAAAACCAAAACAACAAACCAAGACAATATTTCACCTGCCCTCAGACCTTTCTTTGCGAGAGACGAGAGTATCTATCAGCAAAGGAATTTGACTAGAATTTGCAAATACTTGACTATAATTTTTCACCTTTAAAACACAATATTTCACCTTCAAAACACAATAATACAAAAATTAAAGAGGGATTCACCTTTTTCTTGAAGCCAAAAGGTGAGTCTGCGAGAGATGAAGAGAGGACAAGTGTAGTGAGAGCACTGTTGGCCGCCTTCAACCTTCAGCTGCGCCGTCGTCGACTTCGACCTTCAGCAGCGGATTTGACGTCAAAGACAGCAGAGATTACAGCTCGATTTGGTCGATTTTAGCTAGGTTTTTGGGAGGGATTTGGGGATTTTGATCGATTGAAACTTTTAGCTACTGATTTTGAAACTTTTGATCGACATTTTTACCTAGGTTTTTGGTAGATTTTAAGAGGAGGGATTTGGGGATTTTGATTGGGATCGATTTTAAGAGGAGAAAAGAGGGCATTTGAGTGTTTTGATTGAAATGTCATTTTTAAGTTTTAAAAGGGCATTATTGTCTTTCAACAACCCCAATTGAGTTAGTGTTGCAATTTTTTCAAAAAATGGTTAGATTTCAACAGCAGCCTTTCAAAAGGGTTAGTTATCAATAAAACCCTTATTTTTATGCACACAATAATCCTTATGATATAATTCAAGCAATTAGCAAAAATTAATGGGTTTTATTGAAAGCTAACCCCTTTGGGAGGCTCAAGTTGAAATCTAACTCATTTTTGAAAAACTTGCAAAACTAACTGTTTTTTCATGCGTAAGTACCATTTTACCCTTACTTACTAACTTTTCTCTTTTACTCATTATATACCTCTTATTTCCTTCTTTTCATCACTTCTTCCTCTCCTCATAGCAGACATGCGACTCTCATTCTTCTCCCTCTCCAATTTTTTTTTTCTTCTTTTGTTCTCTCTTCCTTTGCAGATACAAATGAAGCAACTCCACCATTGAGCAATTCCACAAGGGTTCCTTCCATTGAAGCTTTGAGGTGAGTTTTTTTTTTTTTTTTTTTTTTTTTGAACTTTTATAACAGTGTTCTTCTCAACCATGTCCGAAATTCTTGAATTTGTGTAATATTTTGGTGAAAATAGTTTACATTTATATAATAAATCATGGGTCTTGTTTGAATTTGAAGTTGTTGTGATCAATTTAAAGTTCGTAAGCTAAAATTTTAGTTTATTTATTGTTAAAATGTGTTATTTACTTAGATTTGTGTATAAGGGTTCTTTATTTTTGTGAAAATAGCTTACATTGTAATAGAGCATGAGTCTTTGTTGAATTTGATGTTGTTGTGGTCAATTTAGAGTTCACAACCTGAATTTTTAGTTTTTTTCTTGCTAAAAATGTGTTATTTACTTAGATTTATGTATTAGGATTCTTTATTTTTGTGAAAATAGCTTACATTAATGTAATAGAGCATGGGTCTTGGTTGAATTTGATATTGTTGTGGTTGATTTTCCATTAACGGTGTTAAGGAATTCCTAACGGCTGTTGGGAATTCCTAATAATGTTATGGAATTCCTAACGGCTGTTGGGAGTTCAGTTGCCGAAAATTTTAGTTGGACCAACTCCCTTATAGACATGTACTTGCTGCTTGTAACCTTCGTCGTTCTTCATGTTATGATTTTTGCTCCCATTATTACCACAAGGAAACATTGGCTATAGCTTATGGTAGTTCCATTTACCTCGTTGGGCCTATGGAAGAGTGGGATGTTCCCGATGATGTATAAACTCGTGTTGTTCTACCACCAAAAGGCCGCAAACCTCGCAGGCGTCCGGTAAAAAAACGCAAGCCATCGAAAGGTGAAGAAATTATACAACGGAAGTGTGGTAGATGCGGAGGAATAAGACATAATAGGCAGAAATGTAAGGCACAAATTCCTTTATCCGATCAAAATGGAAACCCTTAAGGTATAATAAACATGTTTTATATTGTAGTTGACAGTTGCTATTTAATTTTATGAAATGATTAACTATGTTGACTATGTATTTTTATGTTCTATCATTTATTTTTCCTATTAATTTTATATGTTTATTTGTAGGTGGCTGGATGGCACGGGATGTTGGTTATGTAGTATTCAAAGGTTACAGACCGGGTGTTTATGAGTCATGGAATGAGTGCGAAGCACAAATCAACAGATTCGATGGAAGTTTTGTGAAGTCATACGACTCCCTATCGGAGGCATATAAGGTGTATGCTTTATACCCTCATCGATAGAATAAGATGCGTATATGCAGTCCAATTGTTACCAAAACCACATCTCATGAAAGCAAGTGGTTCTCATACGTGATAGGTTCACTTATGGGAGCCGTTGTGGCTATTGTTGTTTTTCTTATGCTCCGTTAAATTGTAATGTTTATTTATTGTGTAATGCTTATTTATTGTGTAATGCAAGTGTTGTTTGACAGTGTTGTGTAAAACATTTCACACAATTTTATATGTAGCTTTTTAGGGATTTAATTGCTTGTTGTTATGGATTTAATTGCTATGAAACTTGTTGAAATAATTTATTATGCAGCTTTTTAGGGATTTAAGTGTTGTTTGACAGTGTTGTTATGAAGCTTGCTATTATGGATTTAATTGCTTGAGATGACCGTGTTGATAATGTTGTTAACTTGTTAACAGTGTTGTTATATGTGGCTATTTTGTTGTTTCACAGTGTTATGTAATAAACAGCTCTTACATTTTAAAAACAAAAATGTACAGCCCTTATAAGGTAGAAATTTTTGCATTTTCAACCCTTAAATTGAATTAAAACAGCCCCTAAATTTTAAAAACAAAAACAGCCCAAAGTATGTTGTGCGGAAGAGGGATAGTTGCACCTCCGTCAACTTGCCCTTAATGCACTTTACCGCAACGGTTGACGAAGTGCTGTTTATCTTCGCCGGGAAATGTTCTGTAGCCTTTACTAACAATTTCACCTCTTCTCCCATTTAATTATCCTGAAATATAATATAAAACCATAAAATATTTATATTAGTATAAATGTTTTAACCGAATAAGCAATTTAAGGTGATATTTATTACTGTAGTTCAGAATTCAAAACGTTGTTGGGAATTCCCAACAGCAGTTGTGAGTTCCTAACTGCTGTTGAGAATTCCAAACTGCTGTTGGGAATTCCCAACAGGTGTTGGGAATTCCCAACAGGTGTTGGGAATTCCTAACGCCCGTTAGGAATTCCTAATTTATGTTGGGAATTCTTAACATCGGTAAGGAATTCCTAACGTCAGTTAGGAAACCAAAATGCTACTCAGAATACCAAACTTAAGAGTACACAACCACTACAAAATCTAATCTAAATATTTAAACATCACTGAACCCAGCAATATAGGAACTCAACCATAACAATGAGATGGCAAAAACACCAGCAATATAGCAAATCAAACATCACTATGCCAAAATTACCAAACACAAAAACACCCAAACAATGTTGTTAACCGCCTTTTTTGGCAGGGGTCCAAAGAAGAATTTTTCATCCATGCCAAGGTCATTTGATTGTTGAAAGAATGAACCAAGGGTCCTAAGGATCCCGCTACCACATTATCCCGGTATCCCGTTACCGCATGATCCATGATACACAGTATCCCGATGTCGCGCTACACTTGGTACCCCGTACTCCGTACTCGGTACTCGGTACCCCGTACTCGGTACTCGGTACCCGGTACCCAGTACCCAGTACCCAGCACCCTGTACCCGGTACCCTGTACCCTGTACCCAGTACCTAGCACCTGGTACCCTGTGCCCCGCACTTGGTACCCTGTACCCTGCACCCTGCACCTGGTACCCCGGTACCTCACACTCGAACCAGTCCTCCAAGCACCTCCCAACCACCTAACATAGAAGGCGTCAACAAGGGAGGTCGTAATGCACCATTTGTCAGATTACCAAGGAAGAAAAATCAAGCTACAATAACAGACTAAATACGACAACATTTAAGTAAATAAGGAAATTGCCTTGTTCCCGGCATTCAAGAGTCTCATTCAAAAGTGGAGTCAACTCTTTTAGTTCTAAAAGGAATCACTTGATTCCAGGGAATCAATCCCACGATCTTCTCGCCTATCACCATGGAACGCCCAGTAAATTGCTAGGTCATTAGACTGAATTTAGGGGAGTGAACAACAAGAAATAAAACATATATATATGACATGACATTCGACAGAAAAGGGGAATGAATCTTCTTTTCCCAAAAAGACTTGCAGCTTTTTCCCCAACAATGCTTCCTTTTCTTCTTCTTTTCTATTGATTAGAGGAAAGGGTCTATGGCCGCCTATTATTGTAAGCTTTCTGGAGCACTTATATTGTATTATTCTCCTACTTGTGTAAGCTCCCCGAAGCACGTCTTATTGATAAATATATAAAGGATCTATCTCCACCGGATACTATCTCCACCGGATACTATCTAGGGGTTTTTCAGCATATGAGCATGCGTGATGCTTTTCCCCCCTAGGCCAGTCCACTTTCTACCAAAAGAATTGTCATTCTCTCTTCTATCTCTTTTATTAAACATGTCTGTGAGTTAGATTCCGACCCCGCTGGTCTGAGCTCTCTTACCCACCTATTCGCATGACATGCCACAATAAAGAAGGATCAAAGCCCCCCACAAGAACATGGAAACCCCAAGTGCCATATCTTTTCCACATGCTTGAAGCCCCGACGGGCGGGGTGATTTTTCTCCTACCTACTGCACCTTACTCCAGATTTTTTACTCATACAAAACCATGGTACCTAGAGGTACCTACTCCGCTGCAGCCTACCAGGTAGCAATTTGAGGGTGTTAATTGAAATTCCTCACCCAGAGCAAATTTTTGGTTAACAAATGTATTAGGAGTAACAACATATGCTTCACACTTTAGAATTACAAACCATATCACAGCTTGTTCAAGTTAGGTGACTTTCAAATATCTTTAGATATACATTGTCAAACTCTTGCTTCTCACATTTCTTTCATAAATATTTTCAACTCATATTTTTTTTTTAAAGGCAATCAGATTAAAAGGGGCACCAAGCAAGGCAAAAAACACACAGCTACCCAACAAAACAACCAAAAACCCATTGCACCCAGAAGAAAAACAACAATATTATTAAGGCAACGCCACAAAGGGCCAAATAAAAGCAACGCATACAAGCCCTACACAAAACAGCAACTAGAGCAAAACCAAAGCAAAATCTAAACAACAGGACCAGCGAAGAGAAACATTTCCAGGAGAAGAGACAAGGCACACACCATGAGACAGAGAAAAGAAAATAGAAGCAGCGACAGGGGAACAAAAACCAATATGCAAAGCCAAATTAAGAAAAATATGGGATAATCAATCTAGAAGCAGCGACACAAAACAAAAATCACCCCAAATTAGAAGCAGCGACAACAAAAATTAAAAGCCACACAAAACAGCAACCAGAAAATAGAAGCAGTGACAGCAAGAAAAATATGCAAAGCCAAATTAAAAATCACTCTATTCAACTCTATCCCCACTGCTACTAGAGCCACAATTCCAAGTTCACTCAAACATTAAACAAAAATTCAAACAACACACATTAAACAAACCTTTTAGGGTTCTAATAAAAAAAAAATTCAAAAATTGAAGAACCACCATTCACCTTCACAAACAAAAATTTAAAAATTCAAGAACATTAACCTTCTTTGTGTTGAAGCCAAACAGATTTGAGGCCGTGTTCAAGCTTGTGTCCCGTCCCATCGCGTCGTTGTCGACTAAACAAACGACCTTCGTCCCATCGCACTGTCGTCGACTTCAAGCTGCCGTCCGGTCGCGCCGTCGTCGACTGCAAGCTTACGTCCTGTCGCGCCATCGTTCACTTCGAGCTTCCGTCGTCATCGGCGTGGTTGTACAACTATCACTGTGTCGTTTGAGAGAAGGAGACAGAGGGAGAGAAGGAGAATGTCGTTTGAGAGAGATTCACGGATTATGTTTTGTCATTTTGAGAGAAATTAGGGATTTTGAATTGAAAGATGTTTGGTCTTACAAAGAGTAGATAGAGATGGTCGATTAGAAGAAGGATTAGATAGGGGTTTTAAAATTTAACAAGGGCAATATTGTCTTTCAACAACCCTAAAAGGGTTAGTGTTGCAAGTTTTTCAAAAATGGGTTAGATTTCAACAGCAGCCTCCCAAAGGGGTTAGTTTTCAATAAAACCAAAAATTAATATATATATATTGAGCAATTATCAGGTGCAGGATCCCATACTGATTCCTATCGATGATAATCAATGCAAATTTTTCTTTACACTAATGCCAATCGATGATAATTAATTCGTGCAAGATTCCTAACTTGATAATTCCTATATATATATATATATATATATATATATATATATATATCAGTGTTTCTATTGTCAGTTCGTCCTGATATAAAATATATCAGGATATCAGGACGAAGAATGTGAACTATAGATTATGAAGAAGTTTTGACAAGTGCATATACTTTGATTCAAAATATGTAAATATAATGGTCCACATCATTCGTCCTGATATATTTTACATCAGGACGAATTGACAATAGAAAATTTGTATATATATATATATATATTCTCTCATGAAGGATCTCTTATTTTAATTTCGGAAAAAACCTTAATGAAATCACATCGATTTTTATGAATTTTGATCATAACTTTTTATAGATGATAAGTTCAATGAAATGTACCTATGAATAAAATTTGAGAATTTTTCAAGTACTAAAAATGTTTTCTTGAATTTTCCTATATTTTGCCCTTTTTTCGATGCATTCATATTTGACAAAATCGGAAAAAATAGTTTTAGTGTTTGAAAAATTTTCAAGTTTTATTTATAGGTACATTTTATTGAACTTATCATCCATAAAAAACTTCAGATCAAAATTCATAAAAATCGATATGATTTCATCAATATCCTTACCGAAATTAAAATAATAGATCCTTATGAGAGACTCCCTTGCAATATAATTCAAGCCATTAGCAAAAAGTAATATGTATAGAGTAATTATCAGATACGGGATCCCGTACTGATTCCTATCGATGATAATCAATGCAAAATTTTCTTTAAACTAATTCCGATTGATGATAATTAATTCATGTGAGATTCCTAACTTGATAATTTTTATATATATATATATATATATAGTTAAAAAGGGAAAAAAAAAAATCACAACACGACAATGTAAATTATGTAATGCATTGAATTTATACAAGTTTATAGAATTTGGATCTTCTTTAAATGAAATCTTAAGGTGTCTATATTGTCAACATAATTTTTTTTTTTCTTCCGGATATTTGATTACAAAAGATTTGGACATCTTGGTTTGTCGCATACTTAGGGATGGTAAAATTCCCCGTGGGGACGGGGCCCTGTAAATACCCACACTTTTAGGGTGGGGATAGGTTTCAATTTGGTGGGGATGAGGATAGATAGTTTAACCCGCAATGGGTATGGGGCGGGGATGGGTTTTATACTCCCTACCCCGCTTAAAATAATACTTAGTTAAACTACGTAGTTTCGAAGAAAATAAATATATCTAAAAAATAAAATAAAAAATGTATTAACCCTAACTTTACATCTCTTCACCGTTACTTAACATAAAATGACAAAACAAAATATTATTAAAAAAACCCTAGCCGCTAACTTCAACTCTAAGTCTCTAATCCTCAAACAACTCGAAGTTCATCGTTCAAGCTTCAACCTCAAACACAAGAGGATATACAGTAAGTTTCTTTCTCAAATAACTTTTAAAATTAAAAGTTTAATAACATCGTTTTTTTTTTTCAAGCCTATTACTTTAATAATTCTCAACTCTTGAATTAAATTTAATTCGTTTATCACTACTTCAGGTAGGTACAAATATGTCTACAGATGCACTAGAAAGTGAAGACCCAATACTAGTGTTATCAAGAGAAAATTGTGTAAACATACACGAACAACATGGGGTTGAAACAAACTAAAGAAGAGGGAACTAGAGAAATAAATGCAACTATTAGATGATTAACGTTACGATTTTTGAACATTTTGACTTCATACTTTATGTTTATATTTGAAAATGATTGAATTTACTTGTGAGAATTATACTTATGAGATGTTTTTTTTAATAGTTTCTTGGAATTATTTACTACTTTATATATTATATAATATTCAAAAAAAATTATAAATGGGGTAAATGGGTGGGGACGGGGAAAGCACTCCCCGTTGTACCCCGCCCCACCCCAACCCGACCCGACCCGCTCCATCTATGGTGGGGTTTTATGAGGAGATGAGTTTTCAAAAAATAAATGGAATAGGGTGCGGGGAAGACCACCCTGACCCGCCCCCGCCCCCGCCCCCGCCCCCGCCCCCATTGCTATCCCTACGCATACTTGACAAACTACTAGTGTGATTTATACACTTTTTTTTCTCTAGTTTAGATTGTCAATACGACCTTTATTTGATATACAATTCTAAATGATTTGAACATAAACGATTTAAACAACTTATCTCGCAACCGGACATAAATAAAATACATAAGTCTACATTCATTCTCAAAAATCAATAATTAGGATATATATACAATAATCATGGAAAGGAAGGGTGGTGAGATAAGCGAAACCACCGTACAATTATACAAATATACAATAATAATAATAATAATAATAATAGGAAAAATTGCACAAACTTACCCTAACGTTTCCCATTATGGCATAATATTCAACTAATACCTTTAATTGCACAAACAACCCCTCATGTTAGTCAACTTTGGTTAAAAATAGCCATTGACCATGATTTTTTTTTGAAAGCCCAAAATTGCCCCTGCACTTTATTACAAAAAAATCTTAATTGCCCTTTATTTATAACATTATCTACTTTAAATTATTATAATATAAAAAATAAATACTAAACATAATCCTTTTTTAATAAAAAAAAATTCAAAAATAATATATTAAAAACAAAACAATTTAAGAAAACGTTATTTTGAGAAAATACAATTTAATAATATATTAAAAACAAAACAAAAAAAAAACGTTATTTTGAGAAAATATAATTTAAAATTATGCAAGTCCAATATGAATAATGGTAATGTGTTACATATTTTTGAATTTTTTTTGTTTTTATTATATTATTTTTGAATTTTTTTTATTTAAAAAGGATTATGTTTAGTATTCTAAACACAAATATAAATAAAATCATCAAGAGTTTGAAATAAAAATATAATCATTTGTCATAATAAAATACAGTAGTACCGAAAATTTGTTCAATGTTCATCTCTATAAGACAAAATAATTTGACTCAATATAAATTACGCATTATATTTTGGTTCAAAAAATATATATATATATACTAAACATAATCCTTTTTAAATAAAAAAAAATGTTTTAAATTTTAAAAATATGTAGCACATTACCACTATTCATATTGGATTTGCATAATTTTAAATTATATTTTCTCAAAATAATATTTTTTTTATTGTTTTTTTTTAATATATTATTAAATTGTATTTTCTTAAAATAACATTTTCTTAAATTGTTTTGTTTTTAATATATTATTTTTGAATTTTTTTTTATTTAAAAAGGATTATGTTTAGTATTTATTTTTTATATTATAATAATTTAAAGTAGATAATGTTTTAAATAAAGGGCAATTAAGATTTTTTTTTTTTTTAATAAAGTGCAAGGGTAATTTTGGGCTTTCAAAAAAAAATATAGTCAATGGCTATTTTTAACTAAAGTTGACTAAAAGGAGGGGTTTTTTGTATAATTAAAGGCATTAGTTGAATATTATGCCATAATGGAAAACGTTAGGGTAAGTTTGTGCAATTTTCCCATAATAATAGTAGGTTTAATAATAATAATAATAATATCAGGCTTAAAAAAAACGCTGGTACGCAGTACGCTACACTGTTTACAATTTTACAAAACCGACTTCATATAGACGCTACGCTGTGAGCCTGTGCCTGAGCCCAAATAAAAAGGGGACCTTTCACTACTTAGCCTCATTTCTCAATCTCTCTCAAGTCTCAATCTCTCTCAAGTCTCAATCTCTCACGCCACCTTCCAGATCGACGGTGAGTTCCTCCTCAACCCTAATTAATCACTGCTAGGGTTTATTCAATTAGATGTTTCACATTCTATCTTCGCGATTCGTTTGTTTTGATTTTGTTCGTGATAACGCTGATTATTTTAATTTAATTAATATTGCTCCGTTCTTTTAATATAATGGCCGATTGTATGCTTCGTTTATACTTTTATTTGTTTTTATTTTATTTTTTTATTGCTTTTGATTTCAGTTTGGGATCGAAATCAAGACCGTTTTGCGGAGTGTAGATAGAAAGAGTGAAGAGATGTTTGGTTCGACTAACCGTAAGTGTTTCTCCTTATTGTTCATCTTTTGTATTGTATTAGTAATAGTTTTACTGTATTGTTATTGTGAAACTTTGTTTCATTACTATCACAACAAGAAAATTAAGTTTCGATTCAGTTATATTGCTTTTAATTTCAATGCAATTGGCTGTGTTCGTGTAAACTGTCATTCCATGGTCATATAACTATAATAGGCTGGGAACTGTGATGTTGATACTGCACTTTATTGTTCACGATAAACTAAAAATAGGCATATAAAAGGTACTAACAGTGGTCATTTATTTAGATTCTATAATTTATGAATGTCTTTATTGTTTCTGTACGATTGCTTGATTCTTCATGTATTGTGGTTTTTTGCTGCATCAGCTCTTAAGTTTCTATTTATATCAAGTTTTGTTTGCAGTGATCTGAGGCTTTTCTCATGTCTGTCAACTTTGTGGTAGTATCTGCTAATCATGAATATTTGGATTATATTCTAAGCACATGATGGGCTTGCATTTACCGATATTTTATTGATAAGCTGTGATTATTTGATTATATCTGTTAGTGATTATTTTTATCTGCATTTTCTACCTAGGTTTAACAGGATATAATTATTTGTTTGTAAATCAATTTAATGTGTGGAAGTCCATTGAACAGCTTTTGGGCAGTCATCTAGCAGCCCATTTGGGTCATCATCAGTCTTTGGGCAGACCAACAATGCAAGTAACAATCCATTTGCTCCCAAACCTTTTGGTACTACAACCCCTTTCGGTTCAACAGGGAGTTCTATATTCGGGGGCACTTCAACAGGCGTGTTTGGTGCAGCTGGTGCAGCTCCATCATCTTCCCCCTTCTCGTCTGCCACGACTTTTGGTGCTTCATCTTCACAACCTGCGTTTGGAAGTTCTAACGTGCCTGCTTTTGGCAGTTCATCATCGTCATTTGGTGGTATGTGCATGGTTAACTTTATTTTTGAATATTTCTTATGAATTTGGTTGCTATCTATGCCCTATACCTGATTTATTAATTTTGATTTCAACTCTTGAAAAAAATGTTTATGGTTATTAGCACATAAAGAAACAAAATGTTTCAATACTAAGAAGGAAGCTTCTCATAGGTTTTGCATCTTTCCTTTTCTTTTCGGTACTTATTTTCTTTCACACAGGTGCATCTGCCATTCGCCTTTACTTATCCACTTCCATTAAGTGTATGCGTCGTCAGTGATTGGTCCCTTTTGACATGAAATTTGTAAAATAATCTCAGATCTTGATTTAATTGCTTGAGAAACATTATATGTAATTTTGTCATCAACTATATAGTCTATATTCATGATTTATTATTAAAATGATTTGTCTTCTGTTCAGCTTTTTTTCCCCTATTTATTTTCCTCTTAAAATACTGATGTATCTCTCTGTTTCTCATTCTCTCTCACACTCATACACATAGGTTCTTCAATATTTGGTGGCCAGAAGCCATTTGGATTTGGGTCCACTACTACTCAAACAAGTCCTTTTGGAAGCTCACCTCAGCAATCACAGCCTGCATTTGGCAACAGTTTATTTGGTTCTTCTACACCTTTTGGTGCATCAAGTCAGCCTGCTTTTGGTGCAACTAGTACTCCCGCATTTGGTGCAACAAGCACTCCTGCTTTTGGTGCAACAAGCACCCCTGCCTTTGGGGGTTCAAGCACACCTGCTTTTGGTGCTACGAGTACCCCAGCTTTTGGCGCTACGAGTACCCCAGCTTTTGGCGCTACAAGTACCCCAGCCTTTGGCAGCACAGGGACTGCATTTGGCGCATCGAGTGCCCCAGCATTTGGATCTGGGGGAGCCTTTGGGGCTTCAAGCGCCCAACTCTTTGGATCATCGGGCACCCCTGCTTTTGGGGCTTCAAGTACACCGGCTTTTGGGGCTTCTAGCACACCTGCCTTTGGTGCTTCCAGCACACCCGCTTTTGGGGCATCAAGCACACCTGCTTTTGGGGCATCAAGCACACCTGCTTTTGGGGCATCTAATACTTCATCGTTCAGTTTTCAATCAAATGCTACATTTGGTAGCAGCAGCCCATTTGGAACTGCAACATCTCCTTTTGGAGCTCAGAGTTCTACTTTTGGTAAGTTTATAAGCATTTAGCAATCTGAAGTGAATACAAATGAGTTAATTAGCTTCAAAAATTTTATTTGCTTTTATCAATATTTTTATGTCGAAACAGTTAATTTTTTTTTTTAATGTTATGTGCTGTCATGCAGGAGCCCCCCAAGCTACTACGCCAACATTTGGGAATACTACGGGCTTTGGGCCATCAAATTTTGGGGGTCAACGTGTGGGAAGTAGAGTAGCTGCTTACACACCTACAACTGAGGCAGATAGTGCCAGTGGTACACAGCCAGCTGGAAAGTTGGAGTCAATATCTGCCATGCCTGTCTACAAGGACAAAAGCCACGAGGAGTTAAGATGGGAGGATTATCAATCAGGAGATAAAGGTAATTTGCTATCTTCAGATATACTAGTGGTGCTTGTTCCTTTACATTATGACGTTGGCTGATTGAATAATTCTCTACATGATATGAAATTGCAGGTGGACCACTTCCTGCTGGTCAGTCTACTGGTGCAATTGGCTTCGGTGCGCCGGCTGCTCCATCAAGTCCTTTTGCTCCTTCACAACCCCTTGGACAATCATCTGCAAGCCCTTTTACCTCTTCAACATCTACTAATCTATTTGGTCCTAAAACTTCAACCTTTAATAGCTCAGGTTTTGGAACCCCCACCACGACTCCTCCTTATGGGTCCTCAAATTTTGGGGGGACATCTTCAGCCAATCCTTTTGGGTCAGCTTCATCTGCAGCGCCTTCCATCTTTGGGCCAGCATCAACATCTACA
Organism: Acer yangbiense; assembly: GCA_008009225.1. Lineage (NCBI taxonomy): Eukaryota > Viridiplantae > Streptophyta > Magnoliopsida > Sapindales > Sapindaceae > Acer > Acer yangbiense. The sequence goes on from CM017771.1 coordinate 5,876,898, forward strand.
TTTGTTCCCAATTCATCTCCATCTACTTTTGGGTCGTCACCATCCCTCTTCAATAGCTCAGCAGCCCAGGGAACAATTTCAGCATTTGGTTCTGGTATGAATTTTGGTAGTCAGTCATCTCCCTTGTTCAGTTCTGCTGCCCCAGGACAGACAGGTTCTGCTTTTGGACCTAGTACATTTGGTCCATCAAACCTATTTAGTACACCTTCAAGTGGGTTTTCAAATGGAATTTTCCCAGGCGCTCCATCACTAGCTCCTTCTAGCACTCCATTGGGTTTTGCTCCTACAACTGTAAGTCACTCTTTACATCATTACAGTTGGCTCTTATATTCTCAGTCTTGAAACTTGTTTGTTCATGCCATTCCATATCCACTAAAATAATACACCTATCCATACCAAGTGGGCCTCACAGTAATTGAATGTTATGTAAGAGAAATGGATCAATGAAAATAAATTGAATCTGTGTTTAGCATTTCTCTTAATGTCATTGGTGTAGTTAAGATCTTAGGGTTTTGGAGACCAATAGATGGATGGTAAAAGTATGATTTAAAGTGTAATTTTATATATTTGTTTTTAAATAAAATTCCCATATACATGCTTTAGCAAATATTTGAAATAATTTTGTGATATGTACTTGGCAACTTGTCGAACATTTACTGTAGGGAATTACATAGATGTTAAATAATGCTAACTTTGACTAGCACAGAATTCCGAATTTCATTCACAAAATGGTCTTCTTGTGTTATATATGCATAGAAGTACATATAATTCTGGATATACATTTATTTTTTGTGTTATAGTTAGCTGGACTACCTTGGTTGTTGTTGTCTGCTACTCTTCCCTTTTATCCTGTTGCATTATTTATTTATTTTTCTAGTTTTGAATGCTATTGAATAATTTGTTTTTCGTTTTTGTGAATTTCTAGCCCTCTGTTTCTATGCCGTTTCAACTGCCTCAGCCTGCTCAGACCTCTGGTGCTTTTGGGTTTAGCAACTTTGGTCCGACACAAACAGGTGCCTTTTAGTTTTCATACTTTATCTTATATTTGCATGTATTCGCTTAAGCCTTTTATAAGATTTTGCTGACTTTGTTAACTTCTATGCATTTCTAACAGTTAATATGAGTAACTTTGGTGGCACGTTGGGCACCGTTGGTCAGAGTAATCTTGGACAATTGTATGTCTCACTTCTTGAAGCTCTTGCTTATATATATATATATATTTTATGTATGTGTTCAAAATAATTTTGTTAGATCAAGGTGTGGTAAACTGGTAATGATGGTTGTATCACTGCTCCACCTACATTGCTCTGCTGGCACTTTTATGTGTGGGAAATTTTGTTGGCGATTTCTACAATTCCTGTCCTTGGTTAGCATTTTTAGAGTCATCAGCAACTGTAACTTTGTTTGATTGATGCTTTCATTTAGTTTATTTTACAGCAGGGGGAAAATTATTTTTTATGTCTGGTTTGCTGTTGACCTAAACTGCTTCTATCACATATTGATGTATTATGCTGGCATGCTTGTTTTTATCAGATCTGCCACTCAGAGTTCAGTTGCTGTTCATCCAATAGCTGTTACAAATCCATTTGGAACTCTTCCTGCAATGCCTCAAATGTCAATTGGCCGAGCTGGAACTGCACCTTCAATCCAATATGGAATTTCTAGCATGCCTGTAAATATGACTTTTCTTGAACTCCTCTTTTTATTTATTTTTATTTAATTTACACTAGGGTTCTGAATTGATTTCATGTAATTTTCCTAACAATTTATTTGTCTTATGATTATCACTTATTTGTGGTTACTATCAGGTTGTTGAAAAATCTACCCCTGTCAGAATATCATCCTTATTGACTTCTCGACATTTGTCTCAAAGGCGGATTAGATTGCCTGCAAGGAAATATAATCCCAAAAACGACGGTCTGAAGGTGAAGTTGCTAGTTTCAATTAAGAATGGTTATTACTTTGGTACTTATGGGTTACACATTTAACCATTTCTTGATCGCTGAATGCAGGTTCCATTTTTCAGTGATGATGATGAGACACCCAGCACACCGAAGGCAGATGCTCTTTTCATCCCAAGGGAAAACCCAAGATCTCTAGTTATTCGTCCCACAGAACAGTGGCCTTCAGGAGCTAGTGCAGCTAAACTATCATCTCTGAAAGACACATCTACACGAGTGCATGAGGATGGTAAGGTTCTAGCATAGTGTTGATCAGTCATGCGTCTCTCCCTTCCCCCAATTATTTCTCAAATCATGGCTAAACTGATGAGGTCAATAATCCCTATTGGCTTGTCTTCATCCAATTCTAAAAAGATAAATTTAGGGAATTGCTTTCTATATTTTCCTAGGAACAGAATTTATGTATCATTCTTCACTTACTGTTCTGTTTGTCTAGGTAAAATATCTGAAGATTACTCCAATTCTGAGGATAAAGATAGTAAGTATACTATCTGTTTATGACACACTATAATTGGTCATTCCCTTTAATTTTATGTTATATAATCTTGTGCTCTTCTGATTTTACCTAATCATAGTGCTTAATGAGAATTAGTTGGACTGGGAATTTCCTTTATCCTCGTGTTTGGGTTCAATTTATCTCACTGACACAGACGTTTCTATTGACCGGGAAACTTTCTATTGACTAAATACTGGAAGTCCTTAAGATTAAAACTGTTGTATTGTGAAGTCAATTAGTGTATACTACTTTTAAGGATAATGTTATGCTTTTGGTGCTATCGGTTGATGCAATAAACATTTTCTTTGTTTTTTCCTTTTTGGGTTGAGTGGGTGGGTGAGAGGAAACTTGCGATACTCATTTGGGTGAAAGTTTTTAGTTATAGTGTGATAGGTAAAGAACTCGGTTTATAATATGCAAACTCCAACTGAAATGGATGTGTGGGAGTATGATTTCAAGTTTTTTTTTTTTCTTTTCATTACGGTCTCTTGCTCTTGCTATGAAATGTCAACATTTTATTTTTTACAAAAAGATATGTCGATATTAATTGGTGAACCAGATCATATTTTATGATTATTGTTTTTAATTCTACAAGTTCTCATTGCAGAAAATCCAGTTGAAAATGGTGGTGTCAAGGAACGAGTTCATCCCATCAAGATCAATCCGAAACCTAATGGAGTCCATGATGATCATTCTGTTCAAAAAGATGACTCTTATATGACACTGAGTGGTCATAGGGCTGGTGAAGCTGCAATTGTGTATGAGCATGGGGCCAACATTGAAGCGCTCATGCCAAAGCTCCGGCGCTCTGACTACTACACAGAACCTAGAATTCAAGAATTAGCAGCCAAGGAAAGGGCTGAGCCAGGATTTTGCCGACGTGTTAAAGACTTTGTTGTTGGACGCCATGGATATGGCAGCATCAAATTCCTAGGTGAAACAGATGTCCGACGACTTGATCTTGAATCACTCGTTCAATTTAACAATCGTGAGGTGATTGTGTATATGGATGACAGTAAGAAACCTCCTGTTGGACAAGGCCTTAATAAGCCTGCAGACGTAACTCTGCTCAACATAAAATGTTTTGACAAAAAGACCGGACTGCAGTACACAGAAGGGCCAAAAATTGATAAATATAAAGAGATGCTTAAGCGGAAGGCTGAGGACCAAGGTGCCGAGTTTATATCCTATGACCCTATCAAGGGAGAGTGGAAGTTCAGGGTCAATCACTTTAGTGAGTACAAGTTCGGAGAGGAAGACGAAGACGCATGTGCTGCCCAAGGCTGCTGACAGAAGAGGAGCCAATGGGGTTTTGTTCTGGCTGAGGGTTGATTTTGTGTTTGTATAGATAACTGTGGTAAATACTAGAACTAGATCAAGTCAAGGCACTACTGTGTTTAATATGCATTTCTTGTGTTGTGGTTTCTTTAGTTTTGTAATTCTTCATGGGTCGGTATGGAACTTGGTCTTGTTTTGTTTCTGTCATGTCTTCATTTTTTATCTGTTATTTTAGTATGGTTTCAACTTGTATGGTAATGGAGCTGTTGAATGATGACCTTAAAAAAAATGAATATGTTTTTCAAGTCATTTCTCGTCTGATTAAATTTCATTTAAGTTTATACCTAACTCTTATTTCCCTACATATTTGCTACTACGTCTAATATATAATATATTGTCAGCGAGTGTTATATCGTCTGAAATGGAAATATTAATTTGAGTGAAAAGATGAAAAAATGAATTCAATTTGTACATAGTGAAATTGTGAGTTTTACTTTTTCTAAAAATTTGATTTATTTTTTTTATTTTTTTATTTTTTTATTTTTATAATGAAAATACAGTTAAAAATAGTTTAAAATGATTCTGTTAAAGAAAAGACTGATGACAAGCAGAAAGTGGTGGGCTTGAATTAGGCCACATTAGTTTAATAATGTTTTTGCTTCATTGACATTGGGCCCACATCGTTATGTGGGCCAAGATTGGAAATTGGGCCATTATGGTGGGCTGATGTTAAGTATTTAAGCCTGAGTTGTATTTTACGGTGGGCTGAGGTTGAGCCCACAGTAGTTTTTCTCTGCTCTTGCTCTCTGTGTCACTGTGTGTATGTATATTAATGTTAGGGTTTTAGAGGTTGCAGAGCAGCCGCCTGAAGAAAGGGAGGAGAATAACCATATCGAAGAGAGAGAAAGATGAAGACGATTCTCTCTTCAGAGACTATGGACATCCCTGATGGCGTTAAAATCAAAATTAACGCCAAAATCATCGAAGTGGAGGGACCCAGAGGCAAGCTCAGCCGCAACTTCAAGCATCTCAACCTTGACTTCCATCTTATGACCGACGAGTCCACCGGCAAGCGCAAGCTCAAGATCGAGGCTTGGTTTGGCACCCGCAAGACCAGCGCCGCCATCAGAACCGCCCTCAGCCACGTCGAAAACCTCATCACTGGCGTCACCAGTGGCTACCGCTACAGGATGAGATTCGTCTACGCTCACTTTCCCATTAACGCTGCTATCAGTAACGGCAACAAGTCCATCGAGATCCGTAACTTTCTCGGCGAAAAGAAGGTACTTTTTTGATTTGTTGGTATACAGTTTTTACTGTTCTCTTTTCTAGTTTAAGGTTTCGAAATCATTTGACAATTGACGTGTACTGGTTGAATCATGATCTCTGTTTTTTTTTATACTTGTTGAACCCTAAACCTTATAAAATGAAGTGTGACAGTGATTGGTTCTTATATTTTACATCATGAGGCATTGCATTTAGTTGCTGAGCTTAAGACTGACGACTTCATATTTTACTTAACTGGTGCAAGATTATGCTTTTTTTTTTTAATTAATGGTGCACAATGAATAGGATTCCAGATTTTGCTGGTAATTAAATAACATAGATTTATTTAGTAGGACAGAGTACTATTTGAACTTTAATTTCTGTTTTGTTGAGTTTTAAATGCTTTTAGAATTGTGCATTGTTATCCTTAATGTGGATTTTACTCCTGATGCCACAGTCTGTTAAACAATATCTAATTTTTTCTGTTTTGTCGGTTGTTTGATGTGATCAGGTTAGGAAAGTGGATATGCTTGACGGTGTCTCCATTCTCCGTTCTGAAAAGGTTAAGGATGAGCTCATACTGGATGGGAATGACATTGAACTTGTGTCTCGGTCAGCTGCTCTCATAAATCAGGTACCTCTCTCTCTCTCTCTCTCTCTCTCTATATATATATATATATATATATATGTGTGTGTGTGTGTGTGTGTGTGTGTGCACTTACTTATGCTTACATGAATCTATCTGTATTATTGTTTGTATACTTTGATCAATTTGCATTGCAATTCTGACTGGTTACTACTATTTTGTTTTGGACAGAAATGCCATGTGAAGAACAAGGATATCAGGAAATTCCTTGACGGTATCTACGTTAGTGAGAAGGGGAAAATAGTCGAAGAGGAATGATTGATTGATTAGCTATCATAGTAATGTTATGGAAGTATGGGTTAAACATTTTGTTCTTGCGTTTACTGTTGAGTATGAGAACTTTTTATTTGGTTTTCTGGAATTTTTGGATTAGAGAATTTTGGATTTCTGCTGTAATGTCTTCTAATGTTTCTAATTGCATTAGATATGAATTTCATAGTTCTGCATCAGCTGCTGTTTATTGTTATCTACTTTCTTAAAGAATCTTGTGTGCAAAGGCAAGTTGGTTTTAAGATATATCCAATCTGTAGTATACCTGAACAATGTTTGTGCGCAGGTATGTTATCATACTTGATAGAGAAGCTACTGTGCTTCTGATGCAAGAAAACTTTGAAATGATGATTAGATTGGAATAATGTTAACCCTAGGTGGTGTTGATGTCATCTGTCAATTTAAGTGACTGAAACGTTCACCCGCCTAGGTTGTTCCTAGGCTGTGTTGTCAACTTTAAATGTTCCTGTTAACCGAAATATTACATAGAAGAATGGATTCTTTTGATCAATGCCATTCAATTTTATGTGCTTTGTGAAAACCAGTTCTTCAAACACTACCTAAAACATCACCAAAGATGACCCAATGGTATTGTATGTTAATGTCAAAATGATGCTGAATCCCACTAGCTGTAGCTTCTTCGTCAGAAGCAGTGTCATCCATCATATAATCATATCATTATAAAACTGAAATACAAAGAAACTATCACAAGTGGTTGAGATTGATTTACCCTTGCTTTCTAAAGCTATGCAATGAAAAAAATGGTGATGGAAATCAAACACACACACACACACACAGACACTAGCTTGAATCTTCCATGGAAAGCTGTAGCTGTGCTTCTTATGTGTTAATGGCGGTTGTTCAATCAGCTTATGCTGTATCCAATGTCATGATCAAAATAGCCCTGGAAAGAGGACTCAATCAACTTGTCTTTGTGGTTTATCGCCATTTGATTGCCTTATTTCTGTTAGCTCCTTTAGCTTATGCCCTTGAAAGGTAAAAACCTCAAACCTTTTCTTGTTATTCTCACTCACTACTCTTGTTTACATGGCCTTGACAAAAACTCAACAATCAATAATATGCAGGAAACAACGCCCTTCGCTCTCATTTTCAGTGACGATGAAGATTTTTGCACTTCCATCGCTTGGAACTACCGTCCATCTTAACGTCTATTACGCCGGTTTAGCCTACACTTCTCCAACAGTTGCAAGTGCTTTGAGTAACGTTATTCCCGCTTTGACATTTCTGATGGCCTTCCTGCTCGGGTATTTGCTCCTTTTTTTTAACATCTATTTATTTCTTCCATAGAATTCTTCTTACTTGTTACAATTTGATTTATACTAATTTAGGATGGAGAGAGTGAAAATTACAAGTACCAGAGGTAGAGCAAAGGTGATTGGTACCATTATTTGCATTGCTGGGTCACTGGTTTTTACTTTCTGGAAGGGACACTACTTGTTCAAAAGCTCTGTGGAGAGGCCTCTCATTAACATGTATGTCACAAAAGAAACTTCTGTTAGTAAGTTGAACTATGCTAAGGAAAACTGGATCAAAGGTTCTGCTCTTATTTTCATCAGTCATATTGCGTGGAGTGGGTGGCTAATCCTCCAGGTGATTGAACATTTTGTTTCTGATGATTCAAATTTACAAGTTACAACATAAAACGATTTATTCGAATGCTGTCATAATAGGCTATTGCCTTCCGAGTCTACCCTGCTTGATTATCACTCAACGTCTTGATTTGCTTCTTCGCCTCATTGCAATCTTCTGTGCTTGCCATGTTCTTTGCAAGAGATCCTAATTTATGGAAGCTGGAGTGGAATGTGCAGCTCTTAACCATCATCTACTGTGTAAGTGTTTCAACTCACTCATCAAGTCGTTTTTCATTTGAATTGAAACTAATTCAAAGTTGTTGATTCGGTTCTTAGGGAGTTGTACTATCAGCATTAGTGTACTACCTACAAACATGGTGCATCAGCAAAAAGGGACTGGTTTTTGCAGCAATGTTTACTCCGCTCCTTGTTGTCATTGTGGGAATTTTCTCCGCATTTGCTTTCGCAGAGCGAATTCACTTGGGCAGGTGACCTATCACTTTCTTCTAATAAAAACAGATCATAACTCTTTCTTGATTGGTGTTTTTATTTTGCCGATTTCCAGCTTCGTGGGTGCAATTCTTATCGTGGTGGGACTTTACTGTGTACTTTGGGGTAAAAAGATGGACAGTCCTGTGAATGAACATCTAGAGGATAAAAAAGAGTCTGACAATGACAAAATTGTTGAGATTTCCTGTGAGAAGTAAGAGGAATACAAATATGCAATGAATGTGAAACCAGACAATTGGTTTAACAAGCTTGATCAATACTATTTATATAAACAACGTGAGAGCAAAAACATATATAGGCTTTATTGCTCAGTCTTCGTCTATATAACATGCTTAATAACAAATGGTTCCAAATTACAAAATCAAAATAGAGATAAAATACTGTTGTCTGCGATATTTTCATTTCAAGGAATTTTCTATATCGATCACAAATCGATACTTCACATCCCTCTTAATTAACCTCTCAAGAGCTTCATTGGCGTACTGAATTGGAACTATTTCTATCTCTGGGTATATCTTCTTAGCAGCACAGAAGTCCAACATTTCCTGGGTCTCCTTCGTACCACCAGTAACACTACCAGCAATAGTTTTAGCACCTGCCAAAACATCAATTTAAGGACTTGATTACACTAGCAGAATCTTGATGAACAAGCTACAGTTACTTGTTCAAAAATTATGACAATGTAAATATACCCATATTGAGACTTGCAGGACTAAATTTGACTTCACTTGGGAACCCCACTAAGACGTAGACTCCAGCGACCTTCAAGAGTGACATGTATGGATCAAACGGGTGATCACCAGATGCAGAGTCGACTATGAAGTCAAGTGATTTAGCCAAGCTCTGTATATAAAACACCATTTCAGAAAAACACAACTCGCCATCATTATAACTATAGTTTCTAAGAATCTTAATATGTTGTTACCTTCATTTGATCTGGGTCAGATGAGAGGACAAATTTGTCTGCACCAAGCAGATTCAGGGCTTCGTCTTTCTTGGAAGTGCTTGTACTGATAACTGTTACGTTCAATCCAAAAGCCTTCCCAAATTTCACTGCCATGTGACCAAGACCACCAAGCCCAATCACTCCAAGAGACTTACCTGGTTGGTTCATCTTGTGCCGCATCATTGGACTGTAAACAGTTATTCCAGCACAAAGCAACGGTGCTGCTGAAGCCGATGGATAGTTGTTTGGTATCGTAAAGCAGTACCTGTTGATCCAAAACAGAGTAATCTAATAAATCTTTCAAGGATAAAGAAAAAATAAAATTAAAAACAAATTAAAAGTACTTGCCTCTCATGGACTACAATGTAACTAGAATATCCTCCTTTTGTTACTGTACCATCTTCATCGATGCCATTAAAAGTGTAAACTGACCCTTTAACACAATGACTTTCTAGCCTATCATTGCAATACTCGCAATCTCTGCAAGAGTTGACTTTAGTTCCCACCCCAACATGGTCACCAACTTTGAAACGTTGAACATTAGAACCAACCTGTTTCACAATTCCAACAATCTCGTGTCTGGTTTGCAAAAAATGATCATAAACTGATTAGTTCTTAAGGAACTGTAATATAGTTTATAGAAAATCACTATCAGGAACATACATACCCAGGCACCAAAGGATACTTGGAATCTCCATGTCCATTCCTAGTCCAAATAACATCAGCATAACAAATCCCACAGTGTGTAATTGTCAATGAAACATCATCTCTTCCAAGAGCCCTGAAAAATTATCCCAAAATGGTCTGTTGATTAGATCACTTAATGCTAATTAGTAAGGCCTAAAGTACAGAATCTCAGATTATCATATAGGAAAATGAAAGAGAGACACCTGCGAGTGAAGTTGTATGGAGATAGAAGGCCAGAGGGATCTCTTGCCGCCCACCCAAGGCAGTCCTTATTACTACTTTCAGAATCCATCATTCACTAATCCACCAAAAATGTTAAAAAGAGACTTGTACGAAGATTCAGGAATGATCAAACTATAAGTCTATAAACTGGCCAGGCAAACCTTTCTATTAACTCTCACCTGCCACCGACTGATTCTTCTCCAATGTAAGCAGTGACGTCCAGTCCAATGCGGTAATTGGTTAGGGTCATTCTCAATATATGAATTTATGAGCAACCGAGTGAACAACCAATCCCCACTTTTCAATTCACTAAGACATCATATTCACTTCTTAGCGCACACATTTTCATCAAAGATAAATATCTTTTAAAATAATAAACAAAGTCACCAATTAGAAGTCCCGATTCAACGGCCTACAATGATGTGATTTTATAAGCCCTTCAACATTTCACTAGCTCAATATTAAAGAGCTTGTGGACTTGTTAATGACTCGAAATAATCCCAAGTCTAAGTAGGCTTTTCACCGGGACAACACTAAGACAGCTCTAGGAGACATAATCGCCAGATTTTATCAAAATGGGAGATCGCCACTTAAAAATGAAAGCATACATGCCCAGAACAATTGCAGAAAGGAAAAAGAGAAATCTAGAAAAGAAGATTGTTTCGTTAGGATGATAAAAATATAAGGACAAAAACGGTTATTTGGGATAATATCCCTTTATTTCTCCACAAGAATGGCGTGAGCCAATATCTGAACCAAATAGAGTGGAGCCACCCCATATTTTTTTGGAGTCCATTTTTGCTCACCCCTTCAGGCGGTAAGCATTACCCCCCTCCTCAACATATATGACATGTGTCTAGGGAGGGGTATTTTTGTCTAAATACATAACAGTTTTTGGACAAAAATACCCCTCCTTTGACACATGTCAAGTTTTGGAGAGGGAGGTAATGAAGGGGGGTGAGCAAAAATAATCTCTATTTTTTGTCTGACAAAATGGACGGAAAAACCTTCCAGAAGCCAGCTCAACCATGATTACATGGGCCAGCATCCAATCCTTACAATCAACGTCATCATCAAACCAACTAACCTCACCACGTCGCCCAAAACATAACCAAAAAGTGGTGCCAAAAAGTAAAATTTTCCCTTCCATTAAACTATTAAAGCATCTCTAAGGTGGCTTTCTAAATATTATTTATTTTAGCTAGTAACTTTTTATAGGATTACTCTAACCAGCCTCTCTATTATAACTAGTTATTAATATTTTAATATTTTTTAAAATTTAAAATTTAAAATATAAATAAATTTATTTTAATATTTTAATAATTCAAAATTGACATCAAGAAAATTAGTTTTAAAATATTAAAATAATAAGAAAGAAAAGATAAAAAACAAGGAATGACTCCCTATATTTGGAGAGTCTCTTGATAGTTTTCTAAAATAGAGAGCTATAATAGGGAGTAGTTGGAGTGCTCTAAAGCTATCCCCACTAGTTATTTTAGCTAAGGAGTATTTTTAGAGAGCTCCCTTGGAGATGCTCTTAGACAAAATGAATTTTGAATATTTTAGAGGTTGAAATAATATCATTCAATGGGAGAGGGACACATGTCCGCCCACTTGTCTGAATTGTACTATAAAATAAAAACCCTCTCTAAGCTTTTCACCTACATTTTCTTTTTCTACGGAGCATTTTTATCATTTTTGCAACACGATTTTCAGAGTTTCTTCTCCGAATGTCCAAGAACGATCGTCGGACCCTCGCCGGCACTGATTTCAACGTTCATTTTCATCTATAGCTTCGTCTTCTCTTCTAGAGAAACGAAGTTTTCTGCTAAACTCAACCCAAAAATTTCATCTCAAGAACTCTCCCTGATATATTCTTCAAATCTGGTTAACACGAAATTTATGGTGTTAACACTAGGTACCCCATGCACATAAACAAACTCACAAGTTTTTTTTCTGATTTATCAATCAATCATTAAAACCATTTTTCAAAACTAGTCGAGGAAGATAAGATCTACTAAAATCCTTAATATATGAAAACAGAATAAAAATAAGAAATTTCACTGCATGAGAACCAAACATATATAGGCTATTGCTCAATCTTTATTTATAAAACTGGCTTAATCACAAAATGGTTCGAAAGTATGATTTGTGCCCCCATTTATGAATTACAAAATCACAATACAGATAAAATACTGTTGTCCTCCATATTTTCATTTCAAGGAATTTTCTATATTGATCACAAATCGATACTTCACATCCCTCTTAATTAGCCTCTCGAGAGCTTCATTCGCGTACTGAATTGGAACTATTTCTATCTCTGGGTATATCTTCTTAGCAGCACAGAAGTTAATCATTTCTTGGGTCTCCTTCGTACCACCAGTAATACTACCAGCAACAGTTTTAGCACCTGCCAAAACATCAATTTAAGGACTTGATTACACTAGCAGAATCTTGATGAACAAGCTACATTTACTGGTTCAAAAATTGAAAACTACATATGTATATATAAATTGCAGTAAACTCAAGTCAAAACTATGACAATGTAAATATACCAATATTGAGACTCGCAGGACTAAATTTGACTTCACTTGGGAACCCCACTAAGACGTAGACTCCAGCGACCTTCAAGAGTGACATGTATGGGTCAAACGGGTGATCACCAGATGCGGAGTCAACTATGAAGTCAAGTGATTTAGCCAAGCTCTGTATATAAAACACCATTTCAGAAAAAATCACAACTCGCCATCATTATAACTATAGTTTCTAAGAATCTTAATATGTTGTTACCTTCATTTGATCTGGGTCAGATGAGAGGACAAATTTGTCTGCACCAAGCAGATTCAGGGCTTCCTCTTTCTTGGAAGTGCTTGTACTGATAACTGTTACGTTCAATCCAAAAGCCTTCCCAAATTTCACTGCCATGTGACCAAGACCACCAAGCCCAATCACTCCAAGAGACTTACCTGGTTGGTTCATCTTGTGCCGCATCATTGGACTGTAAACAGTTATTCCAGCACAAAGCAACGGTGCTGCTGAAGCCAATGGATAGCTGTTTGGTATCATAAAGCAGTACCTGTTGATCCAAAATTTGGAACAAGATTAATATCTTAAATCTTAATCTGTGGTAAATATTGGCTGAAATTTACTATGTACAATGAATAGATTAGGACAGTCTCATTAACTCTACCAGCAATAACATGATTTGCTATATACCATCAAATTGCTGCGCTCTAAGGCATCAAATCTCAATTTGTTCTAGCAAACAGAGAAGATTCCCGTTACATTAAATCAAAATATCAGGTTGTAGGTATCCTTTGACACCACAACATTTGAATGAGAACTTCCATTGAACCCTAACTAGGTAATGACAATTGTTTCCTCCGCCTGATGGCATATGCTCACAGCTATCACAAAGCTGTGGCAATACTGCCCAAGGAGTCTCTACTGTCAATTGCATCTCTTACACAACAATGCAACCAAGAGGCTTTAAAACGTTTAGTCTTAAGACTCTTAACCTCAAATCTATATTTCCACATAACATCTTAAGAGTCACAACTGATAACGTGATAATAGACATAAAACTACACACATGGAAATCTATATAGTAATCACTTGAATTAGATCACTGGTTAGTAACGGCCTTTATCTCAAAAGTTCAGAATCTTATTCTTCGTAACCATGGATGTCAAGTACAGAGTAATCTAATAAATCTTTCAAGGATAAAGAAAAAATAAAATTAAAAACACATGAAGAAGTACTTACCTCTCATGGATTACAATGTAACTAGAATATCCCCCTTTTGTTACTGTACCATCTGCATCGATGCCATTAAAAGTGAATACTGACCCTTTAACACAATGAACTTCTAGCCCATCATTGCAATACTCGCAATCTCTACATGAGTTGACATAAGTTCCCACCCCAACATGGTCACCGACTTTGAACCGTTGAACATTAGAACCAACCTCTTTCACAATTCCAACAATCTCGTGTCTGGTTTGCAAAAACGATCATAAACAGATATTAGTTCTAAGGAACTATAATATAGTTAATAGAAAATCACTATCAGGAACATACCCAGGCACCAAAGGATACTTGGAATCTCCATGTCCATTCCTAGTCCAAATAACATCCGCATAACAAATCCCACAGTGTGTAATTGTCAATGAAACGTCATCACTTCCAAGAGCCCTGAAAAATTATCCCAAAATGGTCTGTTGATTAGAACTTATAAGAGAAATAAGCACACTCGTGTAATTCATTAGTTCCAAGACCATTCTTTCTCCAACACTTAATGCTAATTAGTGAAGCCTAAAATACAAAATCTAAAATTATCATATAAGAAAATGTAAGAGACACACCTGCGAGTGAAATTGTATGGAGATAGAACCCCAGAGGGATCTCTTGCCGCCCACCCAAGGCAGTCTTTATTACTACTTTCAGAATCCATCATCGAGTAATAAAGATTGATTTTTTCTGCATAATCAGAGTTGTATATACTGAAAATAAGGCTTGCACACATGTAGGAAGAAAATTTAAAATTTGATGTATTTAAGTATTTTAATATAAAGCAGTGATTCTTATGGTAAAGCAGATGATAAAAATTATAAGAAAATAATGATTATTCTTATAGAAGATAATAAAAGTGGGAGGAGGAGACAAGAACACCAGAGATTGAGTTGTAATTATTACGATCTCTGTGGGCGGTGGGCCTAATAAGTGCAGAAGAATGGAGATGGAGAGAAAATTGACAAGAGATACTAGCAGCTGAAGAGATCCGAGAGAGCAGAGAACTTACCCGAAAATGTTAAGAGACTAGTACGAGGAATGGTCTCGTTTTTTTTTATATTTATATTTAGCAATCAACGATAAGTCTATAACTGGTCAGGCAAACCTTTCTATTACTAATTTACTATTAACTCACCTGCCACCCAATTTTGTCACATCACATAATTTTATTTGATTTTATAGTAGAAAAATGTAAGCAGAGACGAGCATATGAATTTATGTAAGCAGAAAAACGTCCAGTCCAATTTGGTAATTGGTAATTGGTAAAGGTCATTCTCCAATCTCCACCAATCCCCTTTTCAATTCACTATCGATAGTTAGTTGGGGGGCAAATGACATTATCTGGTGGAAAGGATTCCTGAATCTCAACACTCATTATCTTCAACTGAAATTATCTTACAATAGATTATATGAAAACTACCAAATACAGTATACAACATTAAAACACATGGTCGGCTTACTGATAAGCCTCTTGTAAGTCGTTATAGGTTCGAGTTATACGTCTCATACCCCTTTCCCTCGATTCAAAAAACACACATTCCAACTCTACATTGCTTACTTTCTTTTACTGAACCACCATTCGAATTGGGTTTCAAGTTGTTGCACAAATCTTAACCAACCTACTCAAACCCTCAATATACCAAGACTTTTGCACCAGGGCCCCAACTCACATCCTGAAAGACCAAAATGCCAGAAAAAGAAAAAAAAAATTGCCGAAAGACATGTACAATATGCTACCATAGCAATCAAAATTGATAGATTAGTTTATTGATCATAAATCTTCAAGTGACAGTAAAGCCAAAATCACTAACAAGCATGATCCCACAAGCATACATTCTCCTGAATATTTCAATCCATCAAAACCAGAGAATAATAACACCATGTATCACAAAGGCATCTAATACCTAACATTTTTTTTGCATACTATCAATCATAGTCAATTGCTTGCTAACACAAGAGAGACGGGTTTGAAGATGTGTCCAGCACGATGAGGACCCACACGGGATCTTATTCCCTCAGCTTCTTCTCTTTTTTGTCGAAGGCTTCTTCTTCTTCTTCTTGGTCTGCAGTTTAATTTCTAAAGGAGTCTCTGATTGATGGTCAGTTTGAGGATCTTCGGGGAGGGTAGTGTGCAGAAATTTCTTGCTATTACCAACATGGTTGCAAAGCAACTTCAACATATTCCTCCCTCTCATCCATTTGAGCATTATCTTCATGTGTGTTTTGCTATTCAGTCCACTGATGCTTGCATCCTGTCATCAAAATATGAACAAAAAAACAATCTTTATCCTTCTTTTTTCATCAATTCAAGTTCCTTATTATTATTATTATTATTTCTTTCACTTAGCATGTATAGTTTCTGCTTGATCTGAAAGATTACCTGGAAAGTCGAATTTAAATACAATTATAAAAAGATGTAAAG
This sequence comes from Acer yangbiense, assembly GCA_008009225.1. Lineage (NCBI taxonomy): Eukaryota > Viridiplantae > Streptophyta > Magnoliopsida > Sapindales > Sapindaceae > Acer > Acer yangbiense. The sequence continues at coordinate 5,892,986 of CM017771.1, forward strand.
CTTATTAGAACAAGCATCACCCAAACTCAACATAATAAAATCTTGAAGCTGGAAGTCTAACCATCTCTCGAATGGATGATATGATTGAGACAACAAGTTTCTTTTAAATGTTAATCTAACATAATTTGGAACATCTAATATGGGATTTCAATATTTCATGGATAGTAAGTGATCGAATTAAAGCATGGCAATCACAGACACAAGTATCATAAGCAAAATTGAATCTTTGGGTTATATTTTTGAAACCCAATGAATATATAGTTGCGAAATAAAAGAAAAAAGAAAAAAAAGGGAAACCTTGGCTTGAATCCAAGTGTTGGAGATGGAGAGAGGACCGTTTTTCTTGATAATGTCGTAGATCGATTGAGCAATGGAATAGGCTTCCTGCGTTGGTACTTTGGGATTGATTTTCCTGACATTGACAGAGCATTTTCTCGAGTAATATCTCACAAACGTGTTCTTCAATGCCTTGGCATTTTCAACCCACATCTCTCTTCCTACTGCAAACATCTTCTCGCAGCTTCTTCTTCTTTCTCACTCTCACCACTCAACAGTCAACACCCCTAAACTAAAACCCTCGATGCTCCCTTCTCCATCTCAATTTCATACATCACCACGTGTTTCTCACGTGCACTCCCCACCCATTCTATTTCTTTTATTTTCCTTCTTTTTTTTTTTTTTAGTTTTTTTTTTAGCCCTGGATATATATATTTTTTGAAATATTTTTGGCCTGGATATTAATTTCAAATTTAACGATTTTTTTTTTTTTTTTCCAGTTATTACTTTTGAGGTGACCACGGTTATGTTTTCGGTTTTGGGGAGACCAAAACCATAACCGTAACCGGCCAACCGGTTTGGTGCATGGTTTGGAACCGCCGGTTTGGTGGTTATGGTTTCGGTTTTGGTCACAGTTTCGGTTTTAGGCGGTTTTTAAAAAAAAAATTCAAAAAGTGTGCCACGTGGCAGCCTCTGATTCATCTAATTTTTTTTATTTTTTTTTAGAAAACCGCCGGTTTTAGGTGGTTTTTTTGAACCCCAAACCGTGGGTTAACCAGTTTTCTAACCACCGGTTTTGGTCACGGTTTCAGTTACGGTTTTGACTATATGGTTTCGGTTAAACCGTGGACGAAACCGTGGCCACCTCTATAATTTATATATACATGGGTAATTTCATGACTTATACCTGCCCCTTCAAAAAAAAAATTTAATTTAAAAATGTGACATTTTTTTTTTATATGTATACTTACGGTGGCAAAAACTCAAATATGGTGCATTGTCTAACTAATCAATCGTTCTTGACATTTTTCTTTATGTATACTTACGGTGGTAGATACTCAAATATGGTGCATTGTCCGACTAATCAATTGTTCTTACCACTAAACCGTATTGAGCAGTTACTAATGTGACATATTGGTAAGCACATTTTAATGCAATTTTTCTCAGATAAATTAAATTGTATAACCTTGACAAATTCCAGTTGTGACTCATTTATACAGACCACATTTTCATGCTGTCCTTTACACAACTATATGACCTCTCATAAGCCTTCCTTGGCAGTGGCACCATCTTCCATTAGCCTTTCTCTTTCTGGACCCTGAGATTTGGAATGCTTTGAAACACAATCACTGCTCTGCTCAGGCTCAGTCTCAGCCAAACATCAGCATATTAATCGTCGACGAGAAACCAAAGGAATGGTGGTCTTCATATTAACTGTCATTCAGCAGTCTAGTATAGATAACCTCACCTAGCCTTCAGCAACTTACAATTCCTTTATCTACAGAAAATAGTCCTTTCCTCCGATTATGAAGATAATCTGTCCCTATGACATGTTATTTGACATCTAATCACACAATTCTCTGGAAGCAAGCTGTGAATTAATATAGATATTGCTAGAAGTGGTCCAGAGTTCCCCTGAAAGTTTGCTGTTGTGTGAAACTACAGAAGAGTTGATGGTTCTACCTTTTCCACCAAAAAAGTATACACCAGACGTCTCCTGAAATCATCAGACAACCAATTAGCCCAGAATCAACAATTTCACTTAAATTAAATGACATCACTGAATCACTTAAAGTGGTTTATCTCAGCAGAGAAAAGTAATGTTAGCTGGAGCTTTCATGATAAAATTTGGTGTAGCCATCTTGAAACATAAAACATAATCTCGGCAAATTAAAGCTAATTATCCTATAGTACTCAGTGACTGGTGGAAACAGATGGACAATGGGTTGAGTAGTCAAGTGTCTACCATGCCAAACTTTTAGTATGAAAGGTGTCCTACAATTTGTAACCACCATGGTGATCTTAGGTACTTCTACACACTTATAAACTAAGACTAACACATTCACTTCTTATTGTACACATTTTCATGGAAGATAAACATCTTTTAAAATAATAAACAAATTTATCCTTCACATAGTTCGTGTACGATCAATTTCCCTTAGCAAATAATTTGGATTCCATAACATCTCAGACAAGAGCACGTAGCATAATAAAGAGACAAAGTTATAAGCATATAATATAACAATATGTGAAAAGGAAAACTTACTGGTGGGGCAAGAGCTGCATCAAGGACGGAATTGATCCCATCTTCAGGGGACTGCAAAAGGCCCAAAAGCTTCAACACAGTAAATGCTGCATGGGAAAGTAATGAAGGAACTTCCCGCATGATGTTAGTCTTCACTACTCCAGGATCCACAGCACTTGGAATGCCAAATGAAAGCAAAACAAACTTATCAAGTGAAAAGAAGCAATCATTTTAAGAATATTATTCCTCAGGTAAAGCTAAAAGATCAAGGGTTTCCTAAATACAAATTGCTGTCAACATATGAGAATGGCCCAGAATCAGTATCAACCTAAAGGTAGTTTCCACTCAAAACACATTTCAAAATTAATTAAGCAAAAACTGATACAAGTATATAAAAACGTACATGACAGAGATGAGTCGAGATCTATCCGTCAAGAAAAGTTGTCGGTGAAGCTCATAAGAAAAAAGAAGTAGGCATACTATTAACAAAAAATGATAAAATTATTAGAACTAATATAAAATAATTGAAATATTTAAAGTAGCACCAATGGCTTACATTTGGAATACTCATAGACATGAGCACATGGATACTGTTTTGATCTCAAGAAGCACTTCCCAGTGACAGTCTCATTGTCAAACCGTGGACCATATACTGAAGCAAAAGGAGGTAAAGCAATGACATTTTAATCAAATATTTGGGCTCAGAACTTCATAACAGATCGCACTTACAGTTTTCAGTTGCTCAGTAAATTTGCAGCTAAAATAGAAATTCAAATTAAAAGATAGTATCACAAATTCACAATGTTTCTCAATGCAGCATTTCTATCCTTGTTTAATAAATTGAGATGCATGTCAAGCTGAGTATTAGACACCAACACTCATGTCAAGACATTCTCATCTTTGTTTCTTACTTTATTTCTTTTAAAGGTTGTCATGAAGGGCAAATTGTATGTATGGTGTATCAAATGAAAAGAGTGAGGCCATAGTCCCTAATCAAGGGTAGACAAGTTGTACATGAAAAGCAGATTATGTAACATACAAATTATGCTCCTATGGAGATTTTATGGAAGAAATGGTCTACTAATTAAATCGCCTTAAGCACCAAACAACTGCTTCACGTACAAAGAATAGCAATATTCTTACCAATTCGATGCGTGAAGGATGTAACATTCACAATCCTTGAAGGAACAGGGCTGTTCTTGAGAAGCGGTAATAGAGCTTTTGTCAAAGAGAACACACCAATGTAGTTTGTACTCATCATCCTGATAAATACAAGAAAACTAGTCACCAATTGAAAACAATAGTGACGAATTAGGAAGTAGTATCGAAAACTAAAAGAATATAATGTATTTCCCTTATTGTGACACAGTCAGAATATATTTGCACATACACAGAATAAAACTGACCACCTAAATAGCAGCATGCAAAACTACTATAAAACACATTATGCACACAAATAAAAGCACTATGGAAAACATAACATAAACGACAAAAAAGATTATATACACTTCATGGGGATTTCAGTGAGATGAACTGGCTAGTGCTGGTTTTCAAGGGACCAATCTTACCTTACATAGGTAATGATTTAGAAAAATTTAAGATTGGAAAGAACACTAACACTATCTTGGACTTGTTCAGGTGGTACTGGGAAGAAGTGTGGTGGTATAGGTCTTAAGATCACACATTTTCTCATAGAGGAAAAGACAACATGTTGGCACTTCACCAAATTGTCTGTGTGTTTGATCAAATTTACACAGGCTATCACAAACATGAACACTACTTTCAACATTAAAGCCAACTTCCACAAAATAACAATAATAATGATAATGATATATAAACTAATAAGAAATAAAGAATCAAGGTATTTACTGATCATAGCCTTCAGCTGTGACTCGAGATGATGTTGCCAATATCCCAGCATTGTTTATCAAAAGTTGGATTGAAGAATGCAAATCTGAATCCCAAAGCCACTGTTCAAGAGAATCTTTAAACTTCAAGATTGACTGAAAAGATGACAGGTCAACCTGAAAAGCTTTAAGATGGGCATCTTTATTTTGACTCGTTATCTCTATCACAGTCTGTTGCACAACCAATATGAGCAAGAATGATTAAAAGCATGATGATAGAAGCACATAAAATATAACCATAAAACTTTTACATGAATTATACCTTTGATAATAAGTGGGATGACCGTCCAGCTGCAGACACAATATAAATTTGAGCTACATATCTTGCAACTTGAAAAGGTAAATTTCTTGCACTAAATTTCAAGGATCATTGAATAAACAACCAACATTTTGGAACCATTTTAAAATGTTACCGAGAGATTTGTTAAAAATACTAAATTTAAATCATTATGCATCAAGTCCCTAGAAAATTAATTAGACAATGTTATTATTATGATCTAGATCCTAGTCAAGATAAAACATTCTTAAATGGCTCAAAATTTGAAGGTAAAAATAAAAGTGTTCATTTTTTTTCTCAAAGTATAGTGACAAAATATATAAGGATACCAAACTAGATAAGGATATCAACAGGCAAGCAAGAACATCTTGCCTAATAAATATTACTAAAATTTGAAAATTAAGAGTGATTACGTAAGACCTCAAAGTATACTAAAAGCTGTGATGTGTTGTAGAGGATTGTGTGACGTGATATAAGTAAACATTCACAGTAAGCAAAAAAAACTGCTTGATCAAGCAACCGGGTATAAAGCTAGAAGGTTACAAGGATGAAAGACAGAGTACCCAGAACAACAAAAAAACCTTCCCTTGAAAGAGCAGAGGCCGCAGCAGCGCCCAGACCAGACGTAGCCTGCAGCAACAAAGCAATAATATACATAACATAACATACATGGGAAATGACATGAAATAGAAAGGAGTTTGACAGGAAACCGAAGATGTCTTACACCAGTAATAATGCAAATAGGCATGATAAGGCCTGTGGTTGGAGGAATGCAACGTATATAAGAATTAGATTTGTGAACAAAGAGCCTTTGGACAAGCAACTGCAAGTACGAGGACAGAAGAGAAACTGTCCAAAGCACTGCCATTCTCCAGAACTCAACCGAGCATACAAAATACAGAACCTCTTTCAACTCTTTCCCTATTGTCATTGTCCTCACCATTTTTCTGCACAATATGACATAATTTATAGACCTTTTTAAAAACCACTGACTTGTTTACAATTCTACCTTTTAATCAAGTAAAAGCCAAACAAAACCGGACAGCCCAAGTCGTTGAATCACGTTGTTTTAAAATAGTTAGAACTATGAATTCAACTAAAACGTACTACAATCATCGCAAGTGAAGTAACAATACAGTTACAAGTGAATTCAACTTAAACAGCAAGAAAAAGACTGAAAATCGAAAGTTAAGATACCCAGATGAGGAAAGTTGATTGGTGAACATAAAAAAAGGCAAATTGAATATTCAAATTTTCATTGAAGCAAATGATCGAACATCTTACAGGCTGTGGAAGCTGGTGAGTGCAACTGCAAAGTAGCTGCTGCTGCTTGAATCCTCACTAACTTGTTCTGACTTCTGATATTTGCGTTTGTTAACAGTATCATTTGAGCTTTTTGGCTACGAAGTGGGCTGGATTCTGGAGTGTCTCCGTATTACAACAAATATAGGCTCAGCCCAACTTCTAAAAAGCCCAACGTGATACAGTTTCTCAGCTGAAACCAAAGCAAATCTAGTGGCTGATTGAAAAAGTGAATATATTCCAGAGAGAAAGTAGTGTCCAGTTGCCCATTACAGAGTTGACAACACCCACCTGTTCCCTCCTTTTTCCGTGAGATTGAAGAAAAAGATACCACCCCACGCCCCACTCCACTCTCCACTTGATAATTAAGAGTAAAGTTTGCTATTTTCTTCATTCTACTCTCTTGACACTCTCCTCTGCCAATTTATCTCTTATCAAGGTATCTACATGATTTCTTATATGTTTATTGTTCCATCTCCTTGTTTTATTTAGTATTACTATTTATGATGCTTCATTATTGTTAATTTGTATTACTTTTTATGATATGATGCTTCCATTCCTCCATAGAGTTTGATTATCATCCACATTATAAATTGTTCTGGACTGACTTTGATCCATTCCACTTATGATCCGATCTAAACATATCTTGTTGTTGAATACTGTTTTACTGCTACAAAGTACAATCCTTTTTATAGCTATCAACAATCTACCTGTATTCGTATGAATTTTTCCAAATGCATGTCGGTTAACAACTCCAGATCAACTAAAAAAAACCGATTTTTTTCTTGGACCATACCCTCTTCATGCTTTCTATTACTGAATTGGAATTTAATTTTTGTCTAGATTGCACATACCTGAAATCTAGTTTATAACAGGAGACATTCCTTTCAGCTAGCCCTTGATTTGGTAAATTTCGGTACTTTTTCTACTTGAGTTGTTAACTATTACCTGTATGGATGGTGTAAAATCTATTAATCAAATTTAGTGGGGAATGGGTGAATTAAACTTGACCAACTTAATTTAATCTTCTGCTTGATTGGTTCAGCATTGATAGGGCAATATAACTCTTAGATGAAATTTGGCTTGACTGTTGGGTTTATCAATTATAGTTCTTTGTTTCAATTTATCATGAATAGAACATTTCGTTGTTATCATGTTATGCATAATTTGTGGCATGTTAACCACGATCACTTCCTCAAGTGTATTTAATCTCCTTGTTTCTGTCTTAGGATCATTATAAAGAATGGCAGATACTGAGGAGATTCAGCCTCTCGTCTGTGACAATGGAACTGGCATGGTTAAGGTGAAGACAGTTGATTTCTAGAAACCCTTGTTTATTCATCCACAAACAATGTTGATTAACCAAATCTAGTTTCTTTTGACAGGCAGGTTTTGCTGGAGATGATGCTCCAAGGGCTGTCTTCCCTAGTATTGTTGGTCGGCCTAGGCATGCCGGTGTCATGGTGGGGATGGGGCAAAAAGATGCGTATGTTGGAGATGAGGCCCAGTCCAAAAGAGGTATTCTCACACTGAAATATCCTATTGAACATGGGATCGTTAGCAACTGGGATGACATGGAAAAGATTTGGCATCATACTTTCTACAATGAGCTCCGCGTGGGTCCTGAGGATCATCCCGTGCTACTTACTGAAGCACCCCTGAATCCAAAGGCCAATAGGGAGAAGATGACACAGATCATGTTTGAGACTTTCAATGTCCCTGCCATGTATGTTGCCATCCAAGCAGTACTCTCTCTTTATGCCAGTGGACGTACTACAGGTTTGAGAAGTCACCTATTGTACATTTTTAAAAAAATTACATTTGTGGTAAAATACTTTACTAACGCTTACAGGTTAGCTAGTCATCTGGGAGTTAAATTGATACTTTTGGTATTTGTATATCACTTCCTTGACAATGTCTTTACCAGGTATCGTGTTGGATTCTGGTGATGGAGTCAGTCACACGGTTCCGATCTATGAAGGTTATGCTCTTCCCCATGCTATACTCCGGCTTGATTTAGCTGGACGGGATTTAACAGATGCCTTGATGAAGATCCTGACAGAGAGAGGATACACATTCACTACAACTGCCGAGCGGGAAATCGTACGTGACATTAAGGAGAAGCTTGCCTACATAGCACTTGACTATGATCAGGAGCTGGAAACTGCTAAAAGCAGCTCATCTATTGAGAGTAACTACGAGCTACCTGATGGTCAGGTCATAACCATTGGGGCAGAGCGGTTTAGATGCCCAGAGGTCCTATTTCAACCATCACTTATTGGAATGGAAGCACCTGGAATTCATGAGACCACCTATAACTCAATAATGAAATGTGACGTTGACATCAGAAAAGACTTGTATGGTAACATTGTCCTTAGTGGTGGATCCACCATGTTCCCAGGCATTGCTGATCGTATGAGCAAGGAGATTACAGCTCTTGCACCAAGCAGTATGAAGATTAAGGTGGTCGCACCACCAGAGAGAAAATACAGTGTTTGGATTGGAGGGTCTATACTTGCTTCTCTGAGCACATTCCAGCAGGTAAGATTATATTTCCCTAATGTTGTCCCCTTTTTCTTGTTATATTTAAATATCTAGGATTAGCATATAATGTTAGAACAAGATAGGAAGCTAAACCAAGAATGAAAAGTAGAAGACATAAATTTAACTAACAATGGAAAATAACTAAAATAAGATACATGGCATGGACCATCCTATGTAGGTTTTCCATTATAAATCTCATTTATGAAACAATGTTTCCTCTTACATAAGTTTCCACGGACCTTTCGTTGCCTTTGAATTGCATTATAGTAACACGGTTTCTGTTTGCATAAAATTCTTGTTTAATCTTTATGTTTATACTTTTATAACCTCAAATTTGGTTTGTGTTGGATGCAGATGTGGATATCAAAGGCAGAGTATGATGAATCAGGGCCATCCATAGTTCATAGGAAGTGCTTCTAGATATGTGATTGCATATTGTTTGCTCTTTATCTCTGCTTCATTTTGTGGCTTGGTTATTGGATTGGCTTATGGTTTGTTTGGTTTGGTTGTCATCTTTGTTGGTTTATCTTCTCGACCTTTGTTAATGTATGAATTATCAACCGGTTGATATATAAGGTATAAGTCTGTACTCTGTAAATTTTCTTTCATTTGCAAGAATGTGTCGAAGAGTGTATTATGTATAAATAATTGTCCTAAAACTAATCGGTATGCCTGGATCTTATATTGTTCACCAAAAGTAAAGGTAATTTGATGTGGATCAAGTGGCACTAGCCTACATTGAACACAGGGAGCACCCGTAAGCATGGCTGGTTTGGTAGGAGATTATGTTACTGTAGCATGTATGATCGATGCATAGAAAGTCCGGTTAACTGCTTAAAAGTGTCGAAGAAATTAGATGATATAGTACTTCTGTATATAAACTTTGAGATCGATAGTTGAATTCCTCTCATAACAAATTGTTGAAGTATATAGTTGACACATGAACTCTGAAACCAGGAATATTTTTTGTTAATTATTTTCCCTTTTGAGTTACATTTGGAGATCTCATCAAAGACAAATTACAATCGTTTTGCATCTGGAATTTGTGCTGAGAAAGATCATACTATACATAAGAGAACAGACGAAATATTTCACTAATTAATTAAGATCATGTCATTCCCTCATGCTTAATGACTAACCGAACAGCAGTAATTGTGGCTGCAACAGTGACTAAGACATTACCAGATTGAATGAGACCAGATTGAATGAGCTTCATTTACCATCAAGTAATTAAAGATACATTTGATAAGTTTTTGTATTTGATCGATCAAATTCACTAATTCACTCTTTGATGTGCATGGTGATTATCTAGTTATTCTTAAGAATATTTAGCGTAGGTAAAATTTATTAATCCAAAATCAAAACCCACAGAATTATTAGCATTGTGCTTAATTTTAATTTTAGTTGTAAAAATTTTGTTTAAAAGATTAGACGTGGAGAGAATTTATTTGAATGGCATATTGACAATAGAGCATTAGAGCCACCCCTGATCATTAGTCATTGACTAATTATAGAGCAGACTTGGGCCATGTCCTAGGCAACCCTAAGCCCATTATGGCCCATTTAACTGGACTGTAATACGGCCTATTCCATTTTAAAATTCTAAGTCGGTATTCATTTCATGAAATCCTCAACAGAAATCAAATCCAGAAAAATCCCTTAATTTTTAATAAACCCTAAATTGAATTCAAACTCAGAAACCCCAGAAATCAATCAAGTGAATTAGTGAAAGTATGGTATTCATTTCATCGCCCAACGCCGGAACTCTCTTTTTCAACCTAAACCCCAACAACACGACTCTCCATTCCCTGAAACAGACCCTCCATCAACACACCAGCATCCCGATTTCTCTCCAGCACCTTCTAATCCCATCCCACAATTTCCATAATGACGATTCTGCCCTTCTCTCCCAACTCGGCATCACTCGTTACTCAACCCTAACCCTCCACGTACCCCTCCTTGGCGGCACGGCCACCGACGCTCCTCCTCCTCCTCCGCCCAGCAAACCCCGACTCGATTTCCTCAACTCCAAGCCTCCGGCCAACTATGTCGCCGGTCTGGGTCGTGGAGCCACCGGATTCACCACTCGGTCTGATATTGGGCCGGCTCGCGCTGCTCCCGACCTCCCTGATCGATCAGCTACCACAATCGGCGGCGCGGCTAGTTCGGCTCCTGCGGTGGGCAGAGGCCGGGGAAAACCCGGAGACGATGACGATGACGACGAAGGAGATGAAAAGGGGTATGATGAGAATCAAAAGTTTGATGAGTTCGAAGGTAACGATGTCGGGTTGTTTGCTAACTCAGAGTATGATGAGGACGACAAAGAAGCTGATGCTATTTGGGAAGCTATCGACAAAAGAATGGATTCGAGAAGAAAGGATCGGAGGGAAGCCAGGTTGAAGCAAGAGATTGAGAAGTATCGAGCTTCGAATCCTAAAATCACGGAGCAGTTCGCTGATCTGAAGAGAAAGCTGCATACAATGTCGACCCAAGAATGGGATAGCATCCCTGAAATTGGAGATTATTCGGCGAGGAACAAGAAAAAGAGGTTTGAAAGTTTTGTGCCGGTTCCTGATACATTGTTGGAGAAAGCCAGACAAGAGAAAGAACACGTGACTGCATTGGACCCCAAGAGCAGAGCTGCTGGTGGGACGGAGACTCCTTGGGGTCAGACCCCTGTAACTGACTTGACTGCGGTGGGTGAAGGGAGAGGAACCGTTTTGTCACTGAAATTGGATCGTTTGTCTGATTCTGTTTCGGGATTGACTGTGGTGGATCCCAAAGGTTACTTGACTGATTTGAAGAGTATGAAGATAACTAGTGATGCAGAGATTTCGGATATAAAGAAGGCTAGGTTGTTGTTGAAGAGTGTGATTCAAACAAACCCGAAACACCCTCCGGGTTGGATTGCAGCTGCCAGGTTGGAGGAAGTGGCTGGTAAGATTGCGGCAGCCAGACAGTTGATGCAAAGAGGTTGTGAGGAGTGTCCTAAAAACGAGGATGTCTGGATAGAAGCTTGCAGGCTTGCTAGTCCTGATGAGGCTAAAGCTGTTATTGCTACTGGTGTGAAAATGATACCTAATTCTGTGAAGTTGTGGTTACAGGCAGCCAAATTGGAACATGATGTTGTGAATAAAAGTAGAGTGTTGAGGAAAGGATTGGAAAATATACCTGATTCGGTTAGGTTGTGGAAGGCTGTTGTTGAATTAGCAGATGCTGAAGATGCTAGGTTGTTGTTACACAGAGCAGTTGAGTGCTGTCCTTTACATGTGGAGTTGTGGTTGGCCTTAGCTAGGTTGGAGACTTATGATAATGCCAAGAAAGTGCTTAATAGGGCTAGGATGAAGTTGAGTAAAGAGCCGGCAATTTGGATAACTGCTGCCAAGTTAGAGGAAGCCAATGGGAATACATCAATGGTGGGAAAAATTATTGAGAGGGGTGTGAGGGCATTGCAGAGAGAAGAAGTTGTTATTGATAGAGAGGCATGGATGAAAGAGGCTGAGGCTGCAGAGAAAGCAGGGTCTGTGGTGACTTGTCAAGCCATCATTTCAAATACAATTGGCATTGGTGTGGAAGAAGAGGATAGGAAAAGGACTTGGGTGGCAGATGCTGAAGAGTGCAAAAAGAGAACATCTATTGAGACTGCAAGAGCTATTTACGCGCATGCCCTTACTGTGTTTTTGACTAAGAAAAGCATTTGGCTTAAAGCTGCTCATCTTGAGAAGAGCAATGGGACTAGGGAGAGTCTTGATGCTTTATTGAGAAGAGCAGTTACTTATTGCCCACAGGCTGAGGTTCTTTGGCTTATGGGTGCCAAAGAGAAGTGGCTTGCTGGGGATGTGCCTGCAGCCCGAGCTATTCTTCAAGAAGCCTATGCGGCTATACCTAACTCTGAAGAGATTTGGCTTGCAGCATTCAAGCTTGAATTTGAGAACCATGAGCCTGAGAGAGCGAGAATGCTTCTTGCTAAGGCAAGAGATAGGGGTGGCACGGAAAGAGTTTGGATGAAGTCTGCAATTGTGGAGAGGGAATTGGGAAACACTGCAGAGGAAAGGAGGTTGCTTGATGAAGGGTTGAAGCAATTCCCATCATTCTTCAAGTTGTGGTTGATGCTTGGGCAGCTAGAGGAGCGGCTTGGTCGCATGGAACAAGCTAAGGAAGTTTATGAGTCGGGTCTTAAGCACTGTCCTAACTGTATTCCACTTTGGCTTTCGCTTGCTAATTTAGAGGAGAAAACGAATGGGTTGAGTAAAGCTCGGGCAGTGCTCACTATGGGTAGGAAGAAGAATCCCCGGAACCCTGAACTCTGGCTTGCTGCAGTTCGAGCTGAATCGAGGCATGGAAACAAAAAGGAATCTGATATTTTGATGGCCAAGGCATTGCAAGAATGTCCCAATAGTGGAATATTGTGGGCTGCATCAATTGAGATGGTTCCTCGCCCCCAACGCAAAACCAAGAGTATGGATGCCCTCAAGAAGTGTGATCAAGATCCCCAAGTTATTGCTGCCGTTGCGAAGTTATTCTGGCATGACAGGAAGGTTGTTAAAGCTAGGAGCTGGCTTATCAGGGCAGTGACCCTTGCTCCAGATATTGGAGACTTCTGGGCGTTGTACTACAAGTTTGAACTGCAGCATGGTAGTGAGGATGACCAGAAGGATGTGTTAAAGAAATGCATTGCTGCTGAACCAAAGCATGGTGAGAGGTGGCAAGCAATTTCCAAGGCTGTCGAGAACTCTCATCAGCCAACTGAAGCAATCCTGAAGAAACTTGTGGTTGCACTTGGGAAGGAAGAGAGTGCTGCTGAAAATAGCAGACACTAGTTGCTCAAGCACACTTAGAATGTTTTGAAGAGATCCATTGCTGCTGAACAAATGCATGGTGAGAGATGGCAGGCATTTCCCAAGGCTGTGGAGGATTCTCATCAGTCAACTGAAGCATCTTGAAGTAAGTAGTGGTTGCACTTCGGAAGAAAGAGGGTGCTGATGAACGTACTATTGCTTTTAAGCTATAGTTTTACGATACTTTTGTAGTTGAAAATAGTTTTCTTATCCTACTGTTATTTTCATACTATGGAATATATGTCATGTGGCTGTCTTTCAATTTGGGTCACATTTACATTTCTGTTTTTTTAACCATCGAGTGTCAGCAAGTTCAATTTATTACACATACTATTCAATGTGTATCTGAGAACCTGGACCTTGGGGGCGGGAGCAGATATATTTTCAATTAATTACATACTTTTCTGTTTTGCCTTGTGAAAATTTGCGGAGCACTGTGATAAGTGATTTGAGATTGATTGATAATCACTAGTTTTATGCAACAAGAGGTCCATATATCTTATACTTCTGAGTTCTGATGATCTGCAGCACCTGAAAATTTTGGATTTCAAGAACATATTGATTCTAGAGTGGATAGAAGCCATCCAAGACAGAAGAAATTAATTTTATACCTTATCATATCTTGCAAATTAGATTCACCGACTCAATTTGATGCGACTCATTCATTTTTATTTTTTTCCTGAAAACAGACCTAAGCTCATTTTTGTTGTGTACACTTACAAATGACCAATCTCCATTTTTTTTTTGAATGATATGAGGTCTGTTTTAATTCATGTATGCTAAGCGGCTAAATATAGCCTTGGATTTTCTAGTAGAATGTGATAAGATTAACGGGTTTCTCATTCTTCTGGGTATATTTCTGTGATATGCTTATCTTAGTACTTGGTTTGTTGCGTTCTCTTTTCCTGTCAAAATCTTCATCTGCATTGTTCCGTGCAAGCGGGGGTTAAGTCATCCATTTGAAGTTCCATTCCTGGTCCAGTAGACGCCAGACTTTGTTAGGTTTGGATCACTCACCACCTATATTACTGCATTGTTAGTAGTGTGGTAGGAAAATTTTTAGTCTTGTGCGCACACGTTCCTATTGATGCATATCGCTAAAGAATTTTTAACTGACCTGAGCCCAGTCTTTGTCCAGCTTCCTCTTCTGAAACATGGCCTTTGGTCATGTACATTTGGAAGGGTGGGAAAAGAAGCCTGAACAAGGGTATGTGCTCCCTAAACAAGCCTGTTGTAGCAATGCAACCAGGGTAGAGAAAAGCAAAGGTGATTTCTGTCTCCTCGTTGAAGCGTCTATGGAACTCTTGCATTGTAAGCATGTTGCAGACTTTGCTGTCTTTGTAGGCCTTGGCACCATCAAATTCTCCACCATCTATCATAGGTGAGCTGTTTAGCCTATTCAAGCTTCTTGAAAGACCTCTCAGTGCCTTTGGAGGTACATTTACAGCCATTTTAGACCTATCATAGGTGAGCTGCCTTTTGGCCTTGAGAAAATTTCCGCATGCCATTTTCCAGTTTCAGCCGATGCCTTGGCTATGGCCAGACCCAATCCAGAGGAGGCTCCAGTGACTATAACATTGCCCGTCCTCAAAGTTTTCTTTTCTTCTGGTGCAGCCTGGTTGATTGCAGGAGTTGTAGTTGCTGTTTGGGCTTTAATGGTTACAATAGGTAGTCTGCATGTAGCAAAAGCTTATATTTAGACAAATAAAAGGGCAAGAGCTCATTTCACATTTCATAATCAGTCAGACAAACATTTCTGGTTTCTGGTTGCGCTCCTGACCTTGACCTAAGAGGTTTTCCATGTCTTACAAGAGTTGGTACCAGATGGGAGGAGAAAATTGTTGTATGTATAAATTCGCCAAACAGACACGTCACCAAAGGAATCAATAAATGATGAAGAAAAGGTTGCCACATCACTCGTTGACCGGGTCAAGGGAGAAAATGTGGCCGGTCAGAATATCAACGTCCTAAATCAATAGTCAAAGATATGGTCGCCAGAGCTGGATATATACTCGCCAAAGGTAGAAACGTGGTCGCCAAAGAATAAAACCCAGAAGTGAAGGTGCTCGCTACATCAGCATGCTGGGCCCAAAGCAACTCGGCAGAAACACAGAAATAAAACCCTAGCCTCTAGAAGACCCATGATAACAAGGGATCGCAAAAAGGAAAGAAGATAAAGCATGTCCGGATCCGTGAGAACATGAGAATCCTAGTACGAATCAAAGGGGGAATCCTACCACCAACACGGCTAAAAACAAGGGGAAACCCTAATTAACGTATATAAATATAACCATCTATCTCATGAGAAAGAGGGTCAGAAACCTAGAGAGAAAAGAGCAATTGTACGAGAGAATTGAGTGTGTAACAGAGCAATAGAATCGAGTATTATATTTCTGCCCTCTCGGGCGCCGTGGTTTTTTCCCATTCAAGGGTTTTCCACGTAAAAACTGTCTCTTGCATGCATTATTGATCTTCTCGTTTTAAACTAAATTAATATAACTGTTGAGTGCGTGGCAATCCAAATTTCACCGTCAACAATTGGCGCTAGAAGGAGGGGGATTCAAGAACAGAAACTTCGAGGAACCCTTGCGAATTGAAGAATATGAACAATGACAGTGACAGAGATGGTAACTTCAGCGGAGATCTAATTGTTGATCCAACCGCACCGACGGGAGATAGGGCGGTGGCGGTCGGGGAACAATCGGCGGCAATACCAGGAAATAGGGCAGCCGACCCCGGGGTTCTGCAACACTTTCAAACTGCATTGATAAACCTAATCAGCGAAGCTAGCAAAATAGGGCTTTCGTTGCCCTTAGGGTTGGGAATTTCTTCTCCTTACGAGTTAACCACTCTCGGAATCCGTCCACCCGGAAGACTACGATCAGAAGTTCACATTGCAACCCCCGATGCTCAAGCAAGACAATCCACTGAAGAGACTCCCCAAGATCACCCTGAGGATTTCGAAGGGGGAAAACAAAGGAAGGGAAAATGTGTGATGAATGAAGAATCTAGGGAGGAACAAGACCAGATACGAACACATGAGGTCAATTCCAGCGACACTTACCAAAGGAACCGGCGGAGACACCGTTCTATATCGTCTGAAGATAAGAGTTCTCGTCCACGAAGGGAATTACGATCCAAAAGGGCACGGCGAAGGAGATCCGAAAGCACAGAAGACCGAAGGAGCCCGGATGATAGAGGCAATCATGGGAGAATGACAATCAAGAGCAGACTCGATCCAGAAGGGGAACCAACTGGCCAGCGAGATGTCACCCTACAAGAGCTATCAAGAAAGGTTTCAGCGATGGCACGAAAATATGGTCGTAACGTATCTTCAGATGATGAATTAGATAGCCTATTCATCGATAACATTGCTCGCACCCAATTTCCAGACAGATTTAGAATGCCGACCATTGAGCAGTGATGCAGTAAAATCTGTGTTCAATTTACTAAGAAAGTTCGTTCACTGGGATCGGCGATTCTATCGGTCGAATGCCAATTAATCTAGTAAGGATACTCTAAATGCGGAAACTAAATTGCATAATGCTTTTCTTTGGAAGATTGTTTAATTCTAAAATTAACCTAAATTATGAGAATCTAAACTAAAAGACTAAAATCAAATTAAATCAAAGATCACACAAGGAATGAATATATGGAGAGAAATACTAGGGAATCGATGCACCTTTCTTAGACACTCAATGCTCTCAATCAGTCTCAATAAACACTTCAATAAAGTTTAGGGCTTGTTTTGATAAACAATTAAGAACGAATCTCTTTCCTACCACTCGCACAAAGGCCATGTGTCAAGTGATAGTAACGAAATCCTTTAGAACAAAACTCTAAGCCAAATCAATGCAACAAGGCCATGCAAACATTAACTTTCAAATCTATTAAGCTTACGATTGTGATTTAAATGGAAAAGGCCATTCACATCTAAACCCTAATCTCATGGGATAAACTAAATCACAAATCCATATCAATTGAGGCCACAAAATAATATGAATAAGTAAAGTAGAACAATTAATTCAATAGACAAGACTAAAACCCAATTGATTAACAAAAGATAGACTAATTGATTACATAGAGTTATCCAAAATTGGTTACATCAATCCCCTAGTTAAAGGTTTAGTTACACATCAATGGAGAGAATAAAAACATAGAAGAGATGAAGATAAAACCCATTATGGCGAGATGCTTCTGTCTTGAAATCCCCGTCGTCTTCCTGTTTCCAGTAATCTTCTAATGATGGAATGAATATCAAAAAGTGAAAGGAATCGGTATCTGATGGTCTGATAAGGTCGGCCCTCCCTTTTATTTGCTTTTTCCTTTCTTTCTGTTTATAGGTCTTCAGCAGCTTTGAGGAAACGCGGAGACGGTCCAACGCTTGACGTGCCGCTGGGTGGGCACGTGCATGGACAGCGGAAAATCCAAGACAAACACGCTGGAATGGCTCGCTTGAGGGGTCGCTTGGGAGGCATGTGCCTCTTGAGCGGCATGGGACGCGGTAAATCACCCTTGTCGACCGCCTGGAGTGCCGCCGATGATGCATGTGCCTGTTGAGCGGCATGGGCCGCGGAAATTGAGGATTTTGGCCTTTCCTTCATCGTTTGACTCCACCATTTCCAAAATAAGATTAGATCAACGCCTCTATGGAAAGAGACCTGCAACGACTTAACAAACACATCAACCCACCAAAAAGACCCAAGAAACACGCATAAACATAGGCAAAATGGGCAAAATATAAGCATATAATTAGACTGATCAAATACCCCCAAACCTATCTTTTACTCGTCCTCGAGCAAAACCAAACATTCCTAAACTGAAAAGAAAACTAAATCCTAATAAAGCCACTTTCGCAGGGAACGCGATAGCATTGAGCACATGCTACAAGCCTTTAAACCTCTAGGTGTCCCTAGTAGGAGGAGTGTTGTCTCCTGAGGGTTCTCAGCTATGACACCCACAAACATATCCCACAAAACCAATCATTCGAGATGCAATCGATTAATGCCCAGATTGAAACAATGCATGCAAAAGCCAATAGGTAAAGACTAACATTATGTCACAAATTTGAATGCATTGCTCAATTTAAGATGAAAAGCCCGCACTCAAGATATTCAAGCATCAAAAAAACACTTTCGCCGAATGCCATAGATGTAATTCGCCTCGACTCTAAGCCTCACCAGATATCGCTCATATTTCTCACAGAACCTAGGCAAATTCACTCATCAAGCATATGCGAAAGAAGTTATGCATAAGAAATTCAAATTATAATCGCATATGAATATGTCATTGAAAGAACGCTTGATTTGTATGCAAAGATCTCATGAAAAGAATCAAACATTATGAGCAAGATAACACACGCACACTTCTACTTTCATAGCAAGGATAACCAGCAGATCAATTAGACTTTTCATTAGGTTGTAATGGGGCTATTGGGTAAAGGTTAGAAAGGAACGGGATGTAGGAGTTCAAAAACCTAGGATCATTCAGTGAGAGCCTTCAGTTACCATATGGCTTGGCGCAAGCTCTTAGGTCTTCATTGACTTCCTTTGTTAGTGGAATAATGCCACTTACCATTCATTGATGTCCCCTTAATTCACCATTCTCTTTTGCCCACTCCTTCGAGAATAGATACAACACTGAAATCCTTTGACATGTTGTGTTTCTTAGATTCTTTTCTCTGGCACACGCAACTCACCATTCATTTTGGTGGCAAAACTTTCTCTTTTTTTTTTTTTTTTTTTTTATTATTATATTTTTTTATTTATTATTTTTTTTTTTTTTTTAAAACAAAAGGCTACAAAATATACAACCTTGCCTCTTTCATTTGGATTGAATGCAGCTCATTCTTCATTTGACTCATATCAAATTCACACAAATTCTTATGCGAACTCTTCAGCTTCCTTCACAATCTCAAAGCATGATCCCAAGTTAACAGGTATGGCTATAATATGGCTTACATGGGTTACAGTAAATGTGGTAAAGAAAGAAAAGGCAATCAGTGTTTGGCTTCAAACAGGGCTATGGAGCACACACAAAAGGGTAGGAAATATTACAGGCCTTTTAAGTAGTTCATGCACACATAGTCTAAAATCACTTCCACTGATTCGACTTACTCAAGATCAAAGATAACATGTGAAATCTTTTTATGATGAATGCTCTATAATGCTCAATGTTCAACCTATAGAGATCAAATCTAATGCTAAGAACCTACTGAGTGTTTAAAGAATAGAAACAAAATAATCCCTTATATATGTCATTTATGTACGCACTTTGGCTTAGTGAACTCACAGGGTAGTCTCCACTATTAATCATGGCAATCCAACTATGCATCCTATCCACTATCACATCAAGAGCATGTCATAAGTTATGAAAAATGCAATGCAATACTCTAAGCGGCAAGATGTTAGTTTAAACCCAGTGATTTAAGCATATCATTTCAAAGTCATATACCAAAACATCTCATCAAAGTTAATGCAGGAACGACAGACTCAAAACAACGACACACCCCCAAACCTAAACTCGACATTGTCCCCAATGTTGACAATCAAGAACAGACAGGAAGTGAAAGTCAAAGAAAAATAAAAGCAAATAAAAGTTCAAAAGAAAATCCATAGCCTGCTAATCTCCTCCATCCTCATCTGAAAGCTGTAAGATCTCGGTCCCCTGATCGGAGTCTATCTGGTCATCCTGCATCTGCTGCTCATCATCAAAGTTCAAGATCGGGGTCCGCTGGTCAAAGTTCTGCGGCTCGAATCCCGATCCGCCAGCTGCAAAAGGATCTTGGTCAGGAATAGGGGTCTGAGACGGTGCTCCACTCCCACTAGCCACAGAAAACCGGCTAGTCATCATCCCGCGCAACTCCTCTATGCTCGTCTCGACAGTGTCAAAACGAGCATCCATCCGTCCCTCTAACTGCCCAAAACGCAAATCCATGTGAGTCTGCATAGCCTGCAAAAGAGTGGTAAATGGATCACCTCCTGGCTGAGCTCCGCCTATCTGAGCGGCATCTGGCGCCCCTTGAGGCTGGTCCTGTAAAAGTGCTGCTGCCTCAGCCTCTCTTGCCTCTCGCTCCTCCCGGCGACGTCTTCTCTCCCCATAATTTCCAATAGGAGGAAGGCCCCTAAGGACTAACTGTTGGCTCCAGTTCGTCGAGTTCATCATACTCGGGTCATGATTCTCTAACCCTGCACTCACATCAATGCCTGCCTGTCTACAGAAAGCAGTGATCAAACACGGAAAAACCATGGACTGGTCATCGTGCGCACTAGCGTCATGAATGGCATTGAAAATCACCCGTCCTATATTGATAGGGCCACCTGTCCTTAGACGGAGCAACACACGGGCCTGGTCATAAAAGATCTCTGTACGGTGCTGGGATGGCATCAGTGAGTATGTCAGGAAAAGGTTCCAAAAGGCAACATCGGCATGCGTGTCGCGCTGGTATAGCTTCACTAATGTACCCCATTCCTCCTGTCCATCCATCCTAAGGCCTGCAGCCACTCTCCCTCTGTAAGGGTCAAGATCTGCAATATATTCTATTCCTCGACCATGACTGATAGCCACTTCCGGAGCGTCAAAGTACTGATTAATTGCCTCCGGGGTTATAAGAACCTCAACACCCTGCACTAAAACTGGGTCTCCAACAAACAGTCTCTCTGGTACAGCACTAGCATAATATTCTGCCACAATCCCCCTGTTCGGCCTTGGTGGGCGTGCAACATATCCACCCCATCTGCGGTCTGCAACCATCTGTGGAACAGGTGTCTGTACCAAACTCCCAACATCAATACCCCTCTCAATAATCCAAGGTCGCCTAAGGAAGTCGCTGAAACGATTCTTAAAGTCCTTGTTCTGCGCTTGCTTTGGCAATGCCTTCTGTTTCCCCTTATCGGACGTACTGACCCGAGGACGCTTCCCATGAGCAGTCCTTGCCATCGTTTATTTAATGGATCGCTGGTCGTACCGCTTGCCAGGTACATGCAACATCAGCGTCACCTTCAGCGAGCCAGACCAGTGTTGTCAACATTCCAGGACCGTGGCTCGTGCATCCGCCTCTTGAGCGGTCTAGGCAGCGTTACATCATGGTGAGAGTCAGGTCTTCATTAACCGCAGCCCATGCACTGCCCTCTTGAGCGGTCTAGGCAGCGAGCCATTCCAGAATGTGGAAGTTGCTCGTACCGCGGCTCGTGCATGTGCATCTTGAGCGGTCTAGGGAGCGAGCCATTCCAGTGTTGCAACGTTGAGTGTACCGCGGCTCAGGTATAGGCACCATGAGCGGCACCTTCAGCGCTAATTCCCAATTTTGTGCAGTTCTAACCTGGTTTGATCAAGGCAACAAATACACACGTGAAACATATCTGCTCACAGCCCAACATAACTAGAAATTCCGACTCACCCTAATTACTGACTCAAATTAATCTAAATATAAAATAAAAGAAAATAAAATAAAATAAAATAAAATAAAATAAAAATTACCTAGGTGGGTTGCCTCCCACCAAGCGCTGTATTTAGCGTCTAGGCAAGACGTGTGAGAGCGCTACGGCTCTATAAGCACGGAATCCTCCAATCGAATGACAGTTCCGAAATCCGTAATGTAAGGCTTTACCCTATGCCCATTTACCTTGAACTTGTTGCCATTCGTCTCGTTTTGCACTTCTACAGCTCCGTGGGGAAAAACTTGTGTAACCCTGAATGGTCCAAACCATCTGGACCTCAACTTACCGGGAAACAGCTTCAGCCGGGAGTTGAACACCAGCACCTGCATACCGGGACGAAGGTCTTTATGCACTATCATCTTGTCATGTATCAACTTAGTCTTTTCCTTGTACAGCTTTGCACTCTCATACGCCTCTAAGCGAAATTCGTCGAGTTCACACAGCTGAAGTTTCCTCTCCTCACCGGCCTTGTCATAATCAAAGTTCAACTTTCTGACTGCCCATAAGGCTCTATGCTCTAGTTCTACTGGTAGGTGACACGCTTTCCCAAAGACCAACCTATATGGACTCATCCCAATAGGCGTTTTGAAAGCTGTCCTGTAAGCCCACAATGCATCATCTAACTTCAAAGCCCAATCCTTTCGAGTGGAATTAACAGTCTTCTCTAGGATACACTTTATTTGTCTGTTGCTGACCTCAACCTGTCCTGAAGTCTGTGGGTGGTATGGTGTAGCAACCTTATGCCTTACACCATATTTCTTCAAAAGTGCAGCAAAGGATCTGTTGCAAAAATGCGTACCTCCATCGCTAATGATGGCTCTAGGGGTCCCGAATCTTGCAAATATCGTCTCCCTCACAAATTTCACCACAGTTTGACTGTCATTATTCCTTGTGGCCTTTGCTTCTACCCATTTTGACACATAATCAACCGCTACCAAGATGTAACTATTACCACACGATGGTGGGAATGGTCCCATGAAATCTATGCCCCAGACATCAAAAAGCTCTATTATCAAATCTCCAGATAAGGGCATCTCATTTCGCTTACTTATACTCCCTGTACGTTGACATCTGTCACATGCCAAACAAAACCGGACTGCATCTTTGTGTAACGATTCCCAGAAAAATCCAGATTGCAACACTTTCAACGCTGTCTTTCTTGCACCAAAATGTCCTCCACAGTGTAGATCGTGACAAAATTTCAGAACGTCTTTCTGCTCTGACTCCGGAACACATCTTCTTATCACAGAATCGGGACCATGAGTGTACAAATAAGGATCATCCCAAAAGTATTTTTTCGCTTTTGTAATGAACCTTTTTCTCCCTTGTGAGTTCAATTCCTCTGGTACTACCCCACTTACCAAATAGTTAACCAGATCAGCATACCATGGCTCACTATCGTTTATAGCCAACAGTTGTTCATCCGGAAATTTCTCATGCAATGGCAATTTGTCTACCTCATCCGGATTTGCCTGTACTAACCTGCTTAGATGATCAGCAACCACGTTCTCACTACCTTTCTTGTCTCGTATCTCCAAGTCAAATTCTTGTAGTAGGAGGATCCACCGAATCAATCTAGGTTTGGCATCCTTTTTCTGAAGAAGAAAACGAAGGGCTGCATGGTCTGAATATACAATGACCTTGGCGCCCACCAAGTACGTCCGAAATTTCTCCAATGCAAAAACTACTGCTAGAAGCTCCTTCTCAGTTGTTGAGTAATTTAACTGGGCGTCATTTAAGGTTCGAGAAGCATAGTATATCGCGTGTGGAACCTTATCTACCCGCTGCCCCAAAACTGCTCCGATGGCATAATCTGAAGCGTCACACATTAATTCAAAGGGCAATTCCCAATTGGGGGA
This sequence comes from Acer yangbiense, assembly GCA_008009225.1. NCBI lineage: Eukaryota > Viridiplantae > Streptophyta > Magnoliopsida > Sapindales > Sapindaceae > Acer > Acer yangbiense. Next base: position 5,916,672 of record CM017771.1, read on the forward strand.
AATTATCACTGGCGCGGTGGTTAATGCACTCTTCAAAGTGTTAAAAGCTACCATGCACTCCTCACTGACCTCAAAATCAATTTCTTTCTGTAGGAGCAAACACAAGGGCCTCGTTATCTTCGAAAAGTCCTTTATGAATCGTCTGTAAAAACCTGCGTGCCCAAGAAACGACCTCACATCCTTCACGGATTTTGGAGGCTGTAAACTACTGATCACCTCCACCTTAGCTTTGTCCACTTCAATTCCTCTTCTTGAAATCACATGTCCGAGAACTATCCCTTGTTGTACCATGAAGTGGCACTTTTCCCAGTTCAACACCAAGTTGTTCTCTTCGCATCTCTTAAGGACCAAGGTAAGGTTGTGCAAACACAAATCAAATGAATCCCCAAACACCGAGAAGTCATCCATGAATACCTCAATGATTTCTTCCAACATATCTGAAAATATTGACATCATACACCTCTGAAAAGTACCCGGAGCATTGCAGAGACCAAACGGCATTCTTCTATATGCAAACGTCCCAAATGGACAAGTGAAAGTAGTTTTTTCTTGATCATCCGGTGCGATAGCTATCTGATTGTAACCTGAGTACCCGTCGAGGAAACAATAATGACTATGCCCTGCTAATCGCTCAAGCATCTGATCTATGAAAGGAAGAGGAAAATGGTCTTTTCTGGTAGCAGTGTTCAGCTTCCTGTAGTCGATACACACCCTCCACCCTGTCTGAAGCCTCTGTGGAACCAACTCATTCTGCTCATTGCGAACCACGGTAATACCTGATTTCTTAGGAACCACGTGAATCGGACTGACCCATTTACTGTCTGATATGGGATAAATTATCCCCACTTGTAGAAGTTTCAGGACCTCTTTCTTTACTACCTCTTTCATTATCGGATTTAATCTCCTCTGAGCCTCTCTTGACGGTCTAGACTCTTCTTCGAGAAATATCTTGTGCATGCAAATTGTTGGACTGATTCCCTTGATATCTTCAATTGACCATCCTATAGCTGACTTGTGTTTCTGTAGAACCCCAATGAGCCTTTCTTCCTCATTACTCTGCAATTCTGAAGCAACAATTACCGGGTATGTCTCATTCGCACCTAGATACACATACTTCAGAGTTGTTGGTAACTCCTTGAGTTCCAACTTTGGCGGTGGATCATTGGCAAAACTGACAGTTGAAATTTGGAAGTCTTCAACTTCTTCTTCAGCTAGTTCAGAACTATCTTCAGTCTTGTCGTCTTGATCGTCCCAATCCCAATCCGCCAAATCCTCATCCTTGAATATTCCATCAATCCCAGGGTCTAAAACCTCGATGAATGAACAATCATCAGCTCCGGCAGGGTATGATGATGCTTCAAACAGTTTGAACTCCACTGTTTCATCTAACACTGTCATTGAAAGTTTTCCATTCTGCACATCAATAAATGTCTTTGCTGTGGCCATGAACGGTCTACCCAGAAGAACAGGTCTCATGTTAGTCTCTTTACTTACGTCCTCCATGTCTAATACCACGAAATCCGCTGGAATAATAAGCTTTCCAACTTGGACCAGTACATCTTCAACATTCCCTCTCGGATATCTTACTGAACCATCTGCTAACAGAAGTGACATTGTGGTAGGCTTCAACTCATTCAAACCTAACTGCTTGTAAATAGAATAAGGCATCAAATTAATACTGGCACCTAAATCTAGCATTGCTCTTTCAAGTTGGGTACCTCCTACTGTGATATTGATGCAGAAACTGCCTGGATCTTTCAGTTTGGGAGGAAGTTCCTTTTGCAAAACTGCACTAGCACTGCCTGCTATATATTCCTGATGATTTGGTCCAAACTTCTGCCTGTTGGTGTGAAGGCTCTTGAAAAATTTCGCATATGCAGGCATCTTTTCTATCATCTCAAGAAGAGGTAAGTTCACATGTACCTTGGACAGAACATCAAAAATCTCTTTGAATGCCTTACTTAGCTTGTCCCTTTTAAGTCTCCCAGGAAAAGGAATTGGTGGAACATATGGAGGGGGTGGAATATAAGGGTCTGACGATTTGTGTAAAACCGAGGTCTTCTTTGGTGGTGGATCTACCACTACCTCTTCTTCTTCTCTATCCTCCTTCGCACTCACCTCTTTTGATCCCCTGGTGTCCTCTTTCTTTTGCCTTCTAACAACTTCAGTGTCTAACACTCGCCCACTTCTCAACACAGTCAATGCCTTGGCTTGTTCTGATTGACTAGGGAACCTTCCTGGTTCATTCTTGCGAACTGCGTCGACTATTTGTCCCATCTGTGTTTCTAAATTTTTAATGGATGACTCAACATTGTTAATTCTCTGATTTGTATCACGTGAGAAGCGCTCTGTATTCTCAGCAAGGGATGTCACAATATCTTCCAAGGATCTCTTCTTCGGCTGATAGGTGGTACTGTCTCTATTTGCAGCATTGTTCCATTGTTGAGGTTGACTATTGGACCCTTGCCCTTGGTAATTGCCTCTGTTGTACCCTCCTTGAGTTGTTCCCTGAGTATTCGGTTGAATGAGCTGATGACTATTAAGAGCAGTGTTGGGGTCAGAATAAGATAAATTTGAGTGGTTACGCCATCCAAGATTGTAGGTGTTCGAGTAAGGATCGTTTCTCCCTCTTTGGTAATTGAAAGCTTGAACCTCCTCTGTCTCAAATGGTACCCCGTCTCCATCTTGCACTGAGTTCACCCCTCCTTGCTGTTGATCCCTATTCGAGTTCTGGGCCATCATAGCTTGTATTTGCTTAGCTAGATTTGCCATCTGAATTTCCACCCCAGTTGTCTGGTTGACTTCATACTTTCCTCCCTTTCTGACAGTTGAACTTCTATGCTGGGAGTTTAGAGCCAAAGTTTCATAGATCTCAGCAATCTCTAAAGCAGATTTCCTAGTAATGATACCCCCACAAGCGTTGTCAACAATGTTTTGTGTGAAAGGTGTCAATCCATCATAAAAAGTGCGGACTTTGTACTCCTCTGTCACCATGTGAGGGGGAATTTGATCTAACAGCTCCTTATATCGCAACCATGCTTCATGGAACGACTCACCATCTTCTTCACTGAAACTAGCTATCTTGATCCGGACTTCTTTTGCTTTTGAAGCAGGGAAAAATCTGTTGAAGAATGCAGTGCACACGTCAACCCATGTTCTCAAAGATCCTGCCCTTACTGAATTGTACCACTTGATGCCCTTGTCCTTCAAACAATACCAAAAACACCTCATCCTTAACTGCTCTTCTGTCAATCGGCCCATCGGGAAATTCCCTACGGTAGCTTGATAGTTCTTCATAAACTGGAGGCAGTCTTCTGTTGCCAAGCCGTGAAAAGATGGCAGCATATTTAAATGGCTACTCCTCAACTCATAACTCCTGGCTACGGCATCTAACACAACTGGCTGAGGTTGGTCTCCCAGCATAGGCTGTCCAGACTCTATCATTATTCTGATACCATCTTCTAGTGCACGTCTTGGAGAACCCGGTAGATTGTCTCGAACTTCCTGTCTATTTTGAACACCTTGTTCATCATGAACCTCTCTTTCAGCTCGAATAACCCGGTCACGTTGCTCACTGTGATCACCCATGTCCTCACCAAAAGGATCTAACTCTTCGAACTGTCTAGCAACCCGGCCTACTCGGTCAATCTCGTCGTTAGCAGGGATCAGAATACCTCCAAGCGAACGACGTCCGTTCATACACCTGTAAAACCTGAAACACCAAAAACACAACTACCACGAGATAAAAAGAAACAAAAGAAAAACTAAAACTAAAAATAAAATCTAATGACACACACTACCTAACTTAAACTAACTAGATTCAACTAATAAAATCTATACCAATCCCCGGCAGCGGCGCCAAAATTGATGCAGTAAAATCTGTGTTCAATTTACTAAGAAAGTTCGTTCACTGGGATCGGCGATTCTATCGGTCGAATGCCAATTAATCTAGTAAGGATACTCTAAATGCGGAAACTAAATTGCATAATGCTTTTCTTTGGAAGATTGTTTAATTCTAAAATTAACCTAAATTATGAGAATCTAAACTAAAAGACTAAAATCAAATTAAATCAAAGATCACACAAGGAATGAATATATGGAGAGAAATACTAGGGAATCGATGCACCTTTCTTAGACACTCAATGCTCTCAATCAGTCTCAATAAACACTTCAATAAAGTTTAGGGCTTGTTTTGATAAACAATTAAGAACGAATCTCTTTCCTACCACTCGCACAAAGGCCATGTGTCAAGTGATAGTAACGAAATCCTTTAGAACAAAACTCTAAGCCAAATCAATGCAACAAGGCCATGCAAACATTAACTTTCAAATCTATTAAGCTTACGATTGTGATTTAAATGGAAAAGGCCATTCACATCTAAACCCTAATCTCATGGGATAAACTAAATCACAAATCCATATCAATTGAGGCCACAAAATAATATGAATAAGTAAAGTAGAACAATTAATTCAATAGACAAGACTAAAACCCAATTGATTAACAAAAGATAGACTAATTGATTACATAGAGTTATCCAAAATTGGTTACATCAATCCCCTAGTTAAAGGTTTAGTTACACATCAATGGAGAGAATAAAAACATAGAAGAGATGAAGATAAAACCCATTATGGCGAGATGCTTCTGTCTTGAAATCCCCGTCGTCTTCCTGTTTCCAGTAATCTTCTAATGATGGAATGAATATCAAAAAGTGAAAGGAATCGGTATCTGATGGTCTGATAAGGTCGGCCCTCCCTTTTATTTGCTTTTTCCTTTCTTTCTGTTTATAGGTCTTCAGCAGCTTTGAGGAAACGCGGAGACGGTCCAACGCTTGACGTGCCGCTGGGTGGGCACGTGCATGGACAGCGGAAAATCCAAGACAAACACGCTGGAATGGCTCGCTTGAGGGGTCGCTTGGGAGGCATGTGCCTCTTGAGCGGCATGGGACGCGGTAAATCACCCTTGTCGACCGCCTGGAGTGCCGCCGATGATGCATGTGCCTGTTGAGCGGCATGGGCCGCGGAAATTGAGGATTTTGGCCTTTCCTTCATCGTTTGACTCCACCATTTCCAAAATAAGATTAGATCAACGCCTCTATGGAAAGAGACCTGCAACGACTTAACAAACACATCAACCCACCAAAAAGACCCAAGAAACACGCATAAACATAGGCAAAATGGGCAAAATATAAGCATATAATTAGACTGATCAAGCAGTATAAGGAGAACAAGGATCCGAAGGAACATGTTCGCCGATTCCGTAACATCATGGCCCAGTATTCATCCAATAACGGGCTATTGTGCCTGACCTTCCCGTAAACATTTGGCGACCTCGCCTCCAGGTGGTTTGGAAGACTCCCAAACGGAAGTATAAGCAGTTTTTCGAACCTCAGCAAAGCATTCATAAGGCAATTCATGGGGAGCGTCCAGAGAAGAAAATCACTCGCTCACCTATCAAACTTGAAGCATGAGCGCTGTTGACGGTGAAATTTGGATTGCCACGCACTCAACAATTATATCAATTTAATATAAAACAAGAAAATTAAGAACGCATGCAAAAGACAGATTTTACGTGGAAAACCCTTGAATGAGAAAAAACCACGGCGCCCCTGAGGGCAGAAAAGTAATACTAGGTTTTCGTTGCCTTGTTACACGCTTAGATCTCTCTTACAATTGCTTTCTTCTCTCTCAATTCTTTTGAACCCCTTCCTTGTGGGATAGGTGGTTCTATTTATACATGATATTTAGGGTTTTCCCTTGATTTTAGTCCTGCTCATAGTAGGATTTCCTTTCAGATTTGTACTGGGAATCCCACGTTGCTGCGGATACAGATAGGTCTTCTCCTTTTCCTCCCTTGATTCCTTGCTGTTATGGGTTTTCTAAAGTGTAGGGTTTATTTCCGTGTTTCTGCCGAGTCGGTTCAGGCCCAGTATACTGGTGCAGCGAGTACATTTATTTCTGGGTTTCGTTTCTTCGGCGACCATATATCTAGATTTGGCGAGTACATATCCAGTTTCGGCGATCATGTTTTTGTCCTTTTTGGTTTCGAGGTACTTTGACATTGACTTGTCACATTTCCTTCATTGGCCCGGTCAATGAGTGACGTGGCAATCTTTATTGACTCTTTTTGATGACGTGTCAGGTTGGCGAATTTATGCATACAACAATACCCCCATAAATACTCCGAGCTGGGCGAATGATTTGTTCTTCTCGCTTCGTTTGTCTCTGCGAGTAGTATTTATATTTATATTTATACTTACAAGATTTCGACGCATTTTGTAATAACCCCCTCTTTCCTTTTTGTCAAGCGCTGTATTGATTAATTGATTCTTTCGGTGTAAGCTTTCAACTTGGTCCACATAATTGCTGACGCTTCCACTTACCTGACAGACGAAGAGACATTTTGATCGCTTGGCTTTCCCCGAGATGCCACATGTCTGTTTTCTGATGGTGACTATTGCGGCTGGTCACTGTGGCTGTCATTCTCATTAATTGCATATCCTTTTACTTGATTTTCTTTTTTGAATTTTGAAACTCCCTCTTTTTAAGGCCCGATCGTTTCCTTTTCTCCATTTCATTCTTTCCATTTATTTCTCCACTGGTTTTCTCAGAGCAGAAAAGAACAGTTTGATTCTTCGTTTTTATCTACCTTATTCCTTCGAGTACTTGCTACAGTCCTTTCCCTGTGCTTTCTATTATCAGACGGTTCACAGGAATCGATTATTCCTGCCTCTCTACGAATCTTTCGCGAATCTAGGGTTTTCTGGTGAGTTCTTATGGACCCTTCTTTATGCTCTTCTCTTTTTAATCGGATGATGCAAGCCATAGAGCTTAGTGATAAAAGTACTGCGGACAAAATCGAATCCTTGATTCGTAATTTTCGTCCGGATTCTCCGGTCCCAATTTCTGTTTATGTTCCGTCTTCTGAAGATGTTTTTATCCCTAACATCTCTCCTTCATCTTCTAACAGCGGTTCTCCAACAATGCCGAAATCTTCTAGACCAACAAGCAGTAGACGACGTGCTTCTAGGGTTCCACATGAATCTCTGCTGGATGCGCAGACGATTGTTGACTCTGATGTTAAAGACCATCAGAGGGATAGGCTACGCTTCTCGCCAAACCGTCCGTGTTTTTTTGATATGGAGGTAAATGTGGTCGGTGAGGTTGAGCTTCGCAAATACAAGAGTTGTTTTGACCTGCCATACTTAGTGAATCTTATGTTACCTGGCGACCGGGCTGTGTGGAATCCTCCCAAAAATACAGTCGCTATTTACGGGGCCATGCTTAGCTGTGGGGTAACTCTCCCTCTTCAGCCTTTCATCGCCAGATTTCTTACGGAGGCTCAAATTGCGCCGGCACAGCTCGCTCCAAATAGTTATAGAATATTGATGTGCCTGTGCCTTATGTGGAAGTTGAAGGGTTACGGGCCCCCTACTCCTCGTGAAATCCGCCATTTTTATACGCTAAGGCAGGCGGGCCATGGTGGTACGTATTTCCTTATCTTTTCGCCCGTGGAGAGCTGGATCCCTGAGGGTGTGGCGAACCCCGGCCAAGTAGAAATCTCCGGCGATGAGAAGAAAAAGGGGTTCATCTGGGGCTTTCCCACTTCGAACAAGAGGTGGAAGAACAGCTGGTTTTTCCTTGGTGGCGAGTGGGGTCGTGATGTGCCTGCCAGTAGTCGCCACAATTTCTCGGCGAAGAAGGTTCCCAGGCACTTCATATCGCCTGAAGCATGGTTGAAGGTGGCCCCTGTTTTACTAGATAGAGAGATTTCTCACCTCGCCGCAGCAGCTGTCCTCCCTTTGAGAAAAATGGATAGGTCCTTCCTCTTGGATGAGGAAAAAATGATTTCCGAGGGGATTTTCACACGCCTACATGCAAGGCTTCCTCGCTGTAAGTGATCAGTCTAAGTCTATGCTTATATTTTGCCCGTTTTTCCTTTGTATATGCTTGTTTCTTGAGTCCTTTTGGTGGGTTGATGTGTTTGTTAAAGCCTTTGTAGGTCTCTTTCCATAGAAGGATTGATCATATCTTATTTCGGAGAAATGGAGTAATAAGATGAAGAAAGTGGCTAAAATTGCCATTTACCGCGGCCCATGGCGCTCAACAGGCACATGCTCCATTGGCGGCATGCCAAACGGTCAAGAAGTGCCATTTATCGCTGACCGGACCCGCTCAGGAGGCAAGTGCACGCCAAACGGTACACCCAGCGAGCCAGATCAGGTTGTCGCCGTTTGATTTACCGCTGCCCAGGCAAGTGCACCATAAGCGGTACGGGCAGCGGTAACCCGCTTTTTCAATTCCTTGAGCCAGGTCAGAAGACTTATGAAAAAGAAAACTTAAGGAGACCGTGAGGGATATAAAAACAGAGCAACACCTATCAGCAGAGGGGATCTAGGAGATACCAATTCATTCATTCATTCTTTTCCATCCATCATTAGAAGATTATTGGAAACAAGAAGACAACGGAGATTTCAAGTAAAGAGCATCTCACCATAATGGGTTTTCTCTCCATCTTTTCTATGTTTTCGTTCTCTCCATTGATGTGTAACTAAACCTATAACTAGGGGATGATGTAACCGATTTTGGATAACTCTATGTGAACTATTAGTCTATCTTTTGTTAATCAATTTGGTTTCGTTTTGTTTATTGAATTAATTGCTCTATTCTACTTTCTCTGATTATGTTGTGACCGCAAGTGATTTGAGTTTTGTAGTTTAGTTTATCTATGAGATTAGGGTTTAGGTGTGGATGACCGTTCCATTTAAATCTGAATCAAAAGCTTAATAAACAGGAAAATTGATATATGCATGACCGTGCTATGTTAATTTGGCTTAGAGTTTTTTGTGTAAAATATGGGTTTTGACAATTGCTCATTACATGACCGTGTGTGAGTAGTAGGAAGAACCCTAGATTATTAATCCATATTTGTTGCATGACCGTGTGCAAGTATTGGAAAGGATCTTCGAACCTAATTGAATTATCTTGAAAACAAGCCCGTAACTGGATTGAAGTGTTTAACGAGACTGATTGTGAGCATTGAGTGTCTAAGAAAGGTGCATCGATTCCCTAGTATTTCTCTCCATACATTCATTCTTTGATTTGATTTTAATTGATTTAGTTCTTAGTCCAAGAAGTCATAATTTAGGTTAATTTTAGAGTTAAACAATCTTCCAAAGAAAAGCATTATGCAATTTAATTTTCGCATTTAGAGTAATCCTTGCTAGATTATTTGGCTTTGACCGATAGAATCGCCGATCCCAGTGAACGAACTTTCTTAGTAAATTGAACACAGATTTTACTGCATCAGTAAGTCTTTGTCCATTCATTCTTTGTTTTACTGTTTCATTTTATTCTGTTAGTTGACACTTTGTTTATTTTTTTTGCAGTGTGCGATTTTGACACCGTTTGCGACTTGCAAGCCAGGGCGGTGAAGAATTCCGAGGCCGCCAGCAAAAGGCATGCTGCTGGTTTGGCCAAGGAAGGGATTGCCAGCCCGGATGGTGATGATCCCTCTGACGCCGAGGATGCCGAGGAGATTTTAGTAGGAGGCGTCGAGTCGGGGCGGCCATCAATGCGCGCAGAAGCTGCTACGAATACTCCCACTGCACCTGCTGCTGCGACTACTGCGGCGACTGCTGCGACTACTCCTGCTGCAGCTACCCTCAGTCGTAAGGGTAAAGAAAAGGTTGGTGCTTCAGGGGGAGTCAGTGATATTCCTACTTTTGACGCTGATGTCCCTGAGGTTCCTCTTGATCCAACGAGCGATCTTGCCCCTAGAACTGGCAGAGGAAAACACCCAGCAGGGAGTACACCTGAACATGCTGCACGGCCCTCAAAGCGGGCATCAAGGGTCGTGCAATACGTTGTTTCTTCAGATGAGGAGGTCGCTAAAGAGCCTGTGATCGCTGAGACTCCCACTGAAACTGCTGCCCCCGGGGCTTCTGTCGAGGAACCAGTCTTAGCTGAGTCTCCCCTTCCGGAGGGGGTAAACAATTTTGGCGCTCCTACCATTTCCCCAACTGGTGCGACTCCTCTTCCGACGGCCATGAATGAGCCGGACACTTCTTTTGTTGGTCAGCCTGGGTCATCTGGTCGACAAGGGCCAACTGATAGACCGGGGTCGTCCAGACAGGATGGGGCTTCTGCATCCGGTTCTGGTGTTGCTCACGGAGATCCTCCCACTGATCCAACTGAAGCTGGTGAGGGAGTTGAGTCTGTCTCCCTCTCAGATTTCACGGCTGCTGAGATTTGTTCTCATATAATGAACAACAATATTTATGTTGGTGAGAGTTGGGAGCAGATGAAGAAGGGATCCTGCAACAAGAAAATGGAGTTCTTTTTCAACTGCCATTCTCTGGTGAGCCTCTCGCTGTACTTATGTATTTTTGTTTTGCGCGTTTCCTGACTTTTGTTTTTCTCTTCTTTTCAGATGCTGTCTGAGTTGGCTGATAACTACAGGCGAGGAAATTATTTGTCGAGGGATTTGAAGCGCCTGCGAGAACAAGCCTCTCTTTTGGAAGCTGAGAAGCTTTCGGCTGAGGAAAACCACGTTCAGCAGCTTGCACAGCTAAGAGAATCGGCAGATGGGCACCTTTCGGCTCAACTGGCTGCTGAAGAGAAACTAGGTGCTGCTGAGGAGGAAATCCGTTTGCTGCGAGAGCAACTCTCTGCTAATCAAGAATCACTCGCAGCACGTTTCAAGACTGAGCGACTAGTTGAGGAGGCGAAGGAAAAAGCTGAGCGTGAGGCTTTGGACTTGCGCAACCAGTTAGCCTCACATGAAATTATTTTGAATGACCTCAAGGCTGTGTTGGAGGTTGAAGCGGTTGACCGTTTCAAGAGATCCCCTGCCTATGATGCGCTTTTATTGCGTGAGTTTGAGAAAGGCATGAGGCAGGCGAAAAAGTTCTTCGCCATGAAGGATCATTCGAACGAAAAAGCTTTGAAGCGCTTCGACAGGTCTCTTCAGCAGCACATGGCCACCGGTGTGGACTCGATTAAAGAGCAGATAAAACGATGGAGAGCCCACTGTCGTTATAATAGGACTGAACCTCATCCCATGCATTTGGAGATTCCTAGTAAGCGTGCCTTCAATACTTACTACTCGGGTCAGAAAGGTAGTTTTTCTGGTTCTGGCGCTGAACCTGACTTGGGTCCTGTTACCGGAAGGAACTATGAACCGTTTATGCCAGAAGGGGATGAGGAAGTCACCTGGCCTTTAGAAGAAGAAATGGAGGATGAGGAAGACAGCGAGGGTCCTCCTGCAGCTAGTTGAGCTTTAGGTCTTTCTTTACTGTCTAGGACTGTAGGTTTTTATTTCTCTTGTTCCTCCAACTGTAAATGACAGAAGTTATAAAATTCTTTTATTTTTTGTTCAGCTGCCTTTGCTTTAGTTTTTCGCCAAGTTTTTTCAGCATATTTTATATCTCTATTCAGCTGCCTTTGCTGTATTTTTGGCATACTCAGTGCTTGTCAGGACGTATCCGACCATGCACCAAGTTTTTTAGCATATCTTATATTTTTTATTCAGCTGCCTTTGCTGTATTTTGGCGTACTCAGTGTTTGTCAGGATTTATCCGACCATGCACCGAGTTTTTAATATACTTTTTGTTTGTTCGGCTGCCATTGCTGAGTTTTGGCTTTTTATTGGGACGTCTCCCCTTGTTGTTTTTAGTTGGCTCACTCGTTCATAGGGATTCTGTTTTCCCGTGATGACGATTGCCAATTTCTATAACTTCAGATTTCATTCTTCACTAGCTCTTGCTGCAGCGAGCATAAAACTCATCTTTATGTGATGATAGCAATGTGTGATGGCGAATGCCATTTTGTATTTGGCGAGTGAAATCGATAATTTCTCAGTAATAAATTACTCTTTATTGAATACTTCCTGCAACTTTGTTAATACTGTTATAAAGAAAATGCTAAAACGAAAACTATTCTAAGTAAAAAATAAAAGGCTCACAAAAAATCCTTAACTTGACCCCCAAGTTAAGGATAATATGTCTTCAAGTACTGCGCATTGCATGGACGGGGTAGTTCGCCAAAACCTTCTCGAGTGATGCGATATGCCTCGTGGCCAGCTATGCCTGTAATCTGATAAGGCCCTTCCCATTTGTCCGCGAGTGACCCTGCAGCTTTGTCTCTTGTTCCTGGGTTCACCCTTTTCAGCACTAAGTCGCCCAGCGAGAACCTTCTTTCACGCACATGTGAGTTGTAATATCTAGCTACCCTCTGTTGGTACGCAGCATTCTTTATTTGCGCGCGCTCTCTTCTTTCTTCTAACTCATCTAGGCCGCACTTTAGCATATCAATGTTGATTTCTGGCTGAAAAAGTTGTACCCTAGGTGAAGAAAAAGATGTTTCCACGGGGATGACAGCCTCAGCTCCATACGCCATGGAATATGGGGTCTCGCCTGTCGAACTCCTTTCCGTGGTTCGGTATGCCCAAAGTACCTGTGGTAATTCATCTCCCCAGCTACCCTTTTTTGCTGCCAATTTAGCCTTTAAGTTATGTTTTATGATTTTGTTCACTGCCTCAGTCTGGCCATTTGTCTGTGGATGTGCTAGAGAGGCGTAGTAGTTGTTGATGCCATACTTATCACATAGCTCCCTGAATTTCTTGCCATCGAATTGGGTCCCATTGTCTGTGATGATGGTATTTGGTATCCCAAATCTGTACAGGATGTTTTTCTTCACAAAGCTTATGGTGTTTGTTTCTGTTATGTGTACCAACGGCTCAGCCTCTACCCATTTTGTAAAATAATCCACTGCTACTATGGCATGCTTCGCTCCTCCAGTTGCTGTTGGCATTGGGCCGATCAAGTCAATTCCCCACATGGTGAATGGCCAAGGCGAGGTAATACTTTGCAAGAGTTCAGGTGGCTGTCGGATGTTATTGGCAATCTTCTGACACGCCTCACATCTCGCTGCCACCCTTTTGGAGTCGGCGAACAGTGTTGGCCAGTAAAAACCCTGCCTTAATGTTTTGTGGGCTAGGCTGGCACCCCCTGCGTGGTTCCCACAATTTCCGCTGTGTATGCTTCTCAGGATACCTTCTGCTTCTTCAGGTCCGACACATCTCTGCAGCGCCCTCGAGTACCCCCTTTTGTACAGTTCTCCATTGAGTACTGAGTATCTTGTAGCTTTGTACTTCAGCCGCTTTGCTTCTAATGGGTCACTTGGAAGTACATCATTAACGAGATATTCTTTGATTGGTGTGATCCAGCTGTCCCTTTCGCCAAAGACTGCCCCAACTTCCTTTGTTTTAACTATACTCAGCTGCGATAGGTGGATCATAGAGATATTTTTGGGCCAGGTGTTGATTGTGGCAGATGCCAACTTGGCTAAGGCATCAGCCTTTTCATTTTCTTCTCGGGGGATGTGAACAATCCTGTATTCTTTAAATCTTTCTAAAAGTTCCTTTGCTAATTCCAGGTAGGTGATCATGCTTTCATCTCTCGCCTGGTACTCGTCTAACACCTGATTGACCACGACTTGAGAGTCGCTGAATATTTCTACCTCATCTGCTCCTAGGATTGTGCAAACTTTTAATCCTGCTATGAGTGCCTCGTATTCAGCTTGATTGTTAGTAGCTTTAAAGTCAAAACGCAAGGCACATTCGACTGAATCTCCTTCTGGGGTTGACACCACTACCCCTGCCCCGCTGCCGTGCTTGTTTGACGAGCCATCAACACGAATTTGCCATTTGAATGTTTTCTTATTTTGCTCCACCATCATTCTCGCCACCTCTATACTTGGCTCGGTGAATTCTGCTACAAAGTCTGCTACTGCCTGGGCTTTAATTGCTGTTCTTGGGAGATACTCTACATCGAATTCACTTAATTCGATCGCCCACTTTGTTAATCGCCCGGATACTTCTGGTTTTTACAGGATTAATTTCAGTGGGCAGTTGGTGTACACTCCGATTTTATGAGCCTGGAAATATGGCCTTAGCTTCCTTGCTGCTGTTATTAGAGCGAGTGCCATTTTTTCAGCCGGTGAATACCTTGTTTCGGCTGGTAACAGTGCTTTGCTGGTGTAGTATACTGGTTTTTGGATCCCATCTTCCTGTCTTACTAGCACAGAACTTGTTGCTGCTTCAGAGATGGATAAGTATATGTATAATGTTTCTCCTGTTTCTGGTTTTGATAGCAGCGGTGCCTGTCCAAGGTAGTCTTTCAAGGCCTGGAAAGCTTTTTCACAATCCTCATTCCATTCGACTCCCTTTCCTTTCTTTAGAGCTTTGAAAAATGGTAGGCATCGGTCTGTTGACTTGGCTATGAACCTGTTCAGTGACGCTAGGCACCCTGTAAGTTTTTGGACGTCCTTCAAAGTTCTCGGCGAGACCATTCTTGCTAATGCTTGGATTTTTTCAGGGTTCACTTCTATTCCTCTTTGGTGTACTTGATACCTGAGGAACCTCCCAGATGGTACGCCGAATACACATTTTGCTGGGTTCAACTTCATTCCATACTTGACCAGCACATCGAATGTTTCCCTCAGGTCATCTGCATGTCTATCTGCTGTGATGCTTTTTGTCAGCATATCGTCAATGTAAACCTCCATATTTCTCCCTATTTGCCTGGCGAACATTTTGTTGACTAGGCGCTGGTAAGTTGCTCCAGCGTTCTTCAGGCCGAATGGCATGACTGTGTAACAATACAACCCCTGGTCTGTGGTGAATGCTGTCTTCTCCTCGTCTGGCTTGTGCATCTTTATCTGGTTGTATCCTGAATATGCATCCATGAAGCTCAATGTCTCATGTCCGGCAGTTGCATCGACTAACTGGTCAATCCTTGGTAGCGGGAAGCTATCCTTGGGGCAGGCTTTGTTCAGATCGGTGAAGTCAACGCACATCCTCCATTGATTGTTCTTCTTTTTCACCAGGACCACATTCGCCACCCATTCCGGGTACTTAACTTCTCTAATTGACCTTGCGGCGAGTAGCTTTGATACCTCCTCTTTTATGGCTGCACTTCTTTCTGGGTTAAAACTTCTCCTTTTCTGCACGACTGGTTTGCAGGTTTCATTCACAGCCAAATTGTGTGAAATTACGCTTCTGTCAATCCCTGGCATGTCTTCGTGGCACCAAGCGAAAATCTCTTTATATTCTTTCAATAAACTTGTCACATCTTTTTTGATTCGTTCAGTCAGTCTTACCCCGATCTTTACCGTTTTATCTGGCTCCGCTTCATCTAGAACAACTGACTCAGTCGGCTCTTCTTTTTCTCTGCTCGTTTTGTCCCTTGGGTCCAGTTCGAAGTTTTCCGGATATTCTTCCTGTACTTCACTGTCTATCTCGAATATGTTCATGGTTTCCACCCCTGTTTTATCTTTGAAGATTGATAGGTTGGCGCGACAAGCCATCTCCTGTGACCCTCTCAATTCTCCGACACCAAATTCTGTAGGGAACTTTATTTTCAGCGCATGGGTTGAAGTTACAGCTCGTGCTTTGTTAAGGAATGGTCGGCCAAGTAAAGCATTATACGGCCAATTATGGATATCGACTACAACAAAGTCCAGCAGGATTATTCACCGGCATGGTGCTGTACCAAACCTTACTGGCAGTTTCACAGTCCCTAACGATCTTACTTCTGCACCACCGAAACCTTTCAACGGTACATGGAAAAGCTCAAGATCTTTCCTGTCCAGTTGCAACTCATCGCATACTCTGGCACTTAAAATATCAGCTGAACTTCCGTTGTCAATTATCACTCGAAGGACATCCCTATGAGCTATTTGAACCCCCACGACGATTGCATCGTTAGGTTTTGCATCAATTCCATCTGAGTCTTCTGCTGTAAATACTATAGGATCGTGTCCCTCTCTTCCCTTCTTGGGGTTTCTTTGCACAGAATTGACCTCCATGCTTCTGCTTTCATACATTACTTCCCGGACTTCCGACATCCTTTCTCGATTGCTTCTCCCAGTATGAGGTCCGCCAAAGATGGTGTTTATGGCGGCGCTAGGGCTGTTTCTCCTTGGACTCTTTCTTTCCTGCACGTTTCCTTGGCGGCTATCCTGGCGACCACTATATTTGTCTCCCTTCAGAGCAAAGTCCTTCAGGTGCCCATCTCTGATCAAACTTTCAATGTGATCGCGCAGCTGAAAACACTTTGAGGTTTCATGCCCATGGTCTTTGTGGAATCGGCAGTACTTTGTTGTATCTCTCCTAGCATTTGCTGATTGCTGCCGAGGGTATTTAGCGAGCCCTTTGTCTTCCACCACAGAAAGTATCTCCTCTTGATCGCCGGTCAAAGGGGTGTAATGGTTGTACCTTCCTCGAAACCTACTGGCTCGAGGATTTCCTTTGCTTTCTCTCGAATGTCCCTTTTGGCCCTTCTCATCTCTTTGGCGATCACGTGACTGCGTCTTTTTGTCATCCTTATGGTCCGGTTTTGAGCCAGGCTTGTGTCCATGCACATAGCTACCCCCTTGCGCTACTTCTTCTTCTTCTTCTTCTTCTGCCAGTGCGTAGTCGCCAGCTATTTCCATCATCTCCTCATAAGTTTTTGGTCTCTCCCTTCGTAGGTCAAAGGATAATCGCCCACTTTGTAACCCATTGGTGAATGGGGTAATTACAGCTACATCACTGGCGTCTTCAATTTGAGCAACCTCATTCCCAAATCTCGCTAGATACTTCTTGATTGACTCGTTATGTTCCTGTTTCAAATTGGACAGATGAGCGAGTGACTTTCTTCTCTGGATACTCCCCATAAATTGCCTTATGAACGTTTTGCTGAGATTTGAGAAGCTGCTTACACTTCCGGGAGGAAGTCTTCCAAACCATCTAGATGCAAGGTCGCCGAATGTTTGCTGGAAGGTGAGGCATAACAACCCATCGTTGGATGAGTACTGGGCCATAACGTTACGGAATCGGCGAACGTGCTCCTTCGGATCCCTATTCTCCTTGTACTGCTCGATAGTTGGCATTCTAAATCTGTCTGGAAATTGGGTGTGAGCAATGGTTTCGATGAATGGGCTATCTGACTCATCATCCGAAGATACATTGCGACCATACCTTCGCGCCATTGCTGAAACCTTTCTTGATAGCTCTTGCAGAGTGACATCTCGCTGACCAGTTGGTTCTCCTGCTGGATCGAGTCTACTTTTGATTGTCATTCTACCATGATTGCCTCTCTCGTCCGGGCTTCTTCAATCTTCAGTGCTCTCGGATCTTCTTCGCTTTGCTCTTTTGGATCGTAATTCCCTTCATGGACGAGGACTCTTATCTTCAGATGAGATGGAACAGTGTCCCCGCCGGTTCCGTTGGTACGTATCGCTGGAATTGACCCCATGTGTCCGCACCTGGTCTCGTTCCTCCCTGGATTCTTCATTCATCACACCTTTTCCCTTCCTTTGTTTTCTCCCCTCGAAGTCCTCAGTGTATTGTCTTGCTTGAGTATCGGGAATTGCAATGTGAACTTCTGACCGTAGCCTTCCAGGTGGATGGATTCCAGGAGTGGTTAACTCATAAAGAGATGACACCCCCAACCCTATGGGGAGCGAAAGTCCTATTTTGCTGGCTTCGCTGATTAAGTTTACCAATGCAGCTTGGAAGTGCTGCAGAATCCCGGGATCAGCTGCCCTAGTTCCTGGTGTTACCGCTGATTGTTCCCCGATTGTCGCTGCCCTGTCTCCCGTCTGCGTGGTTGGTTCAACAACTAGATCTCCGCTGGAGTTACCATCTCTGTCGCTGTCATTGTTCATGTTGTTTGATTCGCAAGGATCCCTCGAAGTTTTTGTTCAAAGACCCCCCTCCTTCTAGCGCCAATTGTTAACGGTGAAATTTGGATTGCCACGCACTCAACAATTATATCAATTTAATATAAAACAAGAAAATTAAGAACGCATGCAAAATACAGATTTTACGTGGAAAACCCTTGAATGGGAAAAAACCACGGCGCCCCTGAGGGCAGAAAAGTAATACTAGGTTTTCGTTGCCTTGTTACACGCTTAGATCTCTCTTACAATTGCTCTCTTCTCTCTCAATTCTTTTGAACCCCTTCCTCGTGGGATAGGTGGTTCTATTTATACATGATATTTAGGGTTTTCCCTTGATTTTAGTCCTGCTCATAGTAGGATTTCCTTTCAGATTTGTACTGGGAATCCCACGTTGCTGCGGATACAGATAGGTCTTCTCCTTTTCCTCCCTTGATTCCTTGCTGTTATGGGTTTTCTAAAGTGTAGGGTTTATTTCCGTGTTTCTGCCGAGTCGGTTCAGGCCCAGTATACTGGTGCAGCGAGTACATTTATTTCTGGGTTTCGTTTCTTCGGCGACCATATATCTAGATTTGGCGAGTACATATCCAGTTTCGGCGAGCATGTTTTTGTCCTTTTTGGTTTCGAGGTACTTTGACATTGACTTGTCACATTTCCTTCATTGACCCGGTCAATGAGTGACGTGGCAATCTTTATTGACTCTTTTTGATGACGTGTGAGGTTGGCGAATTTATGCATACAACAAGCGCAATGAGTCAATCAAGAAATACCTGGCAAGATTCAGGAAGGAGGTTGCTCAAATCGAGGACGCCAGTGATGTAGCTGTGATCGCCGCTTTCACCTATGGGTTACAAAGTGGGCAATTATCTTTTGACCTGCGAAGAGAGAGACCGAAAACTTATGAAGAAATGATGGAGATAGCCGGTGACTATGCATTGGCAGAAGAAGAAGAAGTAGCACAAGGGGGTAGCTACGTACACGGACACAAGCCTGACTCAAAATCAGATCACAAGGATGATAAAAAGACGCAATCACGCGATCGCCAGAGAGACGAGAAAGGCCAAAATGGACATCCAAGAGAAAGCAAAGGAAACGCTCGAGCTAATAGGTTTCGAGGAAGGTACAACCATTACACCCCTTTAACCGGCGATCAGGAAGAAATACTTTCTGTGGTAGAAGACAAAGGACTTGCTAAATACCCTCGACAACAATCAGCAAATGCCAGGAAAGATACTACCAAATACTGTCGATTTCACAAAGATCATGGACATGAAACTTCAAAGTGTTTCCAGCTGCGTGATCACATTGAAAGCTTGATCAGAGATGGGCACCTGAAGGACTTTGCCTTGAGAGGGGACAACCAGGGTGGTCGCCAGAATAACCGCCAAGGAAACGGGCAGGAAAGGAAGAGTCCAAGAAGAAACAGCCCTAACGCCACTATAAACACCATTTTTGGCGGACCTCATACTGGGAGAAGCAATCGGGAAAGGATGTCAGAAGTCCGAGAAGTAATGTACGAAAGCAGAAGCATGGAGATTAATTCTGTGCAAAGAAACCCCAAGAAAGGAAGAGAAGGGCATGATCCCATAACATTTACAACAGAAGACTCAGAAGGAATTGATGCAAAGCCTAACGATGCAATCGTAGTGGGGGTTCGAATAGCCCATAG
Source organism: Acer yangbiense (assembly GCA_008009225.1). NCBI lineage: Eukaryota > Viridiplantae > Streptophyta > Magnoliopsida > Sapindales > Sapindaceae > Acer > Acer yangbiense. The sequence continues at coordinate 5,936,061 of CM017771.1, forward strand.
GGATGTCCTCCGGGTAATGATTGACAACGGAAGTTCAGCTGATATTTTAAGTGCTAGGGTATACGATGAGTTACGGCTGGACAGAAAAGATCTTGAACCTTTCCATGTGCCGTTGAAAGGTTTCGGGGGTGCAGAAGTAAGATCATTAGAAACTGTGAAGCTGCCGGTGAGGTTCGGCACAGCACCATGCCGGCGAACAATCCTGCTGGACTTTGTTGTAGTCGACATCCATAATTGGCCGTATAATGCTTTGTTTGGTTGACCGTTTCTCAACAAAGCTCGAGCCTCACTTCAACCCATGCGTTAAAGGTAAAATTCCCCACAGAATTTGGAGTTGGAGAATTGAAAGGGTCACAGGAGATGGCACGCCGCGCTAACCTATCAATCTTTAAGGATAAGGCCGGGATGGAGACCTTAAGCATATTCGAGGTGGACAAAGAAGTGCCAGAGGATAATCCAGAAACTTTTGAATTGGACCCAAGGGACAAAACGAGCAGAGAAAAGGAGGAGTCGACTGAATCGATTGTTTTAAACAAAGCTGAACCAAACAAAACAGTCAAGATTGGGGCAAGACTGACAGAACAAGTTAAGAGAGATGTGACAAACTTATTAAGAGAATACAAGGAGATTTTCGTTTGGAGCCATGAAGACATGCCAGGGATTGAAAGAAGTGTGATTTCACACAACCTGGCCACAAACGAAAAATACAAACCAGTAGTGCAAAAGAGGAGAAGCTTTAACCTAGAGAGAAGTGCGGCAATAAAAGAGGAGATGTCTAAGTTACTTGCCGCAGGATCAATCAGAGAGGTTAAGTATCCGGAATGGGTAGCGAATGTAGTTCTGGTGAAAAAGAAGAACAGCTAATGGAGGATGTGCGTCGACTTCACCGATTTGAACAAAACCTGCCCCAATGACAGTTTTCCACTACCAAGAATTGACCAGCTGGTCGATGCAACATCTGGACATGAAACGTTGAGCTTCATGGACGCATATTCAGGATACAACCAGATAAAAATGCACAAGCCAGATGAGGAAAAAATAGCGTTCACCACAGATCAAGGATTATACTGTTACATAGTCATGCCATTCGGTCTGAAAAACGCTGGAGCAACTTACCAGCGCTTAGTCAACAAAATGTTCGCCAGGCAAATAGGAAGAAATATGGAGGTGTATGTCGACGATATGCTGACAAAAAGCATCACAGCGGATAAGCATATAGATGACCTAAGAGAGACATTCAAGGTGTTGGTGAGGTATGGAATGAAATTGAATCCTGCAAAATGTGTGTTCGGCGTACCATCCGGAAGGTTTCTAGGGTATCAAGTGCATCAAAGAGGAATAGAGGTGAATCCCAAAAAAATCCAAGCACTGGCAGAAATGGTCTCTCCAAGAACTTTGAAAGACGTCCAAAGACTCACGGGATGCCTGGCATCGCTGAGCATGTTCATAGCTAAATCAACGGATTGATGCCTACCATTTTTTAAAGCCTTAAAGAAAGGAAAGGGAGTCGAGTGGAATGAGGATTGTGAAAAAGCTTTCCAGGCCTTGAAAGATTACCTTGGGCGGGCACCGCTGTTATCAAAGCCAGTAACAGGAGAAACACTGTATATGTACTTGTCCGTTTCTGAGGCAGCCACAACCTCCGTACTAGTAAGGCGGGAAGAGGGGATCCAGAAACCGATATACTACACCAGCAAAACACTGTTACCGGCCGAAACAAGGTACTCGCCGACCGAAAAAATGGCACTCGCTCTAATAACAGCGGCAAGGAAGTTAAGGCTTTATTTCCAAGCTCATAAAATCGGAATATACACCAATTGCCCACTGAAACTAATCCTGCAGAAACCAGAAGTTTCCGGTCGATTAACGAAGTGGGCGATCGAGTTAAGTGAATTCGACATAGAGTATCTCCCAAGGACGGCAATTAAAGCTTAAGCAGTGGCAGACTTTGTAGTAGAGTTTACTGAGCCAAGTATAGAGGTGGCGAGAATGATGGTGGAGCAAAATAAAAAAGTATTCAAATGGCAACTCCGTGTTGATGGCTCGTCAAATACGCACGGTAGCGGGGCAGGGGTAGTAGTGTTAACTCCGGAAGGAGATTCAGTTGAATGTGCCTTACATTTTGACTTCAAAGCAACTAATAATCAAGCTGAATACGAGGCACTCATAGCAGGCTTAAAGGTTTGCACTGTCCTAGGAGCAGATGAGGTAGAAATCTTCAGCGACTCTCAAGTTGTTATTAATCAGGTGCTAGATGAATACCAGACGAGAGAGGAAAGCATGATCACCTACCTAGAGCTAGCAAGGGAGCTACTGGAAAGATTCAAAGAATACAGAATTATTCATGTCCCTAGAGAAGAAAATGAGCAGGCTGACGCATTAGCTAAGTTAGCATCCGCCACAATCAACATCTGGCCCAAAACTATCTCCATGATCCGCCTATTACAGCCAAGTATAGTCAGATCGAAGGAAGTGGGGGCAGTCTTTGGTGAGAGGAACAGCTGGGTCACACCAATCCAAGAATATCTCGTCAATGACGTACTCCCAAGTGACCCATTGGAAGCAAAACGGTTGAAGTACAGAGCTACAAGGTATTCAGTGCTCAATGGAGAACTGTACAAAAGGGGGTACTCAAGGGCACTGCAGAGATGTGTCGGGCCTAAAGAAGCAGAAGGTATCCTGAGAAGCATACATAGTGGAAACTGTGGGAACCACGCTAGGGTAGACCTGGCACGGTTCCGGTTGGAACCGGCCGGAACCGGAACCGGAAAAATCGGAATCAGAACCGGAACCGGAACCGGAACCGGAACCGGTTTCCGGTTCCAGTTCAAGAGTTTGGTCGAACCGGCGGTTCGAACCGGATTGGAACCGGCGGTTCCGGTTCCGGTTCGAACCGCCGGTTTGCACAATAATTTTTTTTTTTTTTTTTTTTTTCTATAAATTCCACCCCCCTTTCATTTTTCCTCACACCAATTTCTTCTCAATTATCTAATTCTAATTTCTCTCCAATGAGAGAATAGAAAAAAATTGCCTTAAAAAAAGAAAATTTGCGGTAAAAAAATTTTTATATATGCCTTAAACTTTGAAATGCCATAACTTTGTGCTCGGATGTCCGAATCAGGTAATTTTTTTTTTGAAATCGCATAGAACGATGCAAGGAATGCGATGGGAGCAAGTCCAGAGGGCTTGTGGCCACTTTTCGAGCCCTAAAAACCCCTTTTTCATCAAAAAAAAGTGTTTTTAAGTGTTGTGTCTATTTCGAACCTCGTTTAAACCTAGTAAGAAACATTTTCCTCCCGATCCCACACCACATCCGTGCCCGTCTTGGTCCGGAGAATTACTTTAACATCAGGCCTTGTGTAAATGGACACGTTTTAAAAAAATCCTTTATACTACTTATAGTTTTTATTTGAAATATTATACAAGTATTGAATGTGGCTTTAGTGGCTAGTTTAGTTTGTGTTTTTATTTTGCAACCATGGTTCAAGCATCCATAAGAACCCATAAATTGTCATTTGTAATTTTATTTTATAATTTAATTTAATTTTGTAATTTAATTTAATTTTGTAATTTGTCATTTATATATTTTATTTTATTAGAGAAGTTTTTTTTTTTTTTTTTTTTTTTAAAAAAAAAAAAAAAAAAAAAAAAAAAAAAAGGTTCAAAACCGCCGGTTCCAATGGAACCGGAACCGGAACCGGCGGTTCCGGAACCAGAACCGGAACCGGCATATAGCGGTTCCGGTTCCGGTTCCATCAAACCGCGGAACCGGAACCGGAACCGGAACCGCCGGTTCGGAACCGGAACCGGAACCGGAACCGGACCGAAACCGTGTCACCACTACGCTAGGGGTGTCAGCTTAGCCCACAAAACATTAAGACATGGTTTTTATTGGCCAACACTATTCGCCGACGCCAAAAGAGTGGCAGCGAGATGTGAGGCGTGTCAAAAGATTGGCAATAACATCCGCCAACCACCTGAACTCTTAAAGAGTATTACCTCGCCTTGGCCATTCGCCATGTGGGGAATTGACTTGATCGGCCCAATGCCAACAGCAACTGGAGGAGCAAAGCACGCTATAGTAGCTGTAGATTATTTTACGAAGTGGGTAGAAGCCGAACCATTGGTGCATATAACAGAAGCAAACACCATAAGCTTTGTGAAGAAAAATATCCTGTACAGATTCGGGATACCAAACACCATCATCACGGATAATGGGACCCAATTCGACGGTAAGAAATTCAGGGAGCTGTGCGACAAGTACGGCATTAACAACTACTACGCCTCCCCAGCACATCCACAAACGAATGGCCAGACTGAAACAGTGAACAAGATCATAAAACACAACCTGAAAGCTAAGTTGGCAGCAAAAAAAGGGAACTGGGCAGATAAATTACCACAGGTACTCTGGGCATATCGAACCACAGAAAGGGGTTCAACAGGTGAGACCCCATATTCCATGGCATATGGGGCTGAAGCTGTCAATCCCATAGAAACATCATTCTCTTCACCAAGGGTACAGCTTTTTCAACAAGAACTCAAAATTGATATGCTAAAGTGCGGTCTGGATGAGTTAGAAGAAAGAAGAGAGCGCGCACAAATAAGGAATACTACATACCAGCAGAGGGTAGCCAGATACTACAACTCACATGTGCGTGAAAGAAGGTTCTCGCTTGGCGACTTAGTGCTGAAAAGGGTGAACCCAGGAACAAGAGACAAAGCTGTAGGGTCACTCGCAGACAAATGGGAAGGACCTTATCAAATTACAGGCATAGCTGGCCACGGGGCATATCACATTACTCGAGAGGGTTTAAGCGAACTACCTCGTCCATGCAATGCGCAATACTTGAAGATATATTACCCTTGATTTTCCATAAGTTTTAGGATTTATTTCAATCTTTTATTCTTAGACAATTTTCATTTTTAGCAGTTTTATCTGTGACTAAGTTAACGAGTTGCAGGAAGTATTCAATAAAGAGTAATTTATTACTGACAATTCGTGATTTGACTCGCCAGTTACAAAGGGCATTCGCCGTCATGCATCACTACCATCGCGTATAGATAAATCTAGTACTCGCAGCAAACTGGCGAGAAAAATAAAATCCCAAGTCATAGAAATTGGCAATCGCCATTACGGGAAAAGTAAAATCCCTAAAAAGACAAACAAAAAGCATGAGGGAGACGTCCCAATAATATGCTAAAACTCAGCAATGGCAGCTGACTAAATAACATGTTAAAAACTTAGTGTATGGTCGGATACGTCCTGATAAACACTGAGTATGCCGAAACTCAGCAATGGCAGCTGAATAAAGATGTAAAATATGCTAAAAACTTGGTGAAAAACTAAGTACACCGAAACTCAGCAATGGCAGCTGAATAAAGCTGTAAAATATGCTAAAAACTTGGTGAAAAACTAAGTAAGCCGAAAACTCAGCAAAGGCAGCTGAACAAAAATAGAGCTAGAGGAGTTGTAAAATAATTTATAGAATCAAAAAGTCATTTACACTCAGGTTCAAAAAAGATATAAATATTTACAATTGAAGACCTAATTTCAACTAGCTGCAGGAGGTCCCTCGCTATCTTCCTCATCTTCGATCTCCTCTTCAGAAGGCCAGGTAATCTCTTCGTCCCCATCCGGCATAAAAGGTCCATAATCCCTACCAGCAACAGGACCCAAATCAGGTTCAGCACTAGAACCAGAAAAGCTGCCCTTCTGACCGGAGTAGTAAGTGTTGAAAACACGCCTACTGGGAATTTCTAAATGCATAGGATGAGGCTCAGTCCTGTTATAACGGCAGTGGACTTTCCATCGTTTTATCTGATCTTTAATCGAACCCACTCCGCTGGCCATGTGCTGTTTAAGAGACCTGTCAAAGCGATTTAAAGCCTTTTCATTCGAATGGTCCTTCATGGCGAAGAACTTCTTCGACTGCCTCATGCCCCGTTCAAATTCACGCAGCAAAATCGCATCATAGGCAGGGGATCTCTTGAAACGATCAACTGCTTCAACCTCCAGCACAGCTTTGAGATTATCGAAGATGAGTTCACGCGAAGACAACTGATTGCGTAAGTCCAGCGCCTCATGCTCAGCTTTTTCCTTAACTTCCTCAGCCACCCGCTCAGCCTCCAAACGTGCTGCAAAGGATTCTTGACTTGCAGACAAAAGCTCCTTCAGTGAGCGAATCTCCTCCAGCAGCAGATAGTTTTTCCTCGGCAGCCAGTTGAGCAGACAGATGGCCATCGGAAGATTCTTGTAGCTGAGCTAGCTGTTGAGCGTAGGATTCTTCAGCAGTAAGCTTCTCAGCAGCCAAAGTTGAAGCCTGCTCGCGCAAACGTTTAATCTCCCGGGAAGCTTTGTTCCTATACTTATAGGTATCAGCCAACTCAGACATTATCTGAAAAAGAAAAAACAGCCAAATAAGGAAGAATATATGAATGAGAGACAGATTTATGGCGAGAGGCTTACCAAAAAGTGGCAATTGAAGAAAAATTCCATCTTCTTGTTGCATGATTTGCCTTTGACATGCTCCCAGCCCTCACCTATGTACACATCATTATCAATCAGGTGCGCACAAATTTCGGTAGCCAAAAAATCAGATAGAGACACGGTCCCTTCATTGGCTTCTGTGGGCCCTACGGGAGGGGTTGCATGGGCAAAACCTGAACCAGAAGCAGAGGTCCCAGGTTGCTTCGAGGGTCCTGGCCGATCAACCGACTCTGGCTGGCTAGACAGCCTGGGCTGATCTGAAAAAGCATTTGACTTGCCCATGGCCATCGGAGGAGAGGCTGTTCGAGGTGGAGTAGAAGCAGGGATATGTAATTCGTTAACCTCCTCAGGGGGAGGCACTGCTGCATCAATCCCCTCAACAGGCCCCTCGCGAGCAGCCGTTTGAGTAGGGGGAGTCTCTCTAATAGCTGGCTCGTCAGCTCCTTCCTCGTTCGAAGAAACGACATACTGCACTACCCTAGATGCCCGCTTAGGGGGTCGAGCAGCATGATCAGGAGTACCCTCAGCTGGGCGTTTACCTCTACTAGCCCTGGGGATTAAATCACTTGCAGGATCAAGAGGAGTCTCAGGGACATCCGCGTCAAAAGTAGGGATGTCACTGACCCCTTCTGAAGCACCCACTTTCTCTTTACCTTTGCGATTGGGGGTAGTCGCAGGAGGAGTATTCACAGGAGGGGTAGCCGCAACAGGAGCATTCGCAGGAACCTCTGCACGAATAAGGGGCTCCCCCGACTCAACACCTCCCCCAGTAACATCACCAACCTCCTCGCCATCCGAGGGATCTTCGCCATCCGAGCTAGTAATTCCCTCCTTGGCCAAACCGGCAGCATGTCTTTTACTAGCAACCTCGGAATTCTTTACTCCCCGGGCTTGTAAGTCACAAACGGTGTCGAAATCACTCACTGCAAGAAAAATAAACCAAGTATCACTAACAGAATGAAAAGAAACGGCAATACGAAAGGGAAAAAGAACGGGTAAACTTACGACGAGGTAGCCTAGCAGGTAGGCGTGGGAAAATCCGTTCTTTGATCATTTTTTCCTCATCCAAGAGGAATGACCTATCCCTCAAGTTTAACAGTAGGACGGCCGCCGCGGCAAGGTGAGAGATCTCCCCATCCAGCAAAACGGGGACTGCCTTCGACCAGGCTTCAGGAGATGTGAAGTGCCTGGGAACTTTCTTCGCCGAAAGGTTACGGCGACTGCTGGCTGGCACATCTCGGCCCCACTCGCCATTAGTAAAAAACCAACTGTTTTTCCACCTCTTGTTTGAAGTGGGAAAACCCCATATAAAACCTTTCTTCTTATCGTCACTTGAAATCTCCACCTGACCAGGGTTCGTCGCACCCTCAGGGATCCAGTTCTTTACAGGTGAAGAGAGAAGGAAATACGTGCCACCATTGCCCACCTGTCTTAATGTGTAAAAATGACGGATCTCGCGAGGTGTAGGAGGCCCATAACCTTTCAACTTCCACATTAGGCACAGGCACAGGCACATCAGTATCCTATAACTGTTTGGGGTAAGTTGTGCCGGCGTAATTCGGGCCTCCGCGAGGAACCTGGTGATGAAAGGCTGAAGGGGAAGGGTTACCCCATAGCTGAGCATGACACCATAAACAGTGACCACATTCTCGGGGGGATTCCAGACGGCTCGATCACCAGGTGGCATCAAGGTCACCGAGTCTGGAATAGCGAAGCGACTCTTATACTTGAGGAGCTCGCCTTGGCCAACCACATTGACTTCCGTATCGAAAGAGCACGGACGATCTAACGAAAAAAGCAGCCTATCTTGTTGATGAGCTTCAACGTCAGAATCAACAATCATCTGCGCATCCAGTAGGGACTCACGAGGAGCCCTAGAGGCGCGTCGTTTGCTGCCACTTGATTTAGAAGACTTCGGCATCGCTGGAGAATCACTAATGGAGGACGAAGGAGAAATATTAGGGATAAAATTATCTTCAGAAGATGGAACGAAAACAGAAAGTGGAACCGGAGAATCCGGGCGAAAATTACGAATCAAAGATTCGATTTTGTCCGCAGTACATTTATCACCAAGCTCTATAGCTTGCATCATCTGATTAAAAAGAACAGAACGCAAGGAGGGATCCATGAAAACTCACCAGAAAAACTCTAGGTTCGAAGGATGAGCAAGAAGATTGAGAACGTCGAAGTTGTAAGCACGATCGATTTTGAAGCAAGCCGTCTGACAGGGAAACGAAATGGAAGAAATTCATGACAGAGATTTCCGAGGGAGATGAAGGAACTCTGTTTTGAGAGAAGGAGAAAATAGAAAAATAAATGGAGAGAGCAAAGTGGAGAAGAAGAAGCGATCGGGCCTTAAAAAGAGGGAATTTTGAAATTCAAAAAAAAAAAAAAAAGGGAGAGAAAATCAAATAAAAGATATGCAATTAATGTGAGTGATGGCCACAGTAACCAGCCACAACAGTTACCACCAAACATTGGACAGGTGGCGTCTCGGGGATCACCAAGCAGTCAGAATGTCCCGTCACCTGTCAAGTAAGTGGAAGCGTTGAAAGTTGTGTGGTTAAAATTAAAAGCTTACACCGGAAGAATCAACCAATCGATGCAACGCGTGATGAAAAGAAGAAAGAGGGAGTTAATTACAAAAGGCGCCGAAATCTTAAAGGCATAGATATAAATACTGCTCGCAAAGGCAAGCGAAGTAAAAGGAGCAAGTCATTCACCCAGCTCGAAGTATTTATGGGGGTATTGTTGTATGTATAAATTCGCCAAACAGACACGTCACCAAAGGAATCAATAAATGATGAAGAAAAGGTTGCCACATCACTCGTTGACCGGGTCAAGGGAGAAAATGTGGCCGGTCAGAATATCAACGTCCTAAATCAATAGTCAAAGATATGGTCGCCAGAGCTGGATATATACTCGTCAAAGGTAGAAACGTGGTCGCCAAAGAATAAAACCCAGAAGTGAAGGTGCTCGCTGCATCAGCATGCTGGGCCCAAAGCAACTCGGCAGAAACACAGAAATAAAACCCTAACCTTTAGAAGACCCATGATAACAAGGGATCGCAAAAAGGAAAGAAGATAAAGCATGTCCGGATCCGTGAGAACATGAGAATCCTAGTACGAATCAAAGGGGGAATCCTACCACCAACACGGCTAAAAACAAGGGGAAACCCTAATTAACGTATATAAATAGAACCATCTATCTCATGAGAAAGAGGGTCAGAAACATAGAGAGAAAAGAGCAATTGTACGAGAGAATTGAGTGTGTAACAGAGCAATAGAATCGAGTATTATATTTCTGCCCTCTCGGGCGTCGTGGTTTTTTCCCATTCAAGGGTTTTCCATGTAAAAACTGTCTCTTGCATGTATTCTTGATCTTCTCGTTTTAAACTAAATTAATATTACTGTTGAGTGCGTGGCAATCCAAATTTCACCGTCAACAAAAATCATGTGCTAGCTGAGGGAAATACTCAACCTAAACTCCCCAACCCGAGAAAATCTTCAATGAGACGGTCTCATTGTCACTTAGTGAGACCGTCCCAATGAGATTGCACCATTTATCTCGAGAACATAAATATATATTAATAAACTATAATTTGGTATAATCTCATTGGACGGTCTCACTAAATAGCAATGAGACTGTCCCGTCGAAGATTTTCTCCCCAACCCACCGCCTGAGTTTGCACATTATTGTGACTAAATTTCCAATATTTCAGTGCATGTGTCTGAGTCTAGCCAATGGTATCGATAGAGAAGTCAAAACAAAACTGTGACTCAATGTCACAATCTCAATGACTCAATATCTCTTGACTTTGGAACTGTCCAGATTAAAATACAGTTGCTTCATATAAAATAATAATTCAATTACAGGTCACATGTAACAACGACGTGTTAGCTTTGAATACTCTCCTTCTGCCATTGGTCACTTTGATCAAACATAGAAAGCTGTGTTTTTAGGTCTACATAAAAAGCTGGTGTTGTGTTTCTGTTGTCAAGATTTGATTGATAGAGATGACAATCACAGCCTCGCCTTGCATCAAAGATAGCTGTCTCCTGGTCAGAGGCAAGGTGGTTTTCACCGAAGTTCCTCAAAACGTTGTTGTTTCTCCGGCTAGCTCGGACTCTTCTGCTTTCATTGGTGCAACTTCAACAACTCAAAGTTCTCGCCATGTTTTCAGTCTCGGATTCCTTGAGTAAGTTTAAAATATGTATATGATTATGATTTGCTGTGTCAGACATTAATGAACTGTTTTTTGTCATTTTTCTGTCTTGTTTCTTGATAGGTTCAATTTGTATTGTATGTATGTGGGCATTGCAGGAAATACAAGTTTTTATGTCTGTTCAGATTCAAAATCTGGTGGATGATACCGCGTGTTGGGAAATCCGGTAGTGAAATTCCCATGGAAACTCAAATGCTTCTCCTGGAAGCAAGAGAAGAGTTCGCATTGCATGATGAGGTTTCTTCTGATGCTGCTGCAGAAAACACCTTCTACATTCTCTTGTTGCCTGTATTGGAAGGACAGTTCAGGACAAGTTTTCAAGGGACACCCGAAAATGAGCTCCAATTCTGCATTGAGAGTGGTTAGTTGGCTGTGCTATAAATTTTTTGTTAGCACTATATGACGAATTAAATTTCACTTTCATTCTGTTTTTTCTTATTAGATTGAATTCTTATGTTGTTTGATTCTTCAGGAGATGCTAGTGTCCAAACTTTACAAGTTCATGAAGCAGTATTCGTGAATTCAGGGGACAATCCATTTGAGCTTTTCAAGGATTCTATCAAGTATGTTCATTCAAGATTTAAAAAGTTAACATCCTTCTCATAAAAAGTTCTCATTCAAAATTTAGTAGATGCCGATTGTTTATTTAATGAAATTATTCTTGTATAGAATATTAGAGAAGCACAAGGGTACTTTCAGCCACCTTGAAAACAAGAAAGTAGTACATCGAAATCCTTAAATTTGTAGGCAATTGATTAGTTGTTTGGAATTTTATATGAGTTTTGAATTTATATGCTTTGATTGACAGATCCCTGCACATTTAGACTGGTTTGGATGGTGCACATGGGATGCTTTTTACAGAGAAGTCAATCCTCAAGGAATCAAAGAGGGCCTTCAAAGGTATAATATTCTCACGTATTTTTCACTTTGTGACTTGAATAAATGGTTTACCAATTTGTAATTCATTGATCAATGTTCTACTTTTTCAATAGTTTCTTGGAAGGTGGATGCTCACCTAAGTTTCTCATCGTCGATGATGGATGGCAACAGACGATTAATGAGTTCCAGAAAGAAGGTGAACCGCCTATTGAAGGGATAGAGTGAGTTTCTTCTTATAATCTAATAGTTCTCCAACAGTTTGTAGATGTCATAGGCTTCAATTCCTTGACTTCTCCATTTGCTTCTTCTCTTGATCGGTAGGTTTGCTACTAGATTGGTGGACATCAAAGAAAACAGCAAGTTTAAGTGTTCAGGCTCAGATAATAAATGCACTGACCTCCATGAGTTTATTGATGACATCAAAGAAAAATATGGATTGAAGTAAGGTTTCAAAACTGATTCTGGAAGTATTTATTTATGTTGTTACTTTTTCTTGAGAAATTTAATAGGTCTCAGTATTAAACAATGGAGAAATATCAACGAATGCAGATATGTTTACATGTGGCATGCTTTGGCTGGTTATTGGGGAGGGGTTCTGACATCATCTGAAGTAATGAAAAAGTACCACCCAAAGCTTGCATATCCTATTGAGTCACCTGGCAACGTAGGGAATTTTAGAGACATTGTAATGGTCATTTTGGAGAAATATGGAGTTGGAATTATTGACCCCGAGAAAATCTCTTACTTTTACAATGATCTCCATTCCTATCTTGCAAGAAGTGGAGTAGATGGAGTAAAGGTTGATGTGCAGAATTTGCTAGAAACCTTAGGTTCTGGCCATGGTGGACGGGTGTCATTGACTACACAGTATCAACAAGCTCTTGAGCAATCCATTGCAAGGAACTTCAAAGACAATAACCTGATTTGTTCCATGAGTCACAACTCTGACTCAATTTACAGGTTTGTCTGATTCTCGAAACATTAAATTAAACTAAGTATCTAGTTTGAATTTAACTTCTGATTTGAGTTACTATTTATTGTCAGTTCAAAGATGAGTGCAGTTGCAAGAGCATCTGAGGATTTTATGCCAAGAGAGCCTACATTCCAGACCTTGCATATTGCTTCTGTGTCTTTTAACAGTCTTTTACTAGGGGAGATTGTGGTGCCAGATTGGGACATGTTTCAGGTAAGATGTCTTCCCTTCCATGTACTCCTTTTCATGGTTCAACAAATAAATTTTGTCCCTTCCCAAGAACTCTTTATGTCCAGCTTCTAGGCTATTGTTGGTTACAGAATCTAAATATAGTCCTTTCTTCACTTCAGAGCAAACATGAGACAGCAGAGTTCCATGCAGCAGCAAGAGCATTGGGCGGTTGTGCTGTATATGTCAGGTGTGCTACAAAAACTGATGATTTCTTTTTTCTATTACAAGGAAAAAGCCATGTGATGGCCTTTTTTTTTTGTTGATACGGATGATGTATAATTATTTCGAATCATTTCATACCGTTACAGTGACAAGCCAGGCGTTCATGATTTTAAAATCCTTAAGAAGCTAGTCCTGTCTGATGGGTCTATCCTAAGAGCCAGATATGCGGGTCGTCCTACTCGAGATTGTCTTTTCAAAGACCCTGTCATGGATGGAAAGAGGTAAATTTGTCATTGATAATCTCATTCTCGAACTCCGGGAGGTAATAACTTGTATTTTCATTATAATCACTGTGTGCATTGACTATTTTGCAGTCTACTGAAGATATGGAACTTAAATAAATTATCCGGAGTCATAGGTGTGTTTAATTGCCAAGGAGCTGGAAGTTGGCCATTGAAGGAAATAGCTGAACACATTTCACCTACACCCTCAACCATTTCAGGCCATGTGAGGCCCATTGATGTTGAATTTCTTGAAGAGGTTGCCGGCGAAAACTGGCATGGAGAATGTGCAGTATATGCCTTTTATTCAGGTTACTTTCATCTTAACTTGACCTGAATGATTGCATCATATTGATTCTCCATGTTGATTGGTAAATTGTTTTGTATTGTAGGAATTCTTTCAAAGTTGTCGAAGAAAGGAAATCTTGAAGTGTCATTGGTCACCCTCCAATGTGAAATATACACCGTCTCTCCAATTAAGGTCAGTAAATCAACTATTGTAACATGCCACATTGCTTGGAAATGGACTAGCAATGGGGTATGTAGATTGTGGTGTGTAGCTACTATGTTGGAGTCTTTTTTGTGAATTATCTTTGTATCAAGTCTAATGGCAATCACCTGTGTATCATCTGGACAGGAATTTGGTCAGAATCTTCTTTTTGCTCCGATAGGATTGCTTGACATGTACAATTCAGGAGGAGCTGTAGATACTATGAATTGCATAATAAAACTTTCTGAGTGCATAATTAAGATAAAAGGCAAAGGCTGTGGCCGATTTGGAGCCTATTCAAACACTAAACCAAAGAGGTGTATGTTGGACATGAAGGAAGAGGAATTCACCTACAATGCTGAGGATGGACTGTTGACAGTTAAACTCCACGGTGAATGTAAATTAAGAGATATTGAATTTGTATATTGACAATGTCATCTATACATTGCAAGGTACTTGGGGCACTGTCTGATGCTGCTTTTTCTTGTAGCTTGTCGATTTTTGCTTTGTGTCTTAGTGGTCTGGGTGTCACGCTGTTCTGTTTGTGATGTTTAGTCTTCTTTTGTCATCGTGGGAGCTGTCTTGTTACTGTTCTTGGCGTTTGTTTTGGCCTGTTTTCGTGGCTCTGTTTTTGCTCCTTTTTGGTTTGTTTCCTTTTGGTTGAATAAAGCTTGCCTTTTTCTAAGGAACCCAGAATTGCCATCTATCTTAATTGGTTCTTGAACCTTTGTCTGGATATGCATACGATACCTCCTTATGTTAATCATTTGATGTAAGGTTATGTGGTCTATCTGTTGGTTCTTAACAAGCATTGGCATATACAGAGAATCAACTTCACTGTTGGGTCAATTTGTAAACTGAAAATAAATGTAAATCAAGAGAGATTCCTCCAAAGAATGTGACCTTGGGAGAGCTGATCATCTCCATTACTACTTACTAGCTAGTCAAATTCACAACTAGGTGTCATAGATTCCATAGAAGGGAAATTCAACTGATACACAAGTGAAATCATAACAGTTAACAGCATCTGCTATGCTATTGGAATGATCATGGGTGCCCATTAGATTCCTTAAGCTTCTACATAAATCCTTGAACTAGAAAGAAATAATTATGTGAAACAACCTATAAAGTTTAACATCGACACCATGTATATATTGCCCCATCATTATCTATAAAACCACAATAAGTGTGTGGAGCGAGCCAACCTCTTCTGATTATGGAAGTAAACATCCGATTGGCTCTTCTGATTATGGAAGTAAACATTCGGATCGTACTTGTAGTGTTTAATCTCGGTAAACAAACATAATTATTTGTTTTTGCTTTGTCAAGGTGGGCCTTTCAAGAAAAAATCTAAATAAAAGCCTAATCCTAATAAGAAGAAGCCCATAGAACAGCCAGGCCATTTTGGACCATACAGATGTATCTCTCTACTAGTATTTAGTTGGTATTTTTCTCTCTATCTTTCTCTTTCTCTCTCTCTCTCTCTCACAACAGTAAACCTCTCCGCTTCCTCTCTCACCACTCTACCCCTTATCCTCACGAGTCCACGACCCTCCTCTAAAACCCTCTTCTCTATCTCTCACTGAAAATGTCAGCTGCAACCATTCCTATCTTCAAGACCTTATCAATGGCTGAGTCAACATCTTTACTCTCTTTACCTTCACTCTTCACCACTACCAGAAAGCCACCACACCCGTGTCTCTCAATCCCACCCAAAACTGCCAAGCTCCATCTTTCTTCACTTAATACTCTTTCTCTCAAGCTCAACAGACCCATTCACTCTTCTCCGTTCACCACTTTCGTTGCTCAGACCTCTGACTGGCCCAATCAAGAAGAAGACAGCAACACCACCATCACTCTTGACCAACAACAGAAGGGTGAGGAATCAACTTGGGAAAATGAAGAGTCTGATGGGACCGGAGCCAATTTATCCGATTGGGAGCCCGAAGGCCAAGACACGCCAATTGTTGCAAGTGACAACCAAGGAGAGGCCGCCGAATCCGAAGAAGAGAGTTTTGTAGAACCACCTGAGGAAGCCAAGTTGTTTGTTGGGAATTTGCCATATGATATTGATAGCCAAAAGCTTGCCATGCTTTTTGAGAAGGCCGGAATTGTTGAGATTTCTGAGGTCAAGTTTTGGGCTTTTAGATGTTAAAGTTTTGTTTTGTTTTATTTATTTATTTATTTATTTATTGAGAGTAATAATGGGGTTTGCTTAATTTATATTGGATTTTGATATGTGGGTGTGCTGTTTTGGTATTCGTGGTTGCAGGTTATTTACAACAGGGAAACTGAAAGGAGTCGAGGGTTTGGGTTCGTGACAATGAGTACCGTTGAGGAAGCTGAGAAAGCTGTGGAAATGTTTAACAGATATGTAAGTTAAGAGTTTATCAGTTCAGCTTAAATTTTACCTGTTGGTTGTCATTATTTCTTAATGATATATGCTCCTGTCAGATTTTGTATGGCTTGAATTTGCATATGTTAGCTATTACAGACATTAAATCAATTGAGGAAAAAGGAATGAATGAATGAATGATCACAATATGATAAGTGGTATTCATCTTATTTAGCTGTTAGTTGAGATTTGAGAATGATTAAGCAATTCCACATTGTATATATTGGTTCGGCAAACCAGTTAAGAGGAGTATGCCAAAGAATTTACTTTAGCGATTAAAAGTTGCTATGTAGATGTACCTCATTTTGTTGAGTATTTTCTCTACAAATGGTGCAACGTAGTTTTGGCAGAGACAAATGTTGCCAAGGATTTTAAAATCATGCTACCACTTGAGTTGCTCAAATGTAATTTTGTCCTTTATATTCACGTTAACTTGCTAGAATATTCCTACTTCTTAGGAAATTCCTTGAATTGAGTTGAGTTTTTGGTCTAAAACTTATTGACGATAGAACTGGAAAAAGTGGCTTCCTTGATTTGCTGATTCACCTTATCTTATCAAAGATCCACCTGGATCAGTTTCTCAAAAATCCTAGGCTTTTGGAATCATGCTGCTACTTGAGTTGCTCAAATATGCCTTTGTCCTTCTATCCATCTTCATTTGCTAGGACTGGCATGGCTGTGAAGCTTATAGATGACAACCTCATGAATTTGAGGTACTGATTGCTTTGAAGCTATGTGTCCTGACCCTGTATCGAGGACAATGGCCCTGTAGGCACACTCTAAAAGAGATCTAACTATAGTGGAGATCTCTGGTTTAATTAATTCATTAGACAGAGGTCACAGAACACTTTGTAGCTGCAGACAAAAGTTCAAGAACCAGTTAGGATATGTTCATAAGATTTTCATAATCAATAATTACATAATTTGCCCTTAGTAGAAGGACCTCAAGATCAATGTTAGCGATGTGTAATTGCAAGTTTGATCATATTTGTCCAAAATTTGTTGGTATGGTGGGGCCATGATACGGACAGCATAACCTTACAAAAGCTTTGACCACGGGCCACCGAATTCTCCAGTTTGAGGCCACGCACACACACAAAAATGGAAGCTGCCCACCAGGCTTGTACTTCTGTTATTTGTAAAAGCTATCATCATTGTTTGATTGGTTTGTGTAATGCGTATGGGGGTTCCTACATATTTTCTTCAAATCATGATTCAATATTACTACACAATAATAGCTTATATCTGTGTGTATGTAACTTCTTGGTGGACTATATCCTTCTTTTCATTTTGTGCTATGATTACTTTGATCTTTATATATCAATGTACATGCACTACTGTCATGTATTATACAACAGGGGTACAAATAATTTAAAGAGCTCCCGTAGAATGTCCTAAAGACAGGATACTAAACCATAGTATACTACTATTTCACAGGTAAGCTGTGACAAATTTCTCAAGATAACAGTAATAGGCACTGGAAGATAAGCCAACATGAACGGCTTATTAAGTTTATTTTTTATGCTAATACACAGACAAAAAGCATTTTATTTTACTAAGTTACCTCTGTAATCTGAACAGGATATAGATGGAAGGCTGCTGACTGTAAATAAGGCTGCTCCTAGAGGATCAGAGCCAGAACGCCCCCCTCGTGCATATGAACCTGCTTTTAGAATCTATGTGGGCAACCTGCCATGGGAAGTAGATAATGCTCGCCTAGAGCAAGTCTTTAGTGAACATGGTAAGGTTATCAATGCTCGGGTAGTTTATGACAGGGAATCTGGTCGTTCACGTGGTTTTGGCTTTGTAACAATGGCTACTGAGACTGAATTGAATGACGCCATTGCTGCTCTTGATGGACAGGTATTAGAGTGTGTTTTCACTTTACTCAAATAAGTAATACTGAAATTCCAATCTTCAAAAAGAAAAGAATAAACATATACTATATAGGGAGTAGGGACTCGCAATGTCTTTCTTGTATTCTAATTGTTGTATAAATGTATTACATGGGTTATGCAGAATCTGGACGGGAGGGCAATCAGAGTAAATGTTGCTGAGGAAAGAGCGAGGCGCTTTTGAACTGAGATGAGATAAAGATGCAATGTCCTGCTAGTGGTTGTTTATTTTCTTTTGTTCCTCACCTTTTTTTTCATCTCTCTTAACTCTTTTAGAATGAGATTTATAGTGTTGAGGTTCTGTTCTGCCAACTATTTACATAGAAAATTTTCAAATGTAGTGAAAGCAGAAGTCTCCTCACCTGTAATTCTTGGGAATTTGTTGCTCAATTTGAGAATACGTTGTAAATTTAAATTTACTGCGGTTATTTAATTTAAGCTCTTGTACTGAATCTGTTTAATTCAATTCTACTGAGAGATTCACTAAGCTCTCTTTCTTTTAGGCCAACGTTGGTCTTCATGAAACTCATGTGGGGGTGTTACTGTTGCAGTCTTGAGTCTTGTTGTATGACTGCTATTTTCTCAGGGAGTCTCTGTGGGTGAAATGGTCTTCATGATCATAGTTTAATAGCTGCATTACTTCTTCAGAAACAGAAAGTACAACGTCCTCATTTTAAAGAAATTTGTGTAATCACAGAATTAACCTGCATTTGCCCTACAACCAAAGGACAGATTTTGAATGAGTGGCACACAACGTTCTAAGGATCTATTTGTCCGAAAGTGTAAAATAATTGTGGCTTTAGCAATTTCCACACTATAAATAAACCCCATTTTGGTTTTTAAGAAACCGATTCCAAAGAAAACAGTTTTTCTAAAATAAAAACTTGTTCCGTTGCCGGGACTTGAACCCGGGTCTTTCGGGTGAGAGCCGAATATCCTAACCAACTAGACTACAACGGATTTGTAGACATCACACCCCAATATTGATATTAAAATTTATCTACCAGGCTCACTCAGTCATACAACATGAGTTGGAACACGTTTCCAATCATCCTGGTCATATAATATGGAAGGAAAAGGAGCTGCAGTTTACAATGTGCAAGTCCAACAAGATTAACACAAAGCAAGGTTATTTACAAGGTGATGCGTTTGTCCCGCAACGGAAAACAAACTGCTTAATATAAGTAGAAGTTGCATATTATCTATACAAAAGCACCAGACTTCTATATCCTCACAGACCAGGCTGGTCCTATAGCCAGAGAGTTTCAACCAAACAAGCCTTATTAGCCTCGCAACTGAGCATCCCGACTGGTCAAAGGAACATAACGAACAGAAGTTTCACTCCGAACACTAACGGAACCATCTAGGTTTTTCACGACTACCTTCAGATCCTGAAATATATTACCAACCGGAATCACCATTCTGCCTCCAGGCTTCAACTGGTCGATAAGTGGCTGCGGGATTTCTGGTGCTGCTGCTCCAACATGTATGGCATCATAGGGTGCAAACTCAGGCCAACCTTCTCTTCCATCTATCATTATTAACATAATAATGTATAAGCTACATATTAGCATTCAACAACAAAAACTTTTTGATCAAGAATAAACATATGCTAATGAATTCATTTTAGTACACCTAAATAAATCAAATCAACAACCTAAAATTAGTGCATATAGCGTTGTAGTTGAATGCCATAAAACATCAGGGATTAATTTGCTTACTGAAACCACCTATAGGCTATAACTAATCAGGCAGCACGAGATTGATAACCAAAAGTCACTCTAAACTTACAAGCAATAGAGGAAAAAACTTTTTCTCACGATGCAATGACAACATAGACAAATCCAGACGATCATATTCAATCCACTTTAGGGTGTCCCCAAGACTTACAGTACTGTATTAGCATGCTTATCTTTTAGTAATGCTACACAAATATTTTCATTTGGTAAACTGTGAGTTCCAGAAAACATACCACCAACATGCATTGAGAGAGAACCTTCTTTTAATAATGCAGCAGCTGCGCTCTTTTCAATATTCTTGATTGAAGAAGTCAACAACTCAGGGATGTGCTCCACACCCACAGCACGACCTTGTGGTCCCACCATCAATGCAAAGCATGCTGTCAAATACCCGGTTCCTACCAGAAAAGAGAAGGAAAAAAAAAGAAGGAAATAAATAAATAAAGATGAGGAATTTCAAAACCTTTGTCATACGAGATCTGAAAATTGAAACATGGTATATCACTCTCAACTGCCATCACATTCCACACAGAGCTGTAGCTAATATTGAAGACACCCAAACAACAGTGATGTTTATTATGGAGTGTTATCCCCAAGCAAAGTACAGCTATACAGCCACCCTCAACTAATAGCCTGGGAAAATACTCTAAATGCCTTAACAATTGAATGACTGTTTTTGTCACATTTCAATAATTAACCAATATTATACTCTTTCAGATAGTCCAAGATCAAGTATTATTTCGTTTTTTCTCATTTTTTTTTATTTATTGTTTTACTTTTTAGAATTTCAACAGTTTGTAAACCATTCTAACAATTCAATCATTTTTTATTCATGCAGTAGTTTTACTTCCAAAATCCACCTTACCCATGCCACAGTATGCATCAGTCCAGTGCTCGCCAATTGTAATTTAACTATACAACAAAAAAAAAAAAAAAAAAAAAAAAAAACGCTCTAGTGTCTTTAACCGTTATAGGAATTTTACATGAATTCAATTTAGACTTTTCATTTATATATATATATATATATATAATGCAAATAGTCAAATTATATGACATGATAACGAATGGTCTGTCAGATAAACAATGCAAATAGGGCTGCACAGCTTGAAATGAGGAAAATATTTAAACAAATGAAACAGCATACAAGGACAAGAAGGAAAGATAACCAACTTAATCAAATCATTTACTAAGATAAATGGAAGCACAAATTTTGCTTCACTCTCAACTTCTAAATTCAAAGATGTTTCCATTATAATTCATGAAATTGCAATTACAGGAGCTAGAATGCTAGATAAAATATAAGCGTACAGCCAGTAGGTCTTTAAAAGATAAGATATGAATGCCGACAATAATGGAGATAATTGAGTAGGAGAAGAATAAACCTGAACCAACATCTAAAGCATGCATGCCTGGTTGCAAATTCTCCTCCAATAATTGAAGGCAGGTTGCATGCATATGAGGGGCAGATATAGTCGCGTTGTAACCTATTGCCATTGGGCTGTCAACATAAGGTGGGGTACCATCTGGTACAAACAAAGCTCTGTCAATAGTTTCCATTACTTCAGCTACCTTCTTTGATTTAATGATTCCATAATGCTCCAAATGCTCCACCATTGCTTTATTCTTGTTGATGCCATTTCCAGCCCAATATCGCTGTGGATTACCAAAGATCATTTCCAAACTCCAATGCAATATAATTTACTATTAAGCAAAAGATAACAACCACAAGGTGAGTTGTAACTAGAGTATGGTTTTAACCTATCAAAATGGGATAACCTTGGGGTATAAAGAAGGAATATGTAGAAATAAAAGAAAAGAAGCATTCAACTCTTAAACCAAAAGTTGTTGCTAGCACCACTATACAACAGCTATTTTTTCATGTCCATAACCACTGCTATTTACAAGGCAAAATGCACAAAGATGCATCAACCTCTGTTAGAAAACTTGAACTTGAAGTTCTCAGAGTAGATTTCACTTAGGAGTGGCTATGAGCTGAATTTGTGGCTCTAAGGCCATCGGACATGTGTATAGTTGGATGTCACCATTAAACATGGTACAACGAACTCCAAAGAAAAACGTCAGTAAAATACAATATGCCCACAAACCTGGACACAAGTTTCCCTGAAAATACAGACATCAAACACTTCCAACAAAACCATATATAGCAACAACTCATCTAAGGTGAAGCTTCTTAGCAGTAACACATGAAAGGCATAAACACTATTAAAGGATAAATATACTTTCAGTTGGTTTTTACAGCACAGGTTTAAAAAAAAAAAAAAAAAATTATTTCGTTATTTCATTTTTATTTTTCTACTTTATTTCAGGTGAGCTGGATCTGTTACAAGTTCGATATTCATGTCTCCAGCCTCCTATATAATGTACTATAGCTTTCTCTGTTCGTCAATGAGAATGATGAATATTTCATCTCTTTATTTGTTTTCTTATTTCTTCTAATAAATACTTCAGAAAAGACTTGACTCCTAACAAAATGATCATGGACAACTACACTTCACAATGACCGATTCTATAACATTACCACAAGGTTCCAAGATCAAATAAATTCATACGTAAACTTAACTCCTGACAAACTCTGAGATTGAATTAATTCAGAAGTTTCATTAACATGCTAAAAAGTCCATTGATGACTTTAGAGCTTAATGAACCAGTAAGAAAACATATACCATCTCCTTCTCCAAAATTGCTAAAATATTTATTTTGAATTTACAAGAAATGTGATGTGCTTAAATATATTTATTCACCACAATGAATTTTCAAATAACTAGAAACCGCTTCTTAATAATACTACTCGCTATTCAATCCTTTAGAAGCTTCCACACAAACCCCAAAGTATTTTGAGGTAAGTTCTCCAACCAATTTCAGGATTGCTTTAAGATCTTACTATCAATACATCAGATTTTCGAAATTCCTAAATCGAAAGCATCATACTTCAAATCATATCATCAAATTCAGTGCACCTTCAGCTTCAAGCTTCAACACATAATTTTGTTTTTTGTTTTTTTACTTAAAAGAGAAGCTATACAATAAGCCGATTGCTAACTCGTTAATGCACCACTCTGTTGCTGAGTAATTTATAACTTATAAGAAAATGAAGATATAAATTTTCATAATCTAACAATGAAGTCAACTCTTCACTGAGAAAATTAATACATACAAATTTTAAACTACAAAATAATAATAATAATAATAAGACATTCAGAGCAAAATAAAAAGAGCTTTCAACCTCACAAAACAATCTCTAACTTGATTAATCATCTCACAAACAAACAAAATCCAGAATCAAATTGGAAATGGGCTCTATCCTTTCTCAATTTCAAAAAAAAAAAAAAAAAATCCCATGTATCCAACAAAAAAAGAACATTAAAAACAGAAAAGTAACTAAAAAGAGAAATCGATTTTGCATACCTCCATCCGAGAAAACAGAAAGTTACCCGTGAGTAGACGGTTGAGATTTTTTGGAAGATGAAAACAAGAAGAGAAAGAAAGATGATGATGATGATGATGATGAGGGAGGAGAGTGAAGCTTAGAAATTGCTTTAGAGGTGGCATATAATAGCGGCAACCATACGCTATTCCTATTACTGGGTATTGAACCATATCAGATATATATTTATATATTTAAAAAAAAAAAAAAAAATTTAATATATTTTTCGAGTTTCTTCTCTCACTTTCTGTTGCAAGACTAGCACTGACTGACACACACCATGCGAACACTTGTCAGCTCGCTCGTCACCACAAGATTCAACTTCTTCAACCCACACGTCTGGACCTCTTCTTAGGCCCGTTTGTTCGTTTGGGCTGTGTCATCCTCCATGTTGGTCCCAAAATTTCAATTCGGACCTCCAACTTGGAAATATGGGTGCCAACCAGGGCTGTCTAAAAAATTCTCTAGACTTAAAGGCAAGAATTTAAAATTATGCCCTCAATTTTTTTTATTTTTTTATGTAAAATAATATTAAATTTAGGTTTATTTTTTTAATGTAATTTTGTTATTTAATATTCATTTAAGTTTATATCACTTATCTAAGAAAGCAACAAAATGTCGAATTGGGTTGTCTTTCACAAAGTGATTTTAATATTAATCAAAATCATCTTCTAGTTCTATATGGAATCTTTAGGCTTCAAAATTACAAATGGATTGCACACATATTTCATACATTACTCGAAACTTAAACTTGGATCTCCAAAAACGTATATAGTAAGATCTGATCGAGATTCGAGAGTACATTATATGAGCCCAATTAGTTATATATCTAACTAATTAACCGATAATTAGGGTAAGTTTAGTATTGCTTTTAAGAAGTTAAAATCAGCTTATTTTATAATTTTGATATAAAATAATGTTTGGTAAAACTTCAAAAAGTGATTAATTGATAAAATTAAAATCAGCTTATTTTATACTTTTAATATAAAATGATGTTTAATAAAACTTCTAAAAGTGATTAATTAATAATCTGGCAAGTTTTGATAGTGATTTTGAAAAGTGGGTGGATGATTTCTTTTTGAAAGTGATTATGAAATAATCTATTTCAGCATTTAATGAATCTTTTAAAATATCATTATTATCTATATGAAATCAAATTAAAATCATTTATATACCTTATTTCATCTTAAAATTAAAAATTTGAATTAAATATTGATTTGATTTATAAAATCTTTTAAAAATATTTTTATTATTCTTATAGATTTTTTTTTCTAATTTAAATATTTTACTTAAATATTGATTTAATATATATAATTTATGAAAAAAAAAAATAATGTTCTAAAATCATATCTATTTTAGTCATTGTAACTAATTTAAGCACTTTTAAAATAAAATTACCAAACATACGTATATTGCTTTTGATTAATTTCACAGTTGATTATTCCTTCAACACAACCAGGCCTGGCCCTAGGGGGAGCCCAGTGAGGCGACTGCCTAGGGCCCCCAAAGTTTAAAAAAACAATTGATTTCAGATATAACTCATATATGAATTTAAACTAATAAACCCATAAATGAGTTTAAAATAGGCCCACTGAACCTCTAATTTTTTTAAACTAACGAACCCATAAAGTGAGTTCAAAATAGGCTCACCAAATATATTTCATTTTAAGAAAGGCCCACAACCCAATTATCATTCTAAAAAGCGAAAAACAACAGTATAATACTACTCTTATCAGAGTAAGACAACCAGAAATCGAAATTGAATAAAAATCAAATTAGGACTCTCTTAAATCTTGCTATTTGCTACGAAATTTAAGATTTCAGATCTGTAAACTGAACTTGAAGTCGTTCACCCATTCTTGAAGTCATTTTTCAAAGAATCAAAGGTAATTAATAATTAAATCAATATTTTTTTTTTGATAAACCTCTTTTTGTTAGATTGTTAGAATTCAAATAGGAAAAGATCAATAACTTTGTAAGTGAGTCTAGTGTTGATGATCGACTTTGTTTGGTTCAAATTGGTTGTGGATTTTCTTATTTATTTATTATTATTTTTTTTTAACATCAAAAGATAATATATTAATCAAAACCTGAGAACAGGCAATAAGCGAGATAAAGAAACAAGGCAAAGCTACAACACACTACCAAAAGCCCTGGGACACCCACACATAACACCCCATACAAAGCAAAAGCGAGAGAAAAACAAGAGGACAAAAGTACCCCTAAAAAACAGAGGATGTTTTTTGATTTAATTATTGTTGTTATTTGTTAATTGTTATCATTTTATGTTTTAGGTATGTACCAAAACTTTTATTTTGGTAACTTTTTATTTGTTATTTTGTTGTGTTATGGTTTTAAGTTTGAGTTATTACAAGTATTTATTAGAGAAAAAAATAAATCTAGTAAACATACATAAAGTATCGAGGGCCTCACTTTTTGTAGTTCGCCTCGAGCCCCGAAAATCTCAGGGCCGGCCCTGAGCGCAACTAACAGTGATTATTATAAAAGTTACAGTAATACCAAACTGACCCTTAATACGGTAGAGATATTTAATTAAACCTTGAACATGTCCAAGCAACATGCAGTTGCAAGACCCTTGTTCCAAAACTTGTCATAGTACTCACCATAAGTAAAATTCCTGTAAACAGTTGGGTGATGTTGGTCAATCAATTTTTTCCGGCGACGGACAATAAAACGTGGCATTATTGGAGCATGCTGGACTGTGGTTGAAGACAATACTATGTCACACTCATCATCATCATCATCAATAGTACAATGTCCGATATGGGGCAGTCTTTTAGCCGCCGCCTTCCCTTGAACCACTGGCACTAGTACCATCTTTGTTGACATGATTTGATCAGAGCTGTTGGTTGATTGACATTTTTGGTGAGAGTTAGGCTAGAGGAGGTAGATTGATTGCAATCACTTGTCAGCATGTCCCATGACATGATAGTTAAAATGATGTAAAATTTCAACTTTTAATATTAGATAAATCGACTCATAAATTAAAATATAGATATTATTATTCTAATATATTAAACTCATACCATAATTATCAAATTAAGGTGTGTCGTACTTGTATATATCTAATTAACGGTAGATATGTCTAGTTTAAAATATGAATCAAAATATCAAAAACTCAATCTATATATATATATATATATATATCAACATTTTTTTTTCATTTAAAAAAAGAATAAATTTTAAGTAAACTATATCAACTATTAATTTAATATTTTTATATTACACATTCAATGCCTCATTTTAGATTTTTGTGTAAGGTCTTGCTATCCTTTAACGCACCTGTCATTTGTCTCCCATTTAACTTTTAGGAAAGTGGAATGTTGGGTGGGGGAGGGTGGGTGAAATTACTAGGAAAGAAAGTATGACACATATAATGCATATGTTGCCAACTTGCCACCCTCGATCTCTTTCTCTCTTTAGGATCAGTTTTCACCATGAAAAAGCTATACCATGCCAGTACTACTTCCACACCCTGATGAATAGAGCCATAACCAGATCAAATCAATCACAATTACATACAGTAGATATTATAAGATAGATGAAAGAGACAGAAAAGAAAAGAAACGGGTATCATGGGAATGTGCTGCATTAAAATCTCAAAAGAAATATATGTATACCATTGAAAAATATTGGAGTAATATTCTTGGTGTGATGGCTATGACAACGATTTCGGATCCAAGGTATAAAATGTTGCGAGTTGAGTTTCATTTTGGTAGACTATATGGTTTTGATGCAAATCGTCAACAAGATAAAGTGCATGGACTTCTTAAGGAGTTAATTACAGAATATAAGTCTGAAGCTTCAATCATGAGATCGACCTTAGTTGAACAAGTTGAGGAATCTTTATCATTTGATTATTCTATTAAAGTTCTTGGGTGTAATGAAGAATTTGAATTATATAAGAGCTTGGCTGTTAGCAGTATGATCAAGTCAGAGTTAGAAAGATATTTGGATAAAACAAGTTGAAAATAATGCTCCTAACTTTGGCATATTATCTTGGTGAAAGGTTAACAAAGGTAAGTATCCGGTTTTGGCTAAGATTGCTAAAGACATCTTAGTTATTCCCGTCTCTACGGTGGCTTTTGAGTCTGATTTTAGTGCTTAGATTTTTAAGTTCACATCGTAGAAGATTGAATCCGGACATGTTGGAGGCCTTGATGTGTTCTCAAAATTAAATATATTTTTCGAGTTTCTTCTCTCACTTTCTGTTGCAAGACTAGCACTGACTGACACACACCATGCGAACACTTGTCAGCTCGCTTGTCACCACACGATTCAACTTCTTCAACCCACACGTCTGGACCTCTTCTTAGGCCCGTTTGTTCGTTTGGGCTGCGTCACCCTCCATGTTGGTCCCAAAATTTCCAATTCAGACCTCCAACTTGGAAATATGGGTACGGCCTAACCAGGGCTGTCTCAAAAATTCTCTAGACTTAAAGGCAAGAATTTAAAATTATGCCTTCAATTTTAATTTTTTTTATGTAAAATAATATTAAATTTGTAGTAATAGATTTATTTTTTTAATGTAAATTTGTTGATCATTTAGTTATTTAATATTCATTTAAGTCTATATCACTTATCTAAGAAAGCAACAAAATGTTGAATTGGGTTGTCTTTCACAAAGTGATTTTAATATTAATTAAAATCATCTTCTAGTTCTATATGGAATCTTTGGCTTCAAAATTACAAATGGATTGCACACATATTTCATACATTACTCGAAACTTAAACTTGGATCTCCAAAAACGTACATAGTAAGAGCTGATCGAGATTCAAGAGTACATTATATGAGCCCAATTAGTTATATATCTAACTCATTAATAGATAATTATAGCCAATTTGGTATTGCTTTTGAAAAGTTAAAATCAGTTTATTTTTTAATTTTGATATAAAATGATGTTTGATAAAACTTCAAAAAGTGATTAATTGATAAAGTTAAAATCAGCTTATTTTTTAATTTTGATATAAAATGATGTTTGATAAAACTTAAAAAAGTGATTAATTGATAAAGTTAAAATCAACTTATTTTATAATTTTGATATAAAATAATGTTTGGTAAAACTTCTAAAAATGATTAATTGATAATCTGGCAAGTTTTGACAGTGATTTAAAAAAATAGATGGATGGTTACTTTTTAAAAGTGATTATGGAATAATCTATTTTAGCATTTAATGAATATTTTAAAATATCATTATTATCCTTATGAAATCAAATTAAAATCATTTATATACCTTATTTCTGATTATAATTAAATATTGATTTGATTTATAAAATATTTTTATTATTCTTATAGATTTTTTTTTCTAATTTAAATATTTTACTTAAATATTGATTTAATATATATAATTAATGAAAAAAATAAAGTAATGTTCTAAAATCATGTTTATTTTAGTCATTGTAACTAATTTAATCACTTTTGAAATAAAATTACTAAACATACGTATATTGTTTTTGATTAACTTCACAGTTAATTATTCCTTTAGCATAGCTAACAGTAATTATTATAAAAGTTACAGTAATACCAAATTGGCCCTTAATACGGTAGAGATATTTAATTAAACCTTGAAAATGTCCAAGCAACATGCAGTTGCAAGACCCTTGTTCCAAAACTTGTCATAGTACTCACCATAAGTAAAATTCCTGTAAACAACTGGGTGATGTTGGTCAATCAATTTTTTCCGGCGACAGACAATAAAACGTGGCATTATTGGAGCATGTTGGAGTGTGGTTTGAAGACAATACTATGTCACACTCATCATCATCATCAATAGTACAATCTCCGATATGGGGCAGTCTCTTAGCCGCCGCCTTCCCTTGAGCCACTGGCACTAGTACCATCTTTGTTGACATGATTTGATCAGAGCTGTTGGTTGATTGACATTTTTGGTGAGAGTTAGGCTAGAGGAGGTAGATTGATTGCAATCACTTGTTAGCATGTCCCATGACATGACAGTTAAAATGATGTAAAATTTCAACTTTTAATATTAGATAAATCGACTCATAAATTAAAATATAGATACTATTATTCTAATATATTAAACTCATACCATAATTATCAAATCAAGGTGTGTTTTGCTTGTATATATCTAATTAACAATAAATATGTCTAGTTTAAAATATGAATCAAAATATCAAAAACTCAATCTATATATCTATATATATATATATATATATATATATATATATATATATATAGAGAGAGAGAGAGAGAGAGAGAGAGAGAGAGAGAGAGAGAGAGAGAGAGAGAGAGAGAGAGAGAGAGAGAGAGAGGAAATAGGCCTTTTTAGTCAAATATTAAGGGAGGTATTGTTTTTGTTCAACATTATCATTTTTGTTGTTTTTGTCATTAAATGGGTTGTGAGGACATAATTGCCCTTATTTTCTTTTCTTAATCTCTTCTCTCTCCTTTCTCTCACTCATTTCACACCTCCCTCTTCTCTCTCCTTTCTCTCTCCATTCACGCCTCCTCCTCCTCCTTCTTCTTCTTCTTTCTCTCCTCCTCTCTCCTCCTCTTTCCTTCTTCTTTCACGCCTTCTTTTTCTTCTTCTTCTTCTTCTTCTTCTCTTTCTGTTTCCCTTTTTTCCAGATTTCAAAAAATATTTTAGATTTTTTTAAAAAAAAAAATTTCAGATCGGATGACCGACCGACCGACGATCGAACGTCCGATCTTCCCTCCTCCTTCTTCTTCTCTTTCTCTTTCACGTTTTTTCCAGATTTTTTTTTTAAATTTCAAAAAAAAAAATTTATTTTGAAAAAAATTTCAGATTTTTAAGTTTGGTTTGTGGTTTTGGTTGTGTTTGTGGTTGATTTTAGGGATTTTTTTTAAAAAAGTTCAGGTTTTTTTTAAACAAAAATTTTCAGATTTGAAAATGTATCCAGATTTTTTTTTAAAATTTCAGTTTTTTTTCTTGTTGAAAAATTTCCAAATTTAAAAAAGGTTTGGATTTGAGTTGTGGTTGTGGTTGTGGTTGTGCTTAAAAAAATTTCAGATTTGTGGTTGTATTTAAGTTTGGGATGTGGTTGGTTTTATGAATGGTGGGGGTTGTGTTGAAAAAAAATTAAGATTTTTTCGGATTTGATCTTTTTCAAACTAATTTTCCATATTTCATTTTGTTTAAACACACCAGGCCATGAATTAAACACACCAGACAAACGAATTAAACACACAAGGGCAAACAAATTAAACACACCAGGCCAAACCAACATTATCATTAAACACACCGGACTAATTAAACACACCAGGAAAAATGAATTAAACACACCGGACTAATTAAACACACCATGCCACCAATTAAACACACCAGGCCAAACATATTAAACACACCAATGCAAACCAATTAAACACACTAGGTGTGTTTAATTCGTTTTACCCTGGTGTATTTAATTCATTTTGCCTGGTGTGTTTAATTCGTTTGCCTGGTGTGTTTAAACAAAATAAAATCTAAAAAGTTTGTTTGAAAAAGATCAAATCTGAAAAATCTCAATTTTTTTTCAATAAAACCCAAACCCAAACACAACTCCCACCATTCATAAAAAAAACCAACCACAAATCAACAACTAACACTCAAATCCAAACAGGTTTTTAAATCTGAAATTTTTTTAAAAAAATAAACTGAAATTTTTTTAAAAAATCTGGAAAATTTCCCAAATATGAATTTTTTTTTTTTAAATCCTGATTTTTTTAAAAAAAATCTGGAAAAAAAAGGAGAAAGAGAAAGAGAAAGAGAAGAAGAAGAAGAAGATGAACTCGTGAGAGAGAGAAGACGTGAAAGAGAGAGGAGGAGAGAAAGAAGAAGAAGGAGGCGTGAGAAAAGGAGAGAGAGAAAGAAGGAAAAATTTGTTGTAAAGAAGGGTAATCTTGTCCAAAAAGTGGATATTTTGACAAAAACAATAAAAATAATAATCTTGGACAAAAACAATAAAGCCACTAATTTTTTGGCTAGTTATGAAGTTCTCCATATATATATATATATATCAACATTTTTTTTCATCTAAAAAAAGAATAAATTTTATATCAACTATTAATTTAATATTTTTTATATTACACATTCAATGCCTTATTTTAATTTTTTTATCTAAGGTTTTGCTATCCTTTAACGCACCTGTCATTTGTCTCCTATTTAACTTCTAGGAAAGTGGAATGTTGGGTGGAGGAGGGTGGGTGAAATTACAAGGAAAGAAAGTGTGACACATATAATCTATATGTTGCCAACTTGCCACCCTCGATCTCTTTCTCTCTTTAGGATCAGTTTTCACCATGAAAAAGCTATACCAGGCCAGTACTACTTCCACACCATGATGAATAGAGCCATAACCAAATCAAATCAATCACAATTACATACCGTAGATATTATAAGATAGATGAAAGAGAAAGAAAAGAAAAGAAAAGAAAGGGTATCATGGGAATGTGCTGCATTAAAATCTCAAAAGAAATATATGTATACCTTTGAAAAATATTTGAGTAATATTCTTGGTGTGATGGCTATGACAACGATTTCAGATCCAAGGTATAAAATGTTGCGAGTTGAGTTTCATTTTGGTAGACTATATGGTTTTGATGCAAATCGTCAACAAGATAAAGTGCATGGACTTCTTAAGGAGTTAATTACAGAATATAAGTCTGAAGCTTCAATCATGAGATCGACCTTAGTTGAACAAGTTGAGGAATCTTTATCATTTGATTATTCTATTAAAGTTCTTGGGTGTAATGAAGAATTTGAATTATATAAGAGCTTGGCTGTTAGCAGTATGAACAAGTCAGAGTTAGAAAGATATTTGGATAAAAAAAGTTGAAAATAATGCTCCTAACTTTGGCAT
This sequence comes from Acer yangbiense, assembly GCA_008009225.1. Lineage (NCBI taxonomy): Eukaryota > Viridiplantae > Streptophyta > Magnoliopsida > Sapindales > Sapindaceae > Acer > Acer yangbiense. Next base: position 5,968,104 of record CM017771.1, read on the forward strand.
ATTATCTTGGTGAAAGGTTAACAAAGGTAAGTATCCGGTTTTGGCTAAGATTGCCAAAGACATCTTAGTTATTCTCGTCTCTACGGTGGCTTTTGAGTCTGATTTTAGTGCTTAGATTTTTAAGTTCACATCGTAGAAGATTGAATCCGGACACGTTGGAGACCTTGATGTGTTCTCAAAATTGGATATGGGCTTCTCTTCAAGATATGAAAATTTTCAAATTATGTTATACGTTTATATAATATTACTATATTAGTTGCCATAGATATTGATTATACTTTTTTGCTTTTTATTTTATTTTTAATTTTATTCGGTCGCATCCCTGAAGGAGATGTATATGCTATGAAGGAGTAGATGACGAATTGCCGGTAGCACCGTCTTGATTTTTTTTTGTGTTTGGTTTATTAGATTTGGGTAATTTTTTTATTTTTAGTAGTATGTAAAAATTGTTCTATTTGGATTGAATTGTTTTAATAGACTTTTTAATTAATTTGGTTTGTAAAAATTGTGACCCAATAAATCCGGGTAAAAAATATGTGTAAAAAATTTGGGTCAAAATTGGATCTAAATCCGGGTCACCATATGGGTAACAATGCGGGTCGAATCCGGGTAAAAAAATGTATAAAAAATTCGGATCCAAATCCGGGTCATAATATGGTTAACAATGTGAGTCTAATTGCGGGTTTGGGTAAAACTCTTACTTTTGCGGTCGAGGCTCCAACCCTACCCACATACATAAATGGCTGATATGGGCAGGGTTTAGGCCCTTCAAAATTTTTGAGGGCTTGGGCCCTCAAATTGCCAACCCTACATGGTGGTCCCAAAATTTCCAATTCGGACTTCCATCTTGGAAATATGGGTACGGCCCAACCAGGGCTGTCTCAAAGTTCTCTAGACCTAGGCAAGAATTTAAAACTATGCCTTTAATTTTTTTTTTTTAATGTAATTTTGTTGATCTTTTATTTATAAAATATTCATTCAAGTCTATATCACTTGGTTACGTATGAAAATATATATTTAATACGGAAAGAAGATACACAACCAACTCAACTAAGAGTACGATAAGTTAAGTTTAATGTGTGCCATATACATACAGTATAATATAACATTAAAATGAGACAAACTGTACATGATTCCTCTCTTCTGGATTATACAAACTTGGTGTGGTGGGGGTTTTTATTTATTTATTTATTTATTTATTTTAAAAGGTGGGTTCCTAACATTAACATCCAAATTAAATTTTCCAATGTGCTTTGTGATTTGTCTTGCATTAATTATTTGTAGGATTTTGGTAAAGATGTTTGATGCTATAGCTCTTTGTTCCAAACAAATAAAGTTAATATGATGCCATATATATATATATATATATTATTAAAGGTTGTTGGTGATCGGGATCAGTAGATGCATGAAAACATTCTAGAAAAGCTGGCACCCTCATCATCTACCCAAACCCAACATATCTTTTGCTTTTCTCTCTAAATCATTCACACAACAATAAATTAATATGTGGTGATTGTATACAATATGTATACAGATTTTCTATTATCAGTTCAAACTGACAATAAATTTATCAGGACGAAGAACGTGGACCACTGGATTTACATACTTTGACTCAAAGTGTATGCACTTGTCAAAACTTCTCCATAATCTGTGGTCCACATTCTTCGTCCTGATATATTTATTGTCGGTTCGAATTGATAATAGAAAAACTATATATATGTAACTGGTCCATGCAAATCCAGAAATGAAGAAGACAACAAAACATTGAAAATCTGAGATATAAATATTCCAATTTCAGTACTTATATTTCGTCATCATCAGCAACCTATAATTCTATCTATAATTTTCTATAAATTTAGTTGATAGATAGACCCTACAGGCTACAACATCATCATAGATATATAGTTATGATTATGAGACCCTTTAGGCATGGCATTCTCTGTTGTTTCCACTTATATAATTTTTTTTTTTCCCTTTATCTTTATCTTTTTATTTTTATATAAAAAAGAAATTGATCGGATACCCTAAACCACTGAGCAGTGAACTTTCTGCAATATAGTATATTGCTAGTATGCATCTCATGGCTTTTCAACCATTTAATAAATTCTTACATATTAATTTCGATCAAATAAAGTCCTTGTAAAGTAGTGACTAGTGAGTTGAGGCACATTTCACATGTACTTTCTTTCTATTAAACTGCTCTAAATATTAGAGAAGTGAAATTTGATTACCGGCGTTTATAAGTTACTAAGTCCACGGTGTTTATTTGATATCGGTAGATTTCGAAAAATGGTGGAACCCAGTGAGCTTGATATCCAACAATATTGCTTTTGACTAAAAAATAGAAAATACAGTTAGCTATGGGGGCCACCATGACTGCATATTTGATCTTAAACAAATACGTAGACATGGCCTTTAACTTTGTTCAGACTACTCTTGCAAGTAAGGTATATATACATGTTCAATTCTGGCTTTATTCCATCTTCTCATCACTATATATATAGTCTGCATGGCGTAACCATAAATCCACACAACTCACTCTCACACACTCTTTTGAGTCCACTACAACACAAGCTTATTCTTGATATTGCAAGCAAAGATGCAGCAACTCAACAGGAGTGACCGCATGATGTTCTCTGCATCCGATGACAGTGCAATGATGAAGCAAATTCAAGCCACTCATACTCCTGATGGCCGCGAGTTTGATGTCAACCCCATTCTCCATATCATCGAGGACATCCTTCACCGTGCAACTCCTAGCATTGATGGTGTTCTAAATGTACCGCTCCATTCCTCCTACTTGAATTTTTTTTTTTTTTTTTTTTGTTATGCTAATCGATTAATTTATGATCAGCACTTAGAAGAATTTATCTGGGACTTTTTGCAGGGCACGAGTGGACATGTGGACACATTGGAGGAAAATACCAATCTGCAGTCTTCTTTTGATGGCATGCTTGAAGCATTGTCTTATATAATACACAAAATCTCCTGCGAGGTACTGCTGATAACTTTAGTGAGAAATGCAATCTTTTCTATTGTGACATGAATATTAATGTATGTATTGCGCAGCTATCGTGCAAGTGTTCTGGAGGAGGAGATGCGCATGCAACAACTATGTTGCTATTCAACAGTACACTTACAAACTATTCATGGGATGCTAAAATGGTGCTAACCTTAGCAGCTTTCGCTGTGAATTACGGGGAATTCTGGCTTGTCGCGCAGCTTTGCACTACGAATTCACTCTCCAAGTCTGTGGCTCTTCTCAAGCAGCTGCCGGATATCTTAGAGCATTATAACTCTCTAAAACCCCAATTCGATGCAGTAAACAAACTAATCAAGGCCATGTTAGATTTAACCAAGTGCATTATTGAGTTCAAGGAGCTTCCTAGTCAGTATATTTCAACTGACTTACCAGCAATGTCCAGTGCCATGGCTCATATCCCAGCTGCTGCCTATTGGACTATTCGAAGTATCGTGGCTTGCTCTTCACAAATTGCTAGCCTTGTAGGCTTGAGAGCTGAGTAAGCCATCTAATAATCTTTATATTTCCAACTAAAAAGAAGAATATGTAAATAGCAACTCTGTAATTCATTTTTTCAGGTACATTGTATCAACCACTGAGGCATGGGAACTATCAAGCTTGGCTCATAAGGTCAGCAGTATACATGATCACCTCAAGAAGCAAATCACTCTTTGCCATCAACATATCGGTGAGTCCTAATTAAAAATACCAGCAGCTATATCCTGAATTTGTTTTCAAATTCTTCCACAATTTTCGTAAAGTTTACCTTGGGATGCAGATGAGAAGAGACAAATAGAAGCTTATCATAATCTGGTTCGCCTTCTCGAAACAATTCACATGGATAATATGAAGGTACTCAGAGCATTGATTTACGCCAAGGATGATCGACAACCTCTTGTGGAAGGTTCCACCCATACCACGGTCTGTTGTCAAATTCCCTTCTTTGCATTCTTCTAAGCTACAAATTATAACTGAATTTTGATTATAAAGTATACTGTCTGTTTATGAAACCAGGTTCATATCGACGTACTGAGAAAAAAGCATGTGTTGCTGCTTATATCGGACCTTGATCTCTCCCACGAAGAGATCACGGTTCTTGATCATATGTACAGGGAATCCAAGGCAGGTTCAGAGCATTACTATGAAATATTGTGGCTTCCGGTTGTGGACAGGTCAATTGCCTGGCATGAAGGGCTTCAACAAAAATTTGAACAGCTACAAAAAATGATGCCATGGTACAGTGTGCACCACCCTTCATTGATTGAGCCTGCTGTCATTAAGTACATCAAAGAAGTGTTGCATTTTTCGAAGAAGCCGATACTAGTCCCATTGGATCCACAGGGAAGGGTTTTGAACCAAAATGCTTTCAACATGTTGTGGATATGGAGAAATTTAGCCTTCCCATTCACTAGTGAAAGAGAGGAAGCACTCTGGAATGCAGAGTCCTGGGGCATTGAGCTACTCGTTGATCGTATTGATGTGACCGTGTTGAACTGGGTAAGTTCAATTTTAATTTTAGTACATTTATGTCACATTAATATTGATACTATAGAGTAATGTTTTTTTGTTTTTTTGCTTTTATCAGATAGCAGAAGGGAAGTACATATGTGTGTATGGAGGTGAAGATATAGAGTGGATTAGAAAATTCACAAGCTCAGCAAAAGCTGTGGCAAATGCTGCTCAAATAGCCTTAGAAATGGTTTATGTGGGGAAGAGCAATGCAAGGGAGCGACTGAGAAAAATCGTCACCACCATCATGGAGGAAAACCTGAGTTACTCCTTGACTGATCCCACATCCATATATTTCTTTTGGGCACGATTAGAGAGCATGCTTTACTCGAAATCACAACACGGAAAGAGTGTCGAAAATGATCGCATAATGCAAGAGGTCATGACACTACTTGGTTTTGATGGCAGTGATCAAGGATGGGCAATATTCTGCAAGGGAACATTCAAAGATGTTGCAAGAGCCAAGGGAGACAGAGCTCTAACTAGCATGTTAGAATTCGGCAACTGGAGCGGAGAGGCTAATCAGATTGGTTTTGTGCAAGGACTCAACTACTATCTGCAGCAACTTCACACCCCACATCATTGCAACCGCCTTATACTCCCCGGAATTGATGGAGGACTTCCGGGGAAGGTGATATGCGCAGAGTGCGGTCGTATTATGGAGAGGTTTTTCATGTACCGCTGCTGTGTCGATTGAGCTACATTTTCTAGCTCAACTTGTTAAAATTGAATTCACTAGTTTCTTCTTAATTTGCTTGTAATTTTATTTGTTTGTGTGAAATGTTCTGGACTCAATAGTGGCCTGTGTTACTATCTTGGCCAAGAGTCTAGGACTAGTTATGGTGTGTGACAAGATTTCGATCTATATAATAATGTGCTTGAAGCCATTTCCCAGTTAAATTGGTTACTTGCATTGGAAGTTTGAAATATTTAATTGGGGTAATTACTCTGGTGGTCATCAACTTATGCCACCACTATCAAAATGGTCACAGGATGGGGAATTGGTTTTAAAATGACCATTTTTGGCAAACACTATTACACTAATGGTCATTCTATCAATTTCCATCCAATTCCATCTAATGAGTGACATTTTGGTAAATAAGGGGATGACTTAATTTAATTTAGATGTTTTTTTAAAATCAATTTTTTCTTTTGTTTTTTGAAACAAATAATTATATTTAGTGTGTGTATATACGTATAGCATATCTCAAATACACACACACACACACATATATATATATATACAAAAATTCTATTATCAGTTCGAACTGATAAAAGTTATATCAGTTCCTTGCATGTGGGCCACTGGATTTAAATGCTTTGACTTGGCTGTATACACTTGTCAGTCAAAGTATTTAAATCCAGTGGCCCACATACAAGGAACTGATATAACTTTTGTCAGTTCGAACTGATAATAGAAAGACTGTATATATATATATATATATATATATATATATATATATATATATATATATATATATATATTTCTTTTCAACTTATCTCAAATATATTTTTTAGAATTTTTAGATTTTGTAACCTTAATCTTTTCAAAAAATAATATATATATATATATATATATATATATATATATATATATATATATATTCTTTTCAACTTATCTCAATTATACTTTTTATAATTTTTAGATTTTGTAGCATTAATATTTTCAAATATATATATATATATATATAAGATATGCTATACGTATATACACATACTAAATATAATGATCTGTTTCAAAAAACAAAAGAAAAAATTGATTTATGAAAAAATTGATTTATAAAAAATATCTAAAATAAATTAATGTCATCCACTTATTTACCAAAATACCACTCATTGGATGGAAATTGATGGAATTGGATAGAATGACCATTAGTATAACAGTGTTTGCCAAAAATGACCATTTTGAAACCAATTCCTCATCTGACTATTTTGATAGTGGTGACATAAGTTGATGACTATTAGGATAATTAACCCTATTTAATTTTGAGTTTATTTTCGGGATCCGACATTGGGGTCCAGAATTTGAAAGCTTTCAATGAAATGGATTTTGATCACTTAAATACAAAGAAGATAATGTCCCAAAGACGATTTCTTTTCCTGTCTTATTTTCTTGTTGGAAATTTAGTTAGTAGCAGCCTATTAGCCTAACCAACAATAAGGACTCGTTTGGTGCGAGTATTGTATTGTATAAGAAGTTTAAAATATATTATAATAATACACTATAATGTTTGGTTTGTTTTTCACTGTTTACTGTATTGTAATAAACTAATAACTAATACATTTTAATTGGTTTAATATAATAGATAGAGATATTGTATTAGTTAATACAACATAATATAATCTAATACAAAATATCACTAAACACATGATTATATAAAATAATACAATCCAATACAGTATACCAAACGAGCCTTAATAGGATTAATATAATATGATTTCAATTAAAATAAATTGATCGATGTAAGTAAACGCATGGGTCGTTGTTCCAAAATGATGTTCGGAGAAATTAAGCTGGAAATGTAAACAAGTTACAGGCCTTCCCTCTCATCAGTTTCAGCCACACATAATTCATCCAACCCCAAAAGAGAGTGCTCCTTTGCTGTCAAATTTCCCCGAATTTCTTCTATACTGATACGGACATACAGTGATACTGATTCATTAATCAATTAACCCTCAATTAGACGGCAATCTTTTAATCGGACGGTTTACCATCTATTTCATCCTACAATCATTTCAGACATTAATGATTAATCTATTTGGTGGGATCACTCTCAAGTCTTTCCATATTGCAAGGCCCATGATAATTCGTCGAAAGTGGGTCTCCGATGACCCCACATCTTTTATTATTCATTTATTTTTTATTTTTAAGAATTATAAATAATCGAAGATTTGAGAAATAGATAAGACTCGAATAAAGTGTTTGTATCGTATAACGAAGGATTGTTACGTAAAAATTTATAATCTCAGTTTTTCTTTTATTGAAAAAACATCTAATAAGTAATAGAAGATTAAATTCACTTATTTTTGTAAAATTATGCAAGTCAATATGTGATTTTTTGTTGGCCAGCCTTCTTGTAAGTAAAGGATAGTTTCTCTATTTGAATATTCATAATTACTTTAAACAAAGTCAAGAAAAACATTGCAATTATGAGCTGGCAGGGACCATTTTTAGACGATGTAAACTTCAAAGTATATGCGATCCAAGGGCTCAGAATTGATACAAGACTTATCGGACACTCTATGGTTGACTTGACTGACTCGGCAATAAAACTTTCCAGGAGTTGACTTGAAGACTTCGTGGTAGCTTCCATGTGTTATTTATCTATCTCACTCTTCACCGTTACGGACGGCATTTTGACTAAGAATCTCACAAAACACATTATGTTAATTTTTTATTTTTTATTTTTACATTTTTGTTTGAAAATACTATAGTCTATAGGCACAACTCTATTTTCTCGTTATGTAATTATGCAAAGTCTTGCGTGTATACAACCTACGGGTTAGACCGACCGATGGCCAATGGTTTCACACAGACAGAGTTAAATATGGAAATTGTGTTGGGTCGTGATGTGCTCGTGTTGATCCATTCCATTTTACACATCCATAGCAATACTTTGATCGATTTCATTGTTAGAGCTATAAGCCTATAACGAACTAGATTATCAAGATTTGGATAGTTTCAAGTGTATAGAATAGTTTTTGGATGGAGGAATATCCTCACATTTTGTTTTGGTAGATGGCCATTGTTTCTTTGTAATACCAGTTTATTCACTTAATAATTAAAATTTAAAACCTAACATCAAGAGGTTGGCCTAGTGATAAGAGCGAGCATGTGATGTGTGGTTAGATGTAGGGTCACATGTTCGATTTCTCCTAGTGTCAAATTCTTGGGGTTAGACAACAAATGAGTAATTCTTTTGTACGTAAAAGCTGACCCGGACACCATTCTAAAAAAAATAAAATAAAAAATCAAGGTAACTGTTTCTAGTGCTGAAGAATCAACCATGTGTAGTACATATAGTCGATTCATCCCCCACACCATTTCTTTGTCAAAGAGAAAATTCAAAAGTTTGAAACGGGGCCCACTATCCATGTTTTTTCCACACGGTTTGCAATATAAAAAATCTTCAAAGTCATGCATCAACCCAACCAACAGAAACAAACCGAAATCATCTCCTGTGCTTATAAATTTCTAATTGCCGGCACTTGAAACATTTACCAGCAACCAAAAAAAAAAAAAACATGGCAGTCTCTCATGGCAAAACCCACATCTATCTCTTCATTCTCTTTTCTCTCCTCTTCTTCGCCCAAGCAAGACTCATTCTCGACCGTTCAGATTACAGAGCCCTCTCCATCGTCCAAAAGGACTTGGGCATCGTCAACGGTCAACGACTCTCTTCCACCAATCCATGCAACGCCGCCGGTGTATTCTGCGAGAGGAGGCTCTCGGACAATAACACTTACGTCCTCAGGGTCACCAAACTGGTCTACGTTTCTCGGCGGCTCAATGGGTTTCTTTCTCCTTCAATTGGACGGCTCTCGGAGCTCAGAGAGCTGTCTCTGGCCAACAACAGCCTCGTTGACCAGCTACCATCTGAAATCGTTGACTGTAAGAAGCTTGAAATTCTTGACCTCCAAAACAACCAATTTTCTGGCAGAATCCCATCAAATCTGTCTTCAGTGATACGTCTTCGTGTCCTTGATCTTTCCGGGAATAAATTTTCAGGGAACTTGGGTTTCTTGAAATATTTTCCAAACTTGGAGCATCTTTCTCTGGCAAACAATTTATTTTCCGGGAAAATTCCACCTTCGATACGTTCATTTCGTAACCTTCAATTCTTCGATTTCTCGGGGAATAGTTTCCTTGAAGGTCCAGTGCCAGTGATGAGCAAAGTTGGATCCTCATCGTCCCAATATCCAAAACGATACATTTTAGCTGAGAATAATACAACTAACAAAAACAATAGCAATAGATCAGCTCCAACACCTGCTCAAGCTCCTGCTCCATCATCAACACCACCAAGTCCCAAACATCACAATAATAATAAAAGAAAGAAGGTAGCTGCTTGGATTTTAGGATTTCTTGCCGGAGGAGTAGCGGGAACTATATCTGGGTTTGTGTTCTCTGTGCTATTTAAGTTGATATTGGCGGCGATAAGAGGTGGAGGAAGAGATCCAGGCCCTGCAATCTTTAGTCCACTGATTAAGAAAGCTGAAGACTTGGCTTTCTTGGAAAAAGAAGATTGTCTTGCCAATCTGGAGATGATTGGATCAGGTGGGTGTGGACAAGTCTTCAAGGCTGAGTTACCGGGAAGTAATGGAAAAATGCTTGCTATAAAGAAGATTGTTCAGCCTCCAAAGGATGCCGCCGAGTTGACTGACGAAGATAGCAAGCTCTTGAACAAGAAAATGAGGCAAATTCGGTCTGAGATCAACACCGTGGGTCAAATTAGGCACAGAAATCTTCTTCCTTTGTTGGCTCATCTGTCGCGGCCTGATTGCCATTTACTTGTGTATGAATTCATGAAGAATGGAAGTCTGCAAGACGTGTTGACTGAAGTCACTCGAGGAACCAGAGAATTAGATTGGGTTTCTAGGCACAGGATTGCGCTAGGAGTGGCTGCGGGGCTTGAATATCTTCATATGAGCCATAACCCGCGTATTATTCACAGAGATCTCAAGCCAGCAAATGTTCTTCTCGACGATGACATGGAAGCCAGAATTGCAGATTTCGGGCTTGCAAAGGCAATGCCCGATGCTCATACGCATATCACAACTTCAAATCTGGCGGGAACTGTGGGATACATAGCTCCCGAGTATCACCAAACACTGAAATTCACAGACAAGTGTGATATTTACAGTTTTGGGGTGTTGCTAGCAGTTCTAGTGATTGGAAAACTTCCATCCGATGAGTTTTTCCAACACACTGAGGAGATGAGTTTAATTATCTGGATGAGAAATGTAATGACTTCTGAAAATCCTAAGAAAGCAATTGATCAAAAGCTGTTGGGCACTGGGTTTGAGGAACAAATGCTTTTGGTTCTAAAGATTGCTTGCTTTTGCACTCTGGATAATCCAAAAGAGAGGCCTAACAGTAAGGATGTTAGGTGTATGTTGGATCAAATTAAGCATTAAGTATGTTTAGTGTCTTTTTTCTTTTATGTAAGCCAACATATGAAGGGGTGTTTATAAATTAAATGTGTAAGAATAATCATACCTCTGTTGAACAGAGTATGCTCTAGTTTCAAGTAATTATATCTCTAAGATGTACTATAATGATCTTACATTTTTTATTTTTTTTTTACCTAGCAAATGGAATTGTTCATCAAATAATCAAATATAGCATGTATGGACCATAAGCATTCAACGTCGATCCTTTTACTTTTAAGAAGAAAAAAAAAAGAAAAAAGGAAGAAGCAGCAAACAATGTATCACCATAACTGTAGTAAGATAGTATTGTACTAAGCACTCAAGAAAGGCTTAATAATTCATTCTAAAGACATCCAATTATCCAAACAAATATTAAGAAAGTGAAAGTTGAAGGCAAGCGCTCTTCATTCTTTACAAGATAAAAAGAAGGTGCTTTCTATGAAGAAACCAATCAAATTTCACACGTCTGCTTAACTGGTTTCCCACTTTTTCTAGCAGACAAGTCTAATACATTGGTCCCAAGTTCACAATCATGATTCATGAGAAGACCATTCGTAGTGAGAAGAAAACTAGTGAAGACATGCCTAATTTTTACACCTTTTGAAAGTCGTAAATGGTGTGCTTAGAATCAAAATGACCATAATATTCCCAATATATAAGTCTTCTTACATCCTATGTAATTTATTTATTTGACAATAGTAAGAACAAGCTCAACCTGAGCATAAAAAGCGTGCGGAAATAGCATAAGAGACCAATATCTGCAGAAAGTAGAAGCTAGAGAGCATGTTTCTAGTTCTGCAAGACATCAAAGCAGATGGCAAACTAATGGAATTCTGTCGGGCTTAGCACCTGCAAAAGGACTCCCCCAATGAGTTTAGACCCTTGAATCTCGTCTTAATTAAACAAAATGCGATATGTCATTGGATCATTATCAAGAAAAACATTCGTCCAATGCAATTTCTTTTCACATTTAAGAGTCATGATGAACAATAGTAGCACCACTAACTCACCCAAGTATTCTAAGATTAGCAATCATTATTTCAAAGATAACAAACATAAATAATACCATAGATGACACATCTATCATACAAAATTCTATCGACTAGAAATTCTATTGACTCTAACCTAGGCTAATGTATCCGGCACCAATGTCACCCAACATAGAATAACCCAAGGTGGATACTGTGACAAAATGGTGAATTCAAAGCTAAAAACAAATTTGTACACTTTCCATTTCATTTACTTTGATGCTGGAGTTCAGCTGAACAATTGCAAAAGTATACTGCAGCAGTAGGAAAAATAATAATCAACCATAAGTCTCACTCATGGAGAGTGAACAACATTTATGATTCCAGCATGATAAAGACATAAATTATTTACTCAAGTGAACACGAATTCATAGACAAAAATAGAAAGCAGGTGACACGAATCATAAATTCTATTGCTGGAGGATAAATCAATAAACATTGAAAATCTCAAAACTTAAGACTGGACTAAAACTTCAAGATTGACAAGAAAGTTGTCCATTTCTTCCTATGAGGGCATGTAAATTGCCTCTAGAGTTCAACAAAATTCTCCTAGATTACATTTACCAATCAAAGAGTCTTCTTACAGCACTCGATACTTTCAAAGTGCACAACCAGGTATATCCATCGGACTAAACATTGAAAATCTCAAAACTTAAGACTGGACTAAAACTTCAAGATTGACAAGAAAGTTGTCCATTTCTTCCTACGAGGGTACGTATATTGCCTCTAGAGTTCCACGTATATTACCTCTAGAGTTCAACCAAATTCACCAAGATTACATTTACTAATCAAAGTGTCTTCTTACAACACTCACTTTCAAAGTGTACAACCAGGTATAATACCTTAAAAATCCAGAAGTAACTGTGGAAGAATTCTCTCCAAATGAGTTGCCTCAATCTTACTGACACCCTCCGCTTCAGCTATTGTAGCAGCACGACCCACGGCCTCTGCATTAACATAAAGGTTTTCAACAATGTCATAACAGAGAAACACAACTGAGCATAATTAGGAAAAACACCCAATTTTAACCTGCAATGAAAACACGAAGAAGTTCACAACTGAGCTTTAACGCATGTGCATTAGCTGCATCAACATATAAATTGTTATTTCTGTTCCGCATATAATATAATCATTCAACCAACGACCCCAACAATAATGAGAGAATTATCAAAAGAATGAAGTACCAGAAGTGGGCCGATTTTTCTTGGATGTTCCAGCTCCTACTTGCTACAATAGATTGGACACGAATTAGACTATTTAACTTAACCCAAAGTTCTATGGAAATGAAAAAAATATGGAAGAAATAAAAAATAATTAATTAATTAAACTCTGAATAACAATTTTTATTTTAGAAGTAAAGAGCAAAACCTCGGAGTCCAAAGCATCATTGCCTCCGTTTCTCTCACGCTCTGCAATGGACACGATTGAAAGGAATTAGGGAAAATATGAAGGTAATAGAGTTGAAAAAAGAAGAAGAAGAAGAATTACAAACCGAGAGATCTTTTGGTCCATACGTGTTTGAAAATCGCATGAATCAAATCCTGAAATGTTTGCGGGCAAATTCATTTTAACAAACAAATTGACATTGGATAATAAGAGATCATCATTTGTATTGAAATTAAATAAAAGATTCTTACCGGATCAAAAGTTTCGTCCTCCATTAACAAGTGTAGATGCTAATGATGTATTTCCAGTGACACTTTTTATTTGATGAATGAAGTGTTGTTTTATTTGTTTTTATATTAACTGGACCCCATGTTCATCAAGTAGCCCTTATAGCTCAGTGGTAGAGCGTCAGTCTTGTAAACTGAAGGTCCGTAGTTCGATCCTGCGTGAGGGCAATTTTTTTTAAAAAAAATTATTTGGAGAAAACGACGACGTTTTATTATTTGATAAAGACTGAGTGAAACGACGTGGTTTCTGACTCTTGATCATGAAACCAGAACTCAGAACTGAACACAAGGGATTTGGATGTGTAATGTGCAGCCTCAAAATTATGCAACTCTCAATCGCTCACTAAAATTCACTTGTTATGTGATTGTGAAGCTCATTGCTTTTCTATTCACAAACCATGGCCAATCTAATTTACAAGCTCACTCGAACCAGATCAACAAGTCTAAGAATCTTCTCAAATCTCAAAACCCTACCAGAGCTCCCAAAACCCACACCCACTCTCTTTAACAACAACAACCCTATACTAAGGTTAGACCCCACGACGACAGATGACCCAAAATCTCCTCAACATTTTCAATTTTACCCGAGTTTCCCATTTGGGTATTGCTTGAATCCGATTTCTCCATCTGGGTTTGATCAATTGAAGGCTGTTGACGCCGAAGAGGTGGAGAGTGAGGATGCGAGAACCATTTGGGCCGATAGTGTGAAGAAGAAGAGGAAGAAGAAGATGAACAAGCATAAGTACAAGAAGCTTAGGAAGCGTCTCAGACGAAAAACTTAAAAGACTGTTTCGGTGAGAAATTTGTGTTTTTCGTGGTGTTAAAGCATGGAAGTTTAGTTTTTTTGGATTAGATTATTGAAGCCTCATTGAGAGGCAATTTTCTTATTGGAGTATTTAAATTTTAAGACGTGTTATGCAAAATTTCATTAAAAAATTGGAATTTTTTCTTGATTCTCAATTAGTGAGATAGGAATGGGATTCATGTAGTTGTGCTCACATGATTCATTTCATTATACGCAGTTAACAGGAAGTTGCCTCTTTATACATAATTGATCTTTTGTTGTGTGTTAATTAACTTAATTTCATTCTAAGTTATGAATGTGACTTGTTAAAATTAAATTTTCATCGAATGTACTCTAAGAATCAAGCCTATATGGATGTGCTATCTGCTGCTGACTGGCTAAAACTTATCTTTTCTTTGTTCAAACTTCTCCACGTTTAGTGTCCTAAACATTTCAGAGTGATTGTGGTTCTTGAACTTAATGGAAGACTGATATCTTCTTATTAATGAATTATGCAAACTCTTAGTCATATGGTTTGTTATTTTGAATTTGTTATAACCTAGAATGAAGATATGGAGTTGAAATCTCTCTTGGTGTATTTGGTTCACCTTGATTGAATTAATCGTATACTATGAAGAAGAGTGTTTATAGAGTGTTAATGAGCATGCTCTATAGTATTAGTATAGATCTTGGCAAGTAAATGACAAACTCTGAAATTCAGTACACATTGATAAAGGAAGGATGCTAAGAGTATAACTACCAAAATGTGGAATGGCATAACCAAACAGCACATGGTAGAAAGGGTCAAGTTATAGACATAGATGCCATTTCAACAAATCCCATTGCCTGCATCAAAGAGATGGTGCATAGGAATCTTCTTGATATTCTAATTATGATGCTTAAGAAGGAGACAGGAAGATGATTTGAGGTAAGGAGAAAAAATGTACCATCCTTAGATATAATTAGAATACATGAGTACGTGACTGCAACTCATTTGATTTAGTTAAAATTTTCTTTTAGATATCAAGGTTTCTCGTAAAATTGCCTTGTTAGTGGAGGTCAACCATGTGAAAGGGAACTACTGTTCAAATTTTCATTTATAGCATCCCTGTTAAGTTGATAGACAACAAGAATATCTAATTTGGTTCTGTTAACCCCTTCCCAATTTTTAATGTTTCCTTTAACAGGAAGATAAAAAGATTGTGCGTGATGCAAACTTTCATTAATGGTCTATGTTATATAGAGATGGCAACCATCCCCAGCCAGGCTGGTTACCTGGCTGATCCCAGGCCAGATAGATCAGGTAATACCCAGATAATGTATATGCTAGCCATCCATTATTTTTAAAATAATTTTTAAATTAAATAATATATATTTGTTTAATGAGCGGGACTATTTGAGTATTTGTTAATGTGTTTGGAGAGCAAGGACATAAATATGATGGTGGTGTCTGATAGGAGTTGTTGGTGTTTATATATCTAGAATGTAAGTGTTGAATAAATAGCTGAGGTCCAATCACTTGCGTAGATTAGTTGCTGAAAGTAACAGTGGGACAATATGAGTTTGGGGTGGAATGATTATATGAAGATGGCATATTTTCTTGGTGCTACCCAGGGTCTTTGGTGGATGATACTGCAGTGTTCAGTGTGTTCTTTTATATGTAAGGAGTTGAGTAGCTTCTCAAAGAATGGAGGATTGATTGGATGGAGTAGTGGGGGTGAGGCGAGTTAGTCTGGTGGACATATGGATAAATTTTGAGGTTAAATAGATCCTTGTGAAAGAAAGGAATAGCTCTGGGTATAAGATTAGGTATCCCTACAACTGGCCAGGTATGGATATTACTTTTCTCGGCTGGTTATGGGTAAAGATACCCTCATACTTAAACCATGCCTGGTTTTTTGCCATCCTTAATGCTATCTTTGCACCTGCCTTTCTAGCAATCATTTCCTTGATTACAGAAGAGATTTTTCAATTTAATTAGTGATTGCTTTGATAGAAATCAAGGTGAAAAATTTTCAACTTGTGACGTAATAGGTGACTCTGCATAATTGCAAACTTAATGCTTCGATTTATCCTTCAAGTAGTTTAGGGAAGGCTGGTTCTGTGGCAAGCTGATCTGGACCATTCTGATTCATCTTAACATCTCTTCAGCATATCCATCTATGGCATTCTCATTTAACAGTTGCATGAAAATTTCTTTGGAGTGGGACATATTTTCCTTAGTGAATGAAGTGTTTAGATGTAGATTAAGGAATTCTAGTTGGGTTGAAGTTTAACTAAGCTGGTTTAATGTCAAGTGGGGCTGAGCTAGGTATCAAAAAGAAAATCTGCATGTAATTTTCCCTTTGAAAATTTAGCCGCTTTTAAACTCCGCATGTTACCTGTAGCTATGCCTCCAGAATGATTTATTTATTTTTTTAATCCAGAAATTCCTTGAACCTGGTTAGCGAACCCATGAGGGATTCAAACCGCAAGTTTGGTCATTCAGCTAACCCCTCACAAGTCCTTTGGACATGTTTATTGACATCTAGGACACCTCTTCTTTCCGAATAGTTTCAAGCCAAATTCCATGCTCTCTAAGAGGGTATGACAAACGCTGATACAGACCATGTTATTGAGTCAAATCTCATTGGTTCATACTTAGCACTTGAGCTGAAAACTATTGAATTGAGCCGAAATTGTTGTAGCAGTCTAGGTTGTTGATTGATGTTAGGTACAAGAAAACATTTTTAAAAAAAAACTATCATAATACATGCATTCTGTTTTGTTTTGATGATTGAGGGAGACTGGATTATTTAAATGCTATTGACTAGACAAAGTGTTGTGCCATAGTAAAGCATAGACTATTATTCTATTAGTATCACAAATCTGTCATGAGAATACTTATAATAATAATGATCAATAGTGGTATCTTTAGCAAATCTGAGAGGAATATTTAGGAGTACCACAATAGTCAATATGGTATTTAAATTAAATTAACCATAATCACGGATTATATGAGACTTATTTAATTAGTATGAATTGTGTCTGTCAATGAAGTATTGGATATATTTTTTAGAGCTGATTTTCAATGGTTATCATTCGTTAATTAGAATATGAGATTGGCTGTTGGGGTTACTTTAATCCTGAGCCACCTACTTGCACATGGTATTTTTACATAAATTACATTCTCATATACAATTATTCAAAGATTATTTTTATGTGATTTGCATTTGCAGTTCTATTTACGAAAAAGTAACGTTAGGTATCTCAAAGAGATATCGTGATTATATAATGTACTAATGCACTTTTAATTATTACTTTTATTGGAATATAAAATTGGGATGTAGAAAAAATTATGTTAATATAAAGGGATTAAGTGTGGAAATGATGTCAGTGATTACTCAAAGAAGGCATGTTGATTAAAAGATTACTCAAAGAAGGCATGTTGATTAAAAGATTACTCAAAGAAGGCATGTTGATTAAAAGAAGGGTATGAATATTGACACCCATAAAAGTTATTAGTATACCAATTTTTATAAGTACATCTATGTCTAAAATTTAAAAAATAAATATTACTATAAGCATCTATCATAATACCAATAGTACCCTCATTGAAATAAATATATTCATTTTAATACATATTATTTATAATCACTCTTAAATTATTATCATACCTAATTTATAAAAAATAAAAAAAATCATATTATTTTTGGAATCAAATCCTCTTTTAATGATAGTCTAATTTACTTTTGGAAATATATCGAATGTAGGAGCCTTATAAAATGAAATATGTGGAACCATACATAGGGTGAAGAGATTCTTAATATGAAATTCTCTTATTTATACAGCTATCTTAAATAAATTAAAAAAAGAAAACTTATTGATATCTACGGCTATCTTGAAAAAAAAACCTTGTTGATATCTACAGTTATCGTTAAAAAATATATTTTTTGTTTATTGATAGGGTTCATTACTATACATAAAAGAAAAATAAAAACAATATAATAATCATATGATGATGAGAAAGTTTGATATTTGAAATAAAATTAGAATTTAATTAGGGTTTATCATAAAAATTATGGTTTATAATATGTTAGGGTTTATCATAAGTTTTTTTTTTTTTTTTGAAAGGTAAGTTTTTTTTTTTTAATAAAGAAATATAGTTAAAGATATTGGTGTAATTAATGAATATATATAGTATTTTGTTTATTTTTAATTAAAGTAATTTATCTTTATTGGTAAATTTATATTGAGATATTTTTATAATTAAATTTTTTAATAAAATATGGATATACTAATAAGTTTTATGGGTGTGAATATCAGCATCCTTAAAAGAATTGTTAAAACTTAAAAAGGGAGGAGGGAGTGTAAATCACTAAATCTCGTATTTATTTGTTGAATTTGTTGGTGGTACTGTAAGTGGGATTCGACTTGCTCACACTAATCAGGAATGTTAATGCTATTAAAGCGGACAATTACTCTCCAATCTTACTTCTTTTGCCAATTGCCATCAACTTTTTACACAAAATCTCCCTTCTAACAAGTTGGATTTGCAAAATATAAGGTTTTTAATTGAATTTTGGAATTTTTTGGTCGTGTGGGACTAGCTAAAAAGATGTTGGTTTGGTATATTATACATTAAGATATTAATTTAACGAGCAACCTGCGCATTAACATGTCGACTTTGCACGTTTTTTTAAATATGTTTAGAGATTTTTTTATTTTATTTTTTATTAGTGTTGATATCTCTCATTATTCGAATGGATATCCGAGTTATATCTCGACGAAACCCTAATAATTAAAAAAAAAAAAAAAAAAACAATTAACATGTGATTAGGACATTCTTGATATTGCAAAATGAACATGGCATAATCATATTATCAACCATCTATTTCCCGTCAAATTTTTTTAATGGAAGTGGATCAACTTTTTCAAATGATTTGGCCGGAAAAAGAGTATAAACATTACAATATTATATATTTATTAAACCTTATAATATGATTAGAACTACATTCAATTCATTGTATATATACAACAATAGAGATTATTAAATGTGATAAAGTAACATAAATTAATCAACAACTTTTATGGATTCAATTTGAAATTGACTTTTTTACTAGTCTACACATCCCACACTTTGATCTCCCCATCAAGACTACCACTACAGACCGAAACGACGCCGTTGCACTCACCTCTTTGAACGGCTACCAACGACTTCACCGGTTTCTCATGACCTTGTAAAATAATCATGCAACGATAACCGCTCTCTTTCCCGCGCTGCCAAATCCTCACCGTTCGATCAGCCGATCCACTCACCAACGTCAGATCATCATCATCCACGTTGATCAAGCACAACACAGCTCCTGTGTGACCCCACAAAGCTTCCAAAAACCCCATGTGATTTGCATTGACCTCCCTCTCCCAGACCCAGACCACGATCGAACGGTCAGAGCCGCCGGAAAACAAAAACGAACCGTCGCCTTTCAACGCTGCTTCTCTAACGTACCCACCAATGTGTGTCTTCTAGTTCTCTCTTCGTTAATAGATCTCTCCCAAACCCTAATGCGTCCGTCAGACGAACCTGTGTAAACGACGCCGTTTTCGGAGACGGCCACGGCGTTTACAGCGTCCTCATGCGCTTTACAAACAGACTCCAAGCATTTGTAACTCTTCGCATTCCATATCTTGATGCTTTTGTCCCAAGAAACCGAGTACACGAAACCATCTTTAACGGCCAAATCCGAAACGGTGTCGCAGTGCTCAACCCAGAGGCGCTTCTGGTGACGCCTGACGCTGACGTAGTTCTTGGGCAACAAGAAATGAAGAAGTCGGTCCTTAACAGTCGGGAGTGTGGAGACAAGTTTGTGTTGTTTGGAGGGCGTCGTGATCTGCCAGACTCTGATCTTGCAATCTTGATGAGCGGTGAAGATTTTTGTGCTGTCGAAAGCTATAGACTTGACGGAACTAGAATCCGAATGATCATTGTTAAATGTGTCGATGTGGGTGAAGTTAGATAAATCGTAGACGTTGATTTCGTTGATGGAGGCAGCGTAGAGGAGGTTGTTGTGGGCTGCGAGGCAGCTGATGTGAGCTTCTGGGATTCTAATTGTGGTAACACAATGGTGCTTCAAAGAGGTGTCAGAAGAGAAGGTGTAGTGCAGGTAAGGAAGAGAAGCCATGGTTGATGAATATAATTTGTTTATGGAGTGAAATTAATGTCAAACTCAAAATAACGGTGGGAAGCTTAGAGTTGTGGCATATGTAAGCAAAGGTTTAAAGGTGTTCAAGATTTAGAGCTTGTTTGGTTGGGCTTTTAAAAAACCTAGAAGATCTAATTGTAGAAGATCTATTAAAATATAGTTTTTGAGAAAAAATTTATAGTTGTTTGGTTGGTAGATTTATTTATTTATTTATATATATTTTAATGTCTATTTGAAGAAGCTCCTCCCCATAAGCTTTTACCTAGTAGAGGTTTTAAACTCTATTAGCCTTTACTGAGTTTAAAATAGACAATCTCAAAATCCAACCAAACAACTTTAAACAAACTCAAATAGAGATGTGTAGAGCTTTTAAGGCAATAGAAAACCTAACCAAACAAGCACTTAATACAATCCAATAAGATCAATTGGATCCGATTCAATCCATTGGATTTTGGAACTTTAAAAATTAATTCGCCGTCTAGCCACCCTTGATAATATTGACAATTAATTGTCGTTATGAGGAATCGAACTTGCAACCTCATATCAAAGTGGTAAGCCTTTACTGCTGGACTACAACACTTTATCTGTTAACATTTGCATTATATTTATATATAACCTATTTGAGTTGTTAGAAATTAAAAAATAAAAATAAATAAAAATAAAAAAAAAAAAAAAAAACTTGTTAGATAAATTTAAATTTATTCAACTAATCAAAAATCTAATTTAAATGACAAATATATATTGAAAAATATTTATTGGATTGCAAAAAATTTCAGGTTTGGTGATAATGTTTTTTTTTTTTAATTTTTTAATTTATGTTAAATGATCAATACCTCAAAGTTATTAATATATTAACTAAAAATTATAAATTAACAATAAAAAAAACAAACATTCCATATATATATATATAACATATTAATTAACTTTTCCCTACGAAATTTGAGTTTTGTGAGGAAAGGTTACCTTTCCCAACGAAACTCATTTTGTGGGGAAAATTTTTGTATCCTTAGCCGACGAATTATGAGATTTGTGGGGAAAGGTAATCTTTCCTGACGAAAATCGTTTTGTGGGGCAAGGTTGGGAAAAATTTTGTATCCTTAGCCGACGAATTATGAGATTTGTGGGGAAAGATAACCTTTCCCGACGAAAATCGTTTTGTGGGGAAAGGTTGGGAAAAATTTTGTACTCTTAGCCGACGAATTTTGAGATTTGTGGGGAAATGTAACCTTTCCCAACGAAAATCGTTTTGTGGGGAAAGGTTGGGAAAAATTGTGGGGAAAGATAACCTTTCCAGACGAATTTTGAGTTTTGTAGGGAAAAGTAACCTTTCCCGACGAAACTCGTTTTATGGGGAAAAGTTATCTTTCCAGACAAATCTTGTTTTGTCTCCTAAAATTTTATCTAGAAAAACTAAAATTCTTGTAGTGTATATTTTGTTGAGATAAATGAATATATTTTATTTATTATTTATGTTTGTGTTGTTGTTGTTTTTTTTTTTTTTTTTTTTTGGACATAAATTCAGGTTTTTGAGGAAGAGTAAGGACTCAAACCTAGGTGCAGGTGTGAAGGGTATGTCATGTATACCACTTAATCAACCTCTTCACATTCTTTATGTTTGTGTTTAGAAATTATAAATAAAGTATCAAATGGCCTATTGACTTGGTGGTAGGAGTCTTCAATTTGAAATTCCACCATCAAGGTTCAAGCATCTATAGTTGTAGATATTTATCCCAAGTGGAAGCAACACTCTCTCTACTTGTTGAATTGAACTATTATTAATTAACAAAATCAATAATTATGATAAGATGAGATTGATTCAGTTGTAAGCTCCCCACACCTACATCTAAAAGGTTGTGAGTTTAAGTCATACCTTTCTCTCAAATTCCCAAATACAAAATAAATAAATAAAACAAAATCATTAATTATTCATATGATACTTCAAATTAAAATTAACAAACTAATAAGTAACATAAAAACAATACATAATTAGTCTAAAAAGTCTAAACACAAACATAAATAAAAATCATCCAAAAGTTTGAAATATAATCATTTGTCGTAACAAAATACAATAGCATCCAAAATTTGCTTAATGTTCATATGTACATAAATTAAACCTTATATTTTGGCTGATTTTGCGGGTTTTCATATAAAAATCCAAGATTCGATCCAATCTAATAGATTTTAGAATTTAAGATCTAATCTGATCCAATTATGTCCTCAAATCCAATCCAATTCAATAGATCATATTGGATCGGATTGGATCATGCAGAACCCTATAAAAAATTACTAAATTAAGGAGGCAGAATTAATATAATATATCATTAATTGAGAATCTTGAATATGACCAAAATCATGGGCTAGATTTAGTTATTTTGACTACTCATAACATTAATTTCATGATCAGCCCAAATAAAAAAAATAAAAAAACATTAATTTCATGATAAGTAGTAACTCTCGGCCTCTGCCTGCCTTAATTTATACAGTATTTTCTACATCTCTTGTACACACATTTTCATATTCCAAGCCTGTACGAGTTTGGAAAATGGGCAACAACCCTGCTCTCGACCAGGATCTAGACCAACCCGACAATTCGGATCACCAGTTTGCACAGCTCGGAGCCGGTTGCTTCTGGGCACTGGAGCTGGCTTTTCAGCGAGTGGTCGGTGTAGTCAAGACTGAAGTTGGCTTCTCTCAAGGTAACATCCCGGATCCATATATATTACGATCTGGTTTACTCCGATACCACCGACCATGTCGAGATGGTTCGTGTCCAGTTCGACCCGGTAGCTTGTCCCTACACCAATCTCCTTTCCCTCTTCTGGGGCCACCATGACCCTACAACAATCGACCGCCAGGTCTGAATCCTAAAAATAGCTCAAATTGTATATGTGTAGTTTTGTTGATTTATCAATGTTGATCACAATAATTATAGAATGCAATAAAGTTAATTTTGTGGAAATGTTGAAGTCAAGAAGCTATCTTATTAACAACATTTTGTTTAATGGGTTGATGATTTGATGTGTCAGGGTGTTGATGTTGGTACGCGATATAGATCAGGCATATACTACTATAATGATGACCAGGCTCGTTTGGCCGGAGAGTCCATGGAAGCTAAGCAGTTGGAATTCCAGGATAAGAAGATCGTGACTGAGATTCTACCTGCAAAAAGATTCTACAGAGCTGAGGAGTATCATCAATAGTATCTGGAGAAGGGAGGACAATCCGCGGAAAAGGGATGCAATGATCCAATTGAATGCTATGGTTGACAAGAGTACGTGTTATGATATGGTTATAGTTTTATTATTGTCATGATTTCTACCTTCAATATCTATTAATTCGGGACCAGGTATTTTTTTTTTTTTTAAATCTTTCGCCATTGGTAAAATTCGAGCTGCTAACCTGGAAGTTATTTACCCAGGTCCCAAACTCGTCCAGAATATAGAAGCTATTGCTAACTTGCCGGTTGTAGCCGATGACAGCTAGGAAGCTTCTAAAAAAAACTTTGTAACCTTCATGTTAGCAATATTAGACTCAAGGTGAGTTATCTTCATCACTTATGTAACCTTTCTCACCCCATTCGGGTCCCCGAGAGTTTGGGTAGTAATTTTACAAACCGCAGTCGGATTTAGGTTTGTAATTTGATCCCGTAGTGGGTTCGGCTGCGGGTTTTACAAAAAACCCACACATTAACCCGCTAGCTTAAAATATTATATCGTTTTGATTGATATTTTTTTTCCTCAAAACTACGTAATTTTAAGTAAAACCGCAAAATCTGGTAAATTTTAATAAGGTTTCTAATCGGTGATCTCTTTATTTTTTTTATTTGACATTTTTAATTAGTCATATATATTGTATGAATTCGACAAACATCAAGTTAAACAAAACGATCCAGTCTAGCTATGTAATATTGTTAGCTTGTTAGTATGTTAAACTGTTGGTTAAGGTACCAAGATATATAATACAAAAGGGTACGTAATAAGTAATAAGTAATAATTAAGTGACCAATATAACTCGGGCAAATAACTTTAATGTCTTATGGACTAAATTTTTTTATTTTTTATTTTTAAGTACTATATGCGATGGTTGTAACTCAATTTAAGAGATCATTCACCATCAAACCAGATTTCGCGACAGAATTTTTTTATTTTATTTAATTTTATGGTATTTATCTTTCTACCATGTATTTTTTGAAGCTTTTGCCATTTGTAGGATTCGAGCCGCTGACTTAGGAGTCATTTACCTAAGTCCTAAGCTCGTCCATCTATCAAGTAAGAGGAAAATAATTAACAAGCACATTGTATTATCTCAAAATGGAGTTTTGTTTTATTTAATTATTCCATTGTAACATGCGACCAAGCACTTGGATATATACCAACTAATTACCACTTAACCCATTAAGCATAAAATGAAACTAAAATTTAATTAACTTCAATTATATATAATATCCATTGTCAATATATATATATATATAATGTCCATTATGCAAAGAAGAGTACTTTTTGGTGTGAGGGAGGGCAAAAGCCCAGGACTAGCTAGCTAAACAAGACAAGGCACAAGTCTGGCCATAGCCAAACCTTTGGCATCATACACCAAAATACCAATCACCTGATGAGGAGGGTCTTCAAAGTAGGTAACGTCCAGATCAAGAGAGTGACCCAAGCTAACAAGATAATCAGTAACCCTGTTGCTTTCTCTGTAAACATGCCGAATAGAGCAACACCAATCTACATCAATAAAGGATTTGTAGCTTTTAATGAGACTATATAAAGAGGGTGATTCAAAGGAGTAGTTTTGCTCCGTAGATTCACCGTAGTCTGGGAATCAGATTCCACACTAGCTTTTCTGTAACCAGCCTTCCAAACAAACCGTAGGCCCAAAGAAGAGTACTTTTAAGTTAATAATAATATTATATCAAATTCATTGCCCCAGTTGAAATGATAAAATAAACAAGAGCACTAATCGGATTCACAAGACAACTCAAGATGATCATTTACTAGGATCAATATTATATTTTTAACATGTCATTACAATAGTGGATTCAGGTACTCTAAAATTGATCTAGCTAGGTTTATTTCTTCCTCTATCATGCATGTCAATTTCCAATAAAAATACTTCAAAAAAAAAAAAAAAACATTAAAAAAATAAAATAAAATAATAAAGAGCAATTATAGTAAAGAATTATTTATCTTATCACAATTAATTAGACGAGATATTTATATGTTTATAATTAAAAATGAAAACAAATAAGTGAACAGTACGTGGCAACACCAAATCAAGTTTGCTAGCTGAAATTTTGCAAAAGGATCAAGTAATTAAAAGAAAAACGTTCATGGCAATATGAAGATAGCTATCCACCAAATTTACACGTAAAATTATGCAAAAAGAGAATTTATTTTATTAAATTAATATCTCAAATGAGTACATGATCCGGAACCTCTCAAATATTGGTAGTCGGGGCAGTTAGGACTTAGGATAATAGATGAAAGAAAGTTGCAAACGCTCCAAATCAATCCCAACATTCGAATCTTTCATTTGATACATTCCTAGCATTGATACATCATCAGAATCCCCGTCCATAGCCAAGCAGAAGTATGTCGGGGGGTCGCCGGGGGAGGCGGGAGGCATTACTATCCAAGAGTTAGTATCAATCAACTTCAAAGATTCAGTCGTGTCCGTAAACTTGATTTCTATAACTGGCAGATTTCCTCTTTGAAAAATACTTGATATCGTAGCACAACTCAAAAGTTGCAGTTTCATCTGGTTTTGGTTCTACACCTTGCATTTTCTCTTTCACTTTTTCCATCAATGGATTAAAGGCTGTTGCTTGGAAATCAGTATATGTCGTTCCTGTGTCCATTAACAAACTGCCAGCAGGTCCACCCTCCACGAATTTAAAAACATCATCAGGAATTTCTTCTCCTTTCTCACCATCAACGTATAGACCATCTACATTTTGAAAATAGTAAAAACCTTCTTCGTTGGCTGCTAATTCGGTGGTGGGACCGCGAATTATGGCTTCTGAACCAAACCGCATTTGGCCATGGAAATTGATATTGGCTGGTACACAGTAAGAGAATTGACTGAAACCAAACTGTCCAACCAATGAAGATTTGTGATTGCTTAGACCCACAATTCCTGAAGTGGTACCAGGGAGTTTTCGGTTATCGAAATCACACCCGAAAATTATGTTCTCGTGGGAAATATCCAAATTATTTCCATTATTGCTTGTTGTAGTGCCAGTGTCTGGAAATGTAAATGTTTCTGTGGCAATATCTCCACTCGAGTGGGCGTCATCCACATACGATATCTTGTAGCGACACTGTTCTTGTGGTGCCCCGCTGCATTCAGTGTAAGCAGCTTTATTGCACTCGTCCGATCCACACAGGACTAGGTTGTAGGTAGATGATGTACTGGGATCAAAGAGTTGTATGGGTTGGTCATCGACTCTTCGTCACGTCGTTTTTCGCTACCTTTGCATTGCAACCACGTTAGGCTGCTTCCGGTATCTGCATCCCCATAGGTTTCCATTGGAGGCGAGCCTATGTGATATCTCATGACATAGTCATTGTTGATCAGCCGATCAAACCTGGGTACTGGTAATTTTATGGAACCTGATGAAATATTTTTGTTTGTTTTGTGATTGCCAAAAGCTTTGGCACGGGCAGAAGAAGTACGTAATGAAGCTTTGATAATATCAGTGGTGTGGCGTTTGGGTTGTAGAAAGGAGATTCCGGCGAGCTACGGTGCATGAGGGGTGCAGTGAAGCTTATATCTTACGATATACCAGAAGAAGGAAATGAAAAACAAGAGATTATCAGAATCACTGAGAGCACCGTCATTGCAGAAAGAGAAGCCATTGTTGTATGTTTTTAGACTAGTTGTAAATTTCTTGAGATTGCAGGCAACTCATATGAGTATTTATATATAATTAACTAGTCCGAAGATGTATTAATTACACCATTAAAATGGTAAATAATTATGTGATTACGTCAGGTAATGAAAAGATATTTTTTAAACTCTTAGGGTGTGTCCTGTATCGTTTTTCATTTTCTGTTTTTGGAAAATAAAAATGAAAATGAAAACATTGTTTTTTATTTCACATTTGCTGAAAACTGTATTCTGAAAATAAAAACAGTAAAAATATGTCCGGTAGATTAATTGAAAATATAAACAATTATAATATCAAATTTGCAATAAAAAAATAATGAAGTTAAAATTTTTAAAAAATCATGTTAAACTAATTTTCATTATTATATTAAATAATATAAAAGTAATATTAATTTTTTTTTAGGTAAACTTAAAAGTAATATTAACTTTAATAATAAAAAAATTATAATAAAAAACACTGGAAATTTTTACAATAAAAAATACAGTAATGCTACACATCCCACCTAAAATCCCATATTTTTCATCCCACTACATGTGGTATATGAAGTGTCAAATTATGAGTGGATACACATTAATGATGATTTATTTCACCTATCCCATGATTTATTTAGCATTATTGTAAAATATATATAAAAATATTGGAGGAGGTTCAATTCAATGTACCATGTAAATTCGTATTAATAAATTTTTTTTATTAAATCAAAAGTCAAAGTCCTCAAGTAGAAACAATACATGATTCCAGAGAGAGAGAGATAAAATGGATGAGTTTTTTTTTTTTTTTTCTTTAGATTTTAAAGAATAGATCGACAAGAAAAAAAGTGTGTGTGTGTTTTTTTTTTTTTTGTATTCGAAGAAGAAGCCGATCAAATGAAGAAGCGGTTTGAAGATGAGGAAGAAGAAGAAGCTGATTTGATGAAGAAGAAGAAGAAGATCTAGAAGAAGTCGATTAGAGGAAGAAGAAGAAGAAAGAAAGAAAGAAGAGGCAGGCGAAGAAAGAAGAAGAAGCAGATGAAGAAATAAGAAGAACTGAAGAAGTAGGCAGACGAAGAAAGAAGAGAGGAGCAGAGGAAGAAGAAGAACAGTGATGGAGAGTCGAAGAAGAAGAAATAACAGAAAAAAAGAAAGTGAGTTTTTTATTTAAAGTGAAAAACAAAATGAAAAACAGTTAAAATTTGTTTTTCAAAATTTTCACTTTTAATACTGGTTTTGTTTTGTTTTTGTTTTTGTTTTCGTTTTTTAAAAATAAAATGAAAAACGATACCAAATGCGTATTCAAAATTGTTTTCGAAAAACAAAAACAAAAACACTATTGAAAAATGATACCGGACATGCCCTTACTAACCAAAAAAGAGAGAATTTGCTGAGATTTTGCATTAATGTATATGCAATTATAGAAATAGATTAAGAGTCAAACAAAGCTAGCTTATTACAAATGTACATTCATTATTGAGATTGTGATGAACTGATTACGATATTCACTATTTATTCACATTGTTTTCTCTACATTCTTTCCCTAGCAATCACATGCACATTGATTTTCTTGGATGATTCTTTCAAGACTTATTGTAGTTTTTATTTATTTTTCTGAACAAAGAATATATTCTTAATTTATTTATGTAATCATGTTTAATATTAATCAAATTTTGTGTATTTTCAGTAATTATATTGTTCAATTAATGAAACTGGTATGAGAGTGCACTTCCATGCACATGCAGACCACTTTGCCGCCACTCCATTACTTGTTTTCAAATCAATCTAGAATGTGCTAGCTAGCTAGTGACATGTCAATCTACATTGCAATTAGTGGTGTCAAAACATGCCAGCCCGGACCCGTTGGCCTAACTGGCCGTGCCTAGCACGGCCAGTTTAAGGGGAGGGTGTGCCCAGCCTGGGCACGTGGCCTGTGCAAGGGCATACCTGGGGCGGGCCGGCCCGTTAAGGCCTTAACGGGCTTTGATTTTTTTTATTTTTATTTTAAATAAATTGAAATTTTAAATTATGACGGGCCCTAACAAGCAGGCATGTGCCTGCTTGTTAGGGCCCGCCAGAATTCATTTTTTTTTTTTTAAATCAGGCCAACAGGTTTGTAGGCCGCGCCACCTGGGCCCAGCATGGCCCGCCAGCTTAACAGGCTTAGCCCTGGCTTGTTAAGCCAGCGTGCTGGGCCGGCCCGGGCCCGCGACCAAAATAGGCCAGGCCGGATGGCCCGCCAGGGCCTGGCCCGTTTTACCAGCACTATTTGCAATTAACACACGTTCTCTGTCAAAATAAGTATTAAGCTAATGGTACATACTTTTAAGTTGAATTAATTAGTGGATTTTGTGGTGAGTTATTTATTTATTTTTATTTAAATTAGTGATGAGTTATATAGTTATTTGTCAAATCACATTTGAGTGAATAATACGGAAGAAATATGAAAAAAAAAATCGAAATACTTTTATATATAAGAATTCTTATCAAATGAATTTGACAGTTTTAGAGTAAACGACGAGAATAGAACAAAATAAACAAGTGATCAAATTGAGTAAACGGTTATTTGTAGTAAGTTGATCAAGGTTATAGTATATGTCAATTTGCATTTGAGTGATTGGGTTGAGATTGTGATGAACTGATCACAATATTCACTAAATATTTACAATGTTTTCTCTTCTTTCTTCCATGGCTATCACACACGGTTATCTTGAATGATTCTTTCAAGACTTAATACTTTTGAACACTTATTATAGTATTTATTGATTACTCAGAGCAAATAATATATTCTTAATTTATTTATATAATCATGTCTAAAATTAATCAAATTTTGTGTATTTTCGGTAATTAATTATATTGTTCAATAAATAAAACTTAGACCATCTTCAATGCATATACCAATGTCAATGCTAAATTTGGCACGAAATATAGTAAAATGTTATATTTGACAAATCATTTTAGCATTGAACTCCAATGTGAATGCATTGAATATTTTTTTAGAATTATTTTAATCTCAATTTTCCCTACCAAGTTTGTTAAATTTTTATTATTTAAAATTAAAAAGTCAATAAATACGGCTGCATTTATTTCTGTGCCAAATTTGGCACAGCTTTTAACATTGTATTGGAGCATGTTTTTTTTACTTTATACTAAATTATAGTATTGACGATACATTGATTTAGCATTGTATTGGAAATACTCACTGCACTTCCATGCACATGCAAAACACTTTGCCGCCACTCAATTACTTGTTTTCAAGTCAATCTAGCATGTGCTAGCTATGTATTTTATGGAACCTGAAATATTTTTTTAGCTAAAAGCTATGGCACGGGCAGAAGAAGTATGTATTGAAGATTTGACTGGACCAAAGATGGATTTAAGAATAAAGGTTTATGATTATCGATTATATATTGAATTGAATAGAATTTGAGAATTACAGTTTATAATTATTCACGGTATATTAAACGAGGGTTGGAAGTATTTTAATTTATTCATTTAAATCATCATAAGAGTAATGCTAGATATCATATCTAAGATCACACATTTTCAATCACAACACATGTGACAGCTGATGTGTCAATTGGTAACTGGATACACATTAATAATAATTTAATTATCTCACTTACCCATGTATCCACTTACCAATTGACACATCAGTTGTCACATGTGTTGTGATTGAAAATGTGTGATTATAGGTGTGACATTTAACATCACTCTTAAGTAAATTTACATGTGGTTATTTAGTAAGGGTTAATATTAAACCCCCCCCTTTGAACTATTATTGGATGTATAGTTACAAATGCTTTTATTTTAGAAACCTCCTCTATAAACTAACACCATTAGCATTTCGTTTGTGTTGACTGATTTTGACTATTACAAAGTCTAAATTGTCCCTATTTAAGCTTCAATTATATGAATTGACCATTATACCTTCATACTTTTACCAAATAAATTAATAAAATGATATAAACTGTGAGAATGTTAACTTACAAATGAGAAGCTATGTTGTTGACAATTTTATCCCTAAAAATAACAAAATTACAAATGAACCAAAAGCATTGAAAATGAGTATTTGCTTGGATTTATAAAAAAGACAAATAAATACATATTTTGGTTTATTTTCAATGCTTTTAGTTCATTTGTAATTTTGTTATTTTTAGGGATAAAATTGTCCATAAAATAACTTCTCATTTACAAGTTAACATTCCCGTCTTTTGTATCATTTTATTAATTTTTATTTGGTAAACGTATGAGGGTATAATAGTCAGTTCATACAATTGAAGCTTAAATATAGACATTTTAAACTTTTTAACGGTCAAACTTAGTCAACACAAATGGAATGTTAACGTTGTTAGTCTATATGGGAGGTTTCTAAAATAAAAGCGTTTGTAACTATACATCCAATAATAGTTCAAAGGTGAAAGGAGATTTTTAATTAATATTAATCCTTTTAGTAATTATGTTTTTTTTTTTTTTATAATTTTATTTTATAAAATAATGAGTGTAGGGAGAAGTTATGTGGGTGGCACCAATAATTTATTGAGATGCATTATTAATGTATATGCAATTATAGAAATTGATTAAGAGATATAATAAACAAGGCTCATTACATTTTCAGTCTGTGAAGAATTGATGGTATATGTTCACATTGTTACTTTTCTTTCTTTTCTAGCTACCACACATTATTG